>OX346729.1:9034798-10234798 GCA_947063395.1 Hemistola chrysoprasaria
CTCATAACTACTAAACGGATTCTTTACTCCTCTTGCCAATTGCTCAAAAAGTCCGTCATTGTTGCGTACCAGAACCAGAACTAAAATAACTTTTATTTGTCTCCAGGGGATAAAGTGATTTTCTTTTTAAATTTTTGTCTGTTAGGTATCAACGAGATTATATTTTTGGGTGTCGCACGTATAGTATTAGCCAAAATGTTTAGATGAAATTAATTATTTTGTTTTCTCACAATCGTAGTGAAAAGTAGAATAACACACGGCGATAAAACCCATTATAACTCATATGTTTACAGTGCGAGCTGTTAGGCTGTGGAACGCTCTTCCTGTATCCATTAGACATGCTAAATCCATTAATATTTTCAAAAAAATAATAAAAGAACGGTACCTATCTTCCATTTCATAAAATTGCCTGTAGCTCAATTATATTTATATATTTTATTATATGTATTATTTTATTATACATCATATTTATTATGTATATTATATTTTATAATATTATTACGACTATATATCTATGTAATAAGTATTTATGTATTTTATAGTATTATATAAGTATTAATTATAATAATTATTAATACCATTGCATTATTATACTCTATAAATATCTATTCTATGTATGTTCTGTTGAAGTATCTATTGTATGTGTTGTTGTATAGGAGTAAAATACCAAATCTCAAATTATCTATCTAGATATTCCCTATTGCACACCACCGTCGTTTATTGTTTTAACTCTCCGTTTCCATCCCCAGGTTGTCTGTAAGAAATTGCTTAACGCGATAAGACCGCCGGTTGTTTACCGTATTACCTGTTAATTGTTTTGTAACATTGTTTTTTTTATTTTATTTTGGTATGCAATAAAGTATTATTCTATTCTATTCTATAACTCTATTCTAAAACTGCCTCGTTTATGTACAATAGGTCATTTTAGCCCCTCGTGTAACTAATGACTGCCTCGGTGGCGTAGAGGGCGCATGCTCGACTGCCAATCAAGAGGTCCCGGGTTCGATCCCCAGGTCAGGCAGTGTTAAATATTGAATTTTTCCATTGTGGATTATCTCAATAACTGCCTGGAGTCTAGAACTGTGCCCGGTAGATGGCAATAGGCTCGCCCCCTATTACATGGGACCAATAACATACTGGCGAAATGTGGGTGTATCTACTATGGTACTGAGTCCTGGGTACAACTCTGCCTACCCCTTCGGGAAAAAGGCGTGAATGTATGTTATGTTATATGTTTATGTGTAACTATCTACTATTTCATTCAGTCTTCACCAATGGGAGTGATTCAGGAGTTATATTATGGGTACTTGGTTAACTCCCAACGGCCCCCACTAAAACGGGCACCGGGTAACGGGGGACGTTAGGACAAATAATAGCTGACGATGAAGGTTTTAGAGCCTCTAAACATTGCATTTTATCATCGCCGCTGTCACGCAGAGATGCAAATGCGTATGCGCTTAGCGATTCAAGTACAAATCAAAAGCAGTCCGTTCAGGAAAAGCGCGTCATCCGCGATGACGAGATAAAAAAACGGCGTGTGCAATGCTTTATACCTTGTCTAATTTATCTTGATTAATGACAGCTGAACAAACATAATTTTTTTGGTCATATTCCCTTGAATGAGGTACTTATATGGTATCTTATCGAGTAGTTTAATATTCAATTGATAAATCGATAACCCTCTTAGAACTTAATTTATGGAAATATGGCAAATAAATGATTTTTTTTCAGCTATCATTGAATGTGATAAAAGTGGAAGAAGAAAAAGTTGTATGTCAGGATCTTAGCAAGTGGAGGGAAATAGTCTGTGCCTACCCCAACGGGAATAAGGCGTGACTGTATGTATGTATTATTGATCAAGCTATATTTGACAAAGCGTAAGACTAAATTACGCGCCATTTATCATCAGATGTAAAGATCCTACACAGTCAATAAATAGATAGTGACTTAATAAATAAATAAATAATATTATGTATAATGCAAATATGTATTATTTTTAATGTTATTTAGAAATCTTGGTTGTGTACGACGGTATTATTTTGTAAGGTCAGGTGATAATCAGAATAAAATTTAGTTAAAAATTTATGTCTATTATTTTATATGTATTGTAATAGTGTAATAGTATAATAGTGATAGTGATGGTAATTAATGTAATTTAGCATTAATTTTATAAGCATGCTTATTATTGCTATTTGCTATGCTATTTGCTAATATGGGTTATTATTAAAAAACAACATGCATCAGTTATATATGCTGGGGCCTGAGGATGCAGGACTCAGGAGAAGCCAAAAACTATACTAGCCAAAAGCCAAAAATTATTGTGACTAAACCAAAATAGATGAATACAATGTTCGTTCACTATTTTGTAGATATTGATAATTGATAAGTTCTACAAACTATTATTTTTTTTGTTTATTATTATTTTAATCTACCATCGATAGTTTTCACACCGCATGAAAAATAATGACTCCTTCAAAATAGATGTATATAATGTTTGTTCACTATATTGTACATATTGGTAAGTACTAAAAACCCCTAGTACATTATTTTACCCTACCATCAATGGATTTCATCCAGTGCACGCAAATTAATGAATATATTTGGTAATAATGTGACACCTTGGTTCACCATATTGCAGTTACCTTACGGATCCCTATTTTTTTCAAAATCTCATATAGCCTATATCACTCACACCAAATTGCTGCATATAAGTGAAAGTTTTTTTTAAATCGTCCAGAAGTTTAGGAGCCTATTCGTTACAAACAAAAAAAACAAAGTTTATAATATTATACATAATACAGTGTAATCTCACTAATCCGGCACTATTAAAATAAAATAATACAATAATAAATTAAATTAAAATAAAATAAAGCATTTCATAGAGAGAATAAATGTATGTAATGTATTATGGAACAATTGAATTAACATGTAGGCACATATGTAATTAACTAGTTTTGAAATAATCCTTAATTGAGGTCTGCTTTTGTGCAACTTGTAGTCCTTACTTAAAAACGCGTGGCGTGGCGTGGGCGGAGGGTGCCGGATTATACGTGCCGATCTATCGAAGTGCCGCATTAGTGAGATTATACTGTACTATTATAATTTATTTATCTACTATGGGACTGAGTCCTGGGTACACCTCTGCCTACCCATTCAGGAAAAAAAGGCGTGAATGTATGTTATGTTTATAATATTATTTATTATAGTAAGATTTATTTGGATTATAAGTGATTAAACTCTTTTAAATAGTAAAAAAGCTAATTTTATTTCAGTCATAGGGAAATACATATGGTCAGCAAGTCATGACGGCTACAACTTTTAGGACCTCTAATTCAGAATCTTCATATCCATACTATTGATAGCTAAATACAGCTGGTTACTGTTTAACTGTAGCCGGAACTCCATACTTATCCGGTCGATCTATGTATGTTTGTTTTATGTTTTACTTTAAAATTAAGTTTTCAAGTAATACAGGACCTAAAGAGTGACGTCACTAATTATGTATCGATAAAAGGGACATCACTAATTTAGTCGATATTTAGTGTAATATTTTCACATCACTAGTTGTCACATTGCAATGAATTATAAAATGTCAATGCCATTCATAAAATGTGCAAAACTCCACCGAAGGAGATTATGAACTCTATGGAGTTAGAGTAGATGTGCGACAACAGCGACAAACGCACATATTGCAAAATTTCCGGCGCCGTTCCACTGTCGCATCTGTACGTAGTACTAATTATAGTGATCTGTGAGCTACAGGTACCCGGAAAGCGTGGTCTAGAAGTACAAATTTAGGGGGTTGTCGCGCGCAGGCGCGCGCCGACACAGTCGCACGTCAATTGTTTTGTGTTCTGTGGTGCATTCGTCTCTGTTCCATTCCATCACCCGTATTCAAAAACGATATCTACTATGTGGTCTCACAGTACGCCCGAATGCATAGGGCCAGTAACATAATCCAACGCTTAAATAATAGGTACTTGAGTGAGATCTAACGCTGTGCGTTCATTCGGGGCGGCCCTTAGGAAAAGAGCCCTATTTTAAACGCACGCATAGTGGAGCCTTCAAAATAAATGTTCCTCCATACTCTATACTCTGTGGTAATGTTGAGATTATGTCTCGGTACACATTTTTCGGTGTTTTAATTTCTTATTTATTAAATTAGAATATTATTTATTTTAATGGGTCAGCTAGTTCGTGAAAACTGACGTTTTTTATATTTCATCCGCAAATCAGGCAAAAACGGACCAATCATATTATTGTATTATATCTGTAATCGACCCTGTGAGTCCGCATTTCGCATAGATTGCTATGCGGACGGTGAATAAGATGGCCTGCCGTGACGAAAGCCGGGAGAAATCCCTTAATTTGCACAGTGTTGCTGTTGCTTGCTACCTTACATAAGTTTTATTTTTGAATACGGGTGTAAATAATGTATTTAACCTATATCCATCCTTCTATCCTACTAATATTATAGATGCGAAAGTTTGTGAGGAAGGATGGATGAATGGATGGATGTTTATTACTACCCTATAGCTCAGTAATAGCTACCCAGACACAGATCAAACAGATATGTTCATGAACAAAAATGTTTGACCTGGCCGGGTTTCGAACCCTGAACCTGCGGCACAGAAAGTAGAGCTACTACCATCAGAGCCAACGAGGCTTCGGAGCGAGCATTCGGATGGTTAAATTATTACAAGAGTCTGAACCTCACGAATTTTCTTACTTCCAATGGACATCGAAAGGTAATAATGCATGTCTATTAGTAAATAAGTAACCTATCTACAACCTACAACTCCCAAATGTTAAACTATTCTTAATTCTTACAAACATGTCACCTGCCACTCGTATCACCTTACACTGCTTACACCTAAAACCTAAGATAATTATATAGTGTCATAGACAAATTAAAAAGATTACATCCCTAACGTCGTAAGAAGGAATAAGAGATACGCGATAGAAAGAGAGGCAGCTTGAACGATAATTAGATGGGCGCCGTGCGACCTGAATTGCACTTTATTGCGTCGAGCTAAAGTCGCTATTTATTTGAATGATTTTGAGGAGTGTCCCTTCTGTCCCTTATTAGTATTCTGTGGCGCTACTGCAAGCGATCATGAGGTCCCGGGTTCGATCCTTAGGTTAGGCAAAAAGTGTTAAGTATTGGACTTTACTATTAGGAATTTTCTCAGTAAATCTTTTTTTCTCAGACTCCAGTCTGGAACTGTGCCCGGTGGATGGCAATAGGCACGCTCCCTATTACATGTGACTTAAAAACATGACGTGCGAAATGTGGGTGTACCTACTGTGGGACAGGGTACCACTATGGGTACATCAAAAGTAAAAAGGCGTGATGTTAAAGATGCAACTACGACTCACTTTTAAGTCTGATTCAGTTTGATGGGTGCACCCCCTTGTGTATTACTAAACCTTTTTTAACAAGTTGTTAAAGAGAGAGCTCATCTACGCAGGGCCGAAGCCGCTGGACCAATAATTATGAAATTTGGACAGTAGGCTATTTTTATAGGCCTAAGCAAGTAATAAGTGGAATGTGAAATATCACTCCCGAGTGTGTTAAATAAGGGTTGGATTATACCTATATAATAAAAAAAAGATGCAAACCAATCTCCATAAATTTATTAACCGCTACTTAAAGAAAAAATCCTGCGCTCGCATCCTAGTTCGCTTCGCCACATTGATCTGCAGCAAATTATCTGTAAGATTATTTTCACTGACACTTCCACCGTTCGCGGGCACATTCTTCTTAACATTGGGCGTGATAGGACGAGCCGTAGAAACTATCGGTGTAGTCTTGGTAGGTTTAGGCGTAGCATGTGCTATGCCTATTTCGTTAGGAGTTAGTTTGAGACGCGGCGAGAGGAGGAGGTGTTTGGTTGCGAGCATCCGAGCGGCGGGGGACATACTCGCCAGACGCTCTGTGTTTGTTCTGAAACTGAACATATACATACATTATACATACTGTTAGGAAAGGGTTGTATGATGCAACTTTTTGATTTAAACAGCTATACCGCACTTTAATACAAAAATAATAGTTAACTATAAAAATAATAGCCTCGTTGGCTCAGATGGTAATAACTCTGCTTTCTGTGCCGCAGGGCCCGGGTTCAAACCCCGGCCAGGTCAAACATTGGTGTGCATGAAGATGTCCGTTTGATCTGTGTCTGGGTGTTATAAGCTTATATAAATATGTATATCAGTCATCTGGTTATACCATAGTACAGGCTTCTAGCCTAGTTTGGGACCAGATGGCCGTGTGTGGAAGTTGTCACATGTTATATTAAATAAAAAAATGGTTGCCACTATATATATGTGCTTAGTTTTTAAATTAATTGAATCCTACTTCCGACTTCCTACTATATTATATATGCGAAAGTTTGTGAGGATAGATGGATGTATGTTTGTTACTCTATCACACCAAAACTACAGAAGAACAGAGTTTAGACCCTGGAATTACACATAGGGTACTGTTTATACAGCTAGTGAAGTATAAAAATAATGGTTTCCACTATAACTGTGTCGAAAAACACAAGTGTCACAAGACAAACCTAAACATAACCTACAGAAGTCAGCTTGCTCTGAACTTTATAGTGGAAATCAATATTTTATAGTTCATTCAATGCATTTAAAGCTAAGCATATTTATAGAAGAACAACATACATTCACGTCTTTTTTTCCCCAAGAGGTAGGCAGAGGTGTACCCAGGACTCAGTCCCATAGTAGATACACCCACATTTCGCCAGTATGTTATCGGTCCCATGTAATAGGGGGCGAACCCAGTGCCATCTACCGGGCACAGTTCCAGACTCCGGGCAGTTATTGAGATAATGGAAAAATCCATATTTAACACTTTGCCTGACTTGGGGATCGAACCCGGGACCTCTTGATTGGCAGTCGAGCATGCGCCCTCTACGCCACCGAGGCATTCATAATTTATAGAAGAAACCATTATTTTTATACATTTTCAAAGTGCATTTATATATAGGTATATTCCCCGTTAGAAAATATCACGTCTGGCGTAAAGTGGTGACTAATATGTCATTATAGCGTGTGTAGTGTGTAGTGTGTAGTGTGTAGTGTACGTACGTGGGCGTGGGAGAGTGTGCGAGGGAGTGTGCGGGCGTGCGCGGCGAGTGCGCGCGGCGGCGGCGCGCGAGACTCTCGGCCAGCTGGAGAGCGATGCGCTCGCGCGACCCGCTCTCCAGCATACGGTACGCTGCGCCTGCGCCCACGCTACAAACACATTCAACATTATATTGACTAGCATTCAATATAGAAATCCCAAAACAGATAACTGGGCTCTCAGAGGGTAAATTCAAAACCTATATAAAATCTACTATTACTAAAGAAGGCTCATTATAAAGTCAACCAGTACATAGAGGACAAAGATGCCTGGAAACTTCTGCATGGCCGCCTCGCGGCACCTTCAAAGAAAACGAATGTAACCAAACCAAATATTGTGAAACTATCTGTTGAAAAAATTAAGCCCTACAAGTTTCTTGTGCGTTCTTCTTGTAGAGGTATCTTTCCGAACGCACGGTAGACTGTTTATCTTCATTGACGTACAAAAGTGTCAGATTATGACCTATTTGAATAAATCTGTTTGAGTTCTGTCGAGACTGCCTCGGTGGCGTAGAGGGCGCATGCTCGACTGCCAATCAAGAGGTCTCGGGTTCGATCCCCAGGTCAGGCAGTGTTACATATTGGATTTTTCCACTAGGAATTATCTCAATAACTGCCTGGAGTCTGGAACTGTGCCCGGTAGATGGCAATAGGCTCGCCCCCTATTACATGGGACCAATAACATACTGGCGAAATGTGGGTGTATCTACTATGGAACTGAGTCCTGGGTACACCTCTGCCTACCCCTTTCGGGAAAAAGGCGTGAATGTATGTTGTATGTGCTGTTTGAGTTTGTGTTTGAGTTTATCACTAATAAATTGTTAAGGCATACGTATGTATGCTTACTGTAGGATTCCATACCTAGATACCATAATTTATTTATTTGTTAGGGGGACCAACAGCTATAAATTCAATTAAATATAGTTAAACTTAATATAACAATAGAGAGCCAATACATAGGTCCTCACGGATATGCCAAGAAATAGGCAATGAAAAATGAAAAAATGTCAAAAACACAAAAATAAAAATAAGTACAGCTAACTAAATATACATAAAAAGAGCCTAGGTATTATACATAATACGACATGATAAAATAAAATAATAGATAATAGATCCATAATAGATGTGGATTCGTGGATATGATATCCACCTGTTGATTTATAATAGGAGATAAGGGTATCCGCTGATCCACATATTACAATGGATTCAAGTGGACAGAGGCTGGGTGAACATCTACAAGATATAATTCAATCAGGATTAACCACAAGCCACGACATTTGCGCTCGTAGCTGAGCGTCAAGGGACAAGGAGATGGAGTCGTCGAGAGAGTACTGTTGCCACGAGCAACTAGTTTTTTTTTTATATTTTTTTTTATGATAATGAATGACAAGACGAGCAAATCAGGTGCCTGATGGTAAGCATCGTGATTGCCCATAACAGACACAGTGTTTTAAAATTCAAAATTCTGCGCGGCACTGCACTGCGCCTGTCACCCTGAGATATTAGTTGTTGAATCTCATCATGCCCAGTAATTTCGCTGGTAACATTGCCCTTCAGTCCGGAACACAGTAATGTTTGCACATTACTGCTTGGCGGATGAATAACTGGCAAAGGTGTGGTACTTCCCCAGGCGGCCCCCTGCAAAAGAGGCCAACCACTACAAAATATAGTGGTAGGCCATGATGTATAATGTATACTCACGCAGGCAGCGGCGTGTCCCCTCCGTCCAACCTGAAGGGCGTGCCTTCGATCTCTCCCCACGTCATGAGCGGCGAGGCGTCGTGTCCAGCCCCCGGCCGCGGGGATGGAGTGGCCACCAGGGAGTACTGCTCCTTGTCTGCAGCCCCTCCTGCCACACTTGTGCCGTCCACACCTATACGACCGCTTGTGCTCGCATCCTGTTCAAAGATTATTTAGTCAAATTACTATCTAAATCAAATGCATCTCGGAAAGTCCTTCTTGCGTGATTTCCTCCTGCCTTCCTCTAGCAATAATTTGACAGCCTCGTTGGCTCAGTTGGTAGTAACTCGCTTTCTGTGCCGCAGGGCCCGGGTTAGATCCCCGGTCAGGTCAAACATTTGTGTTCATGAACGTGTCTGTTTGATCTGTGTCTGGGTGTTATAAACTTATATAAGTATGTATATCAGTCATCAGGTTACCATAGTACAGGCTTCTAGCCTAGTTTGGGATCAGATGCCCGTGTGTGGAAGTTGCACATATGATAAAAAAAAAAAATGTGGTCATGTCAAGGAATTTGGGATGGATTTCTCTTTTACAAGCTCTCACCAGCTTAATTACAGTGATAACAATATCATATCCATAGTAAACAAGTGCTAAACATTAAGCCCTACCAGATTCCAGTGCAAGTTCTTCTTGTATTGATATATTTCAGAATGCACGACTGATTAATTACTCTTCATCTTCATTGACGTGCAAAAGTGTCATATTGCAACCAAATCGAATAAAATGATATGACTTAGACTTTAAAGGGGCTTTGACTTTGGACGTTGGTCCTTTAATGCTAGCTAGGTCTTTTTCATTTTCGTAAAAAGACATCCGCTGATTTGTCCAAATTAGCTCTATAAGGCTGCTTTCCCACTAGTTATCAACATACATAGTTGTCAAGCTCGGCTACGAAAATATAAGATACTAGCGGCCCGCCCCGGCTTCGCACGGTAGCAGAAGTAGGTATAGTGAACGTTTAACAGGAGTAAATTCGTGATTATTTTAATATAGATATAACCCTAATGGTTTACGCAGCGCACGCAAATTAATGGCTATTTCTGTTACAATGACCAAACCTTAACACATGTATAACACACCTATACACATTTATCGTGGGCTATTTTGAAGATATTGATATGTACTACAAACCCCTAGTACATTACTTTAATCTACCACCAATAGTTTTCACACCGCATGAATCACTGCTTCGATTATTGTGACTAAACCAGAAAAGATGGATATAATCTATGTATACTGTTTTGTAGGTATTGATAAGTACTACAAACCCCTAGTACATTACTTTACTCTACCACCAATAGTTTTCACACCGCATGAAAAATAATCACTGCTTCCATTATTGTGACTAAACCAAAAAAGATGGATATAATTTATGTATACTGTTTTGTAGGTATTAATAAGTACTACAAACCCCTAGTACATTACTTTACTCTACCACCAATAGTTTTCACACCGCATGAAAAATAATCACTGCTTCGATTATTGTGACTAAACTAAAAAAGATGGATATAATCTATATACACTGTTTTGTAGATATTGATAATTACTACAAACCTCTAGTACATTACTTTAATCTACCACCGATAGTTTTCACACCGCATGAAAAATAATCATTGCTTCGATTATTGTGACTAAACCAAAAAAGATGGATATAATCTATGTACACTGTTTTGTAGGTATTGATAAGTACTACAAACCCCTAGTACATTATATTATTCTACCATCAATGGATTTCACAGCGCACGCAAATTTATGAATATGGTAATTATATTATGTGACACCTTGGTTCACAATATTGCAGTTTTGTTACAGATCCCTATTTTTTTTCAAAATCTCATATAGCCTATGGCACTCACACTGAATTAAGCTATACATAAGTGAAATAATTTTTAAAATCGGTCCAGTAGTTTCGGAGCCTATTCGTTACAAACAAAAAAACAAAGTTTCTCTCTTTATAATATTAGTATAGATAGTATAGATAATATGATGTTCATTGTAAAGGGTCATTGTAAATATATACGACACAAGGGAAAATAACTATCATACTTATATATGTATTTATCATGGTAGAATAAAACCCTAAGACACACTTTGCAGTGTGCACAGTCTCAAAACCTGTTCATTAAAAATATTGGTACAGTACAATGACAAGCAAGGTCCTAAGTCCTAACTTTAACATCGCAGTTCATCTTTGTGACACTGTATATCCCCCCCTAATATAATCCCCACATTTTTTATGCCGTAGGTGGCAAACAAGCAGACGGATCGCCTAATTATGAGCGGTTACAGCCGCCTACGGATACCTGCAACATCAGGAGTATTGCCAATATGTTGCCGCCCTGCCCCTTCTGGACTCTATTCACTCTCCTTTTGAAGTACCTCATGTTTTGGCTTAACGGGAAGACAGCAGCAAGGAGATCATTCCACAGATTGCATGTATGCGGCAGAAAATAAAGGGAAAATCGCACAGAGTACGACGTCCACGTCTCGATTATGTGCGGATAAGCTCTCAGACGATGGCGGCCCGTACGGTGATAGAACCGTGACGCTGATATTATGTTGAAGAGTTCATGAGAACACTCCCTGTGGTAAATGCAACATACCTGACTCCTAGCTATAGCAGATATCGCCTCCTTACTCTTGACATGATCGAAGGGCTCGGCTCGCAGCCGCGTGTTGTTGTGCACCAGTTCTGGTTTAGGAGGCGGCAGTTGTGAGGCGGCGCGGTCTGGCACGTACATTATATGATTACGGGCTTTGTACCGCCATGTATCTAGCTGAAATAAACGAGATTATTTGTAAAACATATAGCATTAAGTTAGTTCTAACGATGTGCCGAATCCTATAACGTTGGTTGGGCCGAGATCATTTCCGATACAAACTTCGAGGAACCAAAGACGATGGTAGAAGAGATATCATTGCTTTATTGGTGTTTTACTTCAAGTAACATAAACATAATATACAATCACTCCTTTTTCCCGAAGGGGTAGGGAGTGGTGTACTCAGGACTCAGTCCCATAGTAGGTACACTATCATTTCGCCAGTATGTTATCGGTCCCGTGTAATAGGGGGCGAGCCTATTGCCATCTACAGGGCACAGTTCCAGACTCCAGGCTGTCATTGAGATAATTCCTAATCCAATAACACTTTGCCTGACCTGGGGATCGAACCCGGAACCTCATGATCGGCAGTCGAGCTTGCGCCCGCTACGCTACCGAGGCAGTCGAGTTTATTTGTAAAATATAGCATTTTATACCAGGATAACTGAAACAAAATGCTATTCTAGCATTAAGGTGACGAGTATACAGGTGACCACACTGTGCAACTTCGCGCCTGCTCATATTAGTACTATTTATAATTCTGTGGCTATACTCGCGACTAACGATTAGTACCTGATCATATTTGCGAGCAATGAGCATACGCGTAAGACTACTTTTTAGTTGGTGCAAATAGTATTTATTATGTTCGAAACTGTTATTCTGTTGCTGTGGATTAAAGCTGTGAGTCGTTAACAAAGTAATTAACGTAATGCGGCGTATATTAAATAAATACAAACCTCATGAGGTCTCTCAGTTTGGTCAGCTTGCTCCTCAATAGAAGGCAAGGCAAGGGCTTTCTCTACTAACGCTAGAGACTTCACTTCTGCCTCAAACTGTGATGTGAGCTTTGTGGCTCGTTTCCTATCTTCCATTGCTATGACTCGGTCGTAACTTGCGTTGTCTTCACTAGTGTGACTTGCAAGGTATGAATCTGTGGAATTAAAAAACAAATACTGATACAGTTGTTCAATATAACAAAGAAAGTTTACATAATGTGTAGGATTTGAGCTTGTATGTGAAACATCCTGGACTGTGTGCTGTGCACTCACAGAAACAATGTGAACCACAAAAGAACCAGATTATTCATAATGGTATTAAATTTAAAAAAAATAACCCTTTTTTGTTTGCCATGGTACTATGAATATACTACTTTCCTGTGTTGCCTGTCACAAGTTAAAAACTTCCTTCTTTAACACAATAATTAGTGGTCTACCTCTACATAATGTTTTTCATATTTCTTTTAAGACAAAGTAAACACTTTATTCATGTGTTCTCGTAAAGTATGCAGCTATGCATCCTGGGAAAGTGGAGTTAAAAATAATTTCCTACATACCTAAAGTATGTTTATCAGTAATATCTTTGGGTTTGTCTGTGTGAGTAGAACTGCTGTCGTCTGGCCTCTGTTTCCCTTATTGTGGGTGCTAGCAGTGAGAGGGGCCAGTCTATGTCTGGTGTATCAAATGTAATAACTACATACCTAAAGTATGTTTATCAGTAATATCTTTGGGTTTGTCTGTGTGAGCAGAACTGCTGTTGTTTGGCCTCTGTTCCCTTATTGTGGGTGCTAGCGGTGAGAGGGGCCAGTCTATGTCTGGTGTGTCAAATGTAATAACTACATACCTAAAGTATGTTTATCAATAATATCTTTGGGTTTGTCTGTGTGAGTAGAACTGCTGTCGTCTGGTCTCTGTTCCCTTATTGTGGCTGCTAGCGGTGAGAGGGGCCGGTTTATGTCTGGTGTGTCAAAAGTTGCTGGGGAATTGTCTGAAAATGAACAAAGATATTTTTATCTACCATGAAAGGTACCTTACAATGTAATTCAGTTAATTTTATAAGACTATCATTAAAGTACAAAATTATCTGAACACTACATTAGTATAATATTGTATAATATAGTCTATAGCAAACAGGGGATAGGTAGGTGGGATAGCAAGATTTCGCCAATGAATAGTACCTCCACAGTAGCTCAAATGGTAGAGTTCCCACCATGCGGATTGATGCGGAAGGTCCGGGTTCAAATTCCGCTCATGGGTGATTTTTTTTTATGATAATGAGTGACAAGACCAGCAAATCAGGTGCCTGATAGTAAGCATCATGATGGCCCATATCAGACACAGTGCCACCCAGTCTTTAAAATTCAAAATTTTTCTTCTCATTTTCAAACTGAACTGAAACTGAGCTGACAATCAGCTGATCTATTTTTGAATGGGCTATTCTTTCTTAAAAGTGATATAATTTTTCTAACCACTTCTTATGTACACATTAATAACAAGCTAGCAATATCTGCTTGTAAAATTATTTTATAAATAGAGTGGCCATCCATACCATTTTTGTTCTATTTATAACATAAACATACTATCTAAATCATAATCAAATGTTTATTTGCTAGAATGCATAATATTATAAGGTTGCTTGGTATCTTAAAACTATGTCACTGCATTCAGCCTGCAAGCAGACGTGAAATTATTATTGAAAATTTAAAATCTCCACACCTTTTTCTCAAAGGGGTGGGCAGAGGTGTACCCAGGACTTAGTCCCATTGCAGGTGGGTGTACATTTAGCCATTATGTTATTGGTCCCATGACACATATAATAGGGGCGAGCCTATTGCCATCTACCGGGCACATAGTTCCAAACTCCAGGCTGTCATTGAGTCAATTCCTAAATGGAAAATCCAATAACTCTTTGCCTGGCCTGGGGATTGAACCCGGGACCTCATGATCGTCAGTCGAGCTTGCACCCACTAACACCACCAAGGCATTAGCATTCTATTTATAATAAAGGAAATTCCATTATGAAGATGTAGACAAAAATGTTTTGTGTTAAGTATATCTTTTCTATTACTATATTTGCCTTCTGTTGTAAGTATCATATTATTGGGTGATATTTATTTCAAGCTTTGTTTATATTTTGACTGCCTCGGTGGCGTAGTGGGCCCATGCTCAACTGCCAATCAAGAGGTCCTGGGTTCGATCCCCAGGTCAGGCATAGTATTAAATATTGGATTTTTCCATTAGGAATTATCTCAATAGCTGCCTGGAGTCTGGAACTGTGCCAGGTAGGTAGGTATATGGCAATAGGCTCGCCCCCTATTACATGGGACCAATAACATACTGGCGAAAAGTGGTTGTATCTACTATGGGACTGAGTCCTGGGTACACCTCTGCCTACCCTTTCGGGAAAAAGGCGTGAATTTATGTTATGTTTGTTTATATTTTGTATTATACCAGGCCCTGGATACTCTACTGAAGCTACAAGTAACTGGGGCAACCATCTTTACAGTACAATTTCTATGGGACAGACAGGGAGAACAGATAAAGAAATACACAATAGAAAGAGAGGCAGCTCGTATGTTAATATAACAATAATAGGCATGGTGACAGATTTTGAAATCCCGTTTCTTAATGTAGGTACACGTCTAATATTACCGAAAAAAACATTTTTTCAGAATAAAATTACATTTTACCGCAAATTAATGCATTTTTAACTTTCTAATTTAAAATGAGCGCGAAAACGCTCGTATGTGTCATGGCGTCGGGTCCTGACGTCACGCAAAGTAAATATTTTATTTTTGCCTTAATAAAACCTTGTTCCATCTTCAATGATTCCTGGATTGCCACGAATATATAACAAATTAAGTGACTGATCACAACACAACAAAAGTTAATGCGATATGGTAAATATTTACTTCAAGTGTTTATACTCTCAGTAACAGTATTTACTGAGGCGTGACGTCATTCGCTCTGCTTGGCGTTTTAGTTAAGATGGCCGATTGCAATTTTTTGTACTTTTATTTTTTAAAAAATATTATTAATCTCAATGTTTTCAATAATACTGGGTCGTTTTTTAGAATCCTTTCGATATATATTTTTCACTAAAACCATTTATTTTTTTAATCTGTTATAGTGTCATCATGCCTATTAGTTAGGCGCTGTGCAACCTGAATTATTGTACTTTATTGCGTTGGAGCCTTGGTATAAATAGTGACTCTAGTCACTATTTATTTAAATGATTTTGTGGAGTGTCCCTTCTGTCCCTTTAGTATTGTGATTATACTCACATGGTTCTGTAGGTGGTCTTTGACCACTGTATTTTCTAGTGATTTCTCTTAACCTGACATAATCTTTGTTTTCAGTTGCTTCTAAAAACTCATTTTGAGCATTAAGTTTTTCCAAATCAGGGAAGAAGTCTCTTTGAATTATTTTCGCAATGCCCTGAAATAGTTAAAAGTCTGTAGGTATATTAGATCTGGAGTGGCAACTAACTACAGTGTCGTTGTTAGTAATTAGGCCTTTGCATAATAAACACATTTTGTTGTCTGGTAAGTTCAGGTATAAAGTACACTACTTTTTCAGTTTTTATCAAATGGTACACGCTGATATTCGTGCAGCTGAGTAAATACCTACCTCTACATATAATTCCTCATCCAAAACCTGGGATTTCTTCATAATATTCTTCTTTTTGGGAACTTTTGGAACTTTAAAAATTGAACTCTCGCACTTCAACAATTTCATGTTCTTTAAGGCTGCTTCGCCAGGTCTTGGCTTTTTCGGATTATCACCCATATTTACTCCGATGAAAGAGCAAAAAATTCACCTTATTTAGTAGAAATTTCCCAATTGCTTTATTTTTCT
Source organism: Hemistola chrysoprasaria (assembly GCA_947063395.1). Classification (NCBI taxonomy): domain Eukaryota; kingdom Metazoa; phylum Arthropoda; class Insecta; order Lepidoptera; family Geometridae; genus Hemistola; species Hemistola chrysoprasaria. The sequence goes on from OX346729.1 coordinate 9,051,135, forward strand.
AAACAGTATAAAATTCAGATTCACAAAATTTCACAATTTACCTATGTCACAGAACAGAGAGGAAATAGAAGAAAAGCTCTCCATATAACCTGTGGGGCGCTACAGACCTTGGTAGATTTGGAGTCACTGTGGAGTTTGACATAAGCCTGAAATTTGACAGAAGATTTTTTTTCACTGTTTATTATTTTGGCGCTACACGGTCTCTTTATAAACCTAATAATGTACACCAGGATTTTTAAATTAAGGTCCATTTATTTTTAAATGAAAGTCCATTCATTTTTAAAGATATTTAAATATATTTCACAAATAACTGATTAACAAATTATGTGTTACATATATTATAACAATATAAATAACTATTAAACAAAGATGTAGCACCATAACTAAACTAACTTTTTCTGTGTCATGACTTGTAATTACAGTGCTTAAACAGTAATTATTAATAAAATAAATCGTAATAGAAGTGCTCATACATACAGTAACTATCAACATACAAAATTCACTATAGTTCATATTACAAATTAATGACTTTCAATAGTATCTAATAATGCCATGAACAAGTCCATTTATTTCTTCCTATTAACATTTGTGTCTTTTCATGCATACTAGCCGCCAACGAATAGTTAACGATGATATAATATTTTACTGATTGTAACATTATATAAATAACTAAACTAAAATAATGACAATATTATAGCTCAACTATGTATGACTTAATAATATTTAACTATATTACTACAATAACAATATTAAAAACCGCTTATATACTTAATAATAATGCAATCACAAAACACTCTCTTTAAAACCTAATGTCAATACCAAAAAAATGTAAATGTAATGCAAATACCAAATAAATCACTTAATAATATTATGCAATGATTACAATAACTTATAATAACAATATTATATAATGAACATTATAAAAACTAATATAATATTATGTAACCTTAAACTACTACTATGATAAAATTAATATTGTGGTTCACCAGGATTGGCAGGATTGATATTAAATATAGCTTATAACATAAATTACACATACGACATATATTTTTCATTTGAAAGGATTATTAAATATATTCAAGTTATACTAATGTTACGATAATTATGAATGTATTATTAAAAATAACAATTAATTAATAGACATTATTGTAAAAATGAATTATTGCGGACTGCATGGGTGGCGTAGTGGGTGCAAGCTCTATCTGCCGATCATGAGGTTCCGGGTTCGATCCCCAGCTAGGTCAGGCAGTGTTATTGAATTTTTCTATTAGGAATTTTCTAAGTGACAGCCTGAAATCTGAAACTGTGCCCTGCAGATGGCTTTACTTTTACTGATGATAAATGAAATACTTTCCAATGTTTTGATGGCTTCTTGCCAAAATGTAACATGATGTTGACTGGTCCCCTATTCTTTCCTGGTGCAGATCCTCACCGTGAGTCGTTAACACTGTCGAAGAGCTTGTTGAAGAACAGCACTGCATCTGACGTAGTCTCGTTGAAGGGCTTTCGACTTGATTGGATTGCTACAACAAAACATACACACATCGTGTTATAAATGGGTGTAGTAATACATAAGGAGGTGAATTAAAGTAAATAAGTAACAAAAGAAAGAATTGCCAAATTTTTGTTGTGAATTTCAAGTGTTTATTTGTTTGAAGTTATTTGTTCAGCTTGACGGGTACTTGTAAGTTTTACTAGAGCATATTTTATCAAGTTGTATATTAATCACAATATTAATATAACATATACTAATACATAATAATATAATCAATGATAATGTACGGATTCCATTTAAGAATTGGCATATAACGTAAATACTTAGTGATAAATATGTAGGGCAAAGGTAATTAGGTATTTTCAACTATCATGCATACCACATAATGTGTTTTATAGGTTCCTTCTCTTCTTGTAATTTGATATTAATAGTTTGCTAATTAATTTATAGTTTTGGATTTGCTATCTGATTTTATACACAACACATTGTATTGACCAGATCAGATGAACTTAAACTCATCACATACATAATAAAATATCAATTCATAGCTTTACTATATAGCTAAATACCTAGTTCAATATTGTGGCGTATTTGATCTCATCATAAATCATTCCGAAAACTATTCATGCAGGAACGAAAAGTCGCTCTCTGGTGGCAAACAAGTGATAAGGCCGTGTTTTGGATGTCTAAGAACCATACCTCTTAAGTCTTTTAGTTTCCGAGATCCGTTGACCAGTTCCAAATAATTTTTGCACCCAAAAGCGTCCCAAGGTTTTAATCATTTTAGTCTAAGGAACCATACCTGAAAGAATTTGAAAATTTAATTTAATATTGAATCAGTGGCCATCTTTTTTTTCGCCCATCTAAAATCTTCAGGGTTTATGCATTTTTATTTTCCGCCACCCACTCACAAGCCCTAACGTTTCCAAGATCCATCGACCTGTTCTACCAGGGTTCCACCCAGAAGACCTCCCCCCTGTAGGTTTTATCACATATTCATAGAATTCCCTATCCGACAGTGTGACATTCTCAGCCCTCAGACCTCAAGCCATTGAGTCTGTAGCCCAGTGGAAATATGTCCGGCTTTAAATCGGGAGTCCCTGGAGCAAATCTTACCATGTGGACTTTTCACCTGAGCGGTACCATGTTTCAGATGACACGTTAAACTGTACGTCCCTATAGTTTCATATAAGATATTATGTAGGAGGCAGTGATAAGGTCATGTCTGAGGCCATGTAAGAATCTTGGCGACCCGTAACTCGGACAAAACGGGTTGTCCACATAACTCATGTGAATTAATCAAGGAGTGTACTTGGGGTAACCCGTTCTGTTTGAGTATAATTTTAAATAATTGTGTGTATATTTATACTCTAATAGAATGGGTTTCCCCAATTAAACTGCTTGAGTCCGACCATTGTGGGGTATGTGGTCAAAAAATGTTTGGGTCACCAAGATTCATACAAACCCTCTGGACTCTCCGGCTTTCTCTACATAACATTATTACTATATTGTCTATATCCGGGACCTTCAGGTAAACATGCCATCTGAAATATGATAGCCTCAAGACAAAAAGTCCACATTATGTCAATGCAATACTAAACCAGAGCTCCAAGTCGAAATATAAGCTGAATAGAACATAATGGTGCCCTTTACAGTTAAAACTCCGAGAAATTGGCATTCTATGTCACATCACATCATCAGCCAGAAGATGTCCACTGCTGAACATAGGCCTCCCCTATATAACGCCCATAAACTATTCATAATATGGAGAAATATTGCCAACATCACCATGCTTGGCAGGCGGCTCGATGATCGCAGTAGCTGGAATACTTGGGAACTATTTAAAGCCGGGAACCAAACGTCAAATCTATGTACTAGATAATATTTGCATCAATGATAACTTGGCTATGATTTTATAAGCCTATGTGGTGATTAGAAAATGACAACATCCTAGACAAAATAAACTAGTGTAAGTTATTATTATCAGTGACTATTGGAGTATGTTACTTATATAATTTTTCATTCATTACTGACATTGCTGACTTTAATTTAATTTATGATCCACTTACCCTAAGTGCTTCTCGACTTCGTATAATATAATATTATGTGGGGTGTGAACAAGACTTAGGTGGACTGAAGCTGAAGTTCTTACTATACCAAGTACTTTCACTCTCTGATCGGCTGCTGCACTTTGCCAAGTTCTATATAATTGAAAGCTTGCTACGAGCTTTCATCCTCTGTAGTGACCTAGAATGTATATCATTCCGTGTCAAATAAAAAAATCTTTTATAAACTAATCAAATATAATTATTCGATGAAAATTAGAGGTTATATGACATTATAAAATTATTAATTTAATAATGCATTTTTATGTATTTTGTTATGTACGTTTGTCCGAAATCAATGTTATTACTTACAATGTGATGATATTGTATATGAATATAATTGTTCTTCATACTTCCAAATAGCACAAAACAACACGGCATGGTTTCGATCTTTTAAACATTGTTGATATATATCCACGTATGATTTACATCTATTAGAGATATAAATGATTAGTACACCTTTTCCTTGCGGTATTATGGATAAATACTTCATATAATTATTCAAAATTCTTAAACACGTAAAAAGCCAAGCGATCAAAACAACAAAACTAGTGATGTCTAACTGTCGATGGTTGACCTCAAAATTATTTTAAGGTATCGATCGGCTTATCCACAATTATGATAGTTTCTTGAAGATCAACAATTTTTGATATGGGTGATATTAATAAGTAATTGTGTAAAAAATTTAGTTATGAATCAAAATTATATTTTATGAGAATTATATTTATGATATTTATAGATATTAACCACAATATGTGGCAGATGTTATTGTAGATGACTTTTAAATAGTATAAATTCCATTTACGCAACTCGGTGACTACCTCGGTGGCGTAGAGGGCGCATCGAGTGCCAATCAAGAGGTCCCGGGTTCGATCCTCAGGTCAGGCAGTGTTAAATATTGGATTTTTCCATTAGGAATTATCTCAATAACTGCCTGGAGTCTGGAACTGTGACCATAGGTACATGGCAATAGGCTCACCCCCTATTACACCCCCTATAACATTATACTGGCGAAATGTGGGTGTATCTACTATGGGACTGAGTCCTGGGTACACCTCTGCCTACCCCTTCGGGAAAAAGGCGTGAATGTATGTTATGTTACGCAACGACGATATAATTGTCGTACCCGAAAACTATAGTTATCATTACTATTATTCAGTAAAGAAAAATCGGGATATTCTCATAATAATGCAGCTTAGCTTATATTATGAGCTATATGAGTGAAACTGTGAAGTTTTGATTAATATGAGCATACACATAATTTTATCGTATATGTATTACCATTCTATTTATTATACCTATTTATTAAAACCAATAAATAAAATTCATATTTACAAAATTAATCGTATATTATTTTATATTATGTTGTTAACTAGGTTTTCCTCGGCCGAAGCTTGGCATACTAATGCCCAGATACCCTGAGGGAATGGGCTGTCCAGTTCCCCATAAACGAATAATGAATACCCCAATACATAAACAAAAGGGATAGGCAAAGGTGTACCCAGGACTCAGTCCCCTAATACTTTACTTCAAATTGTTGGCGTATGGATCGCGGCATGTTTTTGAACGATGTGGATGTTAATGTTGCAGTCGAGCGAACGGTGCCGCGGCTTTATGTTGTATCATAACATTATTTAATATGGCGATAATCGATAGTGGGCTATCGGAGGGCATCACTACTTAGATGTAAGATGGCGGTCATTAGTGTTGCTACTTTACATAAAATATACATATCATAGATAATTAATATGAGAAATGTTTGAGCCATAGACTTAACAAAGAGAATGATTAAACGACTACAGACTTACAAGGAATTCCCTCAGGAACGTCAGTAATGTCATATCCCACAGTGACTGAATTTGTATTTGAAAATGGGTCTTAAATCAAATAACCAAAAGTTCAGGTTCGCTTGTTAGCAACACTATATATATAAGTATAAATTCATAGACATATATAGCTGCCACAGACTGCCACTAAGACTACATGTGTTTGTATGGGAGTGAACCACGGCTGACCTATGTCATAAGACGTCAAAAGTCAAAAACGTAACTGTCGCTGTCAAATGCAAATAAACGTCAAGGTCAGCCAGGTGTATGATGTTTTTTTATTTATTTAGTCCCACACGAGTATATTGCCAGTATCAAGTAGAATAAATAGTAATTTTAAAACTCAGAGTAAGGATACCAAAGAGAACCAGTCGTGCAAAAATCTGTTCCAAGCCGCGAGTCTGGTACTAAATCAATAAATTACCAGACTATGTGGTTAGTTGCATGGCAACCGTAGGCCGACCGCGTGTTGCAAGCGTTAGGTAAAAAGCTAACCGAATAACAACAGATACGTGCGTGAAAGCGATAGCTTTTCATAATTTAGTCATGTTTTTACAAAAATTTTAGGAATTTAAGAATCCATATTGCGTGTTTCTATTTTATTTTAATTTTTTTAACTCTATAAAATGGACAACAGCGCTTTGTTCGAATGAAAAACTATGAAGTCGATTATATTTTAAATATTTTTGTTTAATTATCCGAACTAAAATATATTTTTTTTTACATAAATCTAGGTTTGGCATTAATTACCTAGTGAAATTTTAAACATTTAAACATTGAATTAAATATTTGTTTATTTTATCTCAATTACGTACTGTGCATTATAATATTATAATTTTTGTTTCTAATTGGTTTACATTGCATAGTCCTGGTTAATTTTATATTTATGATAACATTTTAATATATTTGTGACTTTCGACTATTTATTAAGAGCATAAAAGTAATCATATTACGTAACAATTTAGAATAATATCGTCAAAGGCCCTTTCCACGTGCTAGAATCAGGCCCATGAACCTGTACTCACTATTAAACCCAGATTCTATCAATTATCTTTACAAAAATAAATACATTTTAATTTTATAACATTTTTGACCCTTTTAAATTTTAATTCTTGTAATATATTATATTTATAAAAGTTAAAAAGTATAAGTGTGATTAATTTATTAAAAAAAATTATATATTTAAATCTTTTAGTGCATATAAGTCTACTCCAATGCTCCTATGTTCGCCCGCGTCGCTTAGTGTCAAATTTAATATTGAACTTCATAGGGTAAAAAATCGTTCAATCCAAATTATGCTTTAAAACAATCATGTAAATAGAGTTTAAATTCAAATAATAGAAATTCAGTAGATGTCAGTAGATGTCAAAGCGCGTAATTGTCAGTGATGGACACCTTTTTTTGAAGCTTGTTCAGGGATCGTGCGTCTGTAGAAGAAAGCGATTCAACGTCATTGTTTTAAAATCTTATCTTAAAAGTATCCACTTGGCTCAGCCTCTTAGAACTTGATACAGTGATACGCGTATCCACGCGTATCACTCTGAATCATTTACAAGTAACACTTGTGCATTATCAATACACTTATTCAATATACCTACTTTTTTTTTAACTTAGAATAGACCGTCCTCGCAATACTCCACCAATAATTACACGTTAGAAGTTGAAATGAAACAAGGAATTACACGAAATTCACTCGTTCGCAATAATCAATATGGGCGGGAATCATGATTTTAGGGTTCCGTGCCTCAAAATTTAAAAAAGTAACCCAAGGTCACTTCGTTGTCCGTTTCTGTCTGGCCAAATGTGTGTCTGTTCGTCTGTCAAGACCCTTTTTCTAAGAACGCGTTGAGGTATCAAGGTGAAACTTATATCAACAACTCAAGTCCATTTAATATCTATTTCCTTTATCTGTGGAATCTAGTAAGGACAGCTGCTGAGAAAATGTTAGTTACAAAATGGTCCTTCGAGCCGGCTTTATGCTTAACAGGTGCGTTGAGCGTGGCGAAAAAATATGTCTATGAAAACACATACGAAAAATGAGAGAAAAAAAATAAATTAAACACAAAATCTGGTAAAATTGTGTAATAAAATCTATGTAAACTAAAACATAACTAACGCTCACTTAAATTATGTATATCACTATCTAAAATCTAAATAATTCTACCTAACTTTTGGCAATCTATTTAGCTTTACGGTTATCTTTCTTCTTCAGAATATATGCTTTGATATAAAAGTCTGAGAATAAGAACAATATGAATATGTTGTGGGGCAGGAACATGAAGGAGACCCATTTGGGATACTCGCACGATGGCTCGAACAGCACGTGACCGAAGTGCAGAATCAACAACAAAAACTGCAACTGGAAAGATGAAACAAGCAATCATAAGACTTGATATAATTTATAGTTCTTCAAATCTAAGAAGTACCTACCATTTCACGGTTTTTATCCTGCCTTGCTTGAAGGATTTGTATTTAAATTTAGATTATTAGTGAATTCAATTAAAGAGACTGTCGCTGTGCCACAGAATAAAGAATAGTACTAACGTGGCTGTAGTTAGAAAGGTTTTACCGATCCTCTGAATTACTCTCTCGTTGTGCTTACTAATAAGGCCTATAGTGAGATACCTTCCATGCGTTTCAGATCCGTAAGTCATCACTGGTGACAGTGACACACACTTATTAAAAACCTTCAACTTGAGGCACTGATACAATATATGAATATGGGAAGACAAATTCAACCCAAGAGCGGGACTTGAACCCGCACCTTCCGCACCAATCCGTGATGTGGCACTCTACCGATTGAGCTACCGTGGAGTTTTTTTTTATGATAGTGAGTGACAAGACGAGCAAATCAGGTGGCTAATGGTAAACATCATGATTGCCCATATCAGACACAGTGCCACCCAGTGTTCTAAAGTTCAAAATTCTGCGCGGCACTGCACTGCGTCTATCACCCTGAGATATGAGTTGTTGAATCTCATCATGCCCAGTAATTATGCTGGTAACATTGCCTTTCAGACCGGAACACAGTAATCTTTGTACATTACTGCTTGGCGGATGAATAACTGGCAAAGGTGTGGTACTTCCCCAGGCGGCCCTCTGCTAAAGAGGCCTACCACTACATGTAAAACTAACAAAGATACTAGTCATCGGCGAAATTTTTCTACCTTACCTACCGCCTATAGTCTATAGGGACGTGTGTGATTAGTGTTTCTCTATAAGTGATGGATTGATTATTCAGTGACTTATTAGGAGACAAAGTAATGAACTGGTCTTACAATTTGCAGCTGCGTGATATATTTCTTCCACCACTGGCGCACCCAGTGCGGTCGCACGATGGAGATCAGGTAGTAGGAGTACATCACCGCGTGCACCATAGAGTTTATGAATCCTAGCATTATGCCGTGACCACCTGCAAACATAACAGCATAATATAAAATATGGAATCCTTTTGAAGCCAAGTATATCTACATGGTGGATCCTGAGAATATTTATTAGATGGCTCTACAAAAAACAGTTCGGATATTACGTGGGGTATCCGCACCTGTATCCCAGTGAGTTTCTTCTAGGAATGGTGGGGTATAATTACAGTGGGGTATAAAAACAATTACAGTATAACTAGTAGTTCGCCGCGAACTGAGACCTCGCTACTGAGACTTTAATAATAAAATCGTTATGGCAACTTTATCTTTAATATTCGATAAAGCCTGCGGATGACTATAGTCCATCTAATATACGAAGTACAGTTTGACAGTTTTGGTTATTCCTGGTTTTAAACTCCTGGTCTAGAATGATTAGTTACCGAGATAATGCCTTTTTTCTTTAGATAGCTGTCATCAGAAACTAAGATCTTGATAAGATCTGTCACTTTCGTAAAGAAAGTACTGGCCTAAAATGAGTAGTTTCCGAGGTGATGCTATTTTTAGTTTGGCAGCTTTCGTCTTAAATAAAGATAATTGCACGCGCGCGGGGCGTCTCAGACTGCTCGATAGTTGACTATAACTTAAAAATGGCTATAGCCAACAGAGACGAAGCCGTGGTGTTATCACTGCTGGGGATCATTAAAGACCTAAGCTTTATCCGACCCTTATCATTATTTTATTTATCTTTCTTCTCATATAAAATTATGTAATATTATGTACTTAAAGTATTGTATAAGTGTTATTTTATTTATATAGTATATTAATATTATAATATTTTCTCAGAGCGGTGTGGCAATCCTGTTGCACCCACTGTTACAATAAGCTAAAATATAATCATAATTTTGTTAACTTAAAAAATGGCATGGAGCAGTGTCCATGGTGTGTAATAAATAAATTAAAAAAAAAAGATCTTGATGAGATCTATCACATCTGTGAAGAAACTCTTAGTCTAAGATAAATAGTAATACCGAGATAAAAATCATGTTAAATATCCCGAAATAAGTGATCCTAAAGGTAAAATCATTTTAATATTTAACAGCTGTCATCTGAAACAAAGATCTTGATGAAATCACTTCTGTAAAGAAAATGCTGGTCTAAGATGAATAGTTTCCGAGGTAATGCCATTTTTAGTTTGGCAGCTGTCATCTGATATAAAGATCTTGATGAGACACTATCACTTCTGTGAAGAATCTCCTGGTCTAGGATGAGTATTTGAGTATTCAAGCTGTGGATCCAAATTAAAGGAGCCAATCAATAGTAGATACTTACTCATAAAGCTGTATAACTATAGCCCATCAAATCTAAGAAATCCCGTTTGACATTTCATACACTATCATACTTTTAATAACTTTGCATAGGCGTAACTCACACAATTTCATTGACCTTTGCCGTAAAACCATGGAATTACGAAATTTATCCCAAGATGTACAATATTCTTAATCACTAAATTTAAATTCAAACCCTAAGGCAATACCAAAAAAACGATACTTTTTAGATTTGATGGACTATAGTCACCCGCAGGCAAACACAGATTAGATAATAGTTACTTCGCAAGTATGTACTAGGCCTTTCGCGCTCCTACTTGAAATCTTGTAATCCCTATATCTCTAGAACCCCAAAACCGATTTAGCTCATGTTCGAACTTGAAAATTCTTTTTTTTTATACTACCTGTCTGCAAAGTTTCATCAAGATCGGATCATCGGCTTTCGAGTAATCGCAAGACAAACATACATACATACATACAAACTTTCGCTAATATTTTTATGCAAGTCCTAAACTATGTGTCTAAATTTGAAAAAAAAAAAATCGGACCATCGGTTTCGAAATTATCGTCAGACCTTTCATAAATACTTCGTTACTCTTATATATACGGAACCCCTCGGCCGATTTTGCTCATTATCTAAAGTAAAAAAAATTATCACTTTAAACTACATGTCTGCAAAGTTTCATCAAGATCGGACCAACAGTTCTCAATTTATCGTCGATCAAACTTACATGCCAGAGGTCAACCCTTAAGCTGGTACAAGCGCAGGTTTTTCCCACTTGTCGAATCTAAGACCTCGCTTCGCTCGGTCGATAAAGTACAGTCGAGTGAGTCCGAAGGTGAGGAGTACAGTCACTCTGATGGAATACATATGGAGGACTATTATTTATTATTTATTTATTATTATTATTATTATAACTGGTAGGAAGTCCAATCCATCCGTATTGGAAAGGTTAACTCTTGTGGCGCCTGATAACTATAAGGCTTCGTCAGCGGGACTTGTTCGCGGTGTCTAGGATTAGAACAGATTTAGCGAGGCATGCACTTATTTCTCGTGCGTTGCGTCTGCTAAACGTTGAACTCACCAAAAACCCAGACCTTGACCTTTTTTTATCTACCCTGAATGAGTTCCATAGAGTGGTGATGAAGTTCGTGGAAAGTTCATTTCACGTTAGTTATTGTTGAATATTTCTTTTTGATTATATACAATGTGAGCCAATAAATTCATACAAATGTGTAATTTGTTACAAATGTTTTTCATACAAATAATAATATATAATAATTAATAATCCGCTCCGGTTCGTTCCTGGTGCAAAGGTTGGCCATTGCCATTCAGCGCGGTAATGCTGCGAGTGTGATGGGCACCTTTGCTCAGGGAACAGTCAGGGGCGGGTTATTTGATTAATTTGACATGTACATATTGTATACCTTTTATTGACTTATTGTATTAAGACTGGTAGTTTATGCACTGCGAAGGAATAGATAAACATACTTAATAATGTATAATATTATAATATGTAGAATAATAAATTATATTAAGATAAATCTGGGGCTATGGGCTCGCGAATTGGGAAACTGTAATGCGAATCCAGAGTCATGTTTAAACATAAAATAAATAGTTCAGTATGATAGATCATTGATTTAAAGAAAAGCATAGATGAGGTACTGGCTTCTCGAAAATGGAAAGCTCAAATCAGGTCCCATTAGGTCCATGTTCATCAGTAAAATTAATTGTTGTCTCGTTCGCACTTCGGTCTTATAGGTACGTATTTCTGTCTTTGTTGTTTCAAATTTCGTATGCCAGTTGTTGAGTAAGCGCTGAGAGGACGTACCCTATCTCCCCTTTTCTTTAAATCAATGTGAAAGGTAGGTTTATATACGGCAGGCAGACTATTTTATTGGATTTTTCCATTAGGAATTTTCTCAATCACAGCCTGGAGTATGGAGCTGTTTCCCGTAGAGATGGGAATAGGCTCGCCCACTATTAAATGGGACCCAAACCACAAACACATAATTGAGTGGGACTGAGTCCTAAGTCCTGAGTACATCTCTGCCTACCCCTTCGGGAAAAAGGCGTAATGTTATAAATATTAGCAGATGCCGGTATGAAAGGCAAACACAGTTCTAAGGTTCTGCAGGGTACTCTAGACTGTCATTGACAAAATTCCTAATGGAAAAATACTGCTGAAATATAAACACTGCCTGACCTGGGAAACAAATCCGGGACATCATGATCGACAGTAGTGCTTGCGAAACACTATGCCACCAAGGCAGTCGAGGCGAGAGAGGATATTTTTTGGAGAAATAATCGACGAAGAAATAATAATATTATGATAAACATAACATAACATACATTCACGCCTTTTTCCCGAAGGGGTAGGCAGAGGTGTACCCAGGACTCAGTCCCATAGTAGATACACCCACATTTCGCCAGTATGTTATTGGTCCCATGTAATAGGGGGCGAGCCTATTGCCATCTTCCGGGCACAGTTCCAGACTCCAGGCAGTTATTGAGATAATTCCTAATGGAAAAATCCAATATTTAACACTTTGCCTGACCTGGGGATCGAACCCGGGACCTCTTTATTGGCAGTCGAGCATGCGCCCTCTACGCCACCGAGGCAGGCATATTATTATGAATGAATGAAAACTCTTTATTGCTACCACAGTATAACAGAATGAAAACAAAGAAGCAAAACTTAAAACTAGAAAGAAGTAACAACTGGCGGCCTTATCGCTCAGAGCGATCTCTTCCAGGCAACCATGCGGGGAAAGGAAATACTACATAATAATATACTGAAGGGACGGTGGTTTCAAACACATTATCTTATAATATAAAAATCTTGTGTCACGATGTTTGTCCCGAATAAACTCCAAAACTACTGAACCGATTTCAATCAAATTTCACATGTACCCGTATTTTGGTCTAACTTACTGGATAGGATAGTTATCATCTCAATTATTCGCTTATGTCGTGAATGTAATGTAATGTATATATTCGTATAGTAAGGCTATCATTTTTATTAGTTCTCATAGATGGCGGTGTACGTTGATTCATCGATAAAATTCTTCAATATTGTTTGACATATAGGTTGCAAATACACCCAATAGATGGCGCTGTGTTCTGTTTCTTAGAATATAAATTCTATTACTTTATTTCACGTTATATTTGTTTATGCTCACGATATAACCGTATTATTTGAATGGTTTGTGACTGATATTTTTATAATTATACTGCGTATGTTACAATATTATTACCATTAATAACAAAAAAAAATTGTACTATTTTTGTTAGATAATTATTAAAGTCTTGGCGCCAAATTTTAATCAAAGTTTCAAGATCTGGCCATCAAATTCTATCGAGTCGCCATCTCTGGTTTGAATGTCCAAAGCTTTGGTATCTCATTCGATCTCGAGACCACCTCTGAGCGTAAACAAAGCTCCCTCTCGAACCATCGAGACCCACTATTTCGAACAATCGATCAATCGATTCTTCTCGAAGCATGCGAACTAGAACGTTCGGGAAATTCAAGGTTCAGGTATAAATACTGGCGCCGAGTGTCACCGCAGTTCAGGTCCTTTTTATACGAGTGAATTAATACTAGGTATCTCCCGGAAAGTGATAGTCTCAGTAAAATCTCCACGCATTTTGAACAAGAATATGAATTTTTAATTGAGTACTCCAGTTTTATTTTAAATTTAGGTAATTCGATTTTACCGGAAGGGTTTTATTTCCTCAGTTGCGATTAGAGAAATAAAATATGGCGGTACGAAGTTCGCCGGGTCAGCTCGTCCTTAAATAAATAAAATACATACCAAATATTTAATAATAATATACCTATATACCTAGTAGTAATACTATACCTAATATTATATACCAATACATAATATACTTAGATTATATAAATACATACATAGCACTATAATAATATTATACAGATGATATAATATATAGATACATAATTTTATTTAGGTATACTTACAAGTGTGCCAATTTATAATATAAATAACATAGGTATTACTTAGAAAGAAAAGAGAAGAAGATAACGAAGTCTCGCTTTTTCGGAACGGTTGTCTGGAAGAAATCGTTTTAAGCGATAAGACCGCCAATTGTAATAGCCAAAAACTAACTGTAGGTATCTCCTTTATTTTCATAGTATTGTGTTCGCTGTAAGGTGTACAATAAAGTGTTTATCTATCTATCTATCCCATTAGCAAGCCCCGTCACTTCAGACAATCGCCCGCACGCAATAGCTTACTACTACTACGGGTCAGCGCAGACCGAACTACAAAATGCTCGCGCATGGTCGACCAAAATTTTTACTGCTCGAGCATGCAGGCGGCATGCTCGACCATGCGCGAGCCATCTCTGTTAAATATGGCCTGGGTTGGCCGGCGGGCGTGCTTGATCAGTTTGATGCCAAACGTTGATGAAGGCAGACGTATTCAATAGGTTGATTGGGACTTAGTGATCATCGCCCTTATGGCAGAGGAAGAGGAACATGACGAATATGCCAATAAAATAAAACGTCATAAAATGAGAAGATCAGTATGGGTAGAAGAAACGTGGCGGGAAAGATGTACTTCAGGCGAATACTATATATACATTGTGTAAAAATTTACCATTAAGAGGTGTTCATTTTTATGACTATATTATAAGATAAACTACGAAAAATTTTAAATTTTTAATTTCATACGTCCGAACGATTTTCTCGCTGCGGCAACACTGACTGACAGGCGCGAGCGGCGCGACACTGATCGAGCGCGCTCACGCATGTAGAATGCATACTCGAACACGCAGTCGGCTTGCTCGAGCATGGTCGAGCATCAAATTTGGGCGTGTATTCAATTTTGCGAAGTATGATAATAATCATAAGATATTTTTATCAATAATCTCAGTAAATGCTCTGCTCTGCTCTGCTCTTGGTGTGCGCTGACCCTACAACGTAGAAAACATAACATGTGTACACGCGTCACATGTGTGCGTTAGGGCACTAATGTGTCGTTGACTGATTGAAAGCCTGGTCGCAGGCGGGGAGCTAATGGTGGGGGAGGTGAGTGTTGCTTCTTTTTTAAAATTCGGCATATAGATAGTTTAGACCTAGATTAACACATAATATGATACTTATTATCCTGATATTCTCACGGAATCAAAGACTACGCGCTAAAACCGCGGGGCACATAGCTAGTAATCCATGAGTTTGTAACTTGTAACCTTTACTTCTATGCTTTCGCGTATTGCGTTGGTATTCAGCACCGACTGCATTAATAAATGATCTGGAAGGATATTGCATCAAAACTCGTGAAAACGACGCTTCCTCCGACCGCATTCGACATTCGGCTCATCACGCGATCCGATGAAGAAATGAATGATATTGCTCAACACAACAGCAGCTACTATTAACTAGACAATCAACTCAATTTATGACTCTTAAAATATTAGTTTTAGACGTTATACCGACGTCAATTACTTTGTAAATTAGTAGGCAAGTAATTGTAATTATTGGGTTAAAGGTTCATGAACGCTTCATGAATCCATTTAATTGTTATTAGGTGCTTCTTTTACATAAGTACCAACTGTTAAGTTTTCAGGGTCATCTCTGAAACTACCATGAACATAATATTACCTACCCACATACCGAAAGGACTCACAGGACTGGTTTTAAATAAAACTAGTCATATAGATTATAGTTTAGTTTAGTCTTTCAGTACCGTTTGAAGTTTAATTTTTTCAAGACATAATAACTTTGCATAGGAAGTTTTGGGGGAAGCCGAAGAGTACAGTTTGGCTCCCATATCTTTATCAATTATCGGTGCATTTCGTGTAATAATGGTGGAATATTACGTGTTGGGTGTTTTCAAAAATACACAAGTCTCTTGGCAAGTGATGCGAGAGTTGAAATGTGATTTTTCGTGTTCCCACCAAAATTCCGGCCGATTCATGTGAAGACCTCCACTTTACTAGAGCTGTGACTTGACTGGGCTTGCCTTGACTCTAAATTGACTAATTGACCATATTCACTTGAAAATTGTTTTATCTTGACACTAGCAAATACACTAACGTGTGAGTCCATGAATGTCCCGTGTAAGCAGGCTATAAATACAAAACTTGACACTGGCAATACATTCGTGTGGGTCAATAAAAGAAAAAAAAATGCATAGGCGTAACTCACAAAATTTCAATGGCATTCGCCGTAAAACCATGGAATTATAAATTTTATCACAATCAATAAATTCAAAATGAAATCCTTCAAGAAATAAACTGTCAAACGGTACTTCATGATGGACTGTAAAACTGCATCAATATTTTTTTTTAAATACGAATCCACACCGTGAATCGAACCAATTGATTTTGAGGAAAAAAAATCACACCCTGTATAATATTGTACTAATTATAAGAAATTAATTAATTGTATTACACTAATGTAACTATTATATTGTAATGTGTCGTTACTAAAATCAATTTCAAAAATTTATTTTTTATAATGTTTATGGTATGTTAATACTAACTAAGTACATACTAAATTTAATAATAATTTCATGATACAAAAGATGACATAAACAATAAAAAATTATGTAGTATTTTATAGTTATACCTACTTATTATATTTGATATATTTATATTATATAGGTAGGTACATAGTGTAGATTATGATTAAATATTTAATTTTTGTTTTTGTATAAATATTTCAGTTGATTAATGCTGTTTGTTTTATGTTATTTATATCTAATATAAATTAAGGAGTTTTAGTTATTTTAATTTTTCCACCACCTCTGCAGTTTCAGGATAACTTAAGTTAGTCCTAACATTATGCTGAATAAAAAAAAAGAAATAATTATATACATATGAAATAGCTAATGATATTTTTGGGGCTCTCCGGAATATGGCTCTCCGGGTCTGTGGCCTTAAGAAACGAACCCTCTTGATTTGATAAATATTATGGAAACTTATATCAACTGACCTGGTACATATTTGGTGCCTATGAAGCCCAATAAACACATGCCCAGGTGGTGGTACACGTGCAGGAACGATACTTGGTTGAACTTCTTCCGTAGCACGAAGAACACCTGCAAAATAACCATAATAATATATCCATTTTTGTAGTGGTAGGCCTCATTGCAGGGGGCCGCCTGGGGAAGTACCACACTTTTGCCAGTTATTCATTCGCCAAGCAGTAATGTGCAAACATAACTGTGTTCCGGACTGAAGGGCAATGTTACCAGCGAAATTACTAGACATTAGTTGTTTCAACAACTAATATCTCAGGGTGTTAGGCGCAGTGCAGTGCCGCGCAGAATTCTGAATTTTAAAACACTGGGTGACGCTGTGTCTGATATGGGCAATCATAATGCTTACCATCAGGCGCCTGATTTGCTCGTATTGTCACTCACTATCATAAAAAAATAGGAACGATGAGACGGAAGTGACCAACTTCGAGAAACAGGTCATGTCAGCAGCGTTCGGAAACCTACGCAATGTCTTCTCATACAAAATACCTTGCAATGCCTCAAGTCAAAGGTATTCGATCAGTTGTCTCTGACTGTAAGCCTTATCAGTAAGCTCAAAATAGCGCAACGAGCTATGGAGAGGGCTATGCTCGAAATTTCTCTACGAGATCGAATCAGAAATGAGGAGATCCGTAGACGAACGAAAGTTACCGACATAGCCCATTGTATTAGCAAGTTGAAGTAGCAATGGGCAGGGCACATAGCACGAAGAACTAATGGCCGATCGGGCTGTATGGTCTCCTAACACTTACAGGCAAGCGCAGCGTGGGACGTCTACCCACAAGATGGACCGACAATCTGATAAGGACGGCAGGATTACAGGCCACTTACACCGGACTGGATGGAAATCTATGGGGGAGGCCTTTGTTCAGCAGTGGACGTACTATGGCTATGATGATGATAGCAAAAGCCCGGTTGTCATCCATCTAGAAATCACACCTATAGCCAAATCAAATAGTTTCCATCCATTCACAATAGTCCTTGCACCAAGCGGGGGCTGTCTTTGAGCTCATCTTCTATCTAAGGTGCTATCCATTACCTTTAGGTACACTATAAGCTTAAAGGGGCCTGTGCATGTTCGACTTAAAAAAAATGGTCTTCATGTACGCCTATTAAAATACCGGCTTGTTTATTACGAACATCAGTAGAAATGTGTGGAAAGCGTTTTACTGCTCAATTTCTGCTGTCAAACGGCAATACAAAATACAAAATAACGTTTGACAGCAAATTTTACTGCTGTTGCTACTCAACTACATGCCCGTTATAATAGCATAAAGACCCATCACTGCGGTCCTAGCATTGGACCGTTTCCAGCGCATTTAGATATAGCACATTACTAAAATGTGAATGTAATTCTCCTTCTTTTCGAGTCAAAATGACTAGTGGTCTATGACGTTTTGGTTCAGTATTTTATATGCCAGATCTACGCCGTTTTCGTTTGTTACGAGAAGGTCCTTCATCGTAGCTGTTGTGGGATAGTTAGGGCACTGCAGGAGGTGAGCTATTGGCTGTATAGCCATTGAATTTAATTAAAGACCTCTTCCTTCTTGCGTCGTATTCCTCAATTCTGAGGGTCGTGACCTCCTTTCACTATCCTTTTTGTTATGATGTTTCGCCATCAATCTCGATTGCTGGCCGATAAATGAAGACCTAATAGTATATATAAAGGTTTTTAGATTCTCCTGCCCCCACCGGCCCCAGCGTCACTTGCGTAAGGTCTTATTAGATTAGTTTGAGTGTGAAATGGGAAGACAAAATGCTTACCGTGTCGAAGAGATCGATGACCTTGATCATGTAGTACAGCCATACGCGGCTGACGACCACTCGCTCGAGCGGCGTGTCTTCGTACACTATCTTCTGACACCATATGCTGTAGTTGCCAGGCAGGTATAATCTGGTTGCACACTGAGGAACAAAGTTTAAGATTAGCCACGTTTCTCTGGACTTTTGGACGATGTTATTATCGTCTGCAGTAGGCAGCATGACTCACGAATATAGTTAATAATTTATAATCATCATTAGCCGGAAGACGTTCACTGTTAAACATAAGGATCCTCCATAGAACGCCATAAACTATTCATATAGGGGGATTTTGCCGTTATCACCACGTGCGGCTTGGTGATCGCAGTAGTTGGAATACTGCACATTCTCGCAATATGTCCCTCTGCCGGGTCTCACATCTCCCACGGGATTAGAAAGGGGTGACCCTATTATATAGCCGGGAACCACACGGCATAATAATCATATGGGATAAGTATTTTTTTTGTCTAGTTGATGTCATGTCGATGTATATCATGGTGTTTTAGGGGCATCCCCTAGATAATGCAAGATCGTATCGTATATTTGTTTTATTAAATACTAGCTACTAAAATTAAATACTGACTGCCTCGGTGGCGTAGAGGGCGCATGCTCGACTGCCAATCAAGAGGTCCCGGGTTCGATCCCCAGATCAGGCAAGTGTTAAATATTGGATTTTTCCATTAGGAATTATCTCAATAACTGCCTGGTGTCTGGAACTGTGCCCGGTAGATGGCAATAGGCTCGCCCCCTATACCCCCTATACCAATAACATACTGGCGAAATGTGGGTGTATATCTACTATGGGACTGAGTCCTGGGTACACCTCTGCCTACCCCTTCGGGAAAAAGGCTTGAATGTATGGTATGTTATGTATGTTATTTTTTTGTCTAGTTGATGTCATGTTGATGTATATCATGATGTTTGATGGGCATCCCCTAGATAATGCAAGATCGTATCGTACATTTGTTTAATTAAATACTGGCTGCGTGTCTTTTGAACTTTTAATAAATAAATAAGAAAATATTTATTTCCTCCAAAAGATTACAAAACTTAACTAATATCTCTGTAATGTAATAAATGGTAATAATATCTATGTAATCAAGAACTCATGAAAATAATTACAGATTATACTCGTATTTTACAGATCTTAACACAACATAACATACATTCACGCCTTTTTCTCGAAGGGGTAGGCAGAGGTGTAATAGGTGGTAGGTAGGTGTAATAGGGGGCGAGCCTATTGCCATATACCGGGCACAGTTCCAGACTCCAGGCAGCTATTGAGATAATTCCTAATGGGAAAATCACTATGCCTGACCTGGGGATCGAACCCGGGACCTCTTGATTGGCAGTCGAGCATGCGCCCACTACGCCACCGAGGCAGTCTACAGATCTTCTCTAACTAAATATCAATTTAAGATAATCTCATCACCCTAACGGCTACGGATTGTGTTTAACTAAGGCTTAACTCATTACGTAAATTTGTTTTAGTTTGTAATCTCACCAATAGATGGCTCTAGTTGTAAATTAAACATCGCATAAGTCTTTATTTTATACGATCCACCTAGTCCATAGATAATACATAAAAACTGACCAAGTCTGAATGGAACCGCCACGCGTCGTGTGTTCTTACAAGTGAATAATAAAAGTATTTTGTGAGTAGTGAGTGTTTAATTAACCAAAATGGACCATCGAAACCGGATAAATAGTAAACAGTGAGTAAAGTGCAAAGTAAACAAAGTGTTAGAGATAGATTTATCAGAATTCGTGAGTAAAAAACACTTAGAAAATTTTCAACTAAAAATAACTTAAACGGACTTAGAATAATTTGATCTGTTAATAACTTAGTTTCTGGAGGTGAATTTGGACTTGAATTTTTTTTCAAACTGAACTTTAACTTTGTATGGTGAATATCAAACAGATCTTTGTTAATTTAAAAGTGATCTCAAAATTAGTTAACTTTTTCTGTCTACCCGCAATATTTTTTGTGAACTTAGTGAACTTTATGTAACATGGCGGACGAAAAAATCAAACAATATATCGCACAGATAATTCAGAACTCAACTAAGATTGAAAAATTAGTCACGAATTCGAAAAAATCTGCAAAAGAAAAACGAACTAGAGGGTTTTTAGATTCACGTAGGGAGACATTGCAGGATTATTGGACTAGCTACACCAATAGTTACGATACTATTTCTGGATTGATAGATGTTGAAGCTTTAGAATCAGAGTATAACCTTGACTTAGAGAACAACTTTGAACAAACTGAAGAATGTTATTTAGAACTATTGTCTTGGCTTAAAGATAAAATGTATGAGCTTAAACCTGATCAAAATAAAACTTCAGACCCTGCTACTAATTCAGAACGTCCAAAGACGAGACCAAAACTGCCACCGATCTCCATACCTAATTTTTCCGGCGATTATAATCAATGGATGAGTTTCAGAGATTTATTTCGCTCTCTAATTCACGACGATGATCGTTTGACTAAAATAGAAAAACATCATTATCTTAAGACTAGCCTATCTGGAGAAGCTGAACAACTTTTGAAAAATTACTCGTTAACAGAAGCTAACTACGATGATGCTTGGAAAAAATTAAATGAAAGATATGAAAACAAAAGAATGATTGTCAATAACATCCTCAGTCGGTTTTTAAGTCAAAAGACATTAACCTCGGAATCTGCAAAGGGTATAAAGGACCTTTTGGATACTACAAGCCAATGTCTCACGTCCCTCACAAACTTGAAGATCGATTCCTGGAATGCAATAGTTGTGCACATCCTAGTCTCAAAGTTAGACATTGAATCTCGCAAACTTTGGGAGCAATCTTTAGAAACTTCGACAAGCATTCCTACATATGAGGATTTAAACAGTTTCCTCGAGAAACGATTCCGAGCTATGGAAATGGTCAATCTTGCGCAACCACTACAAAGAAGCACTACAAAACCCGTTCAACAATTACCCAAAGTAACCACTGTCAAAAGTTTTGCTACTGAAGTCGAAAGCACTTGTACTTATTGCTCACAGAATCATTATGTTTGCCACTGTAAAGATTTTGCCTCACTACCTGTTTCTGAACGTCAAAATTTCATCAAGAAAAACAACATATGTTTTAACTGCCTAGTGAAAGGTCATTCAGTTTTCAACTGTAGACAAAGTACGGTCTGCAAAAAGTGTGGACGTCGTCATCATACGTTGCTGCACGTTACGTTTTCTAAGGACGACAAGTATGTTGAATCTGATAAAGTGAAAGATACCTCAAAGGAAAAGAACGCAGCTGTACCTAAGACCTCTTGCAACGTCAGTGTGAACCTGAAAGCTGAAACAAAAGATCATCATGTCATATTAGCTACTGCTATAATTAATGTTGATTCAAAGAATAGTGGTACTTACGCATTAAGAGCTCTTATTGATCAGGGCTCACAGGGTTCTTTCATCTCCGAAGCAGCCGCACAGTTGTTGAATCTTAATCGCACTCCAGTCACAGGCAAAATCTCTGGAATTTCTAATACATCAGTGGTAACCACAAAGTCTATGGTCACACTTACAGTCCACTCCACAAAGGATCACGCATCACCCTTCAAAGTGGATGCATATATTTTAAAGAAACTCACTTCATTGTTGCCTTCTCGGGAATTTCCACAAGATACTTGGCCTTCATCTATGCAGTTGGATCTGGCTGATCCCAACTTTCACACGCCAGGGTCTATTGATGTTTTGCTTGGTGCCGAAGTGCATGCATACATAATACTAGAAGGCTTACACAAGTGTAATTCTCTTATTGCACTCAACTCTCGCCTTGGTTGGTTAATATCAGGCAGAGTTTCACAAACTGACTCCTCACACGAACACAATATGGTTGTTATGCACACAAAGCTGGAGACGGATCAGTTACTCAGGCGATTCTGGGAGATAGAAGAGAAGTTACCTCACAAAAAACCAATCACCGATTTAGAAATACAATGTGAAGAACACTACAAAAATACTCACACTCGCCATGACGACGGTCGATATGTTGTACGGTTACCGTTCAAGGACGAACCACCCACAAACCTTGGTGATGCGAAACCTCTTGCTATCAGTCGCTTACAACAGATGGAGAAACGTTTTACACGTAAGCCTGATTTCAAGGAAGACTATCACAAGTTTTTGAAGCAGTATGAATCACAAGGTCATATGATGATGGTGCCTGAAAAGGAATTAGTAACAAAAAGGGTATACTACTTACCTCACCATGCTGTCCTTAGGCCGACGAGTCTAAGCACGAAGCTACGTGTAGTCTTCGACGGAAGCGCTGCACCTGAAAAAGGAAAATCATTAAATGATGAACTTCATATTGGATCTCCTCTCCAACAAGATATCAGAGATTTAATTACTCTATGGAGACAACACAAAATTTGCTTAGTCGCAGATATTCGACAGATGTATAGGCAGATTTTAATAGCTAAAGACGACGTTGACTATCAGAGAATTGTGTGGCGCGAATCTCCAACACAACCTATAAATGAATACCGCCTACTTACCGTTACTTACGGGACATCTTGTGCACCATTTTTAGCCATTCGCACACTTCATCAACTGGCTGAAGATGAAAAGAATGATTTCCCCACTGAAGCTGAAATTCTGAAAAACGACGTGTATATGGATGATGTGATGACTGGCGCGTCCACAACAAAGGATGCGATAATGTTACAAAAGGGATTGACGGAACTTTTGGCTCGTGGTGGGTTTTCTTTACACAAGTGGGCGTCCAATAGCAAAATCGTTTTGTCACAAATCCCAAGTGTTGACAAAGACTCTCCAAGTGCGGTAAATCTTAAAGTCGAAGACACAATCCAAACATTAGGTATCACGTGGAACTCTGAAACTGATAATTTTGAACTAAACATAAAATTAAACCATTGTTATGACACCGTTACCAAAAGAAACGTATTGTCTACTATTGCCAAATCTTTCGATCCAGTAGGTTGGCTAACACCAGCAATTATACTACTTAAAATATTTATGCAAAAGTTGTGGTTAGCTGGCTTAGGTTGGGACGAAGAGTTACCTACTGATCTTAAAGCAGAATGGATTACTTACCTTGATCGTTTTGCGCACATTGAAGACATTCAGTTCCCACGATGGTTCGGAGTTTCCGATGATACGACTAGACGGGAATTGCATGGATTTAGTGATGCCTCATGTTCTGCCTACGCTGGAGCGGTGTACCTCAGAGTTTTGGAAGATGATGGTGAAGTAAAGGTCTACCTTATTATTGCAAAATCTAAAGTTGCCCCGGTAAAACAAATTTCTGTTCCACGTCTAGAACTCTGTGGTGCAGTACTCTTAGCCAAAATGATTCTACATGTTAAAACTGTTTTGAATATACCTGATAATGATGTGTATACCTGGACTGACTCTACCATCGTTTTGTCATGGCTGCGTAAAACACCAAATACATGGACTACGTTCGTTGCAAATCGCACTTCAGAAATTTTGACACTCACGAATAGTAATCAATGGCATCATGTTAGCTCTGCAAACAATCCCGCTGATTTAGCTTCACGTGGAGTTTACCCCGATGATCTACAGTCGTCAAAACTATGGTGGAATGGCCCACAATTTTTATATAACTCAAGTGAAATTGAACATACTCTAGTTGATATTCCTTCAACAGAGTTGGAAATGAAGTCTACTACTAAAATATTATCTAATGTCAATGTTATCGAGAAGGATGATGTAATCTCTTATTTGAAACGATTCTCCACACTGTCGAAATTGATACGAGTAACAGCTTACTGTTGCCGTTTCTTTAAACTAAGTAAAGCTAGGATAACTAAGAAGCCACATACTGAACCCGTTTATTTGACCACTAATGAGCTTGATGATGGTCTTAATCGTTGTATTAAAATGTCACAATCCATTTCCTTTCGAGATGAGATCTATCGTTTATCATCAGGTAAACAAATTAGAAAATCGAGTAAAATATATGTGCTTCATCCCTTTATCGATGACAAAGGGATTGTTCGTGTTGGTGGCCGGCTCGCTAATGCAGAGATTCCAAACGATATGAAACACCCTATTCTCTTAAGTGGCGATTGCGCTCTTTCTAAACTTATTGTTTCAAACGCACATTTGAAATCTCTTCATGGAGGGCACCAACTTACTTTGAATGTCATTAGACAAAAATTTTGGATTATACGAGTTAAAAATCTTGTAAAAATTGTAATCCACAAATGTATACCATGTTTCAAACAAAAGGCTAACCCACTTCCACCATTTATGGCCAACTTGCCTAAATTTCGCATTAAACCTAGTCGCCCTTTTACCAAAAGTGGAGTAGACTTTTGTGGACCTTTTACATTGAAATTGTATCCTGGTAGATGCAAAAAATTCTGTAAGTCTTATGTTTGCTTATTTGTGTGTACCGTAACAAAGGCCATTCATTTGGAATTGGTAACAGACCTGACTTCTGCTGCGTTTATTGCCGCATTTCGGCGTTTTACTGCTCGACGTGGTCACTGCAAGGAAATTTGGAGTGATCATGGAACGAATTTTGTAGGCGCATCACGTGAACTAGATCAAGCCTTCAAGGATTCACAATCTCAGACAGTCACTGAAATTGCTGAAATTCTGGCTAATGATCACACCCAATGGAAGTTTATACCTCCTAGGGCTCCACATTTTGGAGGAATCTGGGAGTCCGGAGTGAAAAGTATAAAAGGGCATTTAAAACGGGTTATAGGCCAAGCGTTCCTCACCTACGAAGAGCTAGCTACACTCTTATCTCAAGTTGAAGCTTGTGTGAATTCTCGTCCACTCACTCTTGTAAATTCCACTCTGGATGAACCTCCTTTGACTAGTCATTTTCTGATCGGAGAGCCTTTAATCGGTGTTCCTGAGCCTTCTTTACTTGATGTTAAACTAAGTTCGTTAAGTCGATGGCACATAATTCAACGTATGGTGCAATGCTTATGGCGTCGATGGCAAAACGAATATTTAACGACATTGCAACATCGTTATAAATGGAACACAGACCAACCAGATCTTCCTATTGATACCGTAGTGTTAGTAAAAGATGATCTGCTTCCACCTGGAAAATGGCTTTTGGGACGTATAATTCAGAAGCACCCAGGTAAAGATGGTATAACAAGAGTTGTCACTTTACGATATAAGGATAGTGTGTTCAAGAGACCTATCGTAAAATTATGCCCTCTGCCCCTGGATGAGCCTGATACGCTGTAATTTAAGAATTGTAATGTTAATAATTTTGTTACTTTCTTTTCACGTTGTTAAGGACTTTAGTCGTCCTTAGCCGGCGGTATGTTTAACTAAGGCTTAACTCATTACGTAAATTTGTTTTAGTTTGTAATCTCACCAATAGATGGCTCTAGTTGTAAATTAAACATCGCATAAGTCTTTATTTTATACGATCCACCTAGTCCATAGATAATACATAAAAACTGACCAAGTCTGAATGGAACCGCCGCGCGTCGTGTGTTCTTACAAGTGAATAATAAAAGTATTTTGTGAGTAGTGAGTGTTTAATTAACCAGATTGCTTAATACTTACCTAATTCATAATAAAATATCATAGAAACAGGTTTGAATTTAAGTAAAGTTACAAAATAAAAAATAAACAGTGCGCGTTGATGTCTTTTGTTGGTCAAAGTTTCGGGAACAGGTCGCGTCACGGTTTAATAGCGCTCGGCAAAAGTAACGGGGGCTTTGCGCAGATGTATTAGTCTAAAAAGTCCTAACAGATCTAAAAATCGATTTCTGCGCATTCAAGGTCAGCGCTATTAAACCGTGACGCGACCTGTAAGGTTCGAAATATACCGAAAAGATTTACTACCTACCTCACCATTGTGCAGGCTAGCTTAGGACCACAAGCTGTGTGAAGAATGTACCTAATTCAACGAACATGGGTACAAAAAATAGGTCTTAAACCTAGAGATGAATTTATTCCCACATTCCACCTCAATATAGGCATGCTAAATTAATTTATAATAATAATTTGTTATATCTAGTCAAAGGTAAGTTTTTTTTTTATGATTATGATTGACAAGTCGAGCAAATCAGGTGCCTGATGGTAAGCATCATGATTGCCCATATCAGACACAGTGCCACCCAGTGTTTTAAAATTCAAAATTCTGCGCGACACTGCCACAGAACAGATCCCCACGCCCACCAATCGGACCTTCCTCACCCCGCGAGCGAGATTGAGCTCTAGACGAGCCCCGTTTCGCTGGGAAATCACCTAACGCACACTCTTGCACGTGTACAAAACTCCATGTGTGCAGTGTCTGTGTAGTAGGTAGTTATATCGTGACTTTTGTATGTGTTTGTATGTGAAGCACCTGATTTGCTCGTCTTGTTACTCACTATCATAAAAAAATATTTAAAAGTGTTATAAAAGGTGTAGTAATACTAAATAAATACATAAAGTGAATCTAACCGAAACCAAACCGAACAACAAAAGAAAGAATTCGCAAAAAAAAAATGTCAACTTCCCATATTAACAGACTGGTTGGCACAGATGGTAGTAACTCTGCTTTCTTTGCCGCAGGCCTCGGGTTCGATCCCCGGCCAGGTCGAACATTTGTGTGCATGAACATGTCTGTTTGATCTGTGTCTGGGTGTTATAAGCTTATATAAGTACGTATATCAGTCATCTGGTTACCATAGTACAGGCTTTCTAGCTTTGTTTCAGACCAGATGACCGTGTGTGGAAGTTGTCCCATATTATTATTTTTATTTTATTATTATATTTTGCCGATCAGCTGATCCATTTTGTATTGGAAGTCTTTCTTTTTAATGTTGTTCATTTTGACGAGTAGATGCTAGATACAATGAATGATTGATTGATAAATTGATTCACTATACGCTGGACAGGACACAGACTGGCCGGTTGGCACAGCCGGGTTCGATCCCCAGCCAGGTCAATCATTTGTTCGCATGAGCATGTCTGTTTGATCTGCGTCTGGGTACTAGCGTATATAAGTATGTTTATCTGTCTTCTGGTTAAATAGTACAGGCTCTTCCTAGTTTGGGACCAGATGACCTTGTGTGGCAATTGTCCCATATTTATTAATTATCTATTTACACAGTAAAGTGACGCACCTGAGAAGCCAAGAACACAGACAGCGCAATCTGTATAACATTATAAAATATGATAGTATTCTTCAGCTGGTACGGTTTCCTGTTCTCCATGATGGCCGGCCCCCAGGACCTCACGAACCTGTGGTACACGTACATTATCGCGAATATTGGCACTGGACTGCTCACCAGGGGGAAATGCTTCGTTCTTGGATCTGAAATATTAAAAATAACATAACATCACGCCTTTTTCCCGAAGGGATAGGCAGAGGTGTACACAGAAACTACTGCCTAGTGTGATAGTAGTATACACAACCTCATTTCGCCAGTTGTGTTTTTTTAAGTCCCATGCAATAGGGGGCGAGCCTATTGTCATCTACCATCCACAGTTCCAGAAACCAGGCTTTTTTGTCGACGGGAAGGTCAACGTTGATGCGAGAGGCTAAGGGCCCAGTCAAGTCCAGTGAAACCTCATCTAAGGTTTCCTCAGGACTCGACTGGTCTTTAAACGGCGATCATTTGCGTTGCCCTCGGGTCCTTCCTCCCTCGCACATCCTCCCTCGAGCACGAGGCTCTCGTGACTCTGGCAGCTAACAAAGGCCAGCCAAGAGGTGGGGGACTGTTCCTGGTCAGTCTTCACTCCGACCGGCCGGAGAACACAAACTGGAGACGAAGAACAGAGCCTTTCCCCGAGAGTACTCGGGTCTGTGAGATCGCATTTCTCCAACGTGATCATTATTTTTATAAGTAATCGTACCAGTGGGTCCAACTTATAGTAACAAATACAAAGAACTCATCGACTTTTGACCTATGCCCAGCTTTGATTAACTTAACAGTACCCATAAGTACTTGTTACTAAGTATTCATAATTATTCATGTAGGCATGTAATTATCTATGTAGTGGTATTGTAGACTATATATACCAACTAACTATTTAATTAATATTATCCTTCACATAATATAGGTAGGTACGTCTTTGTGGTATTTTTAGAACGTCGATTTATTTTTAGATATACATTATTTTTAGATAATCGAATGTACGTTACAGTCCTTGTTTATGAACTAAATACTTATTGACTACGACATTATTATAATATTAATAACTCCTAGAACAAGAATAATTAGCTTTTAGTTCCGATTTTTAGTGTCAAAAACAACATGCACAGTGCACCGCCCTCCCTCCCGCAAAATTGCATTCAATCAATTATAATATTAATATATATTTGTGATAGATGTGCCCGGTAGATGGCAATAGGCTCGCCCCCTATTACATGGGACCTATAACATACTGGCGAAATGTGGGTGTATCTACTATGGGACTGAGTCCTGGGTAAACCTCTGCCTACCCCTTCGGGAAAAAAGGCGTGAATGTATGTTATGTTATATTTGTGATCTACCTACATACACTACAGACTACAGTCTTATAAAAAGTTTCAGCAATACTGATGGTAGTGCGTCTAAAAACTAAAGAAACCACTTGCAAAAAGTATAATTACATATAATTTTCATTAGGAATTTGCTCAATGATAGCCTGGAAAAAGCTCACCTTAAAAACAGAACTGGTTAAATGTGGGTGTATCTACTATGGGACTGAGTCCTGGCAACACCTCTGGCTACTCCTTCGGGAAAAAGGTTCGGGAAAAATCCTACTAATATTATTAATTGGAAAGTTGGTGAGAATGGATGGTTGGATTTTTTTTTTATGATAGTGAGTAACAAGACGAGCAAATCAGGTGCCTGATGGTAAGCATCATGATTGCCCATATCAGACACAGTGCCACCCAGTGTTTTTAAATTCAAGATTCTGCGCGGCACTGCACTGCGCTTGTCACCCTGAGATATGAGTTGTTGAAACTCATCATGCCCGGTAATTTCGCTGGTAACATTGCCCTTCATACCGGAAAACAGTAATGTGCAAACATTACTGTTTTCTTGGCGGATGAATAACTGGCAAAGGTGTGCTACTTACCCAGGCGGCCCCCTGGATATTTGCACGCCGAATCCATTAAACGGATTGGGCTGAATTCGATATGTACATAGTTTAGACTCTGGAATAACACACAGGGTACTTTTTAACCCGATATTCCCACGGGAACGAAGACTACGCGGGTGAAACCTCGGGCGCAACTAGTAAATCATAAAAAGTAAAAGCCATGTATGTACCTAACAAGTTTTTAAGTTTGTTGAATGAAAGTGATGGTGAATGACCTATTACAAAATAACACTAGTTTTCACCTGCTAAGTCGTCATTGACGTAGTGATAGTAGTTCGTTATATTTCCTATTAGAGTCCCCATCGTAACAGCGTCTCCTGAAACAAAAATATAAATTTATAATATGCCTTTGTAAAGCATTCATCATCATCATCTTAATAACTGTAGAAAGTATTTTAGATATTTATAGACTAAGCGGCCTATTAGCTTGAAATACAATTGAGTATTTGAATTTTATTTTCTTTTGGCATAAATGGAAAGATCATATATAAGATTCGTACCAAAACTATTTTTAGTTTTCTTTTATTCGCTATAATTACAAAGTTATATCAAATTAAAAAATCATTTTTAATGCAGTACCGAAAACACGCCGATAGTACCCGAACGAGCTCGTGACCTGTAGTGACGTCAAAATGTTATAAAGTACCATACATAACTATAACATAATGACGTCACAATCATGGCGACCACTCGTAGCGCGTTCGTGAACAAGTGACTCCTATTGGAATTGTATCAATTTTGAATTGGTTGTATTAATTTAAAAAAAATATTTTAAAGTGAGTTTTGAATCGGATAATACATCATTTTCATTAAACTTACAAAATAACTTGATAAATACGACATTTTTTTTTTTCAAATACTCAATTTGAATGGGAAGAAACATTTCAGCCATGGCACATAGTAATTATTAAAATAAACAAAACTACACGGTTCCGAAGTTCATTTTTGTGAATAATGCAGCGCATCGCCCTTATATAGGTAAATATAGCTCGACATAAAAGATTAAAAAATAATGCGGGCGCCACTTTCTTTTACAACATTAAAAACAATTGAATCAACACATACACTTTAAATTAGTTCCGTTTCTACTCTTTTC
Organism: Hemistola chrysoprasaria; assembly: GCA_947063395.1. Lineage (NCBI taxonomy): Eukaryota > Metazoa > Arthropoda > Insecta > Lepidoptera > Geometridae > Hemistola > Hemistola chrysoprasaria. Next base: position 9,082,227 of record OX346729.1, read on the forward strand.
TGTAGAGCTATACCTACCACATCAGCCTACCAGAACTATTCAATTAAAAAAGACAACCAAAGAATTAGTGTAAAAAGAAAATAAATCGCCCAATACATGGCGGGGTGCGGGGTGCGGGGGAGATCGGCTGATTTATATTGCAAAGTTATATACAACAAACTTATTAGTTCATGATATTGACTTGCAAGTGTCTTCATGGGACCAAATTGAATAAACCATTTTAACTTTGACTATGACATGTCATATGCGCAAACATTGAATGAGAATGGATCAGAAACAAATATGGGCGGACCCGGCGGTTATACAGTGTCACTGCATAATATCCTCGCCGAAGCGTTAAAACGCGTCGTCTTTTACGTTGAGTTATCTGTGATTATTTCAGGCAAATGAAGGCACGCCATAAAACACATTGTAATTGTAATCCGTTTGGTGCTCGAATAATGAATATTGAAAGTTCTTTATATAAAGAGCACTGTCATTTTATACTAGTAGGTATACCTAGTAGGTATATAATTATTATTCAAACATAGGTAACTACATACCGTTGTTAAATAATGCAATAGGTGGGACTGATACTGTTATCCTGAAAAAACTGTTTTTTACTATTTATTTATTGTGATCTGTTATATCGATAATACCTATATATACATTTTGAGATTGTGGATTGATCTGTTTTAATGGTCTTTGGTTTTAATCAGTACCACAGATCACTTTATTAGTACTACGTATCAGTTCTAATATAGTGATCTGTGGTTTTAATTTGATATTTTGATTCTTTGTTTCATAGATAATGATAGATTCTAGAAAAGTAGGTCCTCCGTTGAGTCAATGAAGGAATAATTATTAATAATAACGTTTTACAAAAATAGTAATACTTAAGGGGGTGCTTTTACTCATCAAAGTGAACATCTTTTAAAAGAAAGAATTGCGAAGTTCGCTAAAAAATTACGATGTCCCTTACTTTGTAAATTATGGGCTGTGGATTTGGCAAATAAATAATATATATATTATGTACCTAGTACACCTACCTAATTTAAGGAAATGTTACCAAGAAATTGATTTTTACCCAGCTGTCACGTATCAACCTATATTCTACAAGGTATATAGATCCTGGGTACACCTATGCCTACCCCGCCTAAAAAAGTGTCATTTCGGACACTTTGTCCCGAGCCGTCAGCAAGCCCTATTCCCACAAAGTAAATAACACAAAATAGAAATATGTAAATGCCGCGTCGAAACTCGATAGAGCACGCAATGGTCAACCATCCAAGTAGAGCCGTAAACACGCGTTGCATCAGTCAATAAAGACTGGGTATGCAACGGGCCCCACAATTTCACAAATATTGTAAAATCTAACTGTAGAAAAATTAAGCGCACGCGGATACCTATATATCTGTAGTCATTTCATCGTCATTGTTGCAAAATCGTTATTAAAATAATATTTTTTTTATTTTTTATATAATTCTCAGAAAACAGAAGGACATCCGGACAAAAGCATTTTTGGCCATTCTCGAAACTGAGACGCTTCGCTAGCTCGGTCATTAATAATGGCTTTTATAATATTTTAGGCATTTATAATTTCAGCCTACATTCTTCTTTTGCCTATAATTGACATGAACAACAAAATAATTAGCTAACTGATAATGTACTATTATATAACTACTTATGCGTGTCAAAAGCTATTTATTTTCCGAATAAATAAAATAAAATTATTATACAGTACAAGAAAATGATTCTCGCTCTCCATAATTATTGTGAAATTAAACCCGCACAAACCGAACCACAAATCGAATTTGAATTTGAGAACAATATTATTTGATATTATAATATCTACGAACTGCTAGTTACTTGTTAATTAAAAAAAATTAACGAAGAAATTATATCTCTTCTGTCATCGTCATTGGTTTCTCAAAGTTTGTATGGGAAATTATGTCGAAAGAACCACAATCATGAGCTCTTCTTATATGAGTCGATAACCCAAATTTAGTTCTAATTATTAGATTTAATCGCGTGTAGAACAATGAAACTGAACAGCACTATTACTGTCTACAGATAGGTATACGACCTAAGAATCTATTTGTAATAAGTATTAAATTGCATAAATAGGTATATTAATGTATGCCCTTAAAGGACATTATAATAATTGGAAATGTGTGATTATTAATTATTCATTCATGGCATGTCCGTGCAAACTGATCATCGACGACACAACAGCCGCTATAGCCCTATGTACCTTCGTACTTATATTGCAATATTATGGAGTATTTACGTAAATATTATGTACCTATGTGTACCTAGCGAATCAATGAAGTGAGAACAAAAACCTTAGGAAAAACCTTTTTTTATTGTAATAGGTAAATAAGTTCCCCGAATTAGTTTTCCCGAAGAAGTAGGCAAATGGGCTTGCTTACGACTCGGATACAAAATACTCGCATAAAAAGTGCCCGAATGGACAATTTTTAATTTTAATATAATGTATTCACTAAAAATTCGGACACCAAAGCTGTTTGGTACAGTCAGATAAAAAAATCTAATTCTTTTTTAAAAAAAATTTCAAATAATTTTTAAAATGTGTGCCCAGGACTCAGTCCCATAGTAAGTACGCCTACATTTCGCCAGAATGTTATTGGCCCCATGTAATAGGGGGAGAACCTATTACCATCCACCGGGCACAGTTCCAGACTCCAGACAGTTATTGACTTAATTGCTAATGGAAAAATCCAATATTTAACACTGCCTGACCTATGGGGATTGAACCTGAGACCTCCTGATAGATAGACCGTCGAGCTTGCGCCCACTACGCCACCGAGGCAGTCTAATTTCATAAGAAAAGTCACTTTTTGGAAATTTTACTTGTGGTACACCAGTAAACAAATTTGAAAATTTATAATGCCCACTATAAAACAAAAACAGCACACAATTTTCATATCAACCGAACAGGTTTACTAAACGATGATACTCGATTATATATTTACGCAGGAAATAATTGTCACACTACGTCACAAAGTAAAAACCCATTTGATAGGTATATAGGGAATGCGTCAAATACCTGTTCCGAGGAGTGGAAGACGTGCTACTCCAGTAAACACCAAGACAACACTGTCATGCGTCCGATACTCGCCGACAATACTATTGAAACGATTTAATTAACTAAAACAATTTGAATAAATATACAATTTGTGGGGATGTTTTAGTGGCCAGTGAACTTTGATTAGACTATTTTCCTAAAGAAGCATCGAGTTGTAGGGATCTGTAGGTCAAGATTCAGGTCTCAAGGCCTGCGATGCGCTGTGCTGCTTTCTGTGCTAAGTAATTAGCGGCGGATAGATTTCTTAATGCAAGAAATCGGTATAAGGTGCAGAGTGCAGACTTTGTCCGATATTCAGCCGTGTTTCTCACGTGGTTGGAAGCACAAAATAGCTGACTTGCTGACGATTCGAACACAAAACACTCGGACAAAGTGTCCAATAGGGGTATCACAGGCAATTTTTTTGCAACTGATTATAAAAGACTCGAATGTTTTAAAATTATTTCCTTTTTAATAAATCATTGGATTTCACATCGACGGACGATGGTTATTTCCCGGCGTATCACTTTTTAGGGTTGCTTCACATAAGAATGCGGACGACAGACGGATACACATTACTTTTAAATGTGTGAAAGGCACTGACAGCGCGCGCAAGGGCGCAAGTCGGGCGCTATTCCTTGTATCTGATACCCGACTCCCGACTCCCGAAGCCGCCCCTTTATTACGAACAGCAGTAAAGTGTGGAAAGCGTTTAATAAAATGACGTTTGACAGCCAAATTTACTGCTGTTGTTACGCGATTGCATGTTCGTAATACCAACCCCGGCCCGCACCCGAGCAGCGTCGATATATGCGTGGAAATAACCTTTAACATCAGGAAAACGTGATGCTCGTATCATCACCTACCTACCAATTTGTAATAAAAATTTTGTGAATTTTTTGCTAAAACTACAACAAACATATATTTATACATACCTAAACTGACTATTTTGAGCTAGCATACCAATAATGATGCAATTTAATGGAGCCAGCCGCCAGCATAAGCTAGTTTAGCTAGGTAGTTCTATCTGCAGTAAAATATGTAAGTATAATATAATACTTACTTAACCTTGGATATGTTTTGTAACATCCGAGAGTGTTTTCTCCATCTCCGATCGTAAATAATATTGAAGTCTGTCTGTGATGTTGTCAAATACCTGCCACCTCATTATAATAATGTTACGTGGTGGTTATTGCAATAACAGTTGTGTAAAATTATTGCTGACATTTTAGCATCGATAAACACACACCTATTCATGTGCAATATATAACAAAAGACGATATAATACAGAGAACTAGTAGAAATACCTCATAAAGAATGGGTTGGGCTCGATTCGCACTACTCCCGATTCACACTGCTCAAAAATACCTATCAAATTATCACACTATGCCAAGATTCCTAAAATTTTTTGAAAGTTGAAAGTACTTTTAAAGGTTATTTGAAAATTAATTATAAAAATTATTTGTATTTGTTATGGTTATAATAATCTCAGAAACTAAATAAAAGTAAATTTTAAATTAGTCAACTATTATTATTTACAAGAATATTTGTTAATTAATCATAATTATTATGAAGAAAGAAAATCAAAGTCCGTTAAACGTAAAACATAAAATAATATTAAAACATGACAAGCAATCACAGTTCTTAAAAATCTGAATTCTGGATAACTTGTATATTTTTTTAGTTTATCCAAAAGATATATAATAACGTTATAACTACGGACTCCAAAGACATATCATACATGAACGAAAATTAACTCAAATAACTTAAGTGGAACAAGTGAAAGAGTTTGTATATTTGGGTTCTAAGTTTACAAGGGATGGAAAGTATGACTGTGATATTGAACGAAGAGTTTTGGCAGGAAATCAAGTGAATGGGGCATTGCATACCTTTATGAATAGTCAGAAAAAGTCTAAAAAGGCACGACTGGCTGTCCATAGAGGGGTACTGATCCCTACACTTACGTATGGTAGTGAATGTTGGGTCTGGCAGAAGAAGCATGAAAGTAAGATTAATGCTGTGGAGATGAGAAGCCTGCGAAGCATGACTGGAGTGACCTTGATGGACAAAATGAGGAATAGTGCGATAAGGGAACGCTGTGGCATGGTAGAAGATGTAGTGACAAAGATAGAGAAAGGAATGCTGAGGTGGTTCGGACATGTGGAGAGGATGGATGAAAGGAGATTAACAAAAGAGATTTATAAGGCTAGTGTGAATGGTCAAGTCGGTAGCGGTCGACCTAGGCGTACTTTTCATGAACAAGTTGACGTTGTTCTTAGGAAAGGCCAAGTCAAAAGTACCTACAACCGACGAGCATGTATGAAAAATGTCATGAAAGTGAACGAAGCGAAAGTTGTATGTCAGGATCGTAGCAAGTGGAGGGAAATAGTCTCTGCCTACCCCACCGGCAACAAGGCGTGACTGTATGTATGTAACTTATTACATATCAAAAAATTACAGTTCAAAAGTACTGCAAAACGCTTACTGGCTTAACATGTATAGCGCGGGAAATTGTTTTTTTTCTTTTCATAGTAATCATATTTTATATATTTTGCGATTAATCGATTATTAAAATTATTATCAATCACACTTTTTATCACAATGGATAACTCTTCACAGATTAAAGATAATTCTTCTATAAAAATCGTCCAGTGATCTACCTATATTATATTTTGTACATTATAGGTAATGTGTCCTTCCAAATATTATTCTTTAAATTTTCATAACAAAGTATTTTACCCTACTTCAAGTATATATAGTAAGTAGATATAATATGTAAGCAGTAGTAGCTAGAGGAGTTTTTTTTATAGATATTTATATGCCGAAAAGTAAGTTTGTACTGATTGGTGTTTCAATTATTGACTTTTTTTATCTTAGTGAGTGGTGACAAGACGAGCAAATCAGGTGCCTGATGGAAAGCATCATAATTGCCCATATCAGACACAGTGCAACCCAGTGCCTTAAAATTCAAAATTCTGCGCGGCAGTGCACTGCGCCTGTCACCCTGAGTTATTAGTTATTGAAACTCGTTATGCCCAGTAATTTCGCTCGTAACATTGCCCTTCAGACCGGAACACAGTAATGTTTGCACATTACTGCTTGGCGGATGAATAACTGGCAAAGGTGTGGTACTTCCCCAGGCGGCCCCTTGCAAAAGAGGCCTACCACTAAAAACTTACAATTAACATAGTTTGCAACAAAATTTATGTTTGAAGAAATGTTATATTATACCCCTCTCTGTCTCTCTCTCTCTCTTTCTTCTTTCTCTCTCTTTCGTACCAGTCTTATTTTGAGGTGAGAGAAACAACCTAGAGGAAGCATGGAGTGCGGCGTTATTATATAATGTGGCCAAAATTGTATGTAAGGTAATAAGCGGCACGTGCGTTACTGACAAGGAGAGCAATGAGACATGACAAACATTGATTGAAAATTGACGCTATCATGGTCCATTATATTCATGACATTAATATGGATTCCATATGTACCTATACCTAATTATGTACTATGGGTTGTTCGGAAAGTAATTTCGTTTTTTCCCGACAGTTTTTTGCCAGCAAAGACCAAAAATTTTATGAGGGTGGAATTATGCTACTACCGGAAAGATGGACCGGAATGGACCAGAACGGCCAATATATAATTTAATAAAGTATTTGTTTGTTATACGAAAAATGTCTTTCATTTCCACAAAAAAAAAACGAAATCACTTTCCGAAACTACTAACTATTATGTACCTCGGAGAGCTTAAATTTATCTTTAGTTGAGCTTTTATTACAAAAGTGTAGCAGAGGCGAGAAAAATTGTTTATGACTGGCTTACTTAAGTATGATAAAACGGAGGATTTGTTAAAGATTATAATATGTTAGTGTATTACCTATGCAAACTTATATATTTTATGTTTAATATCTATAAGTATTACTTACATATTTTTTTACAGTAAATATTTAGTTCGATTGCGTATAAACCTAGATAATTTTATATATATATATATATATGCTGTCACTGCTTGTTAAACTGTAAGTAAATGTTTAGCTGAAATTCAGGTTTCCTCGATACAGGCTTGCCTAGTGAGGAAATCAATAGATAATTGTGTATCACATTATATTTAAAGTAGTTCCTGCAAATAAATAAAAATAGTATAAGTCCATTTTATTGTAACATTTTTGCAGTAATAAACATTTTTTCATTTTCATTTTCATTTTTCATTGCTACAGGTATCTAATATACTTTGCATACAAAACGGATAAGCTTATTAGTTTTTAATGGAAATCACAACCTTTCTTTTTTGCGAATTTCGCAATTCTTTCCTTTGGAAGTTGTTTATCTAGCACTACGATAACACCCTTTATCACGTTGTATATGAATAAATTTTTATTTCCATAATTAATTGGCATAGTCAAAAAATCCCCACCGAAAATCCCCCTCGGTGGGCCTTTTTTTACTTTTTGAAAAAAAATCCCCACTTTTAAAAAATTTCGTCATTGTGTGGATAGGTAATATTTTTATCGTTTATTCCTTTCATTTAAATATAAGTAGAGAATCGATAGAAAATAATGCTCGTTCATCGTTCACCGCTACCTAGAGACCTCGTTAATGTTATGTAGGTCCGTATACTTTGCTCCGTCATCGTGATGCACCCTTTGAATATAAAGGCATAGGTAACACTACGACAATGTCATCGCAAGGACTCGCGTAGTCTTTGTTCCCGTTAGAACATCGAGATAATAAGTACTATGTTATTCTAGGGTCTAAACTATCTAAATAAACTATCTATCAGACCAACCGGTTCAGTATAGTTTTGGAGTGAAAGAGTAACAAACATCCATCATCACAAACTTTCGCATTTATAATACGTATTACTGTGCCCCGCGGTTTCACCCGCGTAGACATCGTTCCTCTGGGGTGGTATTACGAACATGCAATCGCGTAACAACAGCAGTAAATTTTGCTGTCAATCGTAATTTTTTGTATGCCGTTTGACAGCAGACATATAGCAATTAAACGCTTTCCACACTTCTACTGCTGTTCGTTATTACGAACACAAAAAATTTAAAAGAGGCCGTAGGAATATTGCGAAAAAATGTACCCTATATATGTTATTGCCGTGGGGTTACCGGCTTTAGAATAGTACCTCACCCTCTCTACCCGTGGTTGCCGTAAGAGCCGGCTAAGGGTTGTGAAATCCAGAGGACGGGCATGAGCGTCTTCGGGGTATAACCATCAAACTGCGCTCGCCAACCCGCCTGCCAAGCGTGGCGAGTATTGGCAACAACGCCCCTTATGGGGAGGCCTATGTTCAGCAGTGGACTTCCAACGGCTGCATGATGATGATGATATATGTTATTCCAGGCAAAGAATAATAACTATTTATTACTATCTACGTAAAGAAGCGACACTCACCTCCCCCCGCATTTTATCGTCTCCTGCGACCGAGGAGTATCGGTCTTAGTACGTCTTTCTATCTTTGTGATTACAAATTGCACACGCCATTTCTTTAATTCAACGGCTTGTATGGAGTGACGGGGGTCTACTTAAATACCAAACAACCCAATCGGTTCAGTAGTTTTGGCGTGAAAGAGTAACAGTCATCCATCCATCCACACAAACTTTCGCATTTATAATATAATTAGTAGAAAGAAGGATAAGGTACCTATCAAAAACTATTTGACGCGCAACCACCGACATAACAACTGCATTATTTGTGATTGTGTAAGTAAATGTCTTGTCATATTCTCCTCACAAAAATCGACAGAAAAAAAATTGGTACTGGAAGTAGCGTCGGTCATTCCCATGTTGCAATGGGTAAAAATGAAAAAAAACGAACGTGTCACAATGTGACTTGTTTACTATGACCGTAGTACTAATATAGTGATCTGTGACTATGACCCGTTGGGAACCTACCTTAGAATAAGCGTCAGTGCGCCAGCGAATACTTATCTGAGGATGCACCATACATATTTGTAACTGAATCAAGTTCAAACTAGGCCAGAAAACTGTACCAAAGACTGTACTATGTTAACCAGATGACTAATATACATACTTACATAAGAAGCTTATAGCTTATACCCAAACACATATCAAACAGACATGCTCATGCGGCGCATGATGTGCGCACAAATGTTTGACCGGGACCTGCGGCTCAAAAGACAGAGGCACTACCGACTACTACTAATACTGCAGGCCAAGGTATTAAAGAAAGAATGGCGTAGGGTCAATCGTTGTATCGCTAGTACCATTAATGGAACTAACGACACTTATGGTCATACAAATAAACGGACTATGTCATCATCATCATCATCTCAGCCATAGGACGTCTACTGCTGAACATAGGCCTCCCCATAGATTTCCATCCAGTCCGGTTGTTTGCGGCCTGCCTCCAGCGTGTTCCTGCCGTCTTAATCAGATCGTCTGTCCACCTTGTGAGTGGACATCCTACGCTGCGCTTACCAGTCCGTGGTCTCCATTCGAGAACTTTGCAGCCCCATCGGCCATCAGTTCTACGTGCTATGTGCTGCCCATTGCCACTTCAACTTACTAATCCGCTGGGCTATGTCGATAACTTTCGTTCATCTACGGATCTCCTCATTTCTGATTCGATCTCGTAGAGAAATTCCGAGCATAGCCCTCTCCATAGCTCGTTGCGCAATTTTGAGCCTGCTGATAAGGACTACAGTCAGAGACCACGTTTCAGATCCATAAGTCATCACTATGTCACTATGTCAGGACTATGTCAGTTGTACTATTATTCACCTCTTCGTTATTTTTGATACCTTTTCTAGTAAATAACATATTGCACTAACTTGTGGTGCAATAATATGCTATTTGATCCACTCCAATGACATGATATTCTGTAATGGTAAGAGGTCCAATGCTTACAAACTTCGTTCAAGGACAATAACATAATATTATTACTATATCAATAATTATGCAATAGTAGGTATGTAAACATAAACAAAGAATGCCAATTTTTGTTACAACAAATTTAATTATTTTAAAATCCCAAAAATATTAACTGAAAACCTGGCGAAGTGGTTTTATACTCGTAGATATTTATTTGCATTCCGCATCATAGATATAAACATTTTACATTGTAATTAGTCTTGTAGAAAAACCAAGAAACGCCAGATGCCGGTAGCTGTTGCGGTCCCATAAAATGTTAGAAGTTGACGCAAAAATCAAATGAAAGTTAAAAGCGCACGACACACACTTTCTAATTAGTACTTTAATGATTTAGAGGGGTAAATAAACCGTTTACTGCATCCGTCATTGTAGCACTAAAAGTAAGTGCTGGCCTAAGAAGCTATTATGAGTACCTACCGACATAATATATACTGACGCTTTACGCTCAGGGCCGTAGCCAGAGATGGGCCGGGGTGGGCAGGGATGGGCCCTGCAATGCCCCTCAAAAATATGTAGATAGTGATGTAGATATGTAGATAGTAGATAGTGATGTAGATAGTGAATATTTCTGAGGAAGGATGGATAGATGTTTGTTACTCTTTCACCTCAAAACTACTGAACCGATTGGACTAACATACGGTATGTAGATAGCCTATAATCTATACTATCCAGAAATAACACATAGGGTTATTTTTAATCCCGATATTTCTTCGGGAATCAAGACTACGCGGGTGAAACCGCAGATAGTAGATAATAAAGTCTCAATGATACCAATTAATTAATACTTTTAAAAAGTGGCGTAATTCATTGTCGAAATTAGAAGATTTTTCGCCCCGCACGCAGCTAGCTGCTAGCGCCTTTATTGTCAAAATTGTAAAATATTTCACCGTGCTCGCGCCTTTACGAGTATTATCAAACGTCCAAATTTTTTTGGTAGAGACACAGCTTCAGTCTGATCACAGAACAGATAATAATACTACGTATAGAATGGACACTGTCATCCGCTCACCAATCGGGCCTTCCTCACCCCGCAAGCCAGATTGAGCTCTCGACGAGCCCCGCTTCTATTGGAAATCACCTCATGCTCATGCACACTCTTGCGCGTGTACAATACTCGATGTGTGCAGCGTTTGTGTAGTAGGTAAGTAGTTATATCGTGACTTTTGTATGGAATTGAGTGTGGTCAGATTATCGATCTAAACCGATTGACCAGATAAGATCAGCTGCCCTACATTAAATCAAACCCTGACTACGGCCCTGTATACACACTTCGCAACCTAATGTACCTAAGTTAATATTGACCCACTTAATATCTACATAGACAGGTATGAGTGGATATTTCGTAGGGATTCTTTACGGCCTGCCTCGGTAGCGTAATGGTAGCGAGCGTTACTGCTGATCATCAAGTGTTATTGGACTAGGAATTTTCTCAATGTATAATGTTCAAAAGTTCAAACTGGGGGCTAAAATGGGGACAGATCAAACTTTTTTTATCTGTCTCCATAAGTGGATAAAACAGGAATAAAGCTAGAACTACATCTGGCACACGTGTGCCACGTACGCCGATCTGGGCGCGTCGGAGCCCATACATTTTGTATGGCGACTAGCTGTTTAGAGCTACATTACATAAACGCATAAGGCGTGGATCTAATGTATTTCTAAATAGCTAGTCGCCATACAAAATGTATGGGCTCCGACGCGCCCAGATCGGCGTACGTGGCACACGTGTGCCAGATGTAGTTCTAGCTTAAAGCTTCATTTTTAATTAAACCTAAGATTAATAATTCTACAGAAAATTCTTTTTTAGTCTGTAAGTTAATTTTATTTTGACTGCATAATAAAGGTGAACGCACATCTATCCGTGACGAACGCGCCGAGCGAGCTGGAAATTCCATGAATGAAACCTCGCAAACCTGTCCGATTCGGACGATTGTGAACGTATAGATGTGCATTCACCTTATAACACGCCCATGGTTTTGACTTTTCAGCCAAAACATATTGACAATTTAAATCAAGGATATATGTTATTACAAATAATGTTTTAACAAAAAAAATATGTAAATTGTGAACATTAACTTATAAATATTATTATGGTTATAAATAAATGCAGGCTTAATTCATTGATAATACATTGCCGAACTATTTTGACTCAGGGCACAACCAAACTGGTATCAAAAACGGCAATCAGCTTATCATTCAAGGTGATAGGCGAAGGGACCACGGTACCTGAGGAACCTCCTATATTTTTACTTCATGGGCTACTGGCATCAAAGAGACATTGGAAAGGAATAGGAAAGACTATAAGAAATATGACTAAGAGGTCTGTAGTAGTCGTAGACCTGAGGAATCACGGAGGCAGTCCCCACGTTAATTCTCAAAGGTACGACGAGATGGCTCTAGATATGGTGCAACTGTTGAACAAACTGAGGATACAGAAGGCCAGTCTTGTAGGTCACAGCATCGGTGGTAGAACTGCGATGTGCATGTCTTTAATTGCGGTAAGAATAACAAAATATTAGACTAGGAATTAAAACTAAACACATAGCTAAATCCAACGAGAATTGTTTGGATTTAGCTTTGATTCCACACTTTACTTCTTACGCTCCTCTAATTTTTTATGATAGTGAGTGACAAGACGAGCAAATCAAGTGCCTGATGGCCATCATGATTGCCCATATCAGAAACAGTGCCACCTAGTGTTTTAAAATTCAAAATTCTGCGCGGTACTGCACTGCGTCTGTCACCCTGAGTTGTTGAAACTCCTCATGCAAAAATGCATATCTAATTTCGCTGGTAACGCTACCCTTCAGATCAGAACACAGTAATGTTTGCACCACAGATCAGGATGAAAGAGGTTTGCACATTAGTGCTTGGCGGAATTAATAAAAAATAAATAAATAAAAAAAATATATGAAACTTAGAATCTGAGAAGGTTACCTTCTCAAACAGACCTCAGTCTGCTCAGACTCTCGGTTTTCTACCGGATACATAATATCGGAGAGTGGGATCCTCACATGATCGATATTCCACTCAACCGTACCAAACGCCACGCGTCTACTTTCATCCTAATGACCGCTAAGGAGTGGAATTCTCTACACGGCGTGCATCTTCCCACCTGAATACGATCTTGGGGTCTTCAAGAGAAGAGTGAATAATTATCTTCTAGGTAAGCGTGCTCCATCTTAGGCCTCATCTTCATTTCCCATCAGGTGAGATTGGGGTCAAACACTGACCTTTTTAATTTAAAAAAATAAGAAAAAGCCGGAGAAAGTCCACTGCTGGACAAAGGGAGACCACACATTTTCATCTAACCCGTTGTAAGCATGCGTCCAGCGTGTTCGTGCGTCAGATGTTACTTTTTAATTTTATTCTGTGTAATTTTAGCCGGAGAGAGTAGCAGGTATGGTAGTGGTGGACATATCTCCGGTATCTACATCAGAACAGCTGCGAGACATGGCGAGGATCTTGGTGGCGATGAAGGCGGTTGATTTCAAACACCTCCAGAAAGTCTCCAAAGCGAGAAAGAAAGCGAAGAAGCAGCTGAGCGAAATTGTCGACAGTGATTGTCTTTTGTCCTATATTTTATCCAACATTAACGTGAAATCAGACGGCAAGATCGGCTGGACGTGCAATCTGGACGTTTTAATCAAACAATTCGGTCAGTTGACGTCGTTTCCGAAAAGTGTTGAAGGAAAGAAATACCCAGGCCCTTGTTTGTTTATTGGCGGACAGCAATCGGAATATTTACCGTAAGTTTATTATGTAAATTAGGTACATTGTCTATCCACTATCGTTGTGCATGTGACAAAAAGTGAACTAACCTTCTTCAATAATAATATAGCTTTGTAGAAACGCTCTATCTTTTGACACCAGCGCCGATCGCATTCATCATAATATCCTGTATAGACTGTAAAGTTTCTGTAGTCTTCTGATAGACTGTAAAATAGATCGCAGGTTTGAAAGAGTTTTGAACTTTGGAAATGTCGAACGCAATCATAAAAACATTACTTCTATTGTTTATATTACAAATATTTAACGCCTGACAGATTTTTTTGAATGATAGTATTTGTTAGGCTCTGCAACACAATTACCTACAAACATACAATCACGCCTTTTTGTCGAAGGGTTAGACAGAGGTGTAAATCAGTCCCACATTTCGCCAGTGTGTTATTGGTCCCATGTAATAGGGAGCGAGCCAATTAAATAATATAATAATAATATGGGACAACTTCCACACACGGTCATCCGGTCCCAAACTAGGCTAGAAGCCTGTACTACGGTAACCAGATGACTGATATACATACTTATATACGCTTATAACACCCAGACACAGATCAAACAGACATGTTCATGCACACAAATGTTTGACCTGGCCGGGGATCGAACCCGGGGCCTGCGGCACAGAAAGCAGAGTTACTACCATCTGAGCCAACGATTGCCTTCTTAATGAAAAAATCTAATATTTAATACTCTGTCTGCCCTGGGGATCGAACTCTAGACCTCATAAACAGCACTATCATCATGTGGCACACAATTACAGATAGTCTGAATTACTATATAAATAGCAAGTCACTCGTATTAATCTCAGGGTGTAATATGAATAATAAAAACTACGGCAAGTTTACATTAATTTTAAATAAACCACTTACTCCTCTATTTTTAGCTCAATCATCAGACTCTGGCCATCATCTATCAGTAACATATATTATTAATTCAGACGATTACAACATTAGAACAACATTTGAAAAAAAGGTATCCCCAGTGGGGATGAAGGAGTGGGGACTAGCGGGAATGTCCTATGAGCTCAATCACAATATATATGTCACTATTGGTCTATATATCTGAACCTGGACCTGATCCTGCAGCAACAGGTCAAATAAGTCACCAAATCGTTGCAAAATTTGACCCCTAGAAGTGTCAACTTCTAGGCTATGCTGTAACTATGCTGAAGGGTGGTGACCCTTCAGCATAGTTATTATTCTTTGCTTCAGCTCTCAGCCGCTAGAAAATAACTGATGATAAACTGCGAAAGGTTGAAATTCTCGACGCTATCTTTTTTACTTTTTTGTCTGATAGCTGACGTGTTCGAGTATTCTTTCTTAGCTATGTCACTATAATCATAAAAATTATAATATTATGTCCAATGAAAATTTTATGAAAATCGATTCAGCCGTTTGAAGATTATCAGCTCCGTTGATCAGCTCTAATTTCTAAATCGAGATTGTGGCATCGCAGCTCCTAAACCAAAGAACCATATTGGTTTAGGAGCTGCGATGCCACAACAGACACACAAATACACAGTCGTATCAAAATTATAACACCTCTTTTGTTTTTCAATTGGGGGTTAAAATAATATCTCTATTCCACAATTCCAAGAATAAAACAATAACCTTTATTTTTTTATTTATTGCTTTTCACCATCGATGTTCGCACACCAATGACCTTTAGGTCTATCCAATGACCAATTTCATAATGGCAACGTGAAGAGTAAACATTTTAATATTAATGATATAACTTCGTAACCACGGCACACCTATCTTGCAATTCTTCGATATTGTTGGATACTATGGTTGAATACTTACATTTTTTTATGCCATAGATGGCAAACAAGCGGACGGTGTGCCTGATGATGATGAGTGCTTACCGCCGCATGAGGATACCTGCAACACCAAGGGCCAGGGGTATAGTGCCAGTATATGTTTCCGACCCTTCCAAGACTATTCACAATCCTTATGAAGATCTCCATGTTGTAGCTCAACGGGAAATACCGATGATTTACAAATATCATCGTTGTGATTCATATTTTTTATGAAAATAAATGAACGAACCTATGCTGTAGGTACCTTATAGGTATAGTCCGCGCACGAAGTATGTTTTTTTTTTATGATAGTGAATGACAAGACGAGCAGATCAGGTGCCTGATGGTAAGCATCATGATTGCCCATATCAGACACAGTGCCACCCAGTGTTTTAATATTCTAAATTCTGCGCGGCACTGCACTGCGACTGTCACCCTGAGTAATAAGTTGTTGAATCTCATCATGCCCAGTAATTTCACTGGTAACATTGCCCTTCAGACCGAAACACAGTAATGTTTGCACATTACTGCTTGGCGGATGAATAACTAGTAACTAGCAAAGGTGTGGTACTTCCCCAGGCGGCCCCCTGCAAAAGAGGCCTACCACTACAAGTAAACTTAAAGTAAACTTTTTAATACCTAATATTAATGTTATTTTACATCTCTCATATTCGGTAAGTAGGTCCTTATTACCCCCAAATGGGGCTTGTAAGTGACCAATTAGCGCTCTAGGGTAATAATGTAGCTAGAAAAGCCCTAGGGCGGTAAGTAATTAAAAAAAAACTTCACTCTTTCAAAAAGTTTGCGTACATCTAACCATCATACTAGCAATAGACATCATGCATTCAGGCCAATGACAAAAGAGGTCGCTTCGCTATTCCTTGTCTTCGTATGAGTATAATAGTCATCAATTTTAAATATCGAACTACGAAGCTCAATTTCGTTCTTGAAAAAAATAATTTAAAAAAGAGATGAAAAAAGGCGGGAATAGAAAACTTTTACTTTAAAATGTTTTATTCTTGTAATGCCGGTGTTTTTCTACTTACCTCACAATCGAGATGTAAAGCAGAGTAGTTAGCTCGGGTGTAAGCATCAATTGCACCCTCGAAGTATAGGCGCCCTCGCTGCGCTCGTGCGCCTAAATATCTCGGGCTGCAATTGATGCCTTACAGCCCTTGGCTACTAATCTACTATAATTTAACTGTATTATTCTGTGACTGTATACTCAAATAAACGTTTTTACATCTCTCATATTCGGTAAGTAGGTCCTTATTACCCCCAAATGGGGCTTGTAAGTGACCAATTAGCGCTCTAGGGTAATAATGTAGCTAGAAAAGCCCTAGGGCGGTAAGTAATTAAAAAAAAACTTCACTCTTACAAAAAGTTTGCGTACATCTAATCATCATACTGGCAATAGACATCATGCATTCAGGCCAATGACAAAAGAGGTCGCTTCGCTATTCCTTTTCTTCGTATGAATATAATAGTCATCAATTTTAAATATCGAACTACGAAGCTCAATTTCGTTCTTGAAAAAAATAATTTAAAAAAGAGATGAAAAAAGGCGGGAATAGAAAACTTTTACTTTAAAATGTTTTATTCCGGTTGTAATGCCGGTGTTTTTCTACTTACCTCACAATCGAGATGTAAAGCAGAATAGTTAGCTCGGGTGTAAGCATCAATTGCACCCTCGAAGTATAGGCGCCCTCGCTGCGCTCGTGCGCCTAAATATCTTGGGCTGCAATTGATGCCTTACAGCCCTTGGCTACTAATCTACTATTATTTTAAATGTCACTATTAAACATAATGAAATTGCTGAAACAATAAGACATTATTAGAAAGATTAGGAGATATAATAAATTATATTAGCACAATGCCAGTTATACATTATATGCACTGTCTTGTTCAGTTCGACTAAATAATTAAAATATACTATAATCTGTTCCAGAGCTGATGACCTCACGCACATCAGGGAGATGTTTCCCCAAGCTGTGATCACTTATATTCCGAAGACTGGTCACCATCTCCACACCGAGGATCCTAAGTCATTCTTGGAACTCACTATTGCTTTTCTTCGAACTAATCACTGAATACATACTCGTGAAAATTTTATTTCTGTTATCCCTATAAATCACTACACTTGTATGTAATGGACCGATCGGTTCGATACTTACCTACGAGCATCGGACGGAGTCTTGTAAGACCAAAAGTGAAGCACCATAGTAAGCCAGCTCTCGCGCACTTTATTTATGATAATGAGCAACAAGACGAGCAAATCAAGTGCCTGATGGTAAGCATCATGATTGCCCATATCAGACACAGTGCCACTCAGTGTTTTAAAATTCAAAATTCTGCGCGGCACTGCACTGCGCCTGTCACTCTGTGATATTAGTTGTTGAATCTCGTGATGCCCAGTAATTTCGCTGGTAACATTGCCCTTCAGACCGGAACACAGTAATGTTTGCACATTACTGCTTGGCGAATGAATAACTGGCAAAGGTGTGGTAGTATACCATAGTAGGCAGCTGGCTTACTATGGTGCTTCACTTTTTGTTTTAAAAAACACCGTCCGCCTTTTTTTTCTAAGTTCATGCGAGTTCATGCCTACGAGCATAGCCTACGACAGTTTAAAAATTAGCTGAACTACCTTGGAACCTCCGAGCAATTCTATCAAGTACTTGGAACCGTCTTTTAGGCGTCCATTACACAATCAATCGGTTAGGCGTCAATTCAGTTCCATCAATCATAGTTGATACTGCGTTAAATGATTTCCTTTAATTCAATCATGACATTACAAGTAAAGTTAACCATACATTATCGCTGTGATTGTGGCAAAATTGACAGCAAAACCTCTCGTGTAATACCCACCTTAGTACGATATCCCACGGTATATAAGCCATATAACCTCCACGACGAATAAGTGAAGCGAGATGTCGTGCCTAGCGAAGCGACGTCAAATTTGGCAAATGTGCGTTTGCCGCGCCGCTGGTTTGTCAAATCCGAAGGGCCATTTTTAATAATTTGTTATAAAGTTAAATATTTCATGGATTTGTAAAATAAATACTAAAGACATGGAATGGCGAATTTCTGTTTCCTCAGACACAAGCGTTTTCTGTTGAAATCTCTTTATAATGTCAATGTTATCACTTTACGAAACTTAGACTTGGCGCATAAAATCCACGGCAGTCTTTCAGGGAGCACGCCGCCAATAATCGTGCTCCATGGACTTCTTGGATCTAAAAGGAACTGGGATAGCATGTGTGCTAAATTGGCGTCCAATACTTCGAAGGCAGTGGTCGCTGCAGACATCCGTAACCATGGGGAGAGTCCCCACGCTTCATCCCACACTTACCCAGAATTGGCATCAGACGTTTCACAATTAATGAGTAAATTGTCTATAAGCAATGCTTGTTTAGTCGGCCACAGTATGGGAGGCAGAACCTCGATGGTATTAGCCCTGAATGAGGTACCTACTTAATAAATTAACATCCTTTATGCATATCTACAGGTACATTTTATAGAGACGTTATACTAATTAAAAACAAGTCCAAATCGTGGCGAAATTCTGTTGTACCTAATTTTGTAAAATATACCCAGGACTCACTCCCATAGTAGGTAAACCCACATTTTGCGAGTCACTTATTGGTCCCATGTAATAGGAGGCAAGCCTATTATTGCCATCTACTAGATACGAGACAACGAGATAATTCCTAATGGAAAAACCAACATCTAACATTTTTGAGGCGAGCCGCAAGTTCTTGCTGACCACTATCGTATTATTTATCGTCAAAAACTAACAACTAACATAACTTCGATCGGAAATCGGAAGGACAAAGAACCCAAGCAAATTACTGGTCAATAATAACAAGCTGTACAAGGTGACAAGTGCATTGCAGTGATGCGTATAGGATATTGCATCGAAATCCTATGTAACATTGCAATTTTAAAAGACCGTGTAGCCTGATAGATACCATTATATTATTTTATATGTAGTCTAGCTTTACCACATGAGCAAAGTTGCTTTTACTCATGTGGCGTTCCATCAGGCGCTCTTCTCACAGCAAACTAACCCTATTTTAAAACTTGCAATGTACGAGTATGTATGTTTGTTCTGGTGAAATCTTTGAACTCAATTTTGAAGTAGATATCTTCAACCGATTGAGCTGAAATTTTGTATACACGTTTAGTTTGGATGACAATGCACGATATGGTGTGTGACATCATTCTAAATCCAATATGGCGGACCATCCAAGATGGCGGAATAGTTATTTTTAATGCATTTCTACAATATGGATATCAAATGAAAGGGCTTGTTGAGAGTAACTCGAAAAATAATTTGGCGTCATTCTAAATCCAATATGGCGGACCATCCAAGATGGCGGAGTAGATATTTTTAATGCACTTCTGCAATATGGGTATCAAATGAAAGGGATGGTTGAGAGTAACTCGAAAAATAATAGTAATAATTAAAAGCTTTTTTTTTAAAAAGCTTTTTTGCTCTTAATTTATTTCAGCCTACGAAAGTCTTAAAACTGCTAGTCGTCGATATCTCACCGGTTTCAACCGCCGGGATCTTGAACGACTTCTTTCCACGATTGCTAGACGTTATGAAACCTATCAACTTCACTGGATTAGACTTAGGCAAGGCGAGGACCTTGGCCAGACAAGAGATAACAAAATCTGGTCTGATACAACACGAGGGGTTGATGCATTTCGTGATCATGAATGTGGGGAAGAAAAGTGACGGTTCTGTCGGATGGATGTGTAACATTGACGCGTTGAAGCAGCACTTCAATGATATTGCCTCATTCCCTGCTGTGTCAGGCAAGACGTATAATGGACCAGTGTTGTTTATCGGTGGTGATCAATCTAATTACATACCGTAAGTACATATCTAAATGCAATATAGATAAGTAGTTACTGAGGAAGTAACCGTTGGGGAAGAAAGGTTCTCGAGTGGAGACCACGAACCGGAAGACGAAGCGTAGGCCGACCCCTCACGCGGTGGACTGACGACCCGCGTGTTTATTACGAACAACAGTAGAAGTGTGGAAAGCGTTTAATTGCTTAATGTCTGCTGTCAAACATCATACAAAAAATTATGTTTGACAGCAAATTTTACTGGTGTTGTTACGCGATTGCAAGTTCCTAATAGCACCCCCGGGATGGTATTACGAGTATGCCGTTTGACAGCAGACATTAAGCAATTAACCGCTTTCCACACTTCTACTGCTGTTCGTAATAAGGGGGGCGGTCAGGATCGCAGGTGAGCCGGTGGATGCGTTCTATGGGGGAGGCCTATATGCTCAGTAGTGGACGTCTTCCGGTTGATAATGATGTAGCTTATTATTATTATTCGTAATGAAGTACCTACTTTTAAGAAGATACGGCATATAAATGGGAGATGTGGACTAATTAACTATTTTATACATAATATAACACTTTTTCCAAGGGGTAGCCAGAAGTGTAGTGTAATGTTTTTTTTTTGTCCCATGCAATATGCGGGCAATCCTATTGCCATTTACCGGGCACAGTCCTGGAACTGTTCCCGGATTCTGTATGTGAATGGAGTCCAGATTCCAGGTAATAGAAAAATCTGATGACACTTTATCTGACCTAGGGATCGAACCCGGGACTTCATGATCGGTAGTAATAGAGCTTGCGACCACTATATTTTGTCTCATTTAGCTTAATCAATGACGGCTGGACAAAAATCAATTTTTCGGTTATATTTGCATTGAATAAGTACATAAATGGTATCGTACAGGGTAATAATGTTCTCTTGATAAATTAATAACCCCCATAGAACATATAATTTACAGAAACAACGCCAAAAAATTGATTTTGGTTCAGCTGTCATTGATCAAGAGTAGGCCACAGATGCAGTAAATAAATGACACACTTTTATAAATGAATCTGAATATTTCAGTCCGAACGATATAGACGGTATTCGAGGCCTGTTCCCGAAGGCCGAGCTGAAGTACGTCAAGGGCGTAGGACACAACGTACACGCGGAAGATCCAGCCACATTCCTCAGTATGGCCACGCAATTTTTGAATAGTTAAGTTTCTAAATTAAAAGATCAAATGTTACCTAATTTATTTCAAAGACAAGCCGTTAATTACTTAATTAAACAAAATTGAATTTACATATTATGACAATATTGTTCTTTTATTCTCACGGAAGGATTAAGGATAATATTATACCTATTATATAATTTTACTACCTATATTTTTTTTTATGATAGTGAGTGTACAAGACAAGCAAATCAGGTGCCTGATGGTAAGATCTTATACCACAGAATAAATAATAGTACTAACGTATACCTCTGAACCATATATAGTATATATACCTATATATACATATGTATGTATATGACCTACCCATAGAACGAATACATTCGCCTGGTATGCCACCACTAAACAGATAATAATACTACGATGCCACTCCAAGATACGGATGGTCACACGGCTGACTCTTGCTTACGTCATCGCTGTTCCGTCATGTTCTCATAGTTTAAAATTGCTAAATGGTTCTTCGATAGTGATGTATATAATTTGTAAGCAAGAGTCAGCCCGGAGTGAGAGACTGTTTTTTTGCGGACTTGGTCATCATTGATATAAAAAAGAAAAAGGGTCATATTATCTAATTTTTTTTATGTGTTAAACAGTAGTTAGGTGTCTAGGGCCGGTTTTTTGTTCTTTCGTTAGAGTTAAGTTTACCATTTGATTAACTACATAACATACATTCACGCCTTTTGCCCGAAGGGGTAGGCAGAGGTGTACCCAGAACTCAGTCCCATAATAGTAGATACACCCACATTTCGCCAGTATGTTATTGGTCCCATGTAATAGGGGGCGAGCCTATTGCCATCTACCGGGCACAGTTCCAGACTCCAGGCAGTTACTGAAATAATTCCTAATGGAAAACTTCAATATTTAACACTTTGCCTGACCTGGGGATCGAACCCGGGACCTCTTGATTGGCAGTGGCGCCCACTACGCCACCGAGGCAGTCTTGATTAACTAACTATAGTTTAATTCCTAACCAATGGTCAAATCGTGAGGAAAAAGCAGTTAACTATAGGGATAAAAAAATGAATTTTGCAGTATTTTAACTATTCATCAAAAAAATTAACAATTGGTCGATCTAACCAGCGATCAAAAAACCGGCCCTAGGATTACGATTAATTTGCGAACCTAAATTGCAAATATTGAAAAAAATTGCTTTCCATACAAAATAGATCAGCTGAGCGGTATTTATTTATATTTGCGGAAAAAATATTAAAATTATTTAAATTGCATAATAAATATTCCGAATACCTAACCAAAGTTTTTTTAAAATTATTTTGTGAATTGTTCAGTTCGGGTAGATCCACCTCTTAAGTATTACTAGAAGTAGATACGTTTTGCTAAAAGGTGTTGTACTACACGTTTAAACGTGTAAACACGTTCTACATATATATTTTTACATATTATTAATTATTATGTCCTATCCAAATTATAAATGTCAAATTTCAGTACAATGTAAAAAACTAAATACGTTTAATTTAACAGGTGAACGAAAGAAACGCTTGCAAGTTCTAACTCGCCTCCAGCGGCATCTAGCGCTTGATGGCTGGTTGGATGTTTGTTACTCTTTAACGCCAAAACCACTGAACATATTGGGCTGAAATTTGGTATGTAGGTAGCTTAGACCCTGAAATAACACATAGGGTACTGTTTTTCCCGATATTCCCACGGGAACGATATCTACGCGTGTGAAACCCCGAGAACAGCTAGTAGTAGAAATACATATATCTACACAAATAACTGCCTAAAGATATATAAGTACGTATTACTCTCATAACTGCAGCAATTTATTTTATTATAACTCATTATTACGTAGATTGCTTAACTTACATAATGTAATTAATTTAATAATTTTACCTGAATTAAGAGAGTCATTTTGCAGGTAATAAAAACGTTCAGTTAAATACGGAATTAATTTTGAGCAAAACACGTTACGCCGTCATGTCGTTCAGTGGTTATTGCAGAATATTTTTCAGAAGAGTTAATAGAGTACCTCCGATGAGTTTTTCTACATTTTCGGGGGATATAATTGATTTGTCGTACACTAGTTACGATTGTCAACAGACTAATAGTTCTGACAAGCCTGTAATGGTGCTACATGGATTGTTAGACTCAGCTAAATGCTGGACGAAGGTGTGTGAAGATATACATAAAAATACAGGAAGGAAAGTAATTAACGTGGATGCTCGCAATCACGGAAAGAGTCCTTATTCACCGGCAAATACTTACATACATATGGCTTACGATACAAGGAAACTTGTCAATAGACTACGTCTTCCGAAGGTGTCGATCTTGGGCCATAGCATGGGAGGCAGGACTGGTATGGTGCTGGCATTGCTTTACGTGAGTTATTTCTGGCAATTTTGAGGTTTCGTTACAATAGGAACAATATTTACATTGCAGCCATTGATTTAAAGAAAAGATGGGATGAGGTACCGGCTTCTCGAAAATGGAGAGCTCAAATTAGGTCCCATTAGGACCACGTACGTCAGTAAAGATAATAGTTCTCTCGTTCGCACTTCGATCTTATAGGTACGTCTTTCTCTTCTTTCTCATCTTTGTTGTTTCAAATTGCACATGCCAGTTGTTGAGTAAGCGCTGAGAGAACGTACCCTATCTCCCCTTTTCATTAAATCAATGATTGCAGCCTCGTTTCCGTTAGGGTTGGCCGAGACTATTTCTCTCCACTTGCTACGATCCGACTTTCGCTTCTCTTCTACTTCCATTACATTCTTCACACACGCTTGTCGTTGACTTGGCCTTTCCCTAAAACAAATAGAGGTACTCAGCTGTCGACTGAGGAAACTTCTGTATATCTTTAAAAGGTTAAGGTCGACAGCTAACAAAAACGTTATCAATATGGTATACACCTCTCTTTGTCAATCCTTACTAAATTATTGTATAATTTCATGGGGAACAGCCGCCACTAGTCACCTAATTAAACTCGAACGGGCACAACGGGCTGTTCTAAAGGTATCATACGGAAAACCCTATAGATATCCCACAGACTCTCTATACTCAGAAACCAAACATTTAAGAGTTAGGCAAATTTACATACTAAAAACTGCACTTAAGTTTCATAAAACAGCACTTAATACTAGCTTAGGACCTACTGAAACTAGACTTAGACGAAGAAATACTTGGCGAGCATCAACAACAAAATCGCGAATAGGACACAAAATATATAATGTCATGGGTAATCTTATATATAGAAAACTTGACAAAGAACTAAAAATAACTAAAGATACCAGTATCACCTGTAAGCATAAAATCCGTAATTTCTTATCCTCTCTAAATTATAGAACCACTGAAGAAATCTTGCGTGTACAAACATGAGAATCGAACATACAATACAATACAATACAACACACATCCAAACACACCCCCTCACACATATACACATACATACTCACCCCCACATCACATACAAACACTCGCCTTTCATCCTTGAAGAGCACTAGTTATCGCAACACAGGGAATCCTACCGCGATAACTAGTGACACAAATGTATCGTCATTGTTCATTATTATTCGTCGCTTTCATTAGTATTATTGTAAAATACCTGCTATTTTTATTAATATTATAACATTAAAATAATCTGTGTAATCAATGTAATATGCTTAAATGATACTATGTATTCTCATAAATTTGTCTTAAATAAATAAATTATTATTATTATTATTATTATTATTATTATTATAAGACAATTAATATCAATTTGTTCATGAACAGTACGCCTACTTCGAGCCCCATTGACTTGGATGAATTGTTTTTGTGTAGGTAGGTAGTAGGTAGGTACACATACCAAACAGCTCAATCCTTTCAGTTCGAGTTAATACCGATAATAGGCAATTTTTTGTTTTATTTATACTTACACAAACCTTCGCATTTATTTATATAAATTAGCGGAAGGTATCCACTAAATTCATAATATTATTTAAGAACCAATGTATGCTGAATATTAAGATTTCCCACGAAAAATGAATTACACGACGTAAGCTATTATTTATTCTTCACACGATGGTGCATGTATCTATACAAGTAGATATACATGCCTAAAAATAAACGGAAACATGTGGTGTAGAGATTCGATAGTTTATCAGTTTTTGACTAAATTAGTTAAATAAACATTACAGATCTACACAGTTCAGTAAAGTTATTATTAGTTGTTCTGTGGTTAAGATGGCCCTTCGACGGTCGACTGCAATAACTGAAACTCATTGCTGTGTCGCGTTGCATCGAGATACAGCAGAAGCGTGTGCAGCTGCAGCTGCTGCCGGCAGTTGGCCACGAAAACTTACCTTATATTACTCATTTTCCTGTTTCCTTCCAGCCTGAACTAGTTTCCAGTCTCGTAGTAGTGGACATGTCACCTGTATCAATATCTAGAACCCTGACGAGTACTTTCCCTCAAATACTGGACTTCGCAGCCCACATAGACTTATCACAATTGAAAAGTGTTGACCGAGCGCGAGATTACGTCGAACAAAAGTTACTCTCCTTCGCTATGAAGCAAACTAAGACCTCACATATTAAAGTTTCGTTCGTTTTTGCTTTACAAATTATACAGAGAAATGTGGGAATTAAACCAGATGGGACGGTCGGGTGGTTGTGTAATATGGATGTCTTGAATAAAAGCTTCCAGACTCTAACAAGGTTTCCTTATAATACCAATGGGAAAATGTACACTGGTCCTGTACTGTTCATTGCTGGAGGACTATCGGATTTTATACCGTGAGTTAGTCTAGCATCTTCTTCTTTGTGGGGTCAACCATGGTATCAGTTTCAGTTCATCCAAAGACTAGCGACACGGCTTTCGTGTCGTATCAAAAACGTCAGCGGGGAACAACGGCTTTATTACCCGACTGCGAAGAAGGAGGGTTATTAGGGCCTATTCATTCTATTAACTAAAAAAAATAAATGACTGCATCTTTGGTCTAATGGTGGCAAGCGCTACTGCTAAACGTGAGGTCCCGGGTTCGATTCCGAGGTCGCGAATTGTTATTAGATATTTTAGGAACAATAAGCACGGCCCCTATTACATATTTTGGGCCTTAAATCATAACTCATAATTCATAACGAAATATCGGTGCACTTACTGCGGGAGTTGGTAAGTACACCTCTATCTAACCCTTCGGGGATGATATGTCCAGGTGTGATGATATATTATAGGTACTAATAAATATTCTTCTTCTATACCTAAGTTCATAACAATTATTACAAAGTGCCATCTTATACTACTTTATTAAAAGGTATCCGTGTACCTAACTATACTTTTATAGAGACGAAGCTTTTTTGGTAAATTCTTTAAGTAAAATTAAGTAAGTAAATTATGATAAATAATACACAGAATGGTCACCCATCTTTAAGTGGGAACCAGTAGAACGATGCATCATAGATCATGCGCTTATAAGGGACTGATCTTACTTATTCAGCTCCATTCAACTTTTGTTCATAGAACACGACGATTAGGTATGAGGCGCGTACGCGTGCGTTCAGCTGAACAGAAACTGAAAAGAGCAGGATAAGTGTGGTTAGTCCCTAAACCCTTCTTTATTTTTTCAGGATAGAAGACATAGACGGTATCAAAACTTTATTTCCCCAAGCGCATGTGAAGTATGTGCCGGGCGTGGGACACAATATTCATGAAGAAGATTCTAATACGTTGATCGAACTTGCTACGAAATTCCTATTAAAAAGCAATAAGAATATTACAGAATCAAGTTGGGCATGATGACAGAAATAAAGAAGCAATGACTTAATGGTTTTAGGATAAAATTCTATATTATGCTGTAAGCCCCAGGCCGCACTACGGTTATGGTTACGCATTTATCCGCGCGTAGTTTTTTTATTCTTGAGTCGCGGGAAAGAACCGCTGGTACGGTCGCTTGAGGTTAAACGTAGCACACCCCGGACACTCGACTCAATTCCCATACAAAAGTCACGTTATAACCATAACCTACTACACAGACACTACACATATAGGAGTTTTGTACACGCGCAAGAGCGTGCGTGAGGTGATTTCCCAGCGAAGCGGGGCTCGTCGAGAGCTCAATCTCATTCGCGGGGTTAGGAAAGCCCGATCGGTGAGTTGACAGGGTACATTCTATACGTACCTAGTATTATTATCTGTTCTGTGACCGTAGTGCGACCTCTGCCTAAGGCAGGGATGTAACGGAGGTGGTTTCATCGGAACAAAAGTCGGAGTCTGAGATTTGGTTTATCGGAACGTACGCGCTGATCGAATCTGCCCCCAGGCGCCGCCGCCGCTGGGCGTAGACCGACGATTAACCTCTGGTTTAAAATTATCAGTTAGAAATGTAATACGTTATTATAATACTTAAGTAGGTACTTATAGAAATGTAAAAAAATCTACCGGCCATTTTATATCTGAAAATCAAAGTGACCACGTCATCGTTAAACGAGATAAGTTCGTTACTCGAACTCGCTATTATATTAGTAGTAATATTACATGATAGGTAGGTACATTTGTTTGGGTAGGTACACGGAAAAAAAGGAATTGTCCCATCAACAAAAAAAATATTGTTACCAATTCCAAGACAATATTTACTTAACTTACCAATATATTGTCATTTTAATAATTTCCATTTCCTTCAAAATACAAAAAAATATTGTTGCTTTATTGTCTTAAAACAAGTAAATATTGTCACGTAAACATTTTGATAGTTTAGTTTTAAGACAAGGATTAATGTCGTAGTAATAATAAACATTATTACATTAGGATAAATTCATTATTAGACTAACAATTTCGTTGTTCTTTTGAAACGCTAAATTATTCAATTAAAATTTTGCAACTACTTATTTTAAAATAAACAATATTATAATAATAACACGGCAAATTATTCGACGAAGATTAAACATTATCCAGGCGAGAATACGTTAATTTTTTACTTGAAATGATAAGTATTCTTGATAGAAGATTATTATTTTTTAGAATAACAATTTAAATTGTTGAGCTAAAATTCTTTAATTTTTAAACAAGTTGTCACATATTGTTGTTTCAAAACAAGAATATTATTTGAATAACGCGGCAAATTGTAAGACGAAGATTAAACATTTTCGATGCGAGAATATGTGAAATGGTTATTTGGAATTACTAATCGTCTTGATAGAAGATTGATTATTTCTTAAAACAACAATATCAATTGTTCTGCTGAAATCCTTTAATTTTTAAATAAGTTTTAACATATAGTTGTTTCAAAACTTGAATATTATTTGTATAACGCGGCAAATTGTAAGACGAAGATTGAACATTTTCGATGCGAAAATATGTTAAATGGTTACTCGGAATTACTACTCGTCTTGATAGAAGATTGGTTAATTTTAAGAATAACAATATCAATTGTTCAGGTAAAATTCCTTAAATTTTTAAACAATTTGTTACATTTTATTGTTTCGAAACAAGAATATTATTTGAATAACTCGGCAAATTGTAAAATGAAGATTAAATATTTTCGATGCGAGAATATGTTTAATGGTTATTTGGAATTACTAGTCGTCTTGATAGAAGATTGGTTAATTTTAAGAATAACAATATCAATTGTTAGGGTAACATTCCTTAAATTTTTAAACAAGTTGTTACATTTTGTTGTTTCAAAACAAGAATATTATTTGAATAACTCGGCAAATTATAAGACGAAGATTAAACATTTTCGATGCGAGAATATGTTAAATGGGTATTTGGAATTACTAGTCGTCTTGATAGAAGATTGGTTATTTTTTAGAATAACAATATCAATTTTTCAGCTAAAATTCCTCAAATTTTTAAATAAGTTGTCACCTAAAGTTGTTTCAAAACATGAATATTATTTTAATAACGCGGCAAATTGTAAGACGAAGATTAAAACATTTTCGATGTGAGAATATTATGTTAAATAGTTACTTGAAATATCCAGTCGTCTTGATAGAAGATTGGTTATATCTTAGAATAACTTTATCAATTGTTCAGCTAAAATTTCTTAAATTTTTGAATAAGTTGTCATAAATAGTTATTTCAAGACATGAATATTATTATAATAACGTGGCAAAATGTATGACGAAGATAAAACACTTTCGATGCGAGAAAATTTTAAATAGTTACTTGGAATATCCAGTCGTCTTGATAGAAGATTGGTATTTTCTTAGAATAACATTATTACTTGTTCAGCTAATATTCCTTAAATTTTTAAATAAGTTGTCATAAAATGCAGTTGTGAGAGAAAATACACGATTATTTATTATTATTATTTTCAAGACATGAATATTATTATAATAACGCGGCAAAATGTAAGACGAAGATTAAACATTTTCAATGTGAGAATATCTTAAACGGTTACTTGGAATTGCTAGTCGTCTTGATAGAAGATTGATTATACCTTAGAATAACACTATCAACTGTTCAGGTAAAATTCCTTAAATTTTTAAATAAGTTGCCACCTAAAGTTGTTTCAAAACATGAATATTATATTAATAACGCGGCAAATTGTAAGACGAAGGTTAAAACATTTTCGATGCGAAAATATGTTAAATAGTTACTTGGAACATCCAGTCGTCTTGATAGAAGATTGGTTATTTCTAAGAATAACATTATCAATTGTTCAGTTAAAATTCTTTAAATGTTTAAATAAGTTGTCATATATAGTTGTTTCTTAACATGAATATTATTATAATAACGCGGCAAATTGTAAGACGAAAATTAAACATTTTCGATGCGAGAATAATATGTTAAATAGTTACTTGGAAATTACTAGTCGTCTTGATAGAAGGTTAATTATTTCTTAGAACAACAATGTCGATTGTTGAGCCAAGTGCTTTTTATTTTCAAATAAGTTGTCAGATAAAGTTGATTCAAAACAAGAATATTATTTGCATAAAGCAGCAAATTATATGACGAAGAATACACATTTTCAATACGAGAATGCGAGTTATTAGTTTGCTTCAGTGTGTGCTGCGGCAGCCTGCATCATTGAGAAGTCGAGAATCGTACTGGTGAGTTTTTGATTTAATAACTAGGTAATGTTGGCTAGCCTCTAAAAACTAAAAGCAGGTCAGTTTTTATTCATGAATACATTGTTGTAAAATTTGAATGCATCCAGCATTATACGGATTATTTATAAGGTGCCTAATTACCTACTTCTTTTTTCCGATTAGATCGGGCATAAATATGGACGCCGGCGCCGTTGAATGTTCATTTCAAGAAGAATATTATATTGGTCAGAAAGCCACTCTTGATTTGCTGTCAAAGTGGTTAATGCCATCGGATGCTCGGAAGTTTCAGAAGTAAGTAAAATTACTACTAACCCCTTTAGAAGGCTTTAGAAGAAAGGTAGGCATCCAAAAAGTTTGAGGTTAAGAGTGTAGCCATTGAGCACACTGTACTCGTAGGAATAACTCATACTTATTAAAAATACGAAGCCTTTATACTCGTAGTTGTTATCTGGATAAGTATCTGCTTTTTTAATGTTTTGCTAATAACATAAGTAGTTAGATAGCAACAGTAGCAGGTTAATTGCTTCACGAATCACGAGGTATTTGTTAATAATTATATTAACATATAACTCTTTATTTTATAATGTAATTTTAGTTCTATGAGGACAAGAAGCAGTTACACAACGTAATGCAAGTGGTACAGGCCACAGGCAACAGCTAATTAGTTAATTAGTCTAGGTACTCGTATGTGTCCAAAATACCTCAGTGCCTCAAGTTGAATGTCTTTGACCAGTGTGTGTTACCAGTGATTACTTATGGATCTGAAACGTGGTCTCTGACTGTGGGCCTTATCAGCTGGTTCAAAATAGCGCAACAAGCTATGGAGAGGGCTATGCTCGGGATTTCTCTGTGAGATCGAATCAGAAATAAGGAGATCCGTATAGACGAACGAAAGTTACAGACATTGTCCAGTGTATTAATTAATTATAGCAAATTGATGTGGCACTGGGCAGGGCACATAGCCCGTAGAACTGATGGCCGATAGGGCTGTAAAGTTCTCGAATGAAGACCACGGACTGGCAAGCGCAGCGTAGGACGTCCACCCACAAGGTGGACGATCTGATAAGGATTGCAGGGACACGCTGGAGGCGGTCCGCTTACAACCGGACTGGATGGAAATCTATGAGGAAGGCCTATCTTCAGCAGAGGACTTCCTATGAGCTGAGATGATGATGATGATGTATAGGTATATGTATAATAATATGTGTATAATAAAGTATGTAAATTCCAGGTATTAATGCCGACATTGTTTGACTGAAAAATAACCATGAACCATGGGATATTGTAATGCAGAAATGGATGAACACATAATTATATTATGATGAAAGAATACTTTGTGTGCAGGACAACCTGACAGAAATGAAGTGAAGTGAAGTGTCTGGTATGGGTAACTTTATTTTTTTTATCAATGTGATTGCCTCAATATCAACACCGGTGGCAGCTGGGTCGTTTATTTCTTGATATTGCTGTATTTATTGACCTGTAGCGGCGTGCGAAACAGGTGACAAAATCTAAAATCTTTCTAGTTAATTTTGCATGCCCTTAGACTTTAGTTTTTTCTTCTGCCACCAGTGGTGGAAATGATGGCAACTGGGAATAAATTTAACATAATTTATAATCTTTTGTTTAAAGTTTTGAATATGTTATTAAGTGAAAATGTGATCCCTTCGACTAAAACTACTTACGAATTTAAATTAATCTAATCCAAACTGGTTAGGTTCAGAACGTGTACTTCCCAAAAGTGCATTTATCACAAAGAGCGCATCCTAATTATATTATAAAATTTTTTAGAAAACATGAATCTTACGATAGTAAATTATTTTGATTTTAGTAAAACATGTTAATTTAGACATCATGTTTAGATAAAAAATAACATAATAACACCATTCTGATAGTACTTACGTTGTTTTAAAAATTTATTTGCATTTTAGGAAGTGCTAATTTTGAAAAATGCCTGTTTTGGTGAGTGTACCAATCGGGAAGTGCGTTCAGGACCTAACCCATATTATTCTCAATATTCCACTAGTTTTTTGTGTAATGGATATATTTCAATGTACATGATTACATTTTAAATATTGTTTTTTCTAAAGCGGATGGCATAATAATTGTTATAAGTTATCTTACCTACTAAACTATCCAGTAAATGAAAGATAGCTGGATATAACAGTATTGAATTGCCAGTATCTAATTAAAAATAGTTTCATTTGAACAGAAAATATATTATAATTGTGAGGCTTTTAAAATAAAAACGCTCATTACGCAATAAAGGCCTACAAAGGGCTGTTTTTAAACTTTTTTTTTCGTTATTGTATAGATGAGCCAGATAATTGTAATTGATCGCAATAACGGTGGGTGTCTATGATTATTCTTCACATTATGAAGAAATTATTGCAAACTATTACAATAGTTACCTTGTTTGGCTAAAATAACGAAAAAATTGTTAAAAGCTTGTATTTCCCGTTATCCGTAGCTTTAAAGATTTTTTTCCTTTAAAGATAAAAAAGCCGTATATTCACAGTCGTCCCCTCATGGATTGCCCCCAGGTGGCAATCGGGAATAAAATATCTCTGGGTGGCGAATGGGAAGTTATTGCTCCCAGCTTAAATCGCTGTACACTGCTGCGTGCATCACTACCTCATCGCTGTCTGTCTTACGGCCGCGATGAAGGAATTGACGGTCAGATATTTCCAATACGGTTTTATTTGTAGATATGTGATATTATTAGAGACAAAAAAACAAAATTTTCCTTATCGTAGTTGCTTTTAATAATCACTTATTGTTGTTGAACCTAAAAACCTGGTGTACATTCGACAGATAATGAAGAACATTTTGTTTGTAAGTATGTCCCTAATAATCTCACTTATCTACATAAAAAACCACATTGGGAATATCTGACCGCCAACCTCTAGAGTCTAGTGGGTTGATCCACGCAGCAGTGTACAGCGATTTGAAGTGGGGGCAATAACTTCAATCGTCAACCGGGGGAAATGGGAATTTTATTCGAGATTTCCACCTAACGGCAATTCATGACTACTGGGAATATATGGAAAAAGCTTACTGTACAAAAATGTTGCCCACAGCAAGCGAGACGTGGGCAATTTTTTTTTGCCAAATTAGCATATTATTTATTAAGCCAAACACATGAAATCTTTCATAAAACTACTGATTATTGTTATTTCAAGCTATCTGTCATTTACTGGACAATATACATATTGTTTAGAAGTAATATATTTTTTTTGAAGGAATAAATAAAAATCTTAAAATGAAACAATAGTAGTTTTATTACAAAACATATTATTGTAGGTCTAAGTGAACTATATTTTTGATACAACAATATATTACTGTAGGTCGAAGTAAAATATATTGTTAAAAAAACAATATATTACTGTAGATCGAAGTAAAATATATTGTTCAAAAAACAATATATTACCGTAGGTCGAAGTAAAAATATTGTTCAAACAACAATATATTACTGTAGGTCTAAGTAAAATATATTGTTCAAACAACATTTCCTGTATTTTCATTCAGACAATAAAAATTACTGAAACAAGTAAAACCAAAAGTATTGAACGAAAATCTATGTTTTGTTGGTTCAAATAAATCATAGTTTTAAACCAAGCTAGTGTGTATTCTCCTAAAGAGAATAAGTTTTCTTGAAACTAGTAAACCATGCGTATTAAGGACAAAAATCTTTGTAGAACCAAGTAAATCTTAGTTTTGCAACAACAATCTGGTATTCTCATAACTACAATGATATTTATTGTTAAACGAAGAATCTGTTTACTCTCAAACTAACTAAAACATAATTTTCAAACTAATTTAATTCGTATTGTTATAAAAACAATATTATATTGTTAAAATAAGTGAACTACTAGTATCATATCAAAACAATGTGTTGTTGCTACAAAGAAAACATATTGTCTAAACAATCTGATGTATATTCTTGCAAAAACGATATACGTATTGTTGAAACAGGGATTATGTTGTGTTAAAACAAAAATTTTGATTTGTTTATCCAAATAAACCAAAGTATTACCTCAAATCAATAAGGTTGCTTGGGATAAATAAACTATATTGTTATAATAACAAAACCAAATGT
Source organism: Hemistola chrysoprasaria (assembly GCA_947063395.1). Lineage (NCBI taxonomy): Eukaryota > Metazoa > Arthropoda > Insecta > Lepidoptera > Geometridae > Hemistola > Hemistola chrysoprasaria. The sequence continues at coordinate 9,116,927 of OX346729.1, forward strand.
TTTTGGACTAATAAAACGGTTGTATTGTGTGAATACAATATTCTTATCAATATCACATTGTATATTTAAGTAAATATAGTCTTCCTCTATAGGAAGACAGGATTTGCTTTGAACTAAAGCAACTTGCTTTAATTTAACAATTCCTTTTTTTCCGTGTAGTACTTATTTTGCCGCTTAAAATTCACAAGTACAAGGTACTTAAAAAACTTTAAAACTTAAAAAAAATCAGTCCAATTGGCACACTACTCGTAGTTTTAGCGTTAAAGAGTAACGAACATCAACACACACCCTCGTAGACACAAACGCACACAAATACGCGTTGTTTTGCTGATAAATGTTTGAAACTTTGTGTAAAATAACCCCACTATAGCCTGTTTTTCTGTACTCGACGAGAATGTTTGAGTAGAATAATATATCGTTATACTCGTAATACTGGGTTCAATTGTGTTTATGTGATTAATTTATTATTTAACTTTCAATAAAAAGTTTTGTATCAAAATTATCTTATTATGCTTATGTCAACTTTATTATTCATCCATCCATCCTCACAACTTACGCATTTATAATATTAGCAGGCAATTAGAATGATACCTAGTAGGCAGTAGGCAGTAGGACTATAGAAGACTATAAACCTTAAATTTTAACAGCACATCCTTTAATACATTTCGAAAGTGATTTTTACCAGTCACCCTGTATAATTTGATTCTGAGGGAATAAAAACATGTATGATGTGGTGTGAGCAGTGGGCCGTGTGGTTTCCGGCTAAATAATAGGGCTACCCCTTTCTCATCCCGTCGGAGCCGTGAGACCCGGCAGGGGCATATTCAGAGAGTGGGCAGCAGCACTCTCCAGCACCAAGTATTCCATTCCAACTAATGCTATCAGGGCCGTCTTAAGTCTATTCTGCGCCGGGGTGCGGGACTCAGCCTGCGCCCTCGTTTTGTTTACACTGCAGCGTGGCATGCGACCGACGACACACTGCAGTATGAAAGGGGTCCTAGTCAACCAAGAAAACACAATACACGTAATTTTTTTTTTCCCCATTTCAAATCAATGAACTTACACTTTATTGACTTAGAGATCATTTTGCTTCAAGTGCAGGCGACCGGGCGGCAATGTCAAAGGGCGCAATTAATCGCCTAGGACAGACGCACAGGTGCCGCGCCGCGCACCCATTTCAAATGAACTTACACTCTATTGACTTAGAGATCATTTTGCTTCAAGTGCGGGCGACCGGGCGGCAACGTGTCAAACGTACATACATACACTCTCTTTGGATTAGAGATTTTGCTGCGCGCGTGTTGTATTAAATAAAATTGTTATTTGTGTAGTGTAGTAATGCGGTATGACAAGCGCGGAAAGCGTAATAAAAGTAAAAAAAATATTATTGTTGATGACATATTTTTTTTGCTTGCGCATACATATTTGTCGTAAGTAACAAGTATATAAAACTGTGCAATAGCGTTAAGTTCAATGAAATTATATCCAAAAATTCAGCGCTCGACAGGCGCCCCCGGGCGCTCCGCGCCCGGGTGCACTGCACCCCTTGCACCCCCTGGTAAAGACGGCCCTGGCTATCACCAAGCGTGGTGATTACGGATAATCCCCCATATGAACAGTTATGGCTCTATGGGGGCGGCCTACGTTCAGCAGTGGACATCTTCCGCCTGATGATAAGTGTGGGCAGGAAGCCTAAAATCTGACGCAAGCCTATGATCAAACCACAGAATTAGTATGAATAGTTTATTGACGTTCTATGGGGGAGGCCCAAGGATATTCTTCTACTCTTGGCCTCCCTATGTTCACCAGTGGACATCAAAGCAGTGGACGTCTACCGGCTGATGATGATGATTTTCAGTATATTTTATAGTACTCGTGATGATGGTTTAATAAAAATAAAAACTTTGTCACTTGGCTGTGACAGCAGAATCGATTTAAAAAAAATTGGCATTATTTCATAAGTCATAGTCATTGTCAGTTGTCAGCTTAGCACAAACCTTCAATGAACTATACATTCAAAATTCTTTTTTGTTAGATTTTTTGAAAACGAAAATGTTGTTACTCAATACTTTAACTCATAGATCTGCGTTTATATCCTTAAATGCCTTTAGAATACTTCCATCTCTAGTATGCCGATTATCATCGACGTCAGAAAATGCTGAAACAGTGGATTTGGCGTATGCATCGTATGAGAGCACTTCCGAAAGCGAAGCTGCGCAGCCTGCCCTTGTGATCTTGCACGGGCTGTTAGGGTCTAAGAATAACTGGAACAGTATGAGTAAAGCTATCCACAAGACTACAGGGAGAAAGGTGTGTAACAAACTTCAAATATAACACGAATACATACTTATTAAAAGGTAAGCATAATCGTCTACTGTTCTGGTTGAAGGGCGCTGACAGTGTCACCTTTATAAAATAAATTAATCATTTAACTATAACGGCTCATGAGGACCGACTCAAGGTAGACCTCCCCAAACAAGTGCGCGGGCTGGTGCTATGGTGCTTCACTTTTTGTCTTACAAGACTCCGTCCGATGCTCATAGGTATCGAACTGATCGGTCCATTACTAAAACAATCGTAGTGATTTATAGGGATAACAGAAAAAAAGTGTACGAGCTAGTTTACTACCATAGTTTTACTTTTTGTTTTAGACAACTCCGTCCACTTTTATTTCTAGATTCATGTCTACAACCCAAGCTAATTAAAAATTGTGTACAACCTAGTTATGCTTCAGTTATATAGGACTATACTATAATTTTAATAGGAAAAAGGTGGCATAGTTGCAATGAGACAAAGCCGTTTTTAATGATTAAAAAACCCTCTAAACTAAACTAAATCTAATCATCTCATAAACATAAAAACCCTACAGGTGATAAGTGTGGACGCCCGTAACCACGGCGACAGTCGACATTCCTCACAGCACACATACATTCACATGGCCCATGACGTAATGAAACTGTTGAAGAAGTTGGAGCTATCTAAAGTGTCTATACTAGGGCACAGTATGGGCGGCCGCACAGCCATGGTGCTGTCACTGCTATGTGTAAGTTGTACGTAATTTTTATAACTGTAGGTCTATGAGCTTCCATATAAATAGAGACGATATACTCAGCTTTGTTTCCATCACTCATTAAAGTAAAAGATAGCAGGGATATATAAAATTCGCCGCCTGGTAAAGTACCACACCTTTGCCAGTTTCATCCACCAAGCAATCAATGTGCAAACATTACTGTGGTTCTGGTTTGAAAGGCAATGTTACCAGCATTGGGCATGACGAGTTTCAACAACTAATATCTCAGGGTGACAGACGCAGTGCAGTGCCACACAGATTTTGAATTTGAAAACACACAAAAACACTGGGTGGCACTGTGTCTGATATGGGCAATAATGATGCTTACCATCAGGCACGTGATTTGCTTGTCTTGTCACTCACTATCAAAAAAAAACTGGCTATACATGTAACATAGGTGCAACTGACTTGACTCAAGCCAATGACCTTGACTTGAGTTCGCCATGCATAACAGGGTAAAATGCATCTACCAGTTTATATAAAAGTTCATTGCTATAGGTTGTTTATCCTCTTCTATAGTCAGATCACATTATTAATAATCTGTCCAATTTTGGCCACAACAATGTGAGTGTAGACCACCAATATTTTAATGTGAAAATTCTGTGTATGTTTATTGCTTCTCACGCCAAAACTACTCTACCAATTTGACTGAAATTTGATATCTAAATTTACTTTTCAGCAAGTGTAGCCATGGAGCATGGGGCGGCAAGTGTTGTATTTAAAGTAGATTTGTTCCTTAACCATAAAATTAAATTTATTTTCAGTCCGACCTAATATCAAGTTTGATTGTAGTAGACATATCACCAGTGAAAACAAGTCCACAGATATTCTCAATGGCCAATCTATTTGATGCCATGGCCTCAGTGGCCATCAGGCCTGGTATAGCCATGTCTAAAGCTAGAAAACTGGCAGATGAGCAATTAAAAGCAATAACTCCTGATCTGAATTTAAGAAACTTCCTCATAACAAACCTGATTCAGACTAACACTGGCTCTTACACTTGGAGAGTGAATATTCCAGCCTTGAAGGAGAACTTTCAATCGCAGATAGCAAACTTTCCATCAAATCTACGAGGTTTGCAGTACTGTGGCCCTACTTTGTTTGTTGGAGGATCATTGTCAGATTATATTGGGTAATTATTTGATAAGAACTTATTTTTAGCACAATTCTGTCTGTGTTCTACTCATCTTACTAACGGGAGACGCCACTATTAGCAATTTGACACAATCCTATGAAAGATTTACCAAATCCGTGATGTATCTATCCCCCTAACCAACCATCTAGAACTCCTGGGTGTTAGTCTCTCGTCAAACCTGAATTTCGGCACGTACATCGAATCCAAGGCCAAAGTAGCTGGAAAAAAGCTGGGCATTTTATCAAAAGTAAGGCGGTACTTCACTCCTGGACAGCTTCTCACTCTATACAAAGCTCAAGTCCGATCTTGCATGGAGTACTGCTGCCATCTTTGGGACGGCTCGGCCAAATACCAGCTCGAGGCTTTGGACTCCATTCAACGTCGTGCTCGAAAGCTTATAGGTGATGAGAGACTAACAGAGTCAAAACTACAAAGTCTTGCACATCGACGTTTAGTAGCTAGTCTATGCGTATTTTATAAGATACATCACGGAGAATGCGCCACTGAATTGCATGACGTGATTCCACCATCGCCCTTCTTTTACCGAACCTCGAGACAAACGGCAAAGCGTCACCACTATTTGGTAGACTTACCAACAGCTCTCACAAAACGATTTGCCTCGTCATTTATCATGAGAATGACGAAGCAATGGAACTCGCTGCCGTCGTCCGTTTTTCCCGAAAACTATAACGTGGGTATATTCAAATCAAGAGTGAATAGGTATTTACTGAACAAGCGTGCTCCAACTTAGGCCGCATCATCACTTACCAGCAGGTGAGATTGCGGTCAAACGCCTGTTTAGTTACATATAAAAAAAAAATCAATTCCCTTGTTTCTTCTGAATATAATTAACCATTATATTTTCTTGTAAACTCATCATGAAAACTGTTATAATGATTGTGCGGCGTTGTACCTTTGGGGGGCCAAAGGTCCAAAGCCGCAGATAGGTAGGTAGGTAGTTAATGTCTATCGCCGGCTAGGCAGGGAAACAACAAATGTGGTCAGTGAGTATATTGCCAAAGAGAAATTGCACCGCCGCACACTGGCACTAAGGTCACGGGTCACTGGCCTGGTAGGGTAGGATGGCTGGACCCGGAGTGAAGCCGCCGCCGCCGGTGTAGCCGTCGGCGTGGTGGTAAGCAAGGTGAGGCCGTAGAGAAGCCGCCGCCGCCGGTGTAGCCGTCGGCGTGGTTGTAAGGTAGCCGCACCCGGTGTAGGGTCGGAGTGCGGGCCAAGATGGTGGAGCTCGACCGTAGAGGTCGACGGCTTATGATAGTGATCTGGACATCGAACCCTGGAAAATGCCATGGGCGGCCTTAGGGCTTGCTCGCACCCGGTCCCAGCTTGCCTGCGGCTATCGGCGGTTATATTGCCACGCGGTCGACCGACCGGCCACCGTGGACCGATAAAATATCCGCAGCCAGGCTAGGCACGGCTAGGCAGAGCAGTTTACAGCTTAGGGGATGTAATTAGATGGTAAACTCACCCTAGAGGGGTTCCGATAGCACTAGGTAGTAGTTCTAGGTAAAATTCCCACGGCTGCCTCGAGACGTGGTACGCGTCTGCTCGTTACGGCTGCTGCCGGTAAAGTGTGACGCGGTCGCGGCTCCGCCGCGTTCCGATAGATTTTAGGGTTACACGACCGCGCGCATTAAATTCTTGAGTTCCGCATTAATAAATAATATATTCTAACTAGTAATGTGCGTTCGCTTACGCAACGTCACAGTACCGTTAACTGCGGCGTTGTACCTTTGGGGGGCCAAAGGTCCAAAGCCGCAGATAGGTAGGTAGGTAGTTAATGTCTATCGCCGGCTAGGCAGGGAAACAACAAATGTGGTCAGTGAGTATATTGCCAAAGAGAAATTGCACCGCCGCACACTGGCACTAAGGTCACGGGTCACTGGCCTGGTAGGGTAGGATGGCTGGACCCGGAGTGAAGCCGCCGCCGCCGGTGTAGCCGTCGGCGTGGTGGTAAGCAAGGTGAGGCCGTAGAGAAGCCGCCGCCGCCGGTGTAGCCGTCGGCGTGGTTGTAAGGTAGCCGCACCCGGTGTAGGGTCGGAGTGCGGGCCAAGATGGTGGAGCTCGACCGTAGAGGTCGACGGCTTATGATAGTGATCTGGACATCGAACCCTGGAAAATGCCATGGGCGGCCTTAGGGCTTGCTCGCACCCGGTCCCAGCTTGCCTGCGGCTATCGGCGGTTATATTGCCACGCGGTCGACCGACCGGCCACCGTGGACCGATAAAATATCCGCAGCCAGGCTAGGCACGGCTAGGCAGAGCAGTTTACAGCTTAGGGGATGTAATTAGATGGTAAACTCACCCTAGAGGGGTTCCGATAGCACTAGGTAGTAGTTCTAGGTAAAATTCCCACGGCTGCCTCGAGACGTGGTACGCGTCTGCTCGTTACGGCTGCTGCCGGTAAAGTGTGACGCGGTCGCGGCTCCGCCGCGTTCCGATAGATTTTAGGGTTACACGACCGCGCGCATTAAATTCTTGAGTTCCGCATTAATAAATAATATATTCTAACTAGTAATGTGCGTTCGCTTACGCAACGTCACAATTGAACAGAACTGAACATTACATTTTTGCAGTGGTAGGCAACAACTATTATCTGGGTGACAGGCGCAGTGCAGTGCCATGCAGAATTTTGAATATTAAAACACTGGATGGCACTGTGTCTGATATGGGTGATCAGATCATGATGCTTACCATCAGGCACCTGATTTGCTCGTCTTGTCATTCACTAACATAAAATAAAAAATTACAATATACATTTGTTAACATAGAAGAAGTCCACTGCGGACTTCTTCCGCCTAATGATGATGATGATACATTTTTTTACCTGGGATTAACAGTTTTCTTCATGAATACTAACTAACAGCTTTTATGAGCTGGACAGAGAGAACAGATAGATACGCTTATAGAAAGAGAGACAGCTTGTATGTTAATATAACCATAATTAATTAGGCCCTGTGCAACCTAAATTGCACTTAATTGTATCGGAGCTAAGGTCACTATTTACTTGATTTCGTAGAGTGTCCCTTCTGTCCCTACTCAGCCTATGTTCAGACTCGCCAAAATAAAACGACCGTACTGCAAATACAAAGAAGTATAAACTCCTCTTTATATTTCAGACAAAATGACCTAAAGGAAATCCAAGAGTACTTCCCATTAGCGGAACTAATGTTTGTGGAAGGAGCTGGCCACTGGGTGCACAGTCAGAAACCTGAAAAGTTCCTAGAGATTGTTTGTAAATTTCTACGAGAGAAATAGAATAACTGTAGTTGATACAGAGTGACGTTTTAAATGGGTATCCAGTGCCGTCTCCGAAACTATCGCGAATTTAAAAGAAATAGCTGAAAGACTCATGTGACCGATTTAGATAAGAACTAAAACTGCATTATTACCTGCATAAATATAAATTGTTAAGTCATATGTAATATATGATATAAAATATATATATAATATATTTATACATATCAAGTTGAAACTTATATCAACAACTCAGGTCCACGCGGTCAACGCAATCAAAAGATACGGCGATTACCACACTTTTTTTTTTTTTTTTTTTTTATATTTCTATAATATTTCTAGCAACGTGCTACATTTGGGGTACTTCCCGTTGGCCCAGCATCATGAATTTTGGCAAGGAGCTCATATCTTATACCACAAATGAAAAAAATCCAAAACTAACAAGTTTGCGGCATCTAGGTATGAAACCCTACAGGATACTTACCAGGGCAGGTCTTAACAATTTATTGTCTTCAAAATCAATTAGTTCGGCGAGGGGAATTATTATGATGCTAAAGGGACTCGTGTCACTGAATTTATTAATAACTAATAATTATATAATAAAATCGCTGTTTAACACTGGGTGGCACTGTGTCTGATATGGGCAATCAAGATGCTTACCAGCAGACACCTGATTTGCTCGTCTTGTCACTCACTATTATAAAAAAAACATGAGTCCCCTAAGTTTAAGAAACTGTTGCGGAAATATCTTATCAGTAAAGTCCATCAATAATTAGTAATGATACAAGTAAGTACCTTGAAACTGTCAGGCTATTGTTAGTTATGTAGTTTACATATATATATATTTATATTCTTATAATATATTTTTAGTTGTATATATTTATATGTATGTTAAATACTATACTTAAATTATATATTTATGTATCTAGTTCTATTTATTATAAAACTAAGTATATTTATAATATTATGTGGTAGGTATTTTTGTATGTGTGTGCTAAGTTTTTTTTAATTGTCACATTTAATATGTATATAAAATATTATCTGTTTGTTTTTATTTTTAGTTTCCCGGTAAGTTATTTGTTTTTATACAAAATTGTCTACAAACATTTTTCCTTTGTCTGCACCCCACACGATTTATATAACATTTTCTCCAGTTTCCAGGATAACTGGTAGAAAATGCTATTTTAGCATTAAGTTAGTCCTAGCGTTGTGCTGAATTATAAATAAATAAGTATATTTCAAAATTCGTAGTTGTATGGGAGATGGCCCTGAAAATCATTAAAAAAATCATCCTGTGATTAGATAGTAATATTATTAGTACAATTTATGTGATTTGAATTCAACTGAAATAGTTGACGTGATTTTAGAATAAACATTGTGGTGTTTATAATTAACTTATATGTTAGTTAATTATATTAATTAAATAAATTGTTGTTATGATAATCAGCTATTATTCTTAGAACTGGTTCCCTATTATTATTATCCTTAATTTGTTGTTATTAAACTTTTAATGATTATCCTGTTTACTGGGTTCGATCCCCAGGTCAGGCAAACTTAGATAATAATATATTTCCATTAGAAATTATCTTTATGAAAGCCTAGTCTAGCACTGCTTGTTAAATGGGATCAATAACATACTGGTAAAATGTGGGTGTACCTACTTGGGACTGAGTCCTGGGTACATCTCTGGCTACCCTTTTGTAAAGGCGTGATTGTATGTTATCTTGTTTACTATCAGTTAAATACAATTTATTTAAAGATAATGTTAATGAAATTTAATTTGAAAATTTATGAAGTGAAACCAATGACGTTGAATCGCTTTGAGAGTGAAACAGAAAATATTGAAAGCACACTAAAATCCTGAAAACGATTCATTTTCTTCTATACTTCGTTCTAATATTATAAATACGAAAGTTTGTAAGAATGCATGGATGTGTGTGGCGTGGAGGAGTAGCCAAGCCAAAACTACTGAACTGATTGGGCTGAACTCAGTATTTAGATAGTTTAGACCTTAGAAAATAACACATAAGGTACTTCTTTTCCGATATTCCCGCGGGAACGATATCTACACGGGTGAAACCGCGGGGCACAGCTAGTACCTTCATAAATATCAATGTCCTAACTGAGACATGCCACACTCACTCAGCCCCAAAACCCGCTGAAATTTTGCACATATAGATGTTCATTATCTTCTATGTTCATTATGACGTACTTAGGCAAGGAATAAGAAAGGCATTCCTGAAATATAGGTACTCATGGGAACAAATTCGCGGGATTGCTCCACTCATCTATGTATCTAAACCAGTGTAAGAACAGCGGCTTTGCCCGCTCGTAGTTATGAAATTTCGGAGTTATATACCAAAACTGACGCCCTTTGTGGACCCTTAAAATGTGAATTTCCGAAAATCCTTTCTTTTCAAGTCTCTGAGATCAGTGGTTTGGGCTCTGCGTTGCATATCAGTTAGTGAGTCATCTAGGTTTTAATAATATATAGTGATATTATTAAATAATAATCACGTTATAAGAAATCACACCTATAGTGCAATCAAGTTGTTTCCATCCATCTTAAAGTCTGCACTTAGCGAGGGCTGTCTTTGAGTTCATCCTCTGTAGATGGTTTTAGAGAGGAACCCCGATAGGTGCTATCCATTACCACGTTCGACTAAAATTTGTCTCCGTGTACGCCTATCAAAAGACCGGGGGATAGCTCGTGTTTTCCTAGTAGGTATAGGTACCTAGTTCTAAATTGCTAAGAAAACCTAAAAAATATCCTCCAACCAAAATAAAAATTAAGCAATTGATAAGTTTAAAACAGACAAATATAATAACCACTGTATCCTGTTCACATAAACAAGGTACAAAATTGTGTAATTTCTATTCTCACGATTTTTTATCAGTTATGTGGTTTTGCACTCCATCTATGTAATGCACTCCAGACCAAAAACTCGTATAAAAGCCAAAACAACAGGACAATTAGCCATTCCCACTTCACAGTCTCTGTGAAGTGAGTGGTATAAATAATAGTTTAAAAATAAAGTAGTTTATTACTACAATGGCTGACGTCAAGAAGAGCCTAGGACTCCTGTTCGATCGCCCTGGGGAAACGCTGATCACTGCAAAGGGCGATAATAAATCTGTCTTTCAACTTACTGAACAGTTCTTGGTAAGTGATATTTTAATTTCATTCTGAAAGTCTGTTTTGAATGTCTCTGTGCTATTTTTTTCTGTGATGTGATTTTAATTTTTCATAATATTAGGTACTTAAACAAATTTGGTTTTCGACACTAAAACTTGTTACAAACCATTATTTAAGTTCAGTTTCAGTTTAAAGTTAAGCATAACATTGAAGTAGAAACCATTATTTTTGTAGGTAGGTATCTACTCGTTATTTTTATAATAGACCAGCTGTGACCCGCGGCTTCACCCCCAAAGTAATTCTTCCTTATGCTTTTTTTTCGTATATTATAATCATCGTTTTTTACAAAATTATATCGGTTTGAAAAATCGTGGGCCTTATCCGGGTCTGGTTGTATTTTTTTCTGTATGTTGTGTCATCTGTTTATCTCTAATTATTATTTCCCCAGGGTTCAAATTCAGACTACGCCAGCAACGGCATCGAATTGAACAACCGTTACGGTGACGATGCCAACGAGAAGATTCCCCTGAAGAACTTGAGTCGGGTGCCGCAGTTCCCCAAAGCCTCTCAGCTGCCTAACGATGCTGACTTCTCACTCTTCCTCCCGAGGCATCAGGAGATGGCCACTGAAGTTATTGACGTCCTTTTGGGTAAGTTACCTACTTGTTAGGGTACCGTACCGCGTACCTCAATAAGTTGTTGACTTTGTTGTCCGTCTGTCAGTCTGTCTGAGTGTCCGTCCGTCTGTCAAGATACTTTTTCACGGGAACGCGTGTAGGTATAAGTTGAAATTGATGTAAATTGGTACTCAGGTCTGCGGTCCCTTGTGGCTAAAAATAAATCATAGTTCTAAGTTAATGCAATCAAAAGCTATAGCCATTTAACTGTTTATTTCCATACTTTGCGCTAGGGCTAATAGATGGCGCTGTATGACTAAAATGATCTAAAGCGTTTACCTCTAGGTATGGAACCCTTAACCCTACCCTATGCATACATACATATGCCTTAACAATTTATTTAATTTCATAGCACTACAGAAATGATATCGCAGGGATTTCCTCTCTACTACCCACATTGTGCGTTACTGACCTATCTACATTATTAATACCCTCATAGAGACCTTTTATATGAAAATTGCACCTAACCTCGTCTTTAGGCCTATTATATTGATAGGTACATGCTGATGTAGAGACGCAAGACACGCTACCTCGTCAATATCATTTGTACTTCATCACTGGCTGCTAAACACACAAGTGAATCATTTTAGAATTCTTTATATTATGAAATCATATGAAACCTCGCACACTGCACCGATTCGACGATTCGACGCGGGCAGGTGTGCGAAGTTTCATATGATTTCATAGTAATCTAAAGAATTATAAAATTCTAAAATGATTCACTTGTAGGTATGTTTAGCCAGTGATGAAGTATATAGGATATAAATGTGTATTGTGTATTTCATTTAAAGAATTCTATTATAATTCGTTTTGTTCAGCGCGTTCGGCTGGAATATGATAGATAGGTAGATGTGCGTAGATAGTAGATAGGTGGTAGAAAGGAAGCGCAAGAGAGAATTGTATCTCTAACTTAAACCTTACACCTACTTACATATATAAGCAAAAAAAAATCTGTTTCTAGTAGGTAACTATTTTAATAGGTAGCTCAATCAGTAATACTAATATAGTAATAAAAATACTATATAAATTAAGTCATCTTACTATGAGGATAATAAGATTTTGAATCGAATCGGAATTTTAAGCAAAATTCCGACCTCAAAATTCACGCAATCAGCAATGATAATTTTTTATATTAGTTATCATGATGTGATATTTTTTGTCAAGTTGGTACCTAAGTCAGCATAACAATAATGATAACAAAATATAAGTACATATATTGTTATTTGAAAAAAAATCGTAGCGGTTTATTTTTCATATAAATATATTATATAACACAAAAAAAGGGAGATAAAAGTACCATTCCGTAAATGGGTAATGATTAAAGTCTAATGCACACATGAACGCGGACGCGGTGCGTGCGCTGGTCGGATGAGGTCGTATTGACGTTGTTTCATATTATGTATAAAAACCTGCACAAAAAAAATCTCAGAAAATGAAACGGCAGTGAAAATTTGATATTGGATTTTTTACTGAATCTTTGTATTGTTATTTTCGAGATCCTAGTTGTCTTTATTTTACGTAATTACAGTAGAGTATTTTTTATATCTTCAAACGTACGTACGTGTGAGCGAGAGGGAGAATTCGCTTAGGACCGCGAAAGCTGTTTTGTAAAGGTGGACGGACGCACATCTATCCGAGCCGAACGCACCGAACGAAACGAATTTTAGAATTATTTATATGGACTCCTATGAAACCTGTCCGCGTCGAAAGATTAGGACGATTCGGCGCGGAAATAATTTTATTACAATAATTAAATAGGCGCCCATTTTTATAAAACAATATTTTATTAATAGGTGTTCCTGAGAATGAACTGCAAGATCTGCTGTCCACTTGTGCATTTGCACGCTCAAACCTCAACCCTCAGCTGTTCAACTACTGTTTCTCTGTGGCTTTGATGCACAGGCAAGTATACAAAGTTACAATAATGGTCCCGATACACTTGACTGTAACTGGCACACTTGCATAACTCCTTATACATGCACATGCCACCTTACTCCTATGTGTGTAGGTGTAGTGTCTACGCTCCGGCATGTTTAACGCCATGTAACTTCTAACTATCCGTTTTACAGGCATGTGTATTGTGACCTTAACACTAACTTTTTCGGAAATACCAGACCAGAATATTCATCATTTTTAAAAAGGAGTTGAGCAGGTCGACCAAATAAATTTATAATATAATTATAAATTTATTTAATAGGCTTAATAATAATATTTTCAAATGTGCCCAAATAATATTTTTAATATCTCCATTAATTACAATTTAATAAGCAAATGTTCTACAGAAATAAGAACGCGCGTCGCCATTAAAAAAAAAAAGTACTTAACCTCACTTTATTCAAATAAAATTATAAATTAAACGGCGATAATAATGTGGTTATGTTTGGGAATACTATAGCGAATAACTCTACTCGGCAATATAGGATAGACAATGTAAGGTTTTCTGGGCCCAGCTTCCTTGGATTCCAAGCTCATTTGCTTTAAATATAGAAATTCGATTATCCCAAACCAAACAATTATTACGGATATTACACATTTGCAATAGGCTCGCCCACTATTACATAGGACTGAGTCCTTTGCCTGCCCCTTCGGGAAAAAGGCGTGATTGTATGTCATGTTATTACAAATTATCAACCAAGATCAAATACCTTTTTTTTTTGCTTTAAAATGATTATTATAATAAACAAAGGTAGTTATGGTAGTTATTTAAGTATGGTAGTCTCATATTTGAAATATTGAATTTCTTCACACATAAATAATAAAAAATCTGCATGTTCAACAAGCATTATTTATTATGTCATTAATAAATTATTAGTCTGGATTCTAGATAATTACATCTCTACTACATGTTAAATTATATAATCCAACTTCCCATACAAATTTTCCGATCAGTTGATCCTTTTACTATTCAATTTTTTCTTTTGAAAGTTGTCCAGTATGATAGATACGAGGGGAGGTCAAAAAGTTCGCGGAATGGAGGGTTTAGAGAGGGAAGGGGGTAGTTATTTTTACCTGTCGCTACTTGTTGACTCAATACAATTATAAATACTAAGTTTCAGCCCAATCGGTTCATAAACCTTTGAGATATCGCTGGATAAACAAGTCAATCGGGTAGAAAATATCAACTATGGAGAAAATTGAGTATCGTGCCGTGATTAAGTTTCTCACTAAGCAAGGAAAAACACCTCAGAACATTATGGAAGAAATGTCATCAGTTTACGGGGACTCCTGCCCTGGAAAAACAATGATTTACAAGTGGCATAGTCTTTTCAAGCAAGGCAGAGACTCAATTGAAGACGATCAGCGCTCAGGTCGGCCAATTGAAGCAACGTCCTCAGATATTGTGGAAAAAGTTGAAAAACTTGTTCTAGAAGATGCACGCCTAAAGAAGAAACAAATCGCAGAGATGATTGGAGTATCATCTACGACCATTTTGAATATTCTCCATGACCATCTTGGCATGTCTAAGGTCAGTGCAAGATGGGTACCGAGAATGCTCACAGCGCTTCAAAAACAGCAGCGCGTCGAGTGTTCGCGCGAGTTTTTGGAGCTGTGTAGTGAAAACAGGGATGAATTTCTGAACCGAATTGTGACTGGAGATGAAACTTGGGTTCATCACTATGAACCTGAGTCGAAGCAGGAGTCAATGCAGTGGCACAAAAAAGGCGCAGCACCGCCCAAGAAGTTTAAGGTGTCACAACCGGCCGGAAAGATTATGGCTACAGTTTTTTGGGATTCCAAGGGGATTTTATTGATCGATTATAAAGATAAAGGTGTCAATATCACGGGGAGGTATTACGCTACACTACTGGAAAAATTAAAAGTAGCAATTAAAGAAAAGAGAAGGGGAAAATGGTCTCGAGGTGTGCTCCTTTTGCACGACAACGCACCCGTTCACAAGAGTCATGTTGCGATGGCTGCCTTACACAAGTGCGGCTTCGAAACTTTAAACCACCCTTCCTATAGTCCAGATTTGGCCCCTTGTGATTGTTATTTGTTCCCAAACATGAAAAAAGAGCTTCGTGGAAAGAAATTTACGGATGATGATGAAGTGAAGTCGGCAATATCTGCTTATTTTGAAGGCCTTGACAAATCATTTTTTTTCGAAGGTATAAACAAATTATTTGAAAGGTCTGAAAAGTGTATTAGGGTTAATGGAGAATATATTGAAAAGGAATAATAATTTCATGTTTAAATTCACCCCCCTTCCCTTTCATTCCGCGAACTTTTTGACCTCCCCTCGTAGATGCACCCCTTAAGTATTATTACACCTTTTTGTTACCTAGCTAAAGATCAAATACATGAACATTTTTTAAATACATTGTGATTTAAATTGGTGTCATATTGTTTCAGGAGGGACACAAGAAGTGTCCCAATCCAAAACTTTGCAGAGACCTTCCCGGCAAAGTTTTTGGACTCTCAAGTGTTCAGCCAAGCTCGTGAACTAGCTGCTGTAGTCCCACAGGAAGTCCCAGTAAGTACCATCATTATTTATCTTTACCCCCACAACAGTTATCACATTTTTTACCAGTCTCTGAGCAGATTATTGGCTTGTAATTCGGTGTCCATGGTCCTAAGCTGTCATTAGAATAAAAGTCCATAGGATATGTCCCATCTCCTTTCAACCATTTACTATTTCCTAATGCAACGGAGAACTCGTATGGCGTTAACAAAGGCTTTGGGAATGCTGTTCCCCAATCAATTGAAAGCCTTGGACAAGCCACCTGAACAAAAGCTTCTAAATTAAATAGTGCAATTTTACTCGGAAATATTTCTGACAACAATATCTTTACAAACCTCTTATCGGCATTCCTAATTTGTTTCTCTAAGTTTCCTAAAACTTTTGTGCTCCCTTGCCTTCCAAGTGTCCCCAATACTAAACCGAAGCTATTTGCATTCGTTGCTGTTTTTATTTGGTTCAGTCTATTAGTCTGCATTAGCTCATGTTCGTAAACCTCTGAGGTGAATTTCTTTTCATATGGGTCATATTTGTATGCTGGTATTGTGGGGTTAGCAATCATGATAGCTTCTAAATGGAATCTTCCGTCTCCTAAATACACTACCACATCGGCAGACAGTTTAGGAGCAGTACATCCAAGTATTTCTCCCGGAGACAATGGCTTACTTTGTGGCACAGTTACTATATAATCTTCCGTTCTAAGATTCTTTGCTACAGAATGTAGTGTCGTAACAAATTGTATTGTACTAACTATTGCTAAATGTGTCTTCTTAGGGAAGTTTAGTTTGATAGTGTCTATGAAATGTGATGGATCTATTTTTATGTCGACAAATATGTATAAAACCTTGATGCTGCTGGTTTGGTCGATGGGTATGAGGCAGGAGTGTCCGTAATGTACAAGCAGGTCTGCTCCGAGAGCCACTGCAGTGAAATCATCAATACAGCATGCTCCATAGGTCACATCACCCATTATTACTGTGTCAGCATTCGTAAATGTTTCAATTATATCGCACAACGTCGTCGCGAACATTGTTAAACCTAAAACAAAAGAATAGCTAGTTACAACTCGCACAGAACTTTATGACCTCTCGGAAGTTGGCCGTTTTGAAACATATATGCCAATATGTGTAATAAATAAAACTTTTTTTATGATACTATGTGAAAGTGCGACGATAAAATATCAAGTGCCGAAGTACATTACCTTCAGGTAACTGCAAAGCCACTCGTTTCGCATCCAGCGATCGTATCCTCCATATCGTCTTGTGTATTTCAAAATTGTAATTCTGCGGCAAAGTTTCACACGCTCTATTCAACAAAGGGTCATATAATATTTCGTCGGGAATTTTATTCACTGCGCGAATATTTGGTTTGAAAGTTTTTCTCTGCCCTTCTGGTTTTGCGCGGACCACCACAACTCCTGGGTTATTAGCGTACTCGTCCATAATTAAACAACTATTCTAGGGCATACTAATAGTTGCTACTAATTAAATAACTTTTAAACTCGCAGGTTAATTTTTCGAAAATAAAAACACGCGCGGATGGCCTACGTGACTTTTCGCAATGAATTACGTTCTGAGTCACGTCTGCGGTATTTTGGTGACATTAAATAGAAATAAATCGCGAATTACATAATTATGTTTTCCTTCTAAACCGTTTGTAATAAATAATTAAAATATCTCTAATACCGACTTAATAAGACTTCTTCATTATTAATATAAACAATTTTAGCCAGAATAACTTGATTAATTTATTGGTATATACTTGTACTACATTGAACTGCTAAATCTATGCGTAGAATGGAACAAATTAAAATACGTCAAATTCGATATCCTGTTGTCATTAGTGTCATCGGTCACTATGTCAAATTTGACATCTGCTGTCATTAATGATACGTTTCGTTACACGTAGCAAATCTGAAAATAAATACACGTTTTTATTTATTATTTGCAGCGCACTCCCATCATCATTCCCAGAGATTACACTGCGACTGATTTGGAAGAAGAGCACCGTATGGCATACTTCCGCGAAGACGTGGGTGTTAACCTTCACCACTGGCACTGGCACCTCGTGTACCCGTTCACTGCGTCCGACCGCCGTATTGTGGCTAAGGACAGGCGTGGAGAGCTCTTCTGCTACATGCATCAGCAGATTATTGCTCGGTAAACACTTTATAATTTAGTATAAGTAGCCACAATATATTTCAAATTCTTTATTTAAAGATAACAATGATCCATGAGGTTAGTAAGTTGTATCTTAAATGCTATTAAATAACTATATAACTAAGTAGGTACCTAATTTACAAGTTAGATACATTTACATTTCGACTACCTATGTACCAAAGCCACGTGGGAGAGCGCTAGTGTCCATGTGATAAACAGTAAACATTAAGATCCATATCGCAACTTATAACATGGGACGTAAACTTAATTGGTGAAACTGTGGGTGTACTCACTGTGGATTCAGATCCATAGTAACTACACCCACATTACACATGCCCCAGGCACACCCCGGACACTCGACTCAATTCCCATAAAAAAGTCGCGCTCTAACTACCTACTACACAGACACTGCACACATGGAGTTTTGTACACGCGCAAGAGTGAGCGTATGTTCGTTCCGAGCTCCGTCGGCTCTCATCGGAGTTCAGTCTCGCTCGCGGGGTGAGGAAGGCCCGATTGATGGGCGGATGACAGTGTCCATTCTATACGTGGGTAGTATTACTATCTGTTCAGTGACCCAGGTACACCTCTGCATAACCCTCTGCCTTTAGGGAAACAAGGCGTGCTAATATTATGTAATGCAGGTATAACGGTGAGCGCCTCAATAACCAGCTCAAACGCACCTTAAAGTTCTCAAACTGGCGGGAACCCATCCCAGAAGCGTACTACCCCAAGCTAGACAGTCTGACATCCTCCCGCGGCTGGCCGCCACGTCAGGCCAACATGAGCTGGCAGGACCTCAACCGGCCCGTGGACGGTCTGCAGATTACTATCACCGATATGGAGGGATGGAGGAGGAACCTTGACGAGGCTATATCTACTGGTACTGTTAGACTGGTGAGTATAGTCTTATCATTTATTGATTTTTGATTTGCAAGATCGAATCAGAGAAATGAGGAGATCCGTAGACGAACGAAAGTTATCGACATAGCGCAGAGGATTAGCAAGTTGAAGTGGAAATGGGCGGCACATAGCACGTAGAACATAGAATGGCCGATGGGGCTGTAAAGTTCTCGAATGGAGACTGCGGACCGGCAAGCGCAGCGTGAGACGATCTGATAAAGACAGCAGGAAGAAGCTGGATGCAGGTCGCTGACAACCGGATCATATAGAAATCTATGGGGGAGGCCTGTTCAGCAGTGGACGTCCTATGGCTGATATGATGATTATGATGATTTATTGAAATAGTTGACTTTGTAGCTAAGTTGGTAAACACTGCTGTAAAACTATGACTCCTGGGTGGGATTCCTAGCCTCAGTTTGTTCTCTTCGATTTACGTGTGTGGACACGCCAACGCAGTGACACGGAAAATCCTGGTGCATGGGTGTGTGTGTAAACGTTAAAAAGTGTATAGCGATAAGACCGCCGGTATTATTTTTGTTTTGTAACATTGTTTCTTTTTTTAACCCTCGACCTATAAAGGTAAGAGGGTATCTGTTTCATCGTAGCTCCTAAACGATTTTTTATGCTATAGGTGGCAAACAAGCAGACGAATTTACCAATTTTTATGCGAATGAACGAGATTTAGTAATTTTTATAATTAACTGACTGCCTCGGTGGCGTAGTGGGCGCATGCTCGACTGCCAATGAAGAGGTCCCGGGTTCGATCCCCAGGTCAGGCATAGTGTTAATATTGGATTTTTCCATTAGGAATTATATCAATAACTGCCTGGAGTCTGGAACTGTGCCCGGTAGATGGCAAAAGGCTCGCCCCCTATTACATGGGACCAATAACATACTGGCGAAACGTGGGAGTATCTACTATATGGGACTGAGTCCTGGGTACACCTCTGCCTACCCCTTCGGGAAAAAGGCGTGAATGTAGGTATGTTATGTTATAATTAACTAGCTATGTGCCCCGCGGTTTCACCCGCGTAGTCTTCGTTCCCGTGGAAAGTAGGAACATCGGGATAAAAAGTACGCTATGTGTTATACCTAGGTCTAAAGTCTAAACTAACTTTATACCGAATCGCAGCCCAATCGGTTCAGTAGTTTTTGCATTAAAGAGTAACAAACATCCATCCATCCATGCATCCTCACAAACTTACGCATTTAATATATTAGTTTTTTTTTTATGATAGTGACAAGACGAGCAAATCAGGTGCCTGATGGTAAGCATCATGATTGCCCATATCAGACACAGTGCTACCCAGTGTTTTAAAATTCAAAATTCTGCGCGGCACTGCACTGCGCCTGTCACCCTGAGATATGAGTTGTTGAATCTCATCATGCCCAGTAATTTCGCTGGTAAATCTAGTATCTAGGACTTATAATATTTCGCATTTGTAATAAAGTGGTCTTCACACAGCCGAACGGATCGACGCAGCCGCTCGACGTGGACGTCCTCGGCAACCTGCTGGAGTCGAGCATCCTCTCTCCGAACCCTGAACTCTACGGCGCCATACATAACAACGGACATGTCTTCTCTTCGTACATGCACGACCCGCAACATAGATACTTGGTGAGATTTGACCTTTGACTATTTTGAATGGGAGTTGTAAAGTGTATCTGCCGAGGTACCTATACCACAGTAATACACTAAGAACAGTAAGTCATCTTCATAGAAATTGGCCGCTGTTGATTTGAATGTGTGCGTGCGTTCCGGGCCCCGTGTACGCACGCACTGCCACGCTCACATTAGCATAATCTGTGGGGGACTCGCGTGGCGGCTGTGTGATCGCGCGCTTTTAAGTAGGTACTGCCTCTTTATTCATTATTTAGCGCAGTTTTATATAAAAAAAAATATTGTTCTGCTTATAATACGCTAATAATATTTAAGGCTCGGTGCAAACCTCATTCGCCCTCTCGATCATACGTACCGACATTTTTTAAGATTTAAAAAATACTTATATATATATAAATGTAATTACGTAAAATAAAGTCTACTAGGAACTAGAAAATAACAAAGATATCTACAGTCCATCAAATCTAAGTAAGATGAACCGTTTCACAGTTTTTATTGTGCCTTGTTTGAAGGAAGAACTGTATGTACATCATCAACCTACAGCTATATACATATGTGTTACAGAAATATGTAGTAACTGTATTACTATTTACTATATAATACCTACTTAAGAGTCCGTCCATCTACCGTTCAAACTAAACAACTCACAAAAGGTAAATCGTGAAAAAAAAATTTCGACTTCCCATTTCTTATTTTGATAGTTGTTTAGTTGGACGGGTAGAGAAGTACCTACACCTCCCTTTAAGAATTACCTACAAATTGCTTATCTTTCTATTGCGCACCTATCTTTCTAGCCCATTGAAATTTTACCGTTTTGTCGTAAGCCTCGGCTGTAACTTTATATTTATCTATAATGCGGAGTGTCCCAGGCCGGATATAGTGACTCTTACTCAATAATGTTTGTAGGAATCGTTCGGCGTGATAGCGGACGAGGCGACGACGATGCGCGACCCGTTGTTCTACCGTTGGCACGCGTGGATCGACGACGTCCTGCAACGGCACAAGGAGTCCTCGGCCGTACGGCGATACACACGATCTGAGGTATTCAACATTACATTACATAGCAAAAGCATTCATTATTTATTGCCTCTGCTGCATCAGCCGTTGTCACGAAGGCCGGCACTGACCACACATCATCTTCATCAGCCGGAAGACGCCCACTGCTAAACATAGAACGCCATAAACTATTAATATGAGGGATTTTGCCATAATCACCACGTTTGGCAGACGTCTTGGTGATCGCAGTAGTTGGAATACTTGAAAACGGAAAGCGCTGCTGCCCATTCTCCAAATATGTCCCTCTGACGGAACTCACGGTTCCCACGGAATGAGAACGGGGTGACCATAAGGCCCACGCCCAGATTTATAGCCGGGAACCACACGGCCAAGACAAATTCCTTTCTTGAATGTCGTCAATAACATTATTTCAGACACCATAGCCTAGTATGTTCCACTTTGTTCACCTATGTGATAAACACTTTGTTCACCTGGATGAATTCACCTAGGTGAACAAAGTAGAAAAATATCCACAAATTCCACAAAAAAGGCTACCTAGCCAGACTTTTTTTTTACTCGGACTCGTGATTCGTGCGTGTCGTGCGTGTTTCGTAATTCGGTTTTTTATTTTTTTGTCAGTTGGAGAACACCGGCGTTCAAATAGTATCGGCTGCCATCGAGTCATCTAATGGCCAACAGAACGCGCTCGAGACATTCTGGATGCAGAGCGACGTGGATCTATCTAGAGGACTGGACTTCTCCGACCGCGGCCCCGTATACGCTCGCTTCACTCATCTCAACCATAGACCGTTCAGTTATGTGTGAGTATTGATATGCTTAGAACATAAAACAGGGGAAACATCAAGCGCAACTTCCAATACTATTTTTTTCTGACGATTTTGGTGGAGGTGAAGTATATACAGCACACATTCACATTGTCACGCCAACTAATGTAGGAAAGTAAGCGTCAATATAATAAGGGGGGGGCATACGAACGAATAGAGAGAACAGAGAAAGAGTTCAGAACGGGAGTAGTCAACTTCTCCCATGCTGTACGCTGTAAGTTAATACTGGAACATAAGATTGGATTTACTATGTTAACAAAGATTCTTCACATGTTGAAGAGGCTATGTTGGAGGAGGTTATTTTTAGTGTTTTAAAAGCGAATCTTCTATGCAGATACTTTTAGGCCTGTTTCTTTTCCTATATTGTGATATTAAATTTTAAAGACCGCTGTGGTCTTATTCACTTGAAATACAATATAAAAATGGCGAGAATTTTGAATGTCCCGCTCGTGGTTGAATTTCTCTTCCCATTACCATATTGTATTGTGATCTGATGTTGTAGGATCAACGTGAACAACACAGGATCAGCGCGTCGCACCACAGTGCGTATATTCATGGCGCCGAAGTTGGACGAGCGCAACTTAGCTTGGGCTCTCAACGATCAACGCAAGATGTTCATTGAAATGGACCGCTTCGTTACACCATGTAAGGACTAAGGACCTATGCTTTATATTATTACGACCAAATATTACGACTAAGATGATGAAAAACTTGAGCATTTACTTGTAGCAGAATATCGAACATTCACCGTTAATTAAATTTTATCGACCCTTCGAAATGCCTATCATAACAACCATAACATTTCCTGTCGCGCTCACAGTTATTTTGCCTTCATTTTAATTCACATTAGAACTTTAGAAGCAAGCTGCTAGCGCCTTCATTGTAAACCATAAAATTATTCATCGTGCTCGTAGCTAGCTACCTAGTTATTCGCGCCTTCATAAACAATTTTTGCCTTAATATTATAGAATAGAATAGAAAACTCTTTATTGTTATCACAACTAGTACAAATACAGTAAAATCACATATTAAATCTAGAAAATGTGTAACAATTGGCGGCCTTATCGCTCAGAGCGATCTTCCAGGCAACCATGCGATGCCAGGACTCATACCGAAATGCTGGAAGTATTAGAGTTATAAGTAGTTATAACCATTTTTTTTTCTAGTTAACGTTAATTTATCGTTTTTGTAGAGCTGCACCCAACGTAATGAATTCCTGGCTACGGCGTTATGTTACTCACCGAACCGAATAGTACAAAATAAAAAATGTTAATTCATGAACACTACCTAAATTTAGCGCTCTGAAAATTAGCTAATGTTGGTCGCTTTATAGTAATAAAGAATATCGTGGATCCATTTTTTGGCCGTGTTCATCTAGACCTAGACTTAGACGGTCTCTCTGCACAAATCGTTGCAAATAAAAGCAGCCACGGCTAACATCAGAAATTAATTCACTCTTTCATATTATGACCAATCTCTATCCGTGCAAACTTTATCTTATCCCTATATTATACCAAATACCTATAACTTTTTATTACGTAATAATGAGTTTATCAATGCGATAAGCTGGAGGTGTGCGAGTTTCGTCGCACTTTGATATGGATAAGAATTATGACGTTTTTTCTAATCAGACCTCTACCGATAAGCTAATAATTCCTATCTATTGAGTAAACAATCTTATCTGCAGTGAAGTCTGCGCTAGTCAGAACTTATGTTCTGACTGATTATTCAGTCGACAATCTACGGAGTCGTTCGTAACGATTGAGCCGTGGGACATCCACTGCTGAACATAGGCCTTCCCCCATGGATTTCCATCCATTAGTACGATTGTAAGCGGCTTGTATCTGTGTTCCTACGGACTTTAATCAGGTAGAACGGACAGTGCAGCACAGGACGTAAGTGTGCGGCCGATCCGAAGTCTATGTTCCCTTGGGGGAACAAATTCCAAAGTGAACAAAGGTCTAGTGTCCTTTGTTCACCTAGGTGAATTTTTACACTTACACTATTACATTATTCACACTATTCAGGCTATGGGATTTTTCTGCCTTGCTGTTATTACACTACACTTATTGAGGCTTAGGGACCCTGAGAGGGCTTAGGGATTCAGTATAGGTCGTAAGTGTAAAATAGGTATTTTAATACTAATATACTAATTTTGTCGAATCAATTCACCTAGATGATATGACCCAAGGTGAACTAAGGATACTTTTATTCCACTTTGTTCACCCAGGATTTTATTCTCTCATCAGTTCTACTTAAAACTCATTGTGTACGTTATCTTTCAGTGAACGCGGGTCAAAATACAATCACTCGTCAGTCAACGGAATCATCAGTAACGATTCCGTTCGAGCAAACGTTCCGCGACCTGTCAATACAAAGCAGCGACCCTCGTCGTGAAGAACTTGCAGCGTTTAACTACTGCGGGTGTGGGTGGCCTCAGCATATGCTTGTTCCGAAAGGAACTGATGCTGGCGCGCCGTATCAACTCTTCATTATGTGCTCTAACTATGATTTGGACCGGGTGAGTAGACGGGGACGGACCAGGGGAAAATTCATTTGGACCTGCCATGATGATGGACAAGTTATGGGGATGTATTTAAATTAAATAGCACCATAAATTTGATGAAAACAATTATAAGTACCTACCGCATGTTCAAATAAATCTATAATTTAATATATTTACTCCAAAAGTAACAACACTATAAATATTATGCTTAGCTTTAAAATTGATTAAATGCACCTTAGGAATGCACTATAAAAATAATGGTTTGCACTTTATCTGTGTCGAAACCCACATGTCACAAGACAAACTTTTTAGTTTTCAGAGCAAGTCGGCTTGCTCTGAACTATATAAAATGGTAGAATAGGATCTGGCGCTTCGCCGGCCGATGCCGAGGCATGCTCGCGCGTTATCTACCTACAGGCGCTTTATACTGAACTTATATATTACACGCATATTACAAACCATTACACAATTTTATAGTTCACTCAATTCATTTTAAATCTAAGCATGTTTATAATGAAATCATTTTTTTTTTGTAGTAATAATATATTAAAAATTATAGAAGTATTATGAAATACATCCCATTATGTATAATGAATAATGGTCCAGATGACATAGGCCACTCCAGAGCTATAAACAAGTAGACATTTAAAGCTAAAGTACCTATTATTTACAACGCTCAGGTGGATCTCCCCGAAGGCGGCGAGTTGTCGTGCAAGGAAGCGTCCAGTTTCTGCGGTCTGAAGGACAGACTATACCCAGACAAGCGCGCCATGGGCTATCCGTTCGACCGTCCCGCCGAGTCCGCCGCTAGTATTGAAGACTTCATCCTACCTAACATGGCCCTTACTGATATCACCATTAAGTTGAATAATATCACTGAAGCCAACCCTAGGAACCCACAGAACTGATTGATTCACTCAAGAACTGATCGACTCCCATAACATTGTTCAAGGGCAAACAAAAACCAAGGCCTCTTGTAGAATGGACAGATTTTTTTGCTGGCTGCGTTGTATAAAAAAATATGTATGTACAGTCGCATGCACTGACCAAATTTTCACATAGTTAAATATAAATAAATAGGCTACCTATGTAAAACCTACAATAAGGTGTGCCTACACCTCATATTGGGTTAGGTTTTTTAGCCATGTTTACATATCAACGCACGCAACTGTACATGAACCAGATTAGTAAAAATTTACTAAAATATAAAAATCGGTCAATTGTCCAGTGGAGAAAACGTCTACATTAGGCCTTATTGTCCCTCATTTAAATTTGAAGGCCCCTAATGTTAAAATTAGCACTGATAATATTATATACCTAGGTACCTACTTTGGTCCAATGAGATTTTATAGTTATTAACAAAAAAACTCTGTTCACTGTAAGTTAGTGCCTGTGTTATTTGACACCTTTTAGATATAAATAATTATTTCTCCTATCGAAAATAATGTGTAATATGTCTGCTCTAACATAAATAATGGTTTTATGAGAAAGAAATTGTTTGCAGGTAATTCCAATCACAATTTACAACTGTCACAGGCATGATCCTACAAATAGAATAAAAATAAGACTACACTAGACAATGGTTATGTTCACAAACATAATAGTTGATAATAGTAATGTGCTTAGGGCAATCTACCTCATAATAATATAAATAATAGTGTTAAGGATACCTTTCTTTAGAATGTCAGTGCTAATAGGGAGTGCATTGAAAACTGGACCTCTGATATGAACATTATAATCTAATAGTTAATATTTGAGCATAATAAAAATGAAAGGCTGATAGATAAGACTTGTGAATAAGTTAATGTACATAGTTTACATAACGCTATAGTTAGATAAATCTGTAAATATTGACCCGTTCTAGATATGATATAGTATTTTTAAGAACAATAAATAAAACAAGCAATACTTGAAAATTTTGTTTATTTCCAACCCTACATGTGTACTATAATTAATTAATATCGCGTCACGTTTTAATAGCGCTGACCTTGAATGAGCAGAAATCGATTTTTAGATCTGTTAGGACTTTTTAGACTAATACACCTGCGCAAAGCCTCATTCACTTGCAGAGCGCTGTTAAACCGTGACGCGACCTGTACCTTAAAATCAATATATTTTTTTATAATAATCTACAAACATTAAGTAAAAATCAACATAACATTGAACAGTATAAATGTAAAAGTTTACATGTTTATTACCTCTTCATACCAACTACTGAAGCAATTGGAGTGAGCAAAGGTATAATTATAATGTACCAGCTGTGAACAGAGGTTTCACACACATAGAGATCGCACCCATTGGGAATATTGGGGAAAAAAAGGACCCTGCATTATTCCAGAATCTAAGCTACTACCTACATACAAAATTTCAATGCAAAATACAGTAGTTTTAGCGTGAAAGAGTAACAAACATCCATCCATCCTCACACATTTTCGCATTAATAATATTAGTAGATTACTATACTCACCCTTGAAAAGCCTCTAAGTGGGTCATCTGGAAAAAAATATAAGAATGTTAGTTTCACAACATTAGTGTTGCTATAAGATATTATGATAACATGAATGAATCAGGCCTATCATTCAATATCATGTAGTTATCAATATAACACATTATCGGCTCGTGTTGTTTTCTCATCATTTTAAATGTCAGGAAATCGATTTTAGTGTTTATTTCGACAAATGTAACCAAACCAAATATTGTAAGACTATCAGTTGAAAAATTAAGCCCTACAGTTTCATGTGAATTCTTGAAGAGGTATCTTTCTGAATGCATGGTAGACTCATTGCTGTTTATCTTCATTGAAGTGCTAAAGTATCCAATTGTAACCTAATTGAATAAAACTTTTTGAGTTAGAATCTTTTTTGTAGTGATATTCCCTATTTTTATATAAACACATAATAAATTTTTTATAGGTACTCTTAATAGATTAGACTACTCGGGTCAATCATTATGGGTTGTGTAATCAAGCCAAACATCAGTTACAGGTCACCAAGATTCATACAAGACCAAACACCTCCCTCTTACAGTTAACATTGCCATTGCAATTTGTTATGAAATCATTAGCTAACTACACAGACACTGCACACATGGAGTTTTGTACACGCACAAGAGTGTGCGTGAGGTGATTTCCCAGCGAAGCGGGGCTCGTGGAGAGCTCAAACTCTCGCGGGGTGAGGAAAGCCCGATTGGTAGGCGAATGACAGTGTCCATTCTATACATACTTAGTATTATTATCTGTTCTGTGTTACTATCTTACCTTTAATTAATCAAACAGCAAAAATTCATTGGTCCTTCTCCCACCTGCAATAAAAGTATAATTTTTGGCATTACTATAGATGTTCATAGATGCTTAACATCAATATCATAGGTTTAGGTTATTTCAGCCCTATCATTTAATATCACGTGTTAATCATAAATAACACTTTTCGGCTCGTGTTTGTGTCATCATATTAATATTTACATTTCTATCGGCAGGGCTTCTTCAATACAAAACGCTCAGGTAGATTTATCTATGTACCTACCACAAAAAACGTGTCCGGTGGTTCTAACCTAATCTTATCACTTATCCAAATATCTACAGAAAGCTTATCGGCCAGCATGACAGGCAGTTTCAAACCTGAAGATAAATAGGGGAAACAGGAAATAACTGACCTCAGAAGAATTTCACGTAGCACGAGTAAAGTGATCTTTAAGGAGATCAATGTCAATGAGGTGAGGGATGAATGAATGATGAATGTTATGAACACGTGTGCTCTAGGTGTAGGTTGTGACTAAATATAAAATAATAAAAAGACAAACCATAATTGCAATTTCAGGATCTTTAATCTTCAGTTCTCAGTCTTCAGCTCTTCACTTTCACCAGCAGTCAACAGGCCACACCACAGGCAGCAATGCACAGCAGTTAGCAGTCAGCCAGCCGTGGTTCACTCCCATACAAACACATGTAGTCTTAGTGGCAGTCTGTGGCAGCTATATATGTCTATGAATTTATACTTATATATATAGTGTTGCTAACAAGCGAACCTGAACTTTTGAATATTTGATTTAAGACCCATTTTCAAATACAAATTCAGTCACTGTGGGATATGACATTACTGACGTTCCTGAGGGAATTCCTTGTAAGTCTGTAGTCGTTTAATCATTCTCTTTGTTAAGTCTATGGCTCAAACATTTCTCATATTAATTATCTATGATATGTATATTTTATGTAAAGTAGCAACACTAATGACCGCCATCTTACATCTAAGTAGTGATGCCCTCCGATAGCCCACTATCGATTATCGCCATATTAAATAATGTTATGATACAACATAAAGCCGCGGCACCGTTCGCTCGTTGCAACATTAACATCCACATCATTCAAAAACATGCCGCGATCCATACGCCAACAATTTGAAGTTTTCGGGTACGACAATTATATCGTCGTTGCGTAACATAACATACATTCACGCCTTTTTCCCGAAGGGGTAGGCAGAGGTGTACCCAGGACTCAGTCCCATAGTAGATACACCCACATTTCGCCAGTATAATGTTATAGGGGGTGTAATAGGGGGTGAGCCTATTGCCATGTACCTATGGTCACAGTTCCAGACTCCAGGCAGTTATTGAGATAATTCCTAATGGAAAAATCCAATATTTAACACTTTGCCTGACCTGGGGATCGAACCCGGGACCTCTTGATTGGCAGTCAAGCATGCGCCCTCTACGCCACCGAGGCAGTCACCGAGTTGCGTAAATGGAATTTATACTATTTAAAAGTCATCTACAATAACATCTGCCACATATTGTGGTTAATATCTATAAATATCATAAATATAATTCTCATAAAATATAATTTTGATTCATAACTAAATTTTTTACACCATTACTTATTAATATCACCTATATCAAAAATTGTTGATCTTCAAGAAACTATCATAATTGTGGATAAGCCGATCGATACCTTAAAATAATTTTGAGGTCAACCATCGACAGTTAGACATCACTAGTTTTGTTGTTTTGATCGCTTGGCTTTTTACGTGTTTAAGAATTTTGAATAATTATTTGAAGTATTTATCCATAATACCGCAAGGAAAAGGTGTACTAATCATTTATATATCTAATAGATGTAAATCATACGTGGATATATATCAACAATGTTTAAAAGATCGAAACCATGCCGTCTTGTTTTGTGCTATTTGGAAGTATGAAGAACAATTATATTCATATACAATATCATCACATTGTAAGTAATAACATTGATTTCGGACAAACGTACATAACAAAATACATAAAAATGCATTATTAAATTAATAATTTTATAATGTCATATAACCTCTAATTTTCATCGAATAATTATATTTGATTAGTTTATAAAAGATTTTCACGGAATGATATACATTCTAGGTCACTACAGAGGATGAAAGCTCGTAGCAAGCTTTCAATTATATAGAACTTGGCAAAGTGCAGCAGCCGATCAGAGAGTGAAAGTACTTGGTATAGTAAGAACTTCAGCTTCAGTCCACCTAAGTCTTGTTCACACCCCACATAATATTATATTATACGAAGTCGAGAAGCACTTAGGGTAAGTGGACCATAAATTAAATTAAAGTCAGCAATGTCAGTAATGAATGAAAAATTATATAAGTAACATACTCCTATAGTCACTGATAATAATAACTTACACTAGTTTATTTTGTCTAGGATGTTGTCATTTTCTAATCACCACATAGGCTTATAAAATCATAGCCAAGTTATCAATGATGCAAATATTATCTAGTACATAGAT
This sequence comes from Hemistola chrysoprasaria, assembly GCA_947063395.1. Lineage (NCBI taxonomy): Eukaryota > Metazoa > Arthropoda > Insecta > Lepidoptera > Geometridae > Hemistola > Hemistola chrysoprasaria. The sequence continues at coordinate 9,147,452 of OX346729.1, forward strand.
TTGACGTTTGGTTCCCGGCTTTATATAGTTCCCAAGTATTCCAACTACTGCGATCATCGAGCCGCCTGCCAAGCATGGTGATGTTGGCAATATTTCTCCATATTATGAATAGTTTATGGGCGTTATATAGGGGAGGCCTATGTTCAGCAGTGGACATCTTCTGGCTGATGATGTGATGTGACATAGAATGCCAATTTCTCGGAGTTTTAACTGTAAAGGGCACCATTATGTTCTATTCAGCTTATATCCTCGACAGCCTCGTTGGCCCAGATGGTAGTAACTCTGCTTTCTGTGCCGCAGGGCCCGGGTTCGATCCCCGGCCAGGTCAAACATTTGTGTGCATGAACATGTCTGTTTGATCTGTGTCTGGGTGTTATAAGCGTATATAAGTATGTATATCAGTCATCTGGTTACCATAGTACAGGCTTCTAGCCTAGTTTGGGACCAGATGACCGTGTGTGGAAGTAGTCCATTATTATTATTATTATTATTATTTCGACTTGGAGCTCTGGTTTAGTATTGCATTGACATAATGTGGACTTTTTGTCTTGAGGCTATCATATTTCAGATGGCATGTTTACCTGAAGGTCCCGGATATAGACAATATAGTAATAATGTTATGTAGAGAAAGCCGGAGAGTCCAGAGGGTTTGTATGAATCTTGGTGACCCAAACATTTTTTGACCACATACCCCACAATGGTCGGACTCAAGCAGTTTAATTGGGGAAACCCATGCTGTTAGAGTATAAATATACACACAATTATTTAAAATTATACTCAAACAGAACGGGTTACCCCAAGTACACTCCTTGATTAATTCACATGAGTTATGTGGACAACCCGTTTTGTCCGAGTTACGGGTCGCCAAGATTCTTACATGGCCTCAGACATGACCTTATCACTGCCTCCTACATATCTTATATGAAACTATAGGGACGTACAGTTTAACGTGTCATCTGAAACATGGTACCGCTCAGGTAAAAAGTCCACATGGTCCATATTTGCTCCAGGGACTCCCGATTTAAAGCCGGACATATATCCACTGGGCTACAGACTCAATGGCTTGAGGTCTGAGGGCTGAGAATGTCACACTGTCGGATAGGGAATTCTATGAATATGTGATAAAACCTACAGGGAGGTCTTCTGGGTGGAACCCTGGTAGAACAGGTCGATGGATCTTGGAAACGTTAGGGCTTGTGAGTGGGTGGCGGAAAATAAAAATGCATAAACCCTGAAGATTTTAGATGGGCGAAAAAAAAGATGGCCACTGATTCAATATTAAATTAAATTTTCAAATTCTTTCAGGTATGGTTCCTTAGACTAAAATGATTAAAACCTTGGGACGCTTTTGGGTGAAAAATTATTTGGAACTGGTCAACGGATCTCGGAAACTAAAAGACTTAAGAGGTATGGTTCTTAGACATCCAAAACACGGCCTTATCACTTGTTTGCCACCAGAGAGCGACTTTTCGTTCCTGCATGAATAGTTTTCGGAATGATTTATGAGGAGATCAAATACGCCACAATATTGAACTATGTATTTAGCTATATAGTAAAGCTACTATGAATTTATATTTTATTATGTATGTGATGAGTTTAAGTTCATCTGATCTGGTCAATACAATGTGTTGTGTATAAAATCAGATAGCAAATCCAAAAATACAAATTAATTAGCAAACTATTATTTTATTGTAGTGGTAGGCCTCTTTTGCAGGGGGAGCCGCCTGGGGAAGTACCACACCTTTGCCAGTTATTCATCCGCCAAGCAGTAATGTGCAAACATTACTGTGTTCCGGTATGAAGGGCAATGTTACCAGCGAAATTACTGGGCATGATGAGATTTTACAGCTCATATCTCAGGGTGACAGGCGCAGTGCAGTGCCGCGCAGAATTTTGAATTTTAAAACACTGGGTGACACTGTGTCTGATGTGGGCAATCATGATGCTTACCATCAGGCACCTGATTGGCTCGTCTTGTCACTCACTATCATAAAAAAAAAAAAAAAATATTAATATCAAATTACAAGAAGAGAAGGAACCTATAAAACACATTATGTAGTATGCATGATAATTGAAAATACCTAATTACCTTTGGCCTAAATATTTATCACTAAGTATTTACGTTATATGCCAATTCTTAAATGGAAGCCGTACATTATCATTGATTATATTATGTATTAGTATATGTTATATTAATATTGTGATTAATATACAACTTGATAAAATAGGCTCTAGTAAAACTTACAAGTACCCGTAAAGCTGAACAAATAACTTCAAACAAATAAACACATGAAATTCACAACAAAAATTTGGCAATTCTTTCTTTTGTTACTTATTTACTTTAATTCACCTCCTTATGTATTACTACACCCATTTATAACACGATGTGTGTATGTTTTGTTGTAGCAATCCAATCAAGTGGAAAGCCCTTCAACGAGACTACGTCAGATGCAGTGCTGTTCTTCAACAAGCTCTTCGACAGTGTTAACGACTCACGGTGAGGATCTGCACCAGGAAAGAATAGGGGACCAGTCAACATCATGTTACATTTTGGCAAGAAGCCATCAAAACATTGGAAAGTATTTCATTTATCATCAGTAAAAGTAAAGCCATCTGCAGGGCACAGTTTCAGATTTCAGGCTGTCACTTAGAAAATTCCTAATAGAAAAATTCAATAACACTGCCTGACCTAGCTGGGGATCGAACCCGGAACCTCATGATCGGCAGATAGAGCTTGCACCCACTACGCCACCCATGCAGTCCGCAATAATTCATTTTTACAATAATGTCTATTAATTAATTGTTATTTTTAATAATACATTCATAATTATCGTAACATTAGTATAACTTGAATATATTTAATAATCCTTTCAAATGAAAAATATATGTCGTATGTGTAATTTATGTTATAAGCTATATTTAATATCAATCCTGCCAATCCTGGTGAACCACAATATTAATTTTATCATAGTAGTAGTTTAAGGTTACATAATATTATATTAGTTTTTATAATGTTCATTATATAATATTGTTATTATAAGTTATTGTAATCATTGCATAATATTATTAAGTGATTTATTTGGTATTTGCATTACATTTACATTTTTTTGGTATTGACATTAGGTTTTAAAGAGAGTGTTTTGTGATTGCATTATTATTAAGTATATAAGCGGTTTTTAATATTGTTATTGTAGTAATATAGTTAAATATTATTAAGTCATACATAGTTGAGCTATAATATTGTCATTATTTTAGTTTAGTTATTTATATAATGTTACAATCAGTAAAATATTATATCATCGTTAACTATTCGTTGGCGGCTAGTATGCATGAAAAGACACAAATGTTAATAGGAAGAAATAAATGGACTTGTTCATGGCATTATTAGATACTATTGAAAGTCATTAATTTGTAATATGAACTATAGTGAATTTTGTATGTTGATAGTTACTGTATGTATGAGCACTTCTATTACGATTTATTTTATTAATAATTACTGTTTAAGCACTGTAATTACAAGTCATGACACAGAAAAAGTTAGTTTAGTTATGGTGCTAGATCTTTGTTTAATAGTTATTTATATTGTTATAAAATATGTAACACATAATTTGTTAATCAGTTATTTGTGAAATATATTTAAATATCTTTAAAAATAAATGGACTTTCATTTAAAAATAAATGGACCTTAATTTAAAAATCCTGGTGTACATTATTAGGTTTATAAAGAGACCGTGTAGCGCCAAAATAATAAACAGTGAAAAAAAATCTTCTGTCAAATTTCAGGCTTATGTCAAAATCGACAGTGACTCCACATCTACCAAGGTCTGTAGCGCCCCACAGGTTATATGGAGAGCTTTTCTTCTATTTCCTCTCTGTTCTGTGCAGTCAGCAGCAATGCAGGCAGCAGTGTCTCCCACAGAACAGAGTAGTGATGTGCGGAATCGATTATCAATAATCGATTAATCGATTATGAGAATAATCGGTTGCCAATCGATTATGATTCACATAATCGATCATGATCGATTGTGACAAAAAGCATTTATTTATTATTATTTATTACACTAGCAACTTTTACTATTTCTAAAAATTCTTTGTTCGTCATTTTGCTTTATGGTAACTCTGAATTTTGACTACTTCAGGACAGTTTCTTGAACTACCACTCCTTGACAGAAAGAGCAACCCATTAGTATATTGAGAGAGCATGAAAACGAATAAGCCAGGATTATATCATATCAAATACACTTAAAATATTCAAGTATACCAGCCACCTCAGTACCCTTTGAAAGAATCTTTTCAAAAACTGGTATGGTGACTAATTTAAGAAGAAACCGGCTTCTCCCGAAACATCTTGATTTTATAATATTTTTGAATGCAAATTGGTCTTTGCTTGAAAATATAAAATAATAAATGTGTCAACTTTCCTTTTTGTATGATTCATTGAATAAAAATTAATACTTTCATCTTTTTTTAATCTAATAAATATTATCACTAAGATTATGTTTTCTTTTTTTAGAAGAGTATACCCTAAGAAGTCATATTTTTTGTTAGGATATGTTTCAGACATGTTATCTAGATAGACCGATTACAAATTTAGGACGTTTTAGACGAGGTTTTCAATAATCGCTTGATAATCGATTATTGATCGATTACGATTATTAGCATAATCGATTAATCGATTATTAATATAATCGAATCGGCACATCACTAGAACAGAGAGGTGTCTCGATATAAAAATAAAGGATTACCGTGTTGCCAGGGTGAAAATACGGTGTTTTACGGTGTGTCAGTTAAAATTTTACCGTAATTACCGTGTCATGTTTAAGTGTTTGGTAAAATTGGTAAATAAGTAGATAAAAAACAAATTTAAAGGGAATTTAAAAGCAATAATTAAATTACAATCAAAATTTAATTTTTAATAAGGATAGGAAGGTAAATAAGGACGAAAATAAAATAAACTGCGAAGGTGTGACGGTCGATGTGTGAGTAAAAGTAGCCTACATAAAAAGTAAACAGTAGGGTTTTTCCCCTGAACTAGGTGCTGAGTGTTGAAATATATCAAAAATGCGAAAAGTTATTCATCACCATAATACGGTAGAATTACGACACGGTAATGCACGTTTACCGTTGACCGTAGATTATGTCAGATTACGGCTGTTCGATTACGGTGCATCTACGGTAATTACCGTGTATATGGAGACACTGGCAGGCAGCAATGTTGCTCTTGGTGTTGCCAGTTTGCCAGTGGCCGAAAGTCAAAAGTAACATAACATGAGACTATATGACAGCTCGAAGAGTAGGTAACATTTTCACGTAAAATTTATGCAACATTATCGATAAGTATGTAAAAAAGGCACTGAATACTCTAATATTCTTATCAAAAATTTTGCACCATAAATCCCGTCGAGTGATGGCATCGTCGGGTGGGTTCCCAACGAGTCACGTAAAAGAGTCACACTGTGACACGTTGGGAAAAATAAATCCCATTCGTCGCGTTTAAGAAAGGTTCTGTAAATCTCTACGGACGGCGGATGGCTCGCCGTTGACAAGACAGGAAAATCTGAGTTACTACACCTTTTATTAAATTTGTATTAAAATTGAAATGGGAAATATCATAAAATAATGAGTTATTTTGATCAACATAAGAAAAACTAGCGATAAGGCCGCCAGTTACTGGCGCTACTTCTTTCTAGTTATAAGCTTTTCTTCTTTGTTATTTTCTGTTATAAAGTAGTACGAATAATGAGTTTTCATTCATTCAAAAACAGTTAAGGTCAAGTCAAAAACAGTTAAGACGGTGGGACGTAAAAATTACACAACTAGTGCAAATTTCGTTTGCTATTGCTATGTTCATCATTATTTAATTGTGAGAATGAGTAAGAAAATAAACGATGGCGCAAAGCATGGGTATTGGGTATAAAGTCAAGTGCGCTATGATGGCGACGCAGCGGCTAATCGAAGTTTTCGTACTTTGAGTGCGTTCTGTTTCACGATTGTATTTCGTTTGCTAGAAAAAAATATCTCTGGGTCCAGCGTTCAGCGAGGTAATATCTCGTAACGTGTCACTAACAAAAATAATATCCAATAGCATTTCTTAGCAATAATATCAAATAACTTCATTGTGAGAACACATACATTTCCCTGCAATAAGATTTATCCCCGTCCTCACATATGTAATTGTACTGCATTGACAACGGTTGACTGTATTAAATACTTAGGTGTACAAATAGATGACAAACTTAATTGGAAAAATCATTTAACAATTTTAGCAACGAGAATAAGAAAATTAATATTTCCGTTTAAAGCGCTAAGAACAGTTGCCGAGCAGAACGTGGCTCTATATACGTATAGAGCACTATGTGAATGTCTCATTCAATGAATGTCACGCAGCCAAAACAGACTTCATTATAACTGAGCGCTCACAACGAGCTGCTTTAAAGGTACTACTCTTTTTACCCTACAGAAATCCCACTACTGCTCTTTATGAAAAAGCCAATGTTCTGTCTGTTCGAAAAATCTTTATTTACGAGTCTTCGTCGTTACCACAAAAAAACAGTACCTACCGTACCTGATACCAATAAACGAGTAGACCGCTGTCCAGTGCCTCAGGTAGTCACGTTTTGCTCATAAGCAATATAATATTATAGTGCCCCATATTTATAATCAACTAAATAAAGAATTAATAATCAGAGAAAAAAATTATGAAATTTAAAAAATAATAATATCGTGGCTAGCGCCACGATGATGAAGGTTTAGAGAAAATGCTTAATAGTTTTCGCTTTTAATGCTGACACACATAAACAGACAAACACGCACACACACCCCTATACACCCCCACACACACATAATGCATGCATATTTATATACCAAATGACAAAAAATACTACTAATAAAATTAAATAATTGAATAATGAATAATTTTTAATGTTAGTCATATTCTGTTGACATAAATAGTTAGTATGATGTAATGGAGAAGCCATGGCTCCTGACACACAGTTTCTAACTTGTTCGGGAGTCTATGGATACAATTAAGTGGATGTAACATTTTCATGTCAATAAATATTTATTTATTTGTTTTATTTATATTTCCTCTTTGCATGCAAGGGTGGGAGGGCGGTGCACTGTGCATATTGTTTTTGACAATAAAAATCGGAACTAAAAACTAAATATTAACTAAATATTCTTGTTCTAAGAGTTTGCAATGGAGTTCCGAAAAGTAACGCCAAATTCAATCAATTAGAAAAAATATATATTTTTAAAAACCTCAAAGAAACGTAAAAGTAACATTTTGAGTCGTGTAACATGGAGGTAACATGAGATGATGAAAAGTAACATAAAATGTTACAAAAGTAACATTGCGGCAACGCTGATCACCATTACGAACCGCCGATCCAGTGTGACCAGATTTAAATTGAACATAATGCCAGCTACATAATACTCGTCTAAATTCTGCTAATATTCTTTGATAATAAATAATGTCAACTAGGTACTTATTTTATCGTGATATAAATACGATTAAATAAGTAGGTACCTATGTGCCGCAAACATAGGTAGATATTTTACCGATGACTGATGACTAGACTTGTCCAGAATATCCAATAATTATATTATGTACTTTTTATGTTTCACCGCGTATTTCTACGTTTCACGGAGTTTATATTAATATCAGATGTTAGATAAATAGGTATGTGAAGTTCTTCCCAAGTTCCCCCCTCCCCACCCACATTCGAATCCCCACTCCCCACCCATATGGGGTAATCCATTGGCGAGATTAACCTTCGGTTCGTCAACGAGCCGGCGAGCCAAAGGTATAAACCGTTAATGGAGCACCTACAACCGCGCGGTTTATAGGTATACCTTTGGCTTGCCGGCTCGTTGACGAACTAAAGATTTATCTCGCTAATGGATCATCCCCCTTTGAGTAGGTACCTATTTGATATCAATTTTATCTTGATATGTACCTACCTTCTCACGTTCTCATGAAAAAGTGTTTTGACAGACGGACGCACAGACAGACAGGTTAACCTTTTGAGTTACGGAACCCTAAAATAAATTGTTACGGCATAATACGTATGTATGCGTACTAGTGAAGGGTTCCTATATTTATACCTATATACCTGAGCAAAACTACCGCCTTCTAAGAACATACAGAACCATCTAGCTGGACACTACAGCAAACATGTTATTAATTATAATTTTTTGTTTTGAAAAAATTTATGGTTTTGGATTTTATTTATAGAAATAAATAAAATCGTTTTATAAAAACCTATATTTAAAAAATAAAATCCAAAAAATTATTACATACTGAGAATCGAACCTTGCCCTACAGCTCGAGACCCTCAGATCGTTCAAACAATCGAGACCCTATGCCTATCACACTTGAGCCACGAAAAAATTAGATAGCGACAAAATTTTGATATACATTTCATACGCGCAAAGTATGGAAATTTACAGTAAAAAGGCCATAACTTTTGATTGCGTTAACTTAGAAGTATGATTAAAGCCTCAAGGGACCGCAGACCTCAGTATTTGATATCAATTTCAACTTCATAAATCCACGCGTGCCCGTGAAAGTGTCTAGACAGACGGACCGGACAGACAGAATCAGAAATGAAGAGATCCGTAGATGAACGAAAGTTACCGACATAGCCCAGCGAAGTGGCAATGGGCAGGGCATATAGCACGTAGAATTGATGGGTGGTGGGGCTGTTAAGTTCTCGAATGGAGACCACGGACCGGTAAGCTCAGCGTAGGACGTCCACCCACAAGGTGAATAGACGATCTGATAAGGACGGCAGGAACACGCTGGGGGCGAGCCGCTTACAACCGGACTGGATGAAAATCTATGGGTGAGGCCTATGTTCAGCAGTGGACGTCCTATGGCATAGATGATGATGATGAGGCCTTTTAGCAGATAAAGTTCCTTCCTTCAACCGTCTCTTCAGGAACTTGTCACTTGAGCCTATAATAAATACTTAGGTAATTAGGTACCTACTGGATTCTAGATTGAGCGTACCAAATAACTACAGACTGCATCCCGCATAAGTTATAAAAACTCTAAAAGAGGAACATCGTTCTATGTACCTAGTACCTACACAATAGAACTTTGGTTAATATCACCTTCACAATGACGTTGAATTGCTTTACACCTTGATTATTGTCTACAAACGACGCGAGGCATAGACACTAGCGCCACTCCAACTTTTGAAACACTACGCAAACTTTATGTGTTTATGACGCGTAGACTCAGCACTCAGCGCGGCACTTTTTTTTTCTTGATCGTGACGTCATATCAAGAGGTCGACGATCGATATTATGATGTGGCTAGTGGATGTGGCCACCACGACTAGGAATAACACCACAAAATAAGTAGGTACTGGGTAGTCAAGAGAGTAGGTACTTATAGTTTAGGTAATAGTTCGTACCGATTATTTGCAACCTACTTGGCATGAGTAGTGAGTAGGTAATAAAAACGAATGAAAGCCTATATAGATGGTATCAAATGCAATCTTTTTTCATAAAGCTGAAAAACTGAGTCTCATTGAAACCAGTGCCACGCCTGGGCACAGAATAAAGAATAGTAAGTGCTATCGTCACCCGGGGCCTAACCTACCATCAAATCTAAGTACAAATAATTGTACTCATATCTTGTGATAAAAATCATAATTCCATGGTTTTACGGCAAAGGTTATTGAAATTGTGTGAGAACAGTTATTTCTCACTCAGCTTGAAAAGATGAAACGTCAAACGGTACTTCTTAGATTTGACCTACTCAAGGGTCTATCTACGCGATATGTACGCGTACTAATACAATGTATAAATCAATAAAAAATACAACAGGCAATTACAATGGTCTTTTTTATTAAATAAAAAAAATACATCATTCTCAGTTCTATAAGTACAATAACATTTTAGTAAACTTTTACCAAATCAACACCCACTGTTGATCTGAGATCAGAAATAAATAATCAAAGACAGGCTGATGGCCACCGGCCGACCGGGACTGGGGTACCTAGATGTGGTATTCTCTAACTTCTCATAAATACATCATCGGTATACAAGTAAGTGACCACCACTCACCAGACGGCGAACTGCTCTATGGTTGGATTTTGACAAGGATACATAAAATATCGTCTTTACGTTATTTACTTACGAATTATATCTACCTTATTACATCTAATCTTACCACCTAAACTATCAATCGAAAGTAACTTGATAATAATTATTATACAATCATAATGGAAGGTACTACCTAATTATCTTTTTACAATTTTACGCAATCAGTTAAATCAGCTATAAAATTAAGTTACAGTAAGCAGAAGTAGAAGAATATTTAGACTACTACATATAAAAATATCGGCAAAATAAATTAAGGTAATAAATGAGGGAAACATTTTCTAACTCGATGCTCACTCATACAATATCAAATTAACAGAAAAGATACATTTGCAATATTAGATTAATAAATAAATAATATGGATAGATCATTTGTGACAAACTATACAAACCTATCACACAGCGCTCAAATCACAATGTAATATTTAAAAGATGGTTTAACTGTATTCTTCTGGTATTATATTAATTAGAAGATTTTATTATTTCAATATTATTTATACATTGCATTTACATTAATGATTCTGTTAACTCGATTTATAAAACATCATTCACACAAATATTCCATTATCTAGTTATGTATTAGCTATATCTTCATTTTACCAACAATAATAATATTAAATCATGTAAATCGATATAGCTTTTATTTACAAAATACTGCTCCATATTGCAGATATGCAATAAAGCAGATTTTAGGCACGACGCGACCCTACGGCACCGTTATCCTTCTTGTTATCGCTATTTTCCTTTAGCTGTGATGGTGAGTCCAGATTTGGCCGGCTGTGGTATGATGGTTATTTCATCACTTATTTTGAGGGGCTTCAACAACGACTCGGACTCCGGCTTGGACGCCACAGAGTTGCTGGGCTTAGTCTTATCCATAACTCGCTTGGCGACCACGCTGTGCGCCGAATATACGTGATTCTCGAACTGTTTGTACATGCCGAATGTAGCCGTGCACACAGTGCACTTGTAGGACAAGTGTGCGGGTTTCAGCGTCATGTTATGGTCCCGAGCGACATGGTTCAACAGCTTCCACTGGTACACGCGGCCGCAGACGGGACACCGGCCGGCATCCTTGCCCTTGTTGGCCGCCTCCTGCATGGAGCTCGTCACGAGTCCGTGAGATCCGAGCAAATGACGCTCTAAGCCTTGATCGGTGAAGAACCTGAACTGACATTTTTGACAATTCAATGGAGGTCTATTGTAAATCATCTTGGGATGAATTTTTACTTTATGTATCCACTGCATGTGGTTCCTCAACTGTTCCAAATCTTTGATATAACCATCGCATATTTCGCAAATAACAAATGTCTGTTTAGTATTCTGTAATGATTGTGAAGATGAGGGCTGAGGTGCCCGCGGCAAGGGAGTAATAGAAATCTTAGGTGTCGCCGATGTATTGTTTACGCCTTGATTGTTAGTTATGGGATAATTAGAAATGGTGGTCCCAGGCGGGGTGTTGTGCATGATCATAAGACCACTGCGTATGATGGGCACGCCGGAGACGGGCGCGGCGCGCTGTGTAGTCGACATGGGCGGGCGACCGCGCGGGCGCGGCATCATTGGCATATTCGGCATGCTAACATTGCTTAGATGTAACGGAGGTCGCCCCAAACTATTTATATTCATTTGAGGTCGGTTGAAACTTTGCGGATACGATCCCGTCATATTGTTACGAGCCCGCGTTAACTTTGGTATTTTGGCCGGAGGCTCCCATTCGAGTGGAGGAGCCAAGTTAAGGTCAGGTTTGAACTTCTTGGCGCAAGCTATAAGATGTCGCGCCAATTTTGTCTTGCTGTTATCTTCAAAGTGGCAATTAGCGCACTGCTGGTAAGCCGGAGCTCTCTCTAATCTTCCTCTAATATTATGTTCTGCTTCCATGTGGAAGAGAATGTCATGAGGACTGCGGATCTCAAAGGCGCATGTGTTGCACTTATAAATATTAGTACGCATATGAGGCGCTTCTAAATGATGAGCCATAACCAACATAGACTCTGTCTTAAAACTACAAAATTCACATCTCTTCTGTGTAAGGGCTAATGGTGCATTAGTTTTCTTACTGAATTCTAAGTTTTGTGTGAGCGATGCGATCGCCGTTTCGGTAGCTTTCGTGCTTCGGCCAGATTTCTTTTCTTTGTACAGTTTACGATTTTGCTGTTTTAGCAAATCAGTTTGTACGAATTCCTGCACCAAATTTAAACCTATATTGATAAAAAATTGTCCAAGAGAACAGTCAAAATAGCTATCAGATTTCCCTCCACTGAGGCTCTTGGCTATCATTCCTATCGGATCCTGATATTCGTCAAGCTTGTCTTTGACAATAACTTCACCCTCATCACTCATGGCTTCATCAGAATCAACAGACTCACCATCCCAGGAGTCGTCATCTTCCTCCGTCCGCTGTCTGCGGCGCTCCCGTTTCTCTTTCTTTTCTTTTTTATCTGTTTCATCCTTTTTTGGCTCCTCTACTTCATCTTCAACCTCCTCGCCTCTTTCGATTCTCTCTTGGCGTTCTTTTTCTTTAATTGCCTTTTCTGCTTTTTCTTTCTCTAAATTATCTTGTTCTTCTTTTAATTTGAGTTCCTCTAGTTCTTTGCCGAGCTTGTCAACAAATTCCCTGAATGGTTTCACTGATGGTTTCTCATATACATATGGTACAATGAAAGAAGGTGCTTCGACAACAAACATATCATCTGTTAGGGATGGCAGTATGTTGGGCTGTGGGGTCGGAGTGCTATTTTGATTTGGAAGTGATTTAGTAGAAACTGGAGTGATAGTCGTGCCACGAGCAGCAATGCTTTGACATAAATTCTGTGCATCCATTACACTGGTTGATGATTTACTTGTAGCAGTTTGTGGGACTTTACCAGATAATATTGAATTTGTGTCAATGATTACTACTGTAGGTTCCTTTTGTTCCCCATTTGTGTTGGTTTGCTTTGCAGCTAACTCTGCTAAACTTCTAGTGTCATTAACTATTATTGGTTTAATTTTCTGATTTTGGTTAAGTGGATCTTCTATGGATACTTCTTCAATATCAGATTCATCATTTCCACCATTTTCGAGGTCTTCATTCATCATGTCATTTATCATCTCATTCTTGCCCTCTGTTGGTTTGCTTTGTTGTGATCCTGAACTGTCACTACTGGAACTGGAACTTGATGATTCTTCATCATCGTTGGTCACCACATCACCTTCCTCTTCTTCATCGCTGGTGATCTCATGGACTTCAGGACTTGGGGCTCCACCATTTTGGTTCTGTGGTTCATTGATTTCAATATCCGACTCACCACTCTCGTCTTTGGGATGGCTTCCCTGTGATGACTCATCATCACCCTCTGTGCGTTCATCTGCGGAGCCAGTAGATTAAACAATTTTGAGAATATGTAGTTAAATTCACTTATTTATATTTCATAAATATTTTTATTAGTATAAATGTGTGCTCATGTGTTTGTACACTCTTCACTCCAAAACTACTGAACCGATTGGGCTGAAATTTTGTATGTAAGTAGCTTCATCATCATCATCATCATCTCAGTCGTAGGATGTCCACTGCTGAACATAGGCCTCCCCCACAGATTTCCATCTAGCCTGGTTGTAAGCGAATATCATGTTCTTGCTACTTTTATTAGATTGTCTGTCCACCTTGTTGTGGATAACCTACACTGTTCTTACTTGTCTTACATGATAATGTAACATTTGGGTACTTTTCAGCAGGTGAAGAGGCAGGGCACAGCTAGTATAGTAAACAATAATAAAGTTTGGATGAATGTGTACTTTGATAGCAGTACTAATGTGTATTTGTAACCTCTTCACATCAAAACTACTAAACTGACTGGGCTGAAATTTGGCATGTAGGTACCATAGATCCTGGAAAACACATAGGGTACTTTTGAGTGGGTGAAACCGGAGGGCACAACTAGTGAGTTAAAATACTAACACTATGTTAACATTAGCCAATAGAAAGAACATAGTATCATAAATAGGTAAAGATTTTTTTGTTACAAAGAAGTTCTACAAAGTTGTTATTGCTTCATGACCTGGGTACCTACTTGAACAAGGACAGGTCATTTTGCAGAGTATAAGTAACTACACAATACATAAATAAAATGTATCTCTATCATGATTCCCAATCAGCTGTTACTATAAAACACTATTAGAATATATGTGTAAGATTCAATTTCTTGTAAAATCTTGACAGAAGATCGACTCAGGTAGACATTTCATGCGCCTGCCAATTAGGAAAACGCCTGGAACTCCAGCGAAAACCAGATAATCATCGTAACCTAAACGTTTGATTTCATTTCGTTTTAGAGCAGATTCCCTATATTAAATCATATATTTATAAATTAGTCATTTAAAAAAAAAATTACGAACTATCCGATAGCGTCATTAGATCATGTGGAGTCAGGACCGCCATATGGGATTCCATGGCATTTCTCCGAAAACACTACTTCATCAGGTTTGATGATAAACACCGAACTATTTAAAGGAAATTCTATAGATAATCATGTATTGGGAGTTAATACATACCATTAGCCGTAGAAATAGACATTTTCTTTCGATTTTCCTACCAAAAACTAGAAAATAGCACAATAGCACAGTAGCGGAAACCAAACCAAATCAAGCTGTCATTTAAAAGGTTTTTGATATGTCACGTTCTGATTTACTTAGAAAAACCAAGTGAAATATCAAGCCGTTTCTTTCAAATCAGCCGATTTTTAGATGAGAATATTTTTTTTTAATTTTAATCATGAAATATACTGTATTAAGATATTTATTTATTCATCTATCGCATGAATCACCTTTAAAATATAACATCTAAACAAAATGGCGGCTAACATCTATTTAAAAAAACCTTTTCATAAAAATGGTGGGAAAGAGAGGGATAATGGTGAGGGAAGGACGCGATATTTCTATTTGAAAAAAAAGTTATTAAAAAGCGGGAATACTTAAAAATTACAACTGTTTCACAAATTGATTTCCAATTTACTGTTCTACCATTTCGCTTTCATTAGCATAATTTATTTTCTAAGTCTCAGACCTCTAGCTAAAGTCCATTCAGCATTTATCTAAATTACTCTGCTAACATATAACCACATATAACTAACACTAACAGGGACGCGATCATCAGCGTTTCGACTTTTGCATAGAAACTAGCGCTGCGTCGTGTCTGGGTGCCAAAATAAACGACACGGACGACGGACGGCATTGCTCCGAGGTCCGACGTCCGACACACGGACTTAAAGCCGCTTAGCCACATAAGAAGTGCCACCACAGAGTATTATATAATATAATACGGGAGTGCCACCACGCAGAAAAATTCGCAACCATTTTAATACTAGCGTCAATCCCGCGACCTCGTTCCCGTGGGAATTTCTTTTCGTATTCCATGTCTACATCATAATAGAAAATTTCAGCTTTCTGAGTCCAAGAGTAGGCTGAGCTTGGATGGTGGAGGGTATCAGTCAGTACTTCGATATTTAAAAACAGATTTTACAATTATTTCATTCTACACATAGGGCTGGGTTTGAATAAAAACACATTTCCAACACAAAACTGCATAATTTATTGATTTCAATATTTTACTAAACTTAAAATTAGGTAGAAAACAATAACTAGATTAATATTTAATAAATTATTAATAGTCGAATAGTAACAGCTATAATACTTATTCATCTTCAATTTCGTTTTCTGCTTCTTCAAATGGATCTAATACTGCAGATTCATCAGGTTTTCTTATAACACCCATCTCTTCTGCAGCACTGAGGCACTTTTGTGCATATTCCTTAGTTATTTCAAATTCTTGTCCTTCCAGTTTGGTCAATGCCATCAGTATTTCCATGACATCTGTCTCAAAGATTTTTGCTGCAATATCTTTATCTCCATTGACTATATTGTAAAGCATGTACACCCCTCTGTACTGTATTTCTTTGTCAGGATTTGCCAGTAAACATCTAAGAGTTTCTAGCCATACATCACAATCCAATAGTTTTCTGCAGCAAATCTTGCTCACTGAAGTTAAAATGCACAATGCTCCAGAAGCAGCTTTCACTGTCTCCATATCTTCTTCTTGGCACAGAAGATACAAAAACTTTGTTTTATCATTATTACCTTCATAGGTCTTAATGACATCTTCAGATTGAAGCAAATTGCAAATGCATTGTGTTGAAGCTCTCAATAGCATTTGATGGTCTTCATACAAGTAGTGTTCAATCTTAGCCAGCCCCCCTTCTTTGAGGATCCTATTTCTGGTAGTTTCATTCATTCCAGCTAAGTTGCAAAGGGCCATCAGGGCTTCAAAGTTCTCTAGTGCAGTGCATTCAGGGTGCAATAAAGCCAATAATGGTCTAACAACCTCTAGATTTCTCTGTCCAGGGAAAGCAACTTCAGGGTTGATTGTTATACCAATCCTAGCTAGGGCTTGTGCAGCCTGCTTCTTACCATTCTGCGTTCCTTCAAGGGCCATGGGAATCAAGACTTTGGCACCTCCTTGTTGTACAACTATTCCTCTGAGCTCTTGCAAACTACAGATGGCATTGAACACTCTCGCTATCAACTCCCTTGAATTATGACTTTCAGTTTTAGATAGGGCAACCAAGCCAGAGGTTACACCAGTTTTAGCTAAGATAGTTATCCTCTTGTTAACGAAATCAGGGTCATCCAGTTCATGTTGTTCAGGGACATGTTGTTTGGCAAACTTGGCTAACTCTACCATTTCAGGCATGACCTCTTGTTTTTCATATGCATTACAAACATTGACCAGTGTGGTTACTACACCATATAAGGAGGACTGGTCACCTGTCTTAGCGAGTTCAATCAAGCCCTGTAGAGCAGGTTTATCATCAACCAACTTTTCTTTGACATCAGCATCTAAAGTTAGATATGACAATCCTTCGGCGGCCCATTTCCTGACATCATTATCCTTGGCCGGGTTGACTAGAAACTTTCTACAGGCTTCTGCTAACTTTTTTGTAGATCCATCTGCAAATGGCCGGATGGATGCATCATCACCTCCAGAACTGCCCAATTTACAAAGGCCAACCAGAGCTCTCACACGGACGGCATCATTTTTGCTCTGATATAAACTTTTCAATATATCCACTCCCTTATTAATAATTGTCCTGGCTTTGTCCTTCTTAGATGCAGCAGCAACCAAGCATTCGCAGGCGACTTTCTGCTGCAATGTGTCCTCAGTCTGAGCCATGACTAGGATCATTTCAATAATACCTTCTTTGGATATAACGTAGCTTCCTACATCGATTGGCCCCCTGAGTAGTGAAGTTATGGCGACAGTGACTCTTACCTTGGACTCCAGGTCTGGGGACAGCAACTTATCTTTAACAAATTCATCAACTTGGTTATTGAATTTTTCCCTTGCTTCGTCATAGTACATGTTTTCATAAATCTTTGCTAAGCATGCGGCAGCAATAGTCCTTGAAGATGGAGTGATGTTCATGGCTGACTCATACTTATACTCTTCTAGTTCACTACACACTTCTAAAAGACGCTGAATGCCTTTTATTTCCACAAATTTCTCAGCCCAGTTGATAGCAGTATAATGACAGTTCCTCATTATTAGCTCCATGATGGCATCTCTGGCATTACCAGTGATCACACTGTTTGTGATGGAATATGTGAGGCAAGTGAGAAGAGTGTCAATTTCACTTTTGTATTCTTCACACAATTTGGGATCTGGTCTTGAGTCTTTCTTAGTGTCCATCCCAGAGAATGTATTCAGCATAACTTGTAGACAGTATTGTGCTGCACTCACTCTGTCATCATTCTCGCTATCAATAATCTCCAACACCCAGGGAATGCCGACTACTTTAATGACAGCTTTGGTTCTCTCAACATTTCTTTTACACAGCTGACTTATAACTCTCACTGCATTCACATATATATCATTATTTTTTTCAACTTTTAATAGTTGCTGAATTTTTTGCACTACGCCATTTTTGAGCATGACATCTGCACCTGAGTTTTCTTTAGCTAAAACGACAAGATTTCCCATAGCCTTTTCGCGTTTTTCTCTGTCTTCACCAAGCTCAAAAGCTAACTTAAACATTTGTTCAACCTTGTTGCTAGTTTGCGCGTTCTGTCTAGCTCTTTCTTGGACTATAGCGTGCAGTCTAGCCAGGACAGGTTGTATAGCCTTATTTGTAGGTTCCACTGTAAATATTGTTTGGGCATCTCTATATGCTTCTTCAAATCTTTCCATATTTTCTAATGCTTGCGATCGCCGGAACAAAGACTTCGGGTCTTCGGGAATAATTTTTAAGGCCTCGTCGCAGTCTGTAATAACTTTCTCGTAGTCTTTCACCTTTAGATAAGCTGCCGCGCGGTTTTTCAGAAATGTCGCGAGGTCCCGACTGTCTTTATCAGCGAGATTGATCGCCTTGGTATACAGGGATATTGCTTCTTCATAGTTTTCACTCTTGAAAGCTTCGTTTCCCTTATTTTTATAGATTTCGGCTTCTTCGTTGCGGACACCCATTTCGAACAGCTCATATGGTATCAGACAATTGAATGGTTCAGTAATCGGAAACTTCTTGCACTTATAGGTAATGGCACAGTTATTCAAGATTGTTCTGGTAAAGTCTCGTGGGTTCTACATCCCATTTATATGTCCGAAAATAGATATTTATTTTTATTTCCCTGGAAACCATGAATTCACAGATAACATAACTTCAAGTGACATAAGTGACAGTGATTAATAATAATCACTGACATGAATGAACAACTAGATTTTTTTTTCTTTTGCATGTTAGCAACACACGGCTTGTGTATTTTGCCACTAGTATGTAGTAAAAAGGAGGAAACATTAAAATTTATCGAACAACTAGATTTATATCCACGCCACGACAGTAACCCACAGAATATAAAGAACCGAGTAATCGTCGATCTCCGATCGATCGGCGATCGACTGACGACTGTCTCGGAGACGTAGTGGGCGGAAGCTCGACTTTTTTGAGGTCCCGGGTTCGATCTCCGTGTACATGGGACCAATAACATACTGGTGAAATGTGGGGGTGTACCTACTATGCGACTGAGTCTTAAGTACACCTCTGCCTCTGCAAAATCACGCCTTTTTTCCGAAGGGGTCTTCTGGAAAAAGGCGTGATTTTATGTTAGTGAATCGTCCGCTATACACAGCGGCACAGCGTTAGTTTCTATGAAGAAGTTAAATTTTGTGCGTATAGGTAAATTATCTACATTGCATTATCATCATCATCAACTGGAAGACGTCCACTGCTAAACATAGGCCTCCGTCTCGCTGCCTGCATCCACCGCGATCTAGTTAGGTTCCGCTTAATTTCGCAAGACTTGAATGATTGCGTTTACTCAACTTTCTCTATTTACTCTCCTCGTGTATAATATAATGTACTTTCATAAAGTTTTACCTTGATCTAAGGTGTTATATAATACGCCTCTTGGATAACGCTAGTGGCGCGGCGTAGTGGCAAATTCAGGCAAAACACGGGCGTTTGAGTGCGATCAGCTGTACGGTTTACGTTATTTAATCAGCAGTTAAAAACGTTAAAAAGTGCTTAAAAAAAAATGGGTGGTACGAGGTACTGTTGTGTTGTACCAAAACCAGCACAAAAAAATATCGAATCCAACATGCAGGATGTTAGTCGTGTTTAATTATAAATCTCGCATGAACATTTTTATAGTGTCACGTGCAAGTTATTTTTTATTTCATTGATTTATTATCTATACTATATTGTAGATAAAAACGATGAAATAATAAATAATTAAATGAAGAAACAGAACATATACTTATAATAATAATAAAATGTTTTATTCTCAGACATTACATCCATAGTCCACATAATTATACTTACTAAATAAAATTATATAAATAAAATTAAAATAAGAATTAAGAATTAAAATAAGACATTCCTTCGATATATATATCTTTGATAAAGAAATAATATATATTTAATTTCCATTACTATTTTGGATATGTGGTTGAAAAGTTGCTGAAAATATATTTGTTTAGGTTATTATTCAACTATTAATTCATTTATAATTAATACATACCTCTACTTTCACGTCGTACGGTCCATAACTTACTCTCGTCTGTGGTATAACTTTTCCGCGGATAATTCGTTCTCCACCATCATGAATTTCGACGACCTCCTGAACATGATGGCTTTGAAATAGTTTATGCCCTATAATTTTTAATTAATTGAACATCCTGTTTTTAGTAGTGCGATTATCTTATCATAAATGAATAAATACGTAGTAAAAATTTCATACTATCAATCTGAAAGAATGAACATGTATTTACTTACCTTTCGACAGAGATTTTCCGCGAAAAAAGTCTGCATAAATTTCTTGAAATCCACACTTAATAATAGTTTGGATCAAAGTTTTTTTTTTTTTTTTTTTTATTATGCAAATCATAATAATATTTTCCCTCGTATTGAAAAAACGACCTCGAATTGCCGCCGCTTACCGACCGATGGCGCTGCCGTAGCTCCGCCACGATATCCAAGAGGCCTATATCCTACTTATATTAAAGATGCGAAATTTTGTGAGGATAGATGGATGTTTCTATTATTCTATATTTTTATTACATAATCGATCATTTCCGAGTTTGCGTTTACCGTTTAGTCAGCAGCAAAGACCTTATCTGGTACCTTATAACCTTTAAGGTCTTTAGTCAGCAGTCCTAGGGTTTCAGTTCAGTGATCAGTCCTTTTTTTACTGCCTCGGTGGCGTAGAGGGCGCATGCTCGACTGCCAATCAAGAGGTCTCGGGTTCGATCCCCAGGTCAGGCAAAGTGATAAAAATATTGAATTTTTCCATTAGGAATTATCTCAATAACTGCCTGGAGTCTGGAACTGTGCCCGGTAGATGGCAATAGGCTCGCCCCCTATTACATGGGACCAACAATATACTGGCGAAATGTGGGTGTATCTACTATGGGACTGAGTCCTGGGTACACCTCTGCCCAGGGCCGTCTTAAGTCTATTTTGCGCCGGGGTGCGGGACTCAGCCTGCGCCCTCGTTTTGTTTACACTGCAGCGTAGCATGCGACCGACGACACACTGCAGTATGAAAGGGGTCCTAGTCTACCAAGAAAACACAATACACGTAATTTTTTTCCCCTTTCAAATGAATGAATTTACACTTTATTGACTTAGAGATCATTTTGCTTCAAGTGCGGGCGACCGGGCGGCAATGTCAAAGGGCGCAATTATTTGCCCATGACAGACGCACAGGTGCCGCGCCGCGGGCCCATTTCAAATGAACTTACACTCAATTGACTTAGACACTTACATATTTGTCGTAAGTAACAAGTATATAAAACTGTGCAATAGCGTTAAGTTCAATGAAATATACAAAAATTCAGCGTTCGACAGGCGCCCCCGGGCGCTCCGCGCCCGGGTGCACCGCACCCCTTGCACCCCCTGGTAAAGACGGCCCTGCCTCTGCCCTTCGGGAAAAAGGCGTGAATGTATGTTATGTTATGATCAGTCCTTTTTTTATTATCTATGGATCAGTCCTACATATTTATTATATATATATATACCATTTATTCGTTCATTTTATTTCATTCCAAATCATTTGCAATTCGTATGTGTTCACCACAGTGCTGCCAGTTGCGGGGAATTTGGGGTTAGAGCGGGGAATCATAAAAATCGGGGAATTTTGTGGAATCTACACCAATTTATTTAGTGGGCTAAACTATTTCATTTCGGGTGGTAAAAGCACGTAAAAAATTCACGTTCAGCCTTGGTTATTGTTTTAAAATTAAAAAAAGTCAAAGGTCTCCTGCTGATATTATTATCTTATTCAAACGCGTCTGTGGAGAGAATTTTCAGCAACCTAAATAACGTATGGTGTTGACCATGGGAGTTTTATAAAAGTTTTAGCAGTATATGTGAATTAAATGAATTTTGTACGAACAGTGTTTTTATTCCAAAAATATTATTGCGGAGAATATGTCGGGAAATAATCAAAAAGAAGCGGGGATACGATGTTTTTTATTGGCAGCACTGGTGTTCGTAGTATTCAGAGTTGCCAGAATGTTACTTTTGTAACATTTTATGTTACATTTCACCCTCTCATTTTACCTCCATGTTACACGACTCAATAATAGAAGACTCAGAAACAGTCTCATCCTACCCCAACAGGAACAAGGCGTGACTATGTATGTATGTACTCTACTCAAAATGTTACTTTTACGTTACTTTGTTCGTGAAACACAATGCATTCAGGAAAATTTTCGTTTTGCCGCCGCGCCATCATCGCGTACACTTGACTTCGGACCCGTGCTTCGGGCCATCGCTTATACTCTTTCTCACAGTTGAAGAATGATGAACATAGCAATAGCAAACAGGAACATGCACTACAGCTCAGCAAATCTAAGAATTACCGTTTGACAGATATTATTTTGCGATGCTTGAGAGATTTGGCTTTAAATTATTCATAATTTCATGGTTTTAAGGTGAAGCTAATGAAATTTTGTGAATTACACCAAAGCAAAGTAATTTTTATATTAAGTAAAGATGAAACGTCAAACGGTTCTTCTTACATAATATATGCTGGACTGTAGTTCTGTAATTTTCGAGTACCACCAAATCTGGCAAATAAATAACTCATTATTTTATGTTTTAATAGCCTCATGATACGCTTCCCTATTAATTTCAATACAATATATATATATATATATATATAGATAGATTTAATATATATATAGATTTAATATATAGAGATTTAACTGAATCTTGCATTTACGCGACGATGCTATTACTTGACGGGATTCCTTTTGCGTCGGTGGTCAATAATGGTCCTAAATTAGTGAACACTTATATTCACTGCCACACACTTATATTGACTGCCTCGGTGGCGTAGAGGGCGCATGCTCGACTGCCAATCAAGAGGTCCCGGGTTCGATCCCCAGGTCAGGCATAGTGTTAAATATTGGATTTTTCCATTGGGAATTATCTCAATAACTGCCTGGAGTCTGGAACTGTGCCCGGTAGATGGCAATAGGCTCGCCCCCTATTACATGGGACCAATAACATACTGGCGAAATGTGGGTGTATCTACTATGGGACTGAGTCCTGGGTACACCTCTGCCTACCCCTTCGGGAAAAAGGCGTGAATGTATGTTATATTCAAAATTTTCTCGAGAATGCTATTTTCATAATAAATGATAAATTCAAGAATTTAATCATATTAAGAAATGGGTCGTTTCAAAGAGTTCCAAGAAGTGGTCTTTTTTAATGTTATAGTAATTTTTTCTTCTTTTTTTTTTCATAAGACCGTACTACAGAGTGCCATTATCCACATCAATGTTTACACTTTTCGAGCGGTCTCATGTTACTTTTGACTATCGGCCACTGGCAACACTGGTGTACTAGAGTTTTTGAATTTTCGGATTTAGTCATCCTCGGTCCTCGTGCATTATAAATTTTGATATTTATCTAATAGTTATTAGCCCCAAAAATGGCTGCAATTAGTTTGTTGAATCCCAAAGCTGAATTTGCGAGGGCCGCACAAGCTTTGGCTGTAAACATATCGGCGGCTAAGGGCATTCAAGATGTCATGAAAACTAACCTCGGCCCCAAAGGCACCATGAAAATGTATGTAAATCTTCTTTTTCTTACATACTTTACGGATATTCCTGCAATATGATGTAAATTTCAGGTATATGAAACTTAGTTCGATTAGAGTTTTATCATTATAAGGGCTAGAGAAAGTTTTAATTTAGTTTGAAAAGTCATATGACCGGCGCACTGACAGCACGCCTTGGTGTTGCTGGACCATCTGTCCTAAAATATTAGTACAATTTGTGTAACGCAAATACTTTTATTAATAAAAATATGTTACACATAACGTTGTTTGCTGCTTTTTGAACACACACTTTCTCAATGTTGCACCACAACCTTCTTTCTTTGAGCAATGCGGCCTATACTTCAGGCACTACGGATGTAATAGTAATTACAGTACAGTTGTTTTATCTTGGCGAGTCTGTTCAGCCTATGTTCAGGCTCTGTAAACATTATGTAAACTCATGAATAAACTGTTATTCCCAGCTACAATACAGTTTTTTTTATTACTGCACTATAGCCTAAATCTCTCATAAAATCAAGAAAACTGCACACAATAAGTCTCTTTATTTACTTTCAAAATAATAAAATGGTATCAATCATTCATATTCAAAGTATTAAATGAAGGATGTAACGACATGTCTTAATTTACTTCATTCATTGAAGGATGTAACATCTGTGAAGTACTTCATTTATTACATTCATTTGTGACACACGGCTACTATGGTACTGTTTCAGGTTGGTATCTGGTGCAGGAGACATCAAGATCACAAAGGATGGCAATGTGCTCCTCCATGAGATGCAGATCCAGCATCCAACAGCGTCTCTCATAGCGCGCGCCTCCACCGCCCAGGACGATGCTACTGGAGATGGTACTACATCCACTGTACTGCTTATTGGTGAACTGTTGAAGCAGGCGGATATCTATATCAGTGAAGGTGAGGCTTATATTATACTCTCTATGCTACCCAATGTTTTCACCCACTGAAAATATCCTATGTGTTCAATTCATCAGAACCGAGCGTGCATTGTTCCCTGCACCAGCAGTAGTTCCTCTGATGCATTGGCCCATACAGCTAGGATGGGGCGCATTGGAAGGAGCCACCATAGTGATTGCTCACAATATGACGCTTTGCCTTCTTCCTTATCCTGGTTTAGGTCTGGCTCCCTAGCTCCCAATGCCCTCCTCTATCTGACATTAGGCAACTAGAAAGACGGAGTTATCTATCCTATGTATTATTCCAGGGCCTAAGCTATATATTATATAACATAACATACATTCACGCCTTTTTCCCGAAGGGGTAGGCAGAGGTCTACCCAGGACTCAGTGTCCCATAGTAGGCACATCCACATTTCGCAGTATGTTATTGGTCCCATGTAATAGGGGGCGAGCCTATTGCCATCTCCAGCACAGTTCCAGACTCCAGGCAGTTATTGAGATAATTACTAATGGAAAAATCCAATATTTAACACTTTGCCTGACCTGGGGATCGAACCCGGGACCTCTTGATTGGCAGTCGAGCATGCGCCCACTACGCCACCGAGGCAGTATATAGCTATATATATGTATATATCTATACTAATATTATAAAGAGAGAAACTTTGTTTTTTTGTTTGTAACGAATAGGCTCCGAAACTACTGGACCGATTTTAAAAATTATTTCACTTATGGATAGCTTAATTCAGTGTGAGTGACGTAGGCTATATGAGATTTTGAAAAAAAATAGGGATCCGTAAGAAAACTGCAATATTGTGAACCAAGGTGTCACATAATATAATTACCATATTCATAAATTTGCGTGCGCTGTGAAATCCATTGATGGTATAATAATATAATGTACTAGGGGTTTGTAGTAATTATCAATATCTACAAAATAATCCACGGAAATTTTATCCATCTATTTTGGTTTAGTCACAATAATCGAAATTGATATTATATGCATGCGCTGTGAAAAGTATTGGTGGTAGAATAAAGTAATGTACTAGGGGTTTGTAGTAATTATCAATACCTACAAAACAGTATACATAGATTATATCCATATTTTTTGGTTTAGTCACAATAATCGATGCAGTGATTATTTTTCATGCGGTGTGAAAACTATCGGTGGTAGAAAAGTAATGTACTAGGGGTTTGTAGTATTTATGAATACCTACAAAACAGTATACATAGATTATATCCATCTTTTTTGGTTTAGTCACAATAATCGAAGCAGTGATTATTTTTCATGCGGTGTGAAAACTATCGGTGGTAGATTAAAGTAATGTACTAGGGGTTTGTCTCCTTAGTCGTTCACTCTTGACAGAGTGGTCGTGGTTGATGACTCTGCATTTTCATTGGCTAAAGCAACCCTCGCGATGTGCCTCCACTTGTTGCGGTTCTCAGCGTCTCGGGAACTCTGGATTATGGATGTTTGTGTCGCAGCTTTTATAAGGTCTGTCCAGCGCGTAGGTGATCGACCGCGTGACCGCTTGCCCTCCACTTGTCCCTGGACAACGAGTCGTTCCATGGAGTGTTCGTTACGAACCACGTGTCCGAAATATTTGAGAATTCGTGTTTGCACAGTCGACGATAATCTCTGTTTGATTTTTAGTTCCTCCAGGATTGAGACGTTGGTTCTAAACGCTGTCCAAGGAATCCGCAGCAGTCGCCGCCAGCACCACATCTCGAGAGCATCGATTTTGCGCCGGTCTTTGAGGCGAATCGTCCACGTTTCTGCACCATAAAGAAATATGGGGAAGACTAAACTTCTCATTAGGCGGACTTTCGTGGCTTTTGTAATATTACGGTTGCACCAGACTCTTTTCAGCTTGTCAACGGCAGATCGTGTGATAGCACATCTCCTTCGAATCTCGTCTTCACAACCTCCAGTGTTTGTGAGAGTGGAACCGAGGTACACATAAGACTGGACAATCTCGCAGTTGCCAATCATGGATATGTTAGGATGATTTAGTTCAGCTCTGTCCACTATCATCATCTTGGTCTTTTCTCTATTGACCGATAGTCCGAAGGAGAGGCTTGTAGTCTCCAGACGTGTCAGCAGGTGTTCCATATCGTCTTTTGTCTGTGCGAGAAGAGTAGTATCGTCGGCATACCTCAAATTTGATATCTTTCGGCCTCCCACTGAAATGCCTTTGTCCCATTGTTCCAGAACGATTCTCATAATACATTCCGTATAGATGTTGAACAGGAGTGGAGAGAGTATGCACCCCTGCCGGACACCAGAGTGTGTATGAAAGCTTTTCGAGTCAACGTTGTCAATCCGAACAGTCGCAGTTCCGTCCTCGTAAAGTCGCTGTATGAGACGAACTAGGTGGATTGGTACTCCCATTTGAATGAGTACGTCCCATAACATATGCCATTTTACGGTATCGAAGGCTTTGCGAAAATCGATAAAGCAGATGTAGAGTGGGATGTTAAACTCTCTAGACTTTTCGATTATTTGTCGCAGAATCAGTATCTGTTCTCTTGTTCCACGACCCTTGACAAATCCCGCTTGCTCAATAGCTATTTCGGGATTCAAAAAAGCTTGCAATCTTGTATTGATGACATGAAGGAGTACTTTACTGGCGTGTGTAATTAAGGCTATAAGTCTGTAGTTGCCACACTTCTTTGTTGATCCCTTTTTGTGCAGTGGTATGAACACGGAGTGAGCCCAGTCTCGAGGCCACTTTTCTGTCTCCCAGACGCGGTTGCAGATAACATGCATAATATCAACTCCGTATTCACCCATCGCTTTAAAGATCTCTATAGGAATGACGTCGGCTCCCACAGCCCTATTCCTCTTCAGGTGATCAATTGCGGCACGAACTTCACTTTTCAGGATTGATGGTTCCATAGCATAATGTGAGAGTGTACTTATGTCACATGATGGTGTTATGCTACTATCGCTAAAAAGTTGCTCGCAATATTCCCTCCAAACACCCACAATATCCTTGATTTCTGTTACAGTCACTCCATTTGAATCCTCAATAGCCCAGGTTTTCGGTTTGAATTGACGCGTTATGGTCCGAATCTTCTTAAATAAATCTTTAGTTTCGTGGCGCTCTGCATTTTTTTCTAATTCTTGGCAGATGTTTTTGAGCTGGTTATTACGATCTCTGCGAGTAGAAGATTGGATTTGTGCACCCATCAAATTCAATTCCTGGACAGATGCCCCCCTGGCCTTCATCTCACGACGGTGCTCTACTAGACGCCAGGTGTCGTCTGTCATCCAGTGTTGGTGTTTACCTTTAGTTCGGGTAGGCTGTGACGAGCGTACAGTCTTTTTTATGTGCTCTTTTGCGGACTGCCAGAGTGATTCGGGGTCATCATCAAGGGCTAGTGACCTCCATGTGCTGTTATCGGCTGCCAGTTGGTTCTTAAAAGATGTGTGATCCACTATTTCAAGCCTCTTGTTCGGTTTACGAGGTATGGAGTTGCGTAACTTAAGTTTGAGGTTACATACGAGAAGTTGGTGGTCAGATTGACAGTCGGCTCCGGGCAATGTGTGTACGTTCATAATAGAACTTCGCCATCTAGATCTTATAAGTATGTAGTCAATCTGATTCCGGTGATTTCCATCAGGGGACGTCCAGGTGTACAGTCTTCTGCGGTGTTGCTGGAATACTGTATTCATAATGGTGAGATTGTTGTCGGCTGCGAATTGGAGTAATCTCTCCCCTCTAGCATTCCTTTGGCCGAGACCATAGTTGCCTACAATATTCCGCAAACCCACATCCATGCGTGTGTCTCCCACTTTTGCGTTAAAATCTCCAAGCACGATCAATAGTTCTCTACTTGGTACTGTTGTTATTGAAGATTCAATGTCATTGTAGAATTTTTCTACGTCTTCATCTTTCGACGTGCTGGTGGGCGCATACACCTGTATAACATTCAGCGGGGTGGGAGATGCATCGAGCTTCATTGTTATAATTCTGTTGCTGACAGGGTTATAGCCTAAGACCGCTTTAGTCCATTGTTTGGGAATTGCAATGGCCACTCCAGCGAAGCTACTAGAGTCATCACCTGAATAATAGATAGTATGCTTATCCAAGTCTCGGTGGCCACTACTTTTCCAGTGAGTCTCGCTTAAACCGGTAATGGTGGTGTCGCATCGTTGGAGCTCATAATCCAAGATGTGTAACTTACCCTCATCACGGAGTCCTCGTACGTTCCAAGTGCCTATACGGATGTTCTTGCGTAATTTGATTTGTTTTCTTCCAGTATCATCTTTCCCGGGAGATGCCTGGTTGCCTACATTCCCTCGGCCGGTAGCCAATTTCACACTGTGAGTCCCGGTAAACTCAGAGCGCCGGTCGCTACGCGGATCGTCAGGCAAACGTACTTTTCTATTGTCTTGCATTTTTATCATTCAACTCTCGTGGGAATCAGTAATGTAGTAGTATCCCGTTGCTTTCTACATCGCGGTACTACAGACTCAATGTCCGTAGAAATCTGTTAGTGAACCAATTCAGAACATATGGTTCCTGCGCTTCACCACAGTACTGATGGCTACCGCTGCCCTCCATCAGGATCCAGGTACAACGCCCCTGTGGCTGGCCTCCTCCGCTGGTTGGACCGTACCGGCAACTGTTGTCTCCGCTCCTTCCCACCGTTGAGGTCTTCACCCGTAACCCTGGGCAAGGGCTCCGCGATATACCCCGCAGAACTAGGTCCCTGCTGAACTTCGCCATCTACACACTCCGGCCTACTAAAGTGTAAGATGCCCACCCCCGCGGCGAGGACGCGCCAGACAGGAATTGCTCAAGTGAAGCGTAGAGAAGATGACTCTACACTCCCAGGAGCCGGGTTAATGGACGTGTATGAACCCCCGCCCAAAGGCGGTTTGTAGTACTTATCAATACCTACAAAACAGTATACATAGATTATATCCATCTTTTTTTGTTTAGTCACAATAATCGAAGCAGTGATTATTTTTCATGCGGTGTGAAAACTATCGGTGGTAGATTAAAGTAATGTTCTAGGGGTTTGTAGTACTTATCAATACCTACAAAACAGTATACATAGATTATATCCATCTTTTTTTGTTTAGTCACAATAATCGAAGCAGTGATTATTTTTCATGCGGTGTGAAAACTATCGGTGGTAGATTAAAGTAATGTACTAGAGGTTTGTAGTAATTATCAATAACTACAAAACAGTATACATAGATTATATCCATCTTTTTTGTTTTAGTCACAATAATCGAAAGTCATTATATGCATGCGCTGTGAAAAGTATTGGTGTTAGAATAAAGTAATGTACTAGGGGTTTGTAGTACTTATCAATATCTTCAAAATAGCCCACGATAAATTTATACATGTGTTAAGGTTTGGTCATTGAAACAGAAATAGTCAATTAATTTGCGTGCGCTGCGTAAACATACATTCACGCCTTATTCCCGAAGGGGTAGGCAGAGGTGTACCCAGGACTCAGTCCCATAGTAGATACACCCACATTTTGCCAGTATGTTATTGATCCCATGTAATAGGGGGCGAGCCTATTGCCATCTACCGAGCACAGTTCCAGACTCCAGGCAGTTATTGAGATAATTCCGAATGGAAAAATCCAATATTCAACACTGCCTGAACTGGGGATCGAACCCGGGACTTCTTGATTGGCAGTCGAGCATGCGCCCTCTACGCCATCGAGGCACAGAGTCACCGAGACTGCGTAAACCATTAGGGTTATATCTATTAAAATACAATGTATCACGAATTTACTCCTGTTAAACGTTCACTTTACCTACTTCTGCTACCCGTACGAAGCCGGGGCGGGTCGCTAGTTGAATATATGTTTTTTAAGGGGGAAGGTGCCATAATTAAAAACACACATTTACACATTTCTATAGCTACCTACTTCCATCCTTAACACATACATACACTGTGCCATAGAACACTTCGAACATCCACAGGCCGAAATGTCAACCTATAGACAATCTAAGTCCTCTAAACCACTGTCAGGCAGCATACTCATGATGCTGCAGACATTGCCGCGTTGAAATACAATGCTTATTCGTTAAAATATATTATTGATATACAATGTGCTTAAAAAAGGTGTAGTTATACTTAATGGGGTGCATCTACTTGTATATTATAAAATATTATACCATTGTCCAACCGTCTCAGTAGTTTTGGCATGTCACATCCTGACAAACTTTGTTATTTATTATAGTGTCTGTGGCCCATTGGATATAAATCCATAGTATACTATTGTGAGGTTTGATCCAGGTCCTGAGAACTTTTCACCTGGGCTGGGGCTTGTTTCCTATAAGATATGTAGGAGGCAGATGTTAGGTCATGTCAAGGGCCTTGATAGTAGCTTGATAGTTGTAAAAAATCTATATTATGTATATTACAGGGTTGCATCCAAGAATCCTGACTGAAGGTTTTGACGTTGCTCGCAACAAGGCTGCTGAAATACTTGACTCCATGAAAATCCCCATTGAGATCAAGCGTGAAAACCTCCTAGATGTCGCTCGCACATCTTTGAAGACTAAGGTATCATTATATTTTTATCATCTGATCTATTTATATTTTGATTCGATTTTTCATTAGATTTCATTATGGTATAATATGTTATATATTTTAGTGTATTTTTATTTCTTGTTTATTCATTAGTTTTTTCCTTCCTAAAATGTTTTTTTTTGTGTAGAGGTAACATACAAACAAATAACAAGAAACTTTCGCATATATAGTAGTAATATTGATAGAATTGTGAGTTGAGCCCTGTACCGCATACTATTTACTACTATATACTTCTAAAAATATTGCTTGATATGTGAAAGCTGAACAAAAATCGTTCTTTTGGCCATCCTTCCATAAATTGAGTTCTAAGAGGGTTTTTTAATAGATAAATAATATGTTATTGTACACCACACAAAATGAAATAACAAAACAGGACACAGAAACAAAGAAGATAATAATTTCAATTATAAATTACCTGATATAATACCGTTTATGAACGTAATTTAGGAAAATATCACCAAAAAATTGATTTTTGTTTAGCTGTCACATATCAAGTTATATTTTATAAGGCATCAATTATATAGGTAGCATATTATTTGAATTCGTCATGTTAAATATACCTCAAAATAGATCCAACATCTTTGGCAACAAAATGTGTGTACTCATATATCAGTAAATGGATAATTTGATATTGTAGGTGCATCAAAACATAGCTGAAGTGCTAACAGACGCGTGTGTGGACGCCGTCCTAGCTATTCGTACTCCGGGGAAGCCTGCGGACCTGCACATGGTGGAAATTATGGAGATGCAGCATAAGACTGCCACTGAGACCACTCTTATTAGAGGTGAGTATTTTACAGTTTGCGTATGCACTAGCGACTTGCCGGATTGCTACGTGTTGCAGTAAAAAGGGTCTGCAGCAACGGCGCGCCGCATTCCGTTTATACACTAATGCGTACACTCATGACGGCATGACGAGTTTCAACAATATCTTAGGGTGACAGGCGCAGTGCAGTGCCGCGCAGAATTTTGAAAGTTAAAATACTTGGTAGCACTGTGTCTGATATGGGCAATCATGATGCTTACCATCAGGCACCTGATTTGCTCATCTTGTTACTCACTATCATAAAATAAAAACCAGTTATGAGAGTATAGATTCAATTATGAGCTTGTGGCACTTTAAGAATAGGTAGACCCCGGTCACTCCATACAATCGGCCGCGCGCAATAGCCTACTACTAACTACTACGTAGAAAACATAACGTGTGTACACGCGTCAAATGTGTGCGTAAGTACGGGTGTTACTGCTTGGTCGCAGGCAGGACAGGTGAGTAGCTTTTTTACGTAGTAATATAATAATAATATGGGACAACTTCCACACGGTCATCTGGTCCCAAACTAGGCTAGAGGCATGTACTATGGTAACCAGATGACTGATATACATACTTATATAACCTTATAACACCCAGACACAGATCAAACAGACATGTTCATGCACAGAGTTATTACCACCTGAGCCAACGAGGCTGTCAAAGTATTACTTAGTAATACTTAGTATTCTTTCTGATCCATCCGGTCGACTCGAAACTTGTTATCCTGCTACTTCATCAATATTGCATAACATAACATACATTCACGCCTTTTTCCTGAAGGGGTAATGTAATGTAAAGTGGACTCCTTTTCCGCACTTAGACTCTATATCTGGTCCGTACGTGAAGGGGTAGGCAATCAATATTGCGACCACTTGGAAACTCAATATTGCAAACTACTTGCTGCTGCATCAGGTCGAGCAGCATCAGGTTCAGTTGGGTCTCAATTAAATTGTGTTAAGTGTTGGGGTCATTTAAATCGTCTCAGCGTGATAGATGGCGAACAGAGTCTGATGATGGAGCAGGAAAAAAGGCATGGTCTTTTTTAATTTTCTTAATTTATGCTTGTATATAATATTTAATGTTCATTTAACAGGTATTGTTATGGATCACGGGGCGCGCCACCCAGACATGCCCAAGCGCCTGGAGAATGCCTACATCCTCACTTGCAACATATCACTGGAGTACGAGAAGACCGAGGTCAACTCTGGCTTCTTCTACAAGTCTGCCGAGGACAGGGAGAAGTTGGTCGCCGCTGAACGCGACTTTATTGACCAGAGAGTTAAGAAGGTATTGTTTTTTAATTCGATTCTTATTTTGTGGCTTGTGAAAGTGTTTTTAGCACCACAATTTAAATCGCTCATAGAGATCGCTTGAAGTGATAAGGCCGCCCATTGTCAACCAAGAATCATGTTTATATTATTTAGTTTAATATTTATTATGTTCTGTTTGGCGACAATAAAGAGTATTCTATTCTAACTTACTATTATATATAGCTATAGGTCGCGTCACAGTTTAAAGGGTACGGGTTTTTGCGCAATGTACAGTCGCGCATATAATAATTAAGTTTTTTTTAATAACTACCTAATTTGTCAAGTTAGTAGTATAAAAGTATGAAAAGATTTGCAATAAGCGGCTTGGGCATGCGCAAATGACTGATATACTTATAGGACTGCCTCGGTGGCGTAGAGGACGCATGCTCGACTGCCAATCAAGAGGTCCCGGGTTCGATCCACAGGTCAGGCAAAGTGTTAAATATTGGATTTTTCCATTAGGAATTATCTCAATAACTGCCTGGAGTCTGGAACTGTGCCCGGTAGATGGCAATAGGCTCGCCCCCTATTACATGAGACCAATAACATACTGGCGAAATGTGGGTGTATCTACTATGGGACTGAGTCCTAGGTACACCTCTGCCTACCCCATTGGGAAAAGGCGTGAATGTATGTTGTTATATATGCTTATAACACCCAGACACAGATCAAACAGACATGTTCATGCACACAAATGTTTGATCAGCCGGGGATCAAACCCGGGGCCTGCGGCACAGAAAGCAGAGTTACTACCGTCTGAGCCAATGAGGCTGTCTCTAAATAGAAGTCTGTGTCTGTGAATAGAAAACAGACTACAACATATATAGAGTATAAGACATAATATATAGAGAACATTACGCCTTTCTCTTGAAGGGGTATGCAGTGAGGCAGAAGTGTACCCAAGACAGTACACAGTCGTAGATACGCTACGCTATACATATTATAGACACTTCGTCATGTCCCATGTAATGGGGGGAACCTATTGCCATTTACTGAGCCAAGCACTGGAACTGCTTGGGTGGAACTCCAGGCTGTCAATAAAAAAATTATAAATGAAAAACCATTAAGCCAATAAACAGTAGTGATCTAAACTGGGACCTGATGATCGGCAGTAGTAACACTTGATTTTAATGAAAGCTGCAGCAACAGTTCATTTGGAAATGATTATTGTTAGGCATTAGGTTAGGTACCTTTCATGAACAAGTACCAACAACCGACGAGCATGCATGAAGAATGTGATGAAAGTGGAAGAAGCGAAAGTTGTATGTCAGGATCGTAGCAAGTGGAAAGAAATAGTCTCTGCCTACCCCAACGGGAATAAGGCGTGACTGTATGTATGTATGTATTGAATTAACATAATTAACTTTTTTCTAGATCATCGCCCTTAAGAAGAAAGTATGCGATGGCACTGATAAAAAGTTCGTAGTGATCAACCAGAAGGGTATCGACCCCCTATCACTTGACGCGCTGGCTAAAGAGGGCATCATGGGACTTCGCCGAGCTAAGAGACGCAACATGGAGAGACTGGCGCTCGCTTGCGGCGGCATCGCTATGAACTCAGTCGACGACCTCACGCCTGAATGTCTTGGATACGCCGGCCTCGTCTATGAACATACTCTCGGCGAAGACAAGTACACATTCGTTGAGAACTGCAAGAACCCACTCTCAGTCACTATTCTCATCAAAGGCCCCAACAAACACACTCTGACGCAGATCAAAGATGCTGTCCGTGATGGGCTCAGAGCTATCAACAATGCGATTGAAGACAAGTGTATCATTCCCGGCGCAGGCGCCTTTGAAATCAAGGCTAATACAGAATTGCTGAAGTACAAGGACACAGTCAAGGGCAAGGCTCGCTTGGGAATCCAAGCTTACGCCGAAGCGCTGCTCGTCATTCCTAAAATCCTAGCAGTCAATTCCGGTTATGATGCCCAAGACACTATAGTGAAACTGCAAGAGGAATCCCGACTTAGCCCCGACCCGGTAGGCTTGGATCTGAGCACTGGTGAAGCGATCAATCCAGCAGATATGGGAATATATGACAATTATATCGTCAAGAAACAAATTCTCAATTCCTGTTCTGTCATCGCCAGCAACCTGCTCCTTGTTGATGAAATCATGAGAGCTGGAATGAGCAGCCTGAAAGGATAATTTATGAACAAACTATTATTATTTGTGGCCTTACTTCTATGGCTTTTTTTAGCATTCTTCATAATGTATTATCAACAATTATCACTTATGTGTAACAATTTTAATTTTGCATTTAAATAACTTTCAGGAAGTTGTATTAAAATATTAGCTAAGTTTTCTTACTGCGTGTTCAAGCTAGTAATGTTTCTTTTAATTAACACAAACTTATTAAATAAAATAATATTTACTAAAGATTTGGTTGTTAATGAAAAACCCAATTACATTTTCCATTTATTCAGGACAACATAAAATGTCTACAAATAGGTTTATCGAACAATGAAGTCTTACGCCATGTAACTTCTTCGTGCCGGTAACTAGCACGCAAGCTACTGTTCTGTTCAACACACATGTGTATGCTCCATTCTCGCATACGGTTTTACTCGATCGAGCAAACACGTCCAGTAAGAATCACGTCATGGGCTTTCGTCCACACATTCAGCATTTATCTGCCGAGCGAAGTGCGACGTTCCGTATTCATTCGAGCTTCGAGTAAGTTCGATGGAATTGACATTTATTTAATTCTATCGAGCCGGCCTGACGTTGATTTTTACTCGTTTTGGAGTAAATTTAACGAGTAAAATCATATGTTGCAGAGCTTTACGCGCCTCACGTAAATGTTTTTTCTAAAATATGTGATTCTAAAGAAAAAAATACTACACATATTAATACAGCCTCTAATAATCAATATAACACATTTACTTAGGTACTAAATAGGATGTTTGACATTAAATGCACGATACACACTTATATATAATAAATATACGAGGGGAGGTCAAAAAGTTCGCGGAATGGAGGGTTTAGAGAGGGAAAGGGGTAGTTATTTTTACCTGTCGCTACTTGTTGACTCAATACAATTATAAATACTAAGTTTCAGCCCAATCGGTTCATAAACCTTTGAGATATCGCTGGATAAACAAGTCAATCGGGTAGAAAATATCAACTATGGAGAAAATTGAGTATCGTGCCGTGATTAAGTTTGCCCTGGAAAAACAATGATTTACAAGTGGCATAGTCTTTTCAAGCAAGGCAGAGACTCAATTGAAGACGAACAGCGCTCAGGTCGGCCAATTGAAGCAACGTCCTCAGACATTGTTAAAAAAGTTGAAAAACTTGTTCTAGAAGATGCACGCCTAAAGAAGAAACAAATCGCAGAGATGACTGGAGTATCATCTACGACCATTTTGAATATTCTCCATGACCATCTTGGCATGTCTAAGGTCAGTGCAAGATGGGTACCGAGAATGCTCACAGCGCTTCAAAAACAGCAGCGCGTCGAGTGTTCGCGCGAGTTTTTGGAGCTGTGTAGTGAAAACAGGGATGAATTTCTGAACCGAATTGTGACTGGAGATGAAACTTGGGTTCATCACTATGAACCTGAGTCGAAGCAGGAGTCAATGCAGTGGCACAAAAAAGGCGCAGCACCGCCCAAGAAGTTTAAGGTGTCACAATCGGCCGGAAAGATTATGGCTACAGTTTTTTGGGATTCCAAGGGGATTTTATTGATCGATTATAAAGATAAAGGTGTCAATATCACGGGGAAGTACTACGCTACATTACTGGAAAAATTAAAAGTAGCAATTAAAGAAAAGAGAAGGGGAAAATGGTATCGAGGTGTGCTCCTTTTGCACGACAACGCACCCGTTCACAAGAGTCATGTTGCGATGGCTGCCTTACACAAGTGCGGCTTCGAAACTTTAAACCACCCTCCCTATAGTCCAGATTTGGCCCCTTCTGATTATTATTTGTTCCCAAACATGAAAAAAGAGCTTCGTGGAAAGAAATTTACGGATGACGATGAAGTGAAGTCGGCAATATCTGCTTATTTTGAAGGCCTTGACAAATCATTTTTTTTCGAAGGTATAAACAAATTATTTGAAAGGTCTGAAAAGTGTATTAGGGTTAATGGAGAATATATTGAAAAGGAAAAATAATTTCATGTTTAAATTCACCCCCCTTCCCTTTCATTCCGCGAACTTTTTGACCTCCCCTCGTACTAAATAGTGTTAAAGTATCACATTATCCAATTAACATAACAATAATAAGCCGGCTCCACACGCTTGGCAAACAGCAAACACCAAACACGAACGTGTGGATGGGTGTTTGCTTGTTTTTGTTTGTGTTTGCCAGTGTTCGGCGTGGTTCGGAAATCAAAGGAATGAAAAAATACTATGACGTTCGCCTAGCCTGGGGATGCCGTGTTTGGGTTTGGTGAATGTGGTCTGTATTTGGCACATGTTTGCCGATCATTGGTGTTTGTGGCAAACACCAAGCGCGTGGAGCCGGCTTTATAATTTAAATAAATTAATAGAACATACAAATGTAAAAACACAACAAGTACTTACAAACAAGACAGATTGATAACAATTATTTAAAATAAGTTCGAAGGATAAACTAGCGCCGCGTCGGACTAAGGCTAG
This sequence comes from Hemistola chrysoprasaria, assembly GCA_947063395.1. NCBI lineage: Eukaryota > Metazoa > Arthropoda > Insecta > Lepidoptera > Geometridae > Hemistola > Hemistola chrysoprasaria. Next base: position 9,185,370 of record OX346729.1, read on the forward strand.
AAACTCACGGAGCGGTTTTTACCCGCACCCGCCGCGATTATTGTTCGAGGATTTAATTCAAAAAACGCGTCGTAAAATTAGCAATGCAATACTCAATGAGACCAAAATAAAAAGAATATACATGTTTATACATTCACGCCTTTTTTTCCCGAAGGGGAAGGCAGAGGTGTACCCAGGACTCAGTCCCATAGTAGATAAACCCACACTTCGCCAGTATGTTATTGGTCCCATGTATTAGGGGGCGAGCCTATTGCCATCTACTAGGCACAGTTCCAGACTCCAGGCAGTTATTGAGGAACTTCTTAAATGGAAAAATCCAATATTTAACACTTGTTAAACTTATTCATCAACAATGGGCCTTCAAATCTCCAATGTATTTTGCATTTCATCAATTGTTGAAGACCCACAACTGTGACGGGAGCGGATCAAATCGGCTCCGTGAGTTCCTAACCTAAGTTATAAGAGACCTACTACTTGGAAATTCCTTAACATATAATTATGTAAATATTTTTAATTATTGCCAATGTCAAATAGTTGACATTATAGGATCTAAGTTGTTCCGATTGATTGTAAGGGTATAAAAATATAATGGAAAATTTGGCTTCATATAAATATTTATACACTAGACAAAAACTTTCTTATATATTTGGTAGGTACGTACATCATATTAAACTAGCACAATTACATGAAATCTAGTGTATAAAGTATAAGTATATATAAATACATATTATAAGTAGTAAACTATCAATTGAAATTCGAGTAATTAAATGCAAATCAGTTTACAGTTAACAAAATTAGGAATCTATAAATTTAGGTTCAATGACACAAAATAAGTTCACATATTAACATTAACTGCGTATAACAAAACTTTAGTTCCCACCGAAAAACTAGTTTTCATATAACACTGCCAGATATAACCACAACATACAGAAGGTAATATGCATACAGCGGTTCAAAAACGCATGCATACATATAGACAAAAACAGTTATAGCAGTGGTCTAGAATACTATTAAATAAATATAACAATTGATTAACATACAATTTTTTTTTTGTGTATGTTTCACTGTTATATGAAATACGTACATTAATTTATTATTATAGACAATAGACGCCCGCCTGTTACGCGAGCAAGCAGGCACTCTGGAAGGATGCACCCCTTAAAAACTCAATGGTATCTTCTATTACATAAAGTGAAAGTCGCTTCCATGTGTGTGCACGGATTTGAATCACTATAACATATAGTCCATGTTATTGCTCATGATAACTCGCGTAGCGTGACTTTATGATTCGTCGAAATTTTGCGCGTTTAGCTCAACAATAAAGAGTGGAAACTAAACTTATTTGAAGTGTGAGTGTTAATTTCATGGCTTGTATTGTTATACAAGGGCCGTCCTCATCCTTTTCTACTCTTTCATGTCAAATGGCTGTGCCTTACTTACATAATTATACGTGTGCGTAATGCACAGCCATAAGCTATAACTTCTGAGAGATCAAAAAGATATGCCTGAGTTTATACCTTCTGTTTGTGTCTTATTATGTGGAATGTCTTAGTTCTGCTTATCGTTTCCCGCACCGGCGATCTTGGCGCGCTCTTTAATATCGATGGTAGCGAGATTCATGGAAGCGACGACGCCGTGGATCACAGAAATAACGGCCTTCATCACAGCTACAGGCATTGAAACCAGAGCTATCAGTTTGAACAGCCCAATATACGACATCACTGAAATACAATATTGTGATATATTATTATGCCAAAATTACTTTTTTATATTATTACAAAAAAAAACTTCGCAAACAAGTTAAAGTTTCATGAGATGACTGACATAATATTGTATACAATGTATGACATCTACGAGTGTAAAATCATTAAAATATAAACAGAATTCACGTAATTTTATGAAGCTTTAAAACCTTAGGAAATTGTGTACGTTTCTATAATAAAATCCCAAAAGAGATAACTGGGCTCTCAGAGGGTAAATTCAAAACCTATATAAAATCTACTTTACTAAAGAGGGCTTATTATAAAGTCAACCAGTACATAGAGGACAAAGATGCTTGGAAACTTCTGCATAGCCGCCTCGCGGCACCTTCAAAGAAAACGGATGTAACCAAACCAAATATTGTAAAACTATCTGTTGAAAAAATTAAGCCCTACAAGTTTCTTGTGCGTTCTTCTTGTAGAGGTATCTTTTCGAACGCACGGTAGACTCAGTACTGTTTATCTTTATTGACGTGGAAAAGTGTCAGATTATGACCTATTTGAATAAATCTGTTTGAGTTTGGGTTTGAGTTTAAATTGAAAGATATCACCAAAAGACGGCGCAACATATACGTACAGTGCGCCAGCTTACGGTCTGTTTTCTGTAGTAGTGTGTGCGCCGACATTTGGCGTGGACATTTGTTTTTGCTTGTTGTGACTTTGGGGAGGGAATGGGATTACTCAATAAATAAATATAATATAATCGGGGGGCACGGCAGTGCCCCCGCCAAGTCGATAAGCAACTTACCAGTAGGACCAGTATAGAAGTGCATGACATACAGCGCCGCATAAAAGGCTTCATTGCCCGCACACATAAAGAAAAGCACCGGCTTATTTGTGTAGTAGATATGCATAATAGGATTCTCTGACATATCAATGAACTTATGGGAAGTCCTTCCCTGCAGAGTGACAGTGTGAAGGTAGAGCCAATGGCAGGTGATGTCTATGGTCATGGAGATTTGCAGCCAGAATGTGTAGGCGGGGTAGAATGTAGCTAATGTCATCATGAGGCAAGCTGTGCCAGCGCGGTCGGTCAGCTGGTCAAGCATTGCTCCAAATTTGGTGCCTGGAATATAATATCAAGATTTTAATGTTTTCTCCAATAGGTTTAAGATTTAAGAGGTAGAAAGGTGAGTTCTTATATTACAATTCATTGAAAAACTTGGGCTTTAATTTTTTACATAACATACAATCACACCTTTTTCCAGAAGAGGTAGGCAGAGATCCCAAGACTATCATAGTAGGTATACCCACATTTCGCCAGTAATAGGGGGCATGCCTATTGCCATCTACGGGACACAGTTCCAGACTCCAAGCAGGCTTTAATTTTTTAGCAGATAGTATTTTGACATTTTACCTTTTGTTTCTCAATTAAAAGTTACCTAATTTCGTATTACATAAAAAGTAATCCCACAAAACTTATTTTTTCTACCTGATGTGATAAAGTATTTTAGAAAAAAAAACAAGCAGTGATAGAAGTAAAAAAAAAGTCTAAATATTGTATTTATTTTTATATGTCCTTTGAATTCTGCTCCAAAACACTTGTAAGTGTCATAGAGGTGGATAGCTTTATATTTTATCCTAAACCATTCTTTGATTCTCTGTTACTGTCTTTATGACTATTAGTTTAATAGCGCAACACACATATCTACCGACAAACTTTACATTAATAATTTTATTAGGATTTGATAGATAAAAGATAGCTCACATAGGTGTGGCCATAAAAATAATACCATAAAGACGCCTATATATAAAAGTGTGTTCCCAACTAGTAATTATTTTTTTTCATGATAGTGAGTGACAAAACAAGCAAATCAGGTGCCTGATGGTAAGCATCATGATTGCCCATATCAGACCGGAACACAGTAATGTTTGTACATGACTGCTTGGCAGATGAATAACTGGCAAAAGTGTGGCACTTCACCAGGCCCCTTGCTAAATTACTCTTAAATTTTCTATCCTACCCACATTTTACTTTATAAGATTATTTCTGTCTACCTACATTGTCATTATTATTTAGTTCAATAAAGAATTTTACTATTATTATTTATAGTTTTATGTTTATTTTCTGCGCAGGTTACATCATTATCAAAAATATTTTATGATCTTGCGATAATTTTCTGAACTGGTGCTTATAGTAAACAATGAGTCATTTTATAAATAGGTATCCAGTAATGCTCAGATATTATAGACTGTATAAAGCAATATGTCATAAGTCATAATTCAATTAAGTGGTGACCTATAACTTTAATGTACCTACTTACTTTGATTAAAATATCTTGCCGCATGGCCGTCGACGGCATCCAAAAGAGCCGATGTAACATAGCACGTACAAGCAAGAATGCAGTGTGTCGGCATGAAATAGAAGGATATTAAGGCCAGTGCAACCCTCGCAAATCCTGAAATGTAAACAAGGCTTTACACCTTTATACATGCGAATAGGTATATCATGAAACAGAAGTTACAACTTACCAATAAGATTGGGCACGAAAAGGAATATGTTTTCCTGTGTTTCGGCCATGTCTACTGTACCGTCGGTCTTTTATAATATGCTCAGTAGTCGAGGACAATTTTTATGTAACAGCTGAGACGATAACCACACCTAGGATATACAATAAACACTCCACAGCACAGAACAAAAGGAATATTAGACAATAACACTCCCCGATACGCTTTGATTTTTTATTTTATTACGTTATTAGGAATGAAACGATACGAGTAAATACAAGTAACTACTCGATACTTTTCTTTCGATACCAATTTTTTTGCAATCGATACTTTAGAACTACTAGTATTCTGGGTTTAGAACTTAGTAAAAAGTAAAAAATAGTATCGGCTATCGGGCATCGGGAAATAAGTACTTGTATCGGTCGGTACACGTTCCACAGAACAAAACTCGGTCGGTCATGTTGAAGTTGAATTATTCAATGAAAACTCTTTTTGTAGAAAAGATTATGGTGTTAGTTTTTCTGTTTATATACTTTTTTAAAGCTGTCGTAACAAAAGTAATGGTGATGTAAAAGTAATGTAAGAGAATTAAAATATATAATGTATTGATCTTGTAAATGGATTTTATTGAAGAAAATAGACCTAGGGACCGTAGAAATCTCTACCGCTAATAGATCACTGATCAACACTCACTGATGGATGAGTGTAAAAGTTAAAAAACTCGTATGTAGCGGTGTACACAAAGATTTACTACCTGCCGCCATGAGACACGCAACCTCCGCGCCCGGCAACACTGCGCCGGCCCACATTCCACTTGGGACTGAACGTTCCTTTTTGTTTTGTGGACTGAACTAGACGACTATATTATCTATATTACCTGCTATTATAATATAATAGTCCTGCAGGGCTATTGGCGTTCTTCATAATCACCAGTCGCTATCAGGCTTATGTCTTTATTTTCTGTGGTTTAAGTTAGTTACAAAGACGTTTTACCTTTCTAACAAACCTTACTGTCAAATTTGGAGGAGAGAAAAGGAAAAGGATAGACACTACGAGTGGTTCTCACTCGGGGCCGACACAGTGCACAGTCTACTTAGTAAGTTTATCATAATGTCTTTGGTTAGTAACCGGACTTTGACATTTGTAGTTAATGTCAAATCAAGTTAATAGTCACTAAAGTGATAGTCACCAAGAACGCCAATAGCCCCCCTGTTGATGTCCAGTCGATACCAAGTAGGTATCGATACCTTATGTCTCATGACCCATACGGTATCGAGTATAAGTATTGATACCTAGATGGTATCGTTTCATCCCTAAATACGTTCGCAATTTCGCAAGAAATCGATTTTCCAGACTGACACTGGCAGCTTGACAGCTGATTGATGACATTTGGACAGTGACAATTTACGTAATGTAAACAGCACACGGCAGAATACAGATTATTTATGAAATTAGGCAGCCCAAGCTCGATACTCTGCGCGTTCATACGTATTTTAAAGTTAAAAAATCTGTTAAAAAATATTTGAAGATATTGGAATTGAAATTGACCGGAATAGACTAATTTAACTAGATTTTAACTAGCGGATTAGTATAAAGAACAAATAAGAAAACTATCGCGCGCGGACACAGGATCAAATTCAAACCATAATTTATCATTCGAATCATTCTGGACGAAATGTTTTTATAATCTGCAATCTGCTTATATTAGAGACTTATAGAGTATATAGTAATATAGTGATCTGTGGTATAGAGGGCGCTTTTGTAGTCGAAAAAAATGAAAAAATGTTGGTCAGAATCTGTTGTCGAAAATAATGAATCCGGTTTTGAAAATGATTTTAACATTAACAATGTTGTAGTAAACTTATTCACTATGATTCGATTAAGTAGCTAGTTAGTGGAAAAGACGTTTTAACGGGGTAGATAGTGATTTCGGTGTGCGAAAGTCATAAGACTTGTGTCATCTGACTGTTCTTCCTTCAAGATGGCTCCTTCGCCGGAGTATGATAAGGAACCGAAAGCCCCGGATAAAAGTGCAACAAACATTTCCAGTGAAGATACGGAACTACTACACAATTTGTTAAACGATCAACACAACAGCTCTGACCATAAAACTGCTAATTCGGCTACGAACTCTGAAGTAGAGGTAAGTCGACCTCTGCTGTCTGCTGCCATTTTTTGATTTTGAAGGCTGCAAAGTGTCGATTCGTTCGTCCATATGCCCATCACATATGTCTCACGATGGTCTCAGTAGCTCAGCTGCAAAGCATTACAAAGAAAATAATGTTTTTCCGGATAATGCGCTTCGTGGTGCCTATCAAGTAGTGTAAATGGCGAAAAAAGCAGGTATCTAAAAATGTTTGGAAGGCCCTATAGAATTATTAGAATTCCAGATGATTTGGAAGTCATAGTCAGTGTAAGATAGACTCCACTGTGAATTTATTAGGTAACAGTTTATCCATCTTATTGTGTTGATGATATATATTAGCATTGTGTGATTAATATCAAAATAGAAGGACACCTAAATAATGAAAATCTGCTAATTCATTGAAATAAAACTTACTTATTTCATAATAATTTGGTCTATGAAGCAGTGTGTTTGTACAAAATAATTTTAGAAGTAATAAATAACTGAATATGTTATGTAGGCATTGTAAATACAATAATTATGTATATTCAATAATTATTATTACTTATTTTATGTCTTGACATTACATGTTAGATTTTCAGGAAAATAATGGCTATAAGCTATTATTATTATAAGTAGGTATATATTTTGTATATATGAATTGATAAAATGGCATGGCTCATTCCCGTTGGGGTAGGCAGAGACTATTTCTCACCACTTACTTTGACTCTGAGTTATGGCTTTCCCTTCTACCACTTTCAGGACATTCTTCATACATGCTCAAATGAATTATAATGGTAAATTGACATTGATAAGTTGATGAAATGTTATTTATATAAAAATACACTAAAATCCTAGAAGTAATCAGAACTTATTAAGTATCTAGACAATGGGTAGAAGGAGGTTTGAATAAGTATTTAAAAAATATATTAAGAAAAAGTTCAATTAAAAGGGAATTTTCTTCATTCTCGCTAAACTTTCATCATGAGATTGTGACTTGGTTAAAATTGGGTCACTTCGGAACTCATTATAATTATTATGCATTCACCAATTCCAGCTGCGGCAAGTAGAGTGTTTAATGTGTGTGTTGTTTTGTATTATATTATTGTACTAGCTGTGCCCTGCGGTCTCACCCGCATAGACTTCGTTCCTGTGGGAATATCAGGATAAAGAGTACCTTATGTCCTTTTACGGGACTCATATCTCTCTATCTCTATACCATGTTTCATCTAAATCGGTTCAGCGGTTGAAGCGTGAACAGCTAACAGACAGACACACTCGCATTTATGATATTAGTAAGAATTAGTATGAATGCGTCCATGCTGCCTGAGAAACGGGGAATCCTAGTGCAGCTGTGAGTTTGTGAACATTAATATGAATTATCTTTTTGTCACTCTGTTAATTGAGAGCCTTAAATGGACATTGAAAAAAAGGTTAAATCTATAAGATCACAGGAAGTTAATTTTATAACTGTGATTTTAAGTTGACGAAAAGACAGATGGCCATCTAAACAAGGATCTGAATTGAAATCTTTCATTTGCAATTGACAACTGATTCAGAAAAGCTTACCAAAATAAACATTCCATAAAAGAACTGAGTTTGAATGGAGTTCGTTAGAAGAATGTAGGTTTGGTTTTGGGACATTGCTGAATCTAATGTTATAAAAGAATATATTCTGTGTGAATTAATTTAATTTTTATTCAATCAATCATAAATCTTCATATTTGTATTTTATAATAATAATTTTAAATTTATAATTTAACAGAATGGGTTTTCCCAATTTCACTGCTTGAGTGAACTCACATGGGTTATGTGCACATATTGTCAGTTTTTGTAGGGACACAGATTATATTATACAGATGTATATTAATATACAGTTTTAGGTCACCAAGATTCCTATAAGGCCTCCAATGAAATATGGCTGTGCCTATTAAGCTCTAATTCAAAGTTAAAGCGGTTTCAATTCAGTCATCTAAGTAAGTGTCGCCTTTAATATTTAAAGCATTCAAACTTGTTCTATAATTACTGTTAAATAAGCATTTCTCGAGACAATAGAGTATAAGTCATAAAGCGGGGTGGTGTAGGTTTACGGGTAGGTAGTGAATAACGGAAGCCGTCTCCCATAGTGGCTTTGTGGCGGTCACGCCGCGCCACCACGAGGCGCCGCGCGTGTAGACGTACCGCGAGATCACATTCGCGCACTCTCACTGCAGCAGCTAAATAAAATAGTACAGAAAGGCAGTACTGCCAGATATTTGGTTAAGCTAGGTACAGATTCTGTGCAACACGGCATGCAATGCATCATTTTCCATATATTTAAATTTGTTCGCGAGCGCACTACGCGCACGATTATATGTAGCATATAATCTATACAAGGCTTTACAATTTCCTGGTTATTATCCTACCACAGTTATGTCTCTATTAAGTTGAAATACAACCTTTGAAGAAATTGACACGATACCAGTTTTACTCGCGAGATTTTGGACGTTTGCTGGAATAAGTATTAAATAAGTAAACACAATACTTTTGACAAATTGTTGGTCAAACAGCTGCCAATCTTAAATAGATTTGGGCCGGTCAAGTCTTGACAAGAATTGTCGGACGAGCTCTGGGCTAAACTAACAACCGAGTAGCGCCTGCTCAACGTTAGACAATGACCGGTAGGCCCAGAAGGATTTGGCGGGACGATCTAGATCGCCACTGGAAAAATTGGGCAGCGTGAGAAATGGTCTGAGGGTGAGGTGGCCTTTGCCCAGCAGTGGGTCGCACACGGATAATAATAATAAAAGAAAGCAAAATGATAGGGACAGTTTTTTACTTAATCCTTTAAATATCATTGACAAATGAAAATATCATAACGGTTTAATTATTATAATTTTTACAGAGGAAACAAGGGAATATACCTACAAAACATAGATTTGGCCGATTTTTCATAAGATTGTGTTAAATACCTCGAAGGTCTGAATATCTGATATATATTACCAGTTGTCTCCACATGGATTGCCCAGGTGGCAATCGGGGATAAAATTCCCAGTTGTCATTGGGTGGCGACTGGTGCATCGACCCCGTCTTCTGTACCTTTCTATTTAGTGTAAAAAAAACCTCAGACATCGACTTTGTATACCACGATACGGGATACGATATGACTGTCTAGTCAAGTTTTAGTAGGTTATTAGTATAACTTCTAGAATTTGTAGCTACATATCTTGAAGTAAAATTTTAGCAATAGTATCAACCCACGTTGAGCCACGAAATTCCCAGCACCGCTTATGAGTTAATAAAGCATAATTTCATTTATTATGCACATACTCGTGTCGAGGACTTTTGGCTTAGCGAGTTTCAGTATTAAAACCATCTGACTCTAATTTTTTTTTTTTGATATTATGTGACAAGACGAGGAAATCAGGTGCCTGATGGTAAGCATCATGATTGCCCATATCAGACGCAGTGCCACCCAGTGTTTTAATATTCCAAATTCTGCGTGGCACTGCACTGCGTCTGTCACCCCGAGATATTAGTTTTTGAAACTCGTCATGCCCAGTAATTGCCCTTCAGACCGGAACACAGTATCACTTGATATTATGTGTATAGGGTTGATGTTATTTGCAACGGATTATGTGAATGTTTTGGTGGTTTTATGGAAAGTATTAATGGCAACGAGTGGTTTAAGCAGAATATATGGTATGTGCGAGGGCGCGATGGCAACACTGGGTAGGGGATGCCAGAGCGAGAGATGATTGGAAACGAACATGAAGATTTAGAATGTATTTCATTGCTGAAGTGTTGGAGTATTATTTCATGGAAAAGGAGCGGAGCGATGTTTAGAATCCTTCTAACATATAATTATTATTTTATAAAGTTTTAATTGTTGGATTTGGTTTACTTCACTTTTTGTGGCTGAAATCGCGAATCGGTTTACAGTTTGTATGTAAACAATATAATGTATGAAGCGTTCTTTTTCATAAATGTGGCAACGCTTATTAGCCCATTGCGGACAACTCTTTTAGAATGCATTTCATTGTCGTAGTAGCATAATTTTTATCGTACAGATTACAGATCAATCCTCTAATATTATTTTAAATGCGAAAGTTTGTGAGTATGGCTGAAAGTTTGTTAGCATTTCACGACTACTAAACCGATTGTGCTGAGATTCGGTACGTAGATAGTTTAGATCCTGGAATAACACATAGGGTACCTACTTTTTATCACGATATACTCACTGGAACGAAGACTATTCTGGTGAAACTGCGGGGCTTAGCTAGTTTATCTATAATAAGTCTTATATAATACGTATATACGTATAAGTCTTAAAGGTATACAATTCATATCAAAATAGGTACATTGAACAAAATAGCTTCTCAGAGTTCTCATGTTAATGTGGTTTACCCACTCGGTTTAGAAATGAGTTTTTAGCTCAGTTCTCAGCCAGTATTATGTTAGTCCCTTGAAATTATTGCTTATCTGTTCTATCTTTACAATAAGGTTGTAAGTATTTTTTTTATGATAGTGAGTGACAAAACGAGCTAATCAGGTGCCTGATGGTAAGCATCATGAGTGCCCATATCAGACACAGTGCCACCCAGTGTTTTAAAATTCAAAATTCTGCGCGGCACTGCACTGCGTCTGTCACCCTGAGATATGAGTTGTTGAATCTCATCATGCCCAGTAATTTCGCTGGTAACATTGCCCTTCATACCGGAAAACAGTAATGTTTGCACATTACTGCTTGGCGGATGAATAACTGGCAAAGGTGTGGTACTTCCCCAGGCGGCCCCCTGCAAAAGAGACCTACCACTACTAAAAAGTAATGTTACCAAAGGGGGCATCTGCCCGTGAAACTGAGAGACTTAAGAAAGAATGACAAAATTCGAGAAGTTGGAACAAATGGATTAGCTGATCGGTCAGTTAGTATTTATTTTTCAATTATAACGGCGTGAACCAATTACAATAATTGAAAATGCTAAGTATTATTATTCAACTAGTTTTTTAGCTTGATTAGTGAATTTATTATTATTTTATTTGTTTTCAAAATCCACAGCCCTTAATTAAAAAAGTTCCTACACCATGATAACTTAAACATTACCCTGAAGAAGAAAAAAAATAAAGAATTATCCCGTCAATTACATTTATTTTATTTAATACACCTATTTGTACCACGTTGCTCGCTTAGCTGCTCGCAGTTCACAATCAAGTTCAGTGGTCTAGTTCATTTCATAGATCAATGATACACCGGCGACGGTGCCTACACTGGAAACCAAGTCTGGCATCCTGCCAACATTGCAGGTTACTCTTGGAATGCTCCAAAAATTGTGTGCTGTTTGGTCCAACTTTACGCTATTGCACTAATGAGTCACGCGATGAAAAATGCTACTTTTGAATACCTACGACATTGTTATTTTGATTAAAATTTTTGTCTAGTTACTATTTATCGCCATGCATTTTTTAGGCTTCTTTTGCAGGGGGCCGCCTGGGGAAGTACCTACACCTTTGCCAGGTATTGATCCGCCAAGCAGTAATGTGCAAACATTACTGTGTTCCGGTCTGAAGTGCAAAGTTAGCAGCAAATTTACTGGGCATGACGAGTTTCAACAACTAATATCTCAGGGTGACAGGCGCAGTTCAGTGCCGCGCAGAATTTAGAATTTTAAAACACTGGGTCGCACAGTGTCTGATATGCGCAATCATGATGCTTACCATCAGGCACCTGATTTGTTCGTCTTGTCAATAAATATTAATGTACATTTGAAATACTTATTATTAGACCTATCAAACAAAATAGTTATAATGCGCGGTTGACTGGGGAGAGAATCTGACATCTTGCAATATCGACAGTGGGCTATAAGTTATAAGTAGGTGCAAAACTACGGCGAGCCTGAGCGGAATCGGGCTATATAAAGGACAAGGGCATGCCATCGATCTTCTCTTCTCACCGTCCTGGCCCGACCATGACCTCAAGCATCAGCCTATTGCGTTCGACGTGAGACACAGATACACAGATACGTGACGTCACTTTATTCAATACTAACTGTTTACCCGCGACTTCGTCCGCGTGGAATTAAAAAGATTTAATTTTTTATGAAGGTTCATCATTTTTCTTTAAAATAATAGCATGAGTAACTTCTTATAACTGTCAGTGAAAGCCCCGTTAAAATCGCTCCAGCCGTTTCGGACACAAACCCGCGTGTGGGTTTTATTTTTTTACACTCTAAACCATTTTCTGAAATATAAATATTTGCCTATATTTTACCCTGGAACATCAGTTATCCGCCAGTGTAAGTCGCATCATCGGTCCAGCCGTTTAGGAGATTATAATCTTAATTGTTAAAATACTTTTAGGGACTAATCACACTTATTCGGCTCGGTGCAGGTTTTGTTCATAGAAAAACGCATGAGATGTGTATAACGGTTCAGCTGAACGGAGCTGAACGCATCTCATACAAAATCGTGGTTTTCTATGGACAAAAGCTGAACAGAACTGAATAAGTGTGATTAGTCCCTTATTGTATTCGTGTTATTTGTTTTGTACCTATCCTATATACTTTCATATGCATTTCGTAAACCTGTAATTTTAATATTACACAGATACACAGCAATTTTATTTATTTGTTTAAATTCAAATATGCAGTATTTTGTATCGATACAAATGAAACGTGACAAATGCCCATGTTTCGTAGAGCACGCAAAACACGAATTTGTCGAAATCCGGCTCACGTGCGTTGAAGAACTTTCTTTGCGAAATTTTCAGTTCACATTGATGCGAGTTTTGAAATTCGGATGGCTTTGTTCGTTACTATATTTGATTTATTCATACTTTTCTTTTGGTTTTGCACAGTGGTATAGGCACAGCACGTCTTAGAGCGGTTACGCACTAAGTCCAAAACGAATTCGTATGAAAACGGTCTAAAGTAGTCGTAGAACTATTTGTATGGTAGTGGTAGTTAACGCACTAGACACGATTTCCGTTACCTGAATTCTGTCCGAAATGGAGACTCACGGATGACCGTGACTCTCCATTTCGGAGACGATAAGGATTTTCGACGGCCCGAAATATACTGTAGTTTATTTGTATAAACGCTCGCGCAACTGCGTCCGGGACTGAGTCCGTGATCATGGATTTAGATCGGAGGTAGTGCGAAAAGCAATATCCGACTTTAGTCAGTCTTACGTATAACCCACATTTCGCCAGTATGTTATAGGTCCCATGTAATAGGGGGCGAGCTTATTGCCATCTACCGGGCACAGTTCCAGACTCCAGGCAGTTATTGAGATTATTCCTAATGGAAAAATCCAATATTTAACACTATGCCTGACCTGGGGATCGAACCCGGGACCTCTTGATTGGCATTCGAGCATGCGCCCACTACGCCACCGAGGCAGTCGTGGCAAAGTGTGGGCGTATCTACTATGGGACTGAGTCCAGGGTACACCTCTGCCTACCCCTTCGGGAAAAAGGCGTGAATGTATGTTTAATGTATGTATGTTACGTATAACGGATTCGGATCGGATACGTTTCGGATGTAGTGCGATACTGCTCTTATTCTCCCATTATAGTCTATCAAAGGCCTTCTACACGATCGAGACCAACCCGACCATCGCGTCCTTGGTCGTAACTTTCTTACATTGTACTGAGAATAATATTAGTTGGATTAAATATCTTGTGCCTTTAACTTTTGATACAAATCTATGTTACAGTTATAGTAAGGTTCAACAGACTTAGCTTAGTAATATTGTAACGGATCGCGGCGGTTTTTAAAGATTGTTGCATCCTGAAAACTTCCATGACTAAAGCAATAGTTTACGCTCTGATTAATTTCGTTATGACCGAAATGTAGTACAGTATAAATATATATATGCATGTTCTGCGTAGGAATTAATACCGTAGGGCTGAGTTGCCATAGCTAACTTTAACCATAATATCACGCCTTTTTCCCGGAGAGGTAGGCAGAGGTGACGCAGGACCCAGTCTCAGAGAAGGTACACCAATATTTCGCCAGCTATATTTATTGGTCCCATGTAATAGGGGCGAGCATATTGCCATCTACCGGTCACAGTTCCGGGCTCCAGACTCCTGTCATGGCATCAGACATGGCTGTCATTGAGAAAAATCCAATAACACTTTTCCTGACCTTGGGATCGAACCCGGGACCTCATGATCGGGCTTGCGAACCACTACGACAGTGAGGCAGTCACTAACTTACACTAGCTAGCTTTAACATTAACTAAAGCTTAATCGATCCTTATTTTCTTTGGTAAGATTATACTAATATTACACGTGAAAACATAACATACATTCACGCCTTTTTCCCGAAGGGGTAGGCAGAGGTGTACCCAGGACACAGTCCCATAGTAGATACACCCACATTTCGCCAGTATGTTATTGGTCCCATGTAATAGGGGGCGAGCCTATTGCCATCTACCGGGCACAGTTCCAGACTCCAGGCAGTTATTGAGATAATTCCTAATGGAAAAATCCAATATTTAACATTATGCCTGACCTGGGGATCGAACCTGGGACCTCTTGATTGGCAGTCGAGCATGCGCGCACTACGCCACCGAGGCAGTCGTAAGAAATAGCGGTCTCTCTACATTATGAATGTGGGAACAATAATTTGACACACTTCCGCACCAATCCGCGTGGTGGGTACTCTACCAATTGAGCTACCGTGGAGGCTAGTCATCGGCGAAATTTTTTTTATTACATCTTCCTACCGCATAAAGAGGCAGACGTCAATAATAATGTTAACATTATTAACCCGCAACGCGTAATAATACTAATAAGAAATATAATTACAGAGTCGGTAAAGCTTTAGGTAATGTTGTATTGTAGTAAGCTGGTTCAACTTATCCTAGGGCTTAGTATATTGGCATATTTAAGTGGTTAATCGGCTATTAAGTAGTAATATTTCAGTGGCTCCTCAATATATTTCACAAAGTAATAATTAATTATATCGTTGGAAAGCGCGAAATTGATAATTGAATGTGATTGAAGATAGAACGCGATCTCAAAGTTAATTGAATTTTGAATATCTATGATTCGAGTAATAATTCATTTCAGCATACATTGTACTCGAAGTAGGTATAATAAAAATCATGTCAAATTAGACGTTCTCGGTTTTCTTTTCGGAGAAAATTTCCAAATCTAAGTTTAGTACAATCTCGAGTCCGATCTAATTTGTTTCCTCCATCTAATCTTGAATCTTGCACTACATGATACGAGAATAAGTATATGAAGTCGCCACGCTTTCTCTTATGCTTGACCTAAAAAGTATTTTGGTACCTACGTAATAGTGTAATTCTCTGTAATTAATCTTTTATAATAATCATGTTGGTACTCAAACACATAATGCTGAAGTGCTAAAGTATTATGTTCATATAAAAGTACCGTGGTAATATAACGGGTATTTGAAACTTTATGTTCAGACACTCGGCCTCATTGATGAACATCTCAGAGTAAGGATACCAAAGAGAACCAGTCGTGCAAAAATCTGTTCCAAGCCGCGAGTCTGGTACTAAATCAATATTTTACCAGACTATGTGGTTAGTTGCATGGCAACCGTAGGCCGACCGCGTGATGCCAGCGTTAGATAAAGATAACCGAATAACAACAGATACGTGCGTGAAAGCGATAGCTTTTCATAATTTAGGCATGTATTTACAATAATGTTAGGAATTTATGTATCCACATTGCGTGTTTCTATTTTATTTTAATTTTTTAAACTCAATAAAATGGACAACAACGCTTTGTTCTCATGAAAAACTATGAAGTCCATTATATTTTAAATATTTTTGCATAATATTATCCCAACTTAAATAAATTTTTTTTACATAAATTAAGGTTTGGCATTAATTACCTAGTGAAATGAAAACATTTTAAACATTGAATTAAATATTTGTTTATTTTATCTCAATTACGTACTGTGCATTATGATATTATTTTTTTTGTTTTAATTGGTTTACATTGCATAGTCCTCGTTAATTTTACATTAATGATAAAATTTTAATATTTTTGTGACTTTCGACTATTTATTTAGAGTATAAAAGTAATCACATCACGTAAAAATTTAGAATAATATCGTCATAGGCCCTTTCTACGTGCTAGAATCAGGCCCACGAACCTGAACTCACTATTAAACCCAGATTCTATCATGTAACTTAATTATCTTTACAAACATAAATACATTTTAATTATAAAAATTTTTGACCCTTTTAAATTTTAATTCTTGTAATATATATTTATAAAAGTGAAAAAGTATAAGTGCGATTAATCTATTTAAAAAAAAATTGTATTTAAATCACTAAATATTTTAGTGCATATAAGTCTACTCCAATGCTCCTATGTTCGCCCGCGTCGCTTAGTGTCAAATTTAACATTGAACTTCTAAGGGTGAAAAATCGTTCAATCCAAATTAGGCTTTAAAACAATCATGTAAATAGAGTTTAACTTCAAATTATAGAAATTCAGTAGATGTCATAGCGCGTAATTGTCAGTGATGGACACTTTTTTGTGAAGCTTGTTCAGGGATTGTACGTCTGTAGTAAGAAGCAATTCAACGTCATTGATGAACGTTCATGAATTAGTATTAGTCGTTAGTAAGTTTATGTCTAACTAATTTAAATAGAAAATCTAAGCCTCAGTCACAGAACAGATGATAATACTACGTATAGAATGGACACTGTCATCCGCACACCAATCGAGCCTTCCTCACCACGCGAGCGAGATTGAGCGCTTGACGAACCCTGCTTCGCTGGGAAATCACCTTACGCACACTCTTATGCGTGTACAAAACTCCATGTGTGCAGTGTCTGTGTAGTAGGCAATTATATCGTGACTTTTGTATGGGAATTGAGTGGAGTGTCCGGGTGCCTCCGTACACCAACACGGACCTTTACTCGGTCCGTTTAAATGTGAACAGTGTCATATAAATTGTACTGCTACTAACATCCGTCCGGACCGAGAAATTCCCACCAAGACGTCTGTTGTCTCGGTGGGAACGGGGGCTTACTCGTTTCGGGCAGTTTTTATTGTAGCTATATATGGACTATCGATTGCTCAGAAACTGCATCCTAAAAGCAATTTGCAACCGATGTGTTGATCAAGCATGTCATCTGTCTGGGTTTGAACAAACTCGCACTAGAGATTCTCTCATCATATTTTTTCTTGGTTAGGTGAGGTCGGTTAGGTGCAAATCTTCTGTTTTTATTCTATCATCACCTCTGCCCTCATTTTCACGCAGTATATCCAAGTCTTTGCAGGGCGTTCTCTCCCAACAATTCCGCGTACATTACAATACAATCTTTCGTAAATAAATACATTTTTAAGATAGCAATTTCCTCAAACATAATTAGTATTGTAGAAATATTGTAATAACGTAGAAATGCTTCGAGACAGTGTGTCTGTAAGTTTCGTCACTCGTCACCGTATTGGCATTCGTCCACGCATTCGGCCACTTCGCCCCGCATCCACTGCCGACCGCCGCGCCGACCCACCACGGTGACGGCCGACGGCTATCTTTCCATTATCTAACTACTGTCTCCTAAACCGTTCACTGATTGTGATAAAACGCGTGGTGAACGATTTTGTGCACGTTTTACCATTGGTCTTTACAATATTGCCATACAGAATAGATAAGTATACAACTAGCGAAATCACGTATGTACGCAAATAGACACAATTTTACAAGGAATCTCACGGTAAACCACAGGAGAAATGTTCTATTTAAACTGAACAATTTTCATTTGCTTACATGCAATATTCTGTGAGCATAGGATGGTTCCTGTGACCGGTGACGGTAATAATATCCATATTACCGTAATATGGATATTATTACCGTGCTGCGACGCAGATTGTTCTTTATTAACCCTCGACCGAAAAACGGAAGGGTGTGTTTTTTTTTGGTTGCCCTGATTTAGATTGTTCTTAGCTATGTCATGAATACCTCTATATGCGACTGTGTCGGTGGCGTGGTGGTCGCATGCTCGTCTGCGGATCATAAGGTCCCAGGTTCTATGCCCAGGTCATGCAAACTGTTAAAATTGGATTTTTCCATTAGGAATTATCTCAATAACTGCCTGGAGTCTGGAACTGTGCCCGGTAGATGGCGATAGGCTCGCCCCCTATTACATGGGTCATGGGACCAATAACATAATGGCGAAATGTGGGTGTACTCAGCCTCTGCCTATCCCTTCGGGAAAAAGGCGTAATTGTATGTTATGTTATGAATATTGAATATCGGTTCAGCCGTTTGAAGAGAATATACGATATAAGTAACTTGCAGCGGTCCGGTCGATTCAAAATCCTGGCACTTCAATAATATTGCACTAGACCTAATACTGCAGCATCAGGTTCAGTTGGGCCAGTTGACAAATATGTATATCGTTTTAGACTCGTTTCAGTGCATAGTTACGCGTAGTTATATAGAGGCGGAAGTTTTTAAATTTACACTTGTTAGTGTTAGAAGTGATTGCTCCTGGCAAAAAACAAACATCGTGTAATATATATTTTTTTAATTTTTTTATGATTGTAAGTGACAAGACGAGCAAATCAGGTGCCTGATGGTAAGCATCAGTGATTGCCCATATCAGACACAGTGCCACCCAGTGTTTTAAAATTCAAAATCCTGCGCGGCACTGCACTGCGGCTGTCACCCTGAGGTATAAGTTGTTGAACCTCGTCATGCCCAGTAATTTCGCTGGTAACATTGCCCTTCAGAGCGGAACACAGTAATGTTAGCAATTACTGCTTGGCGGATGAATAACTGGCAAAGGTGTGGTACTTCCCCAGGCGGCCCCCTGCTAAAGAGGCCTACCACTACAATATAATTTGTCGTCTCAGGCTCCATTTTCTAATGAACAAAAACGTAGGGTATTAATAACAGATCTGGTCGTGACCGCCTTCTGCATTATTTTATTTTGTGACTCCTCTACTCTTCTTTCCCATATTAGTCATTCTGCAATTCTGTACTATATTTGTCATATTATATTACAGACTTTCGTCGTGTGACGTGTCTTGTGTATGGAGCGTAAATAACGCACACCCACGCATATTTGTTCTGTTTCTCGCAAGTGCCTTTTCGCTGACCTTTGGCTGAACCCAGTGATCTACTTTTGTACTTTGAGGGTTCCGTAATTCCGTATCTCTGGAATGGAACCCTCACAAACTCAAACTCAAACAGATTTATTCAAATAGGTCATAATCTGACACTTTTGCACGTCAACACGTTCACACGAGTCGTAGGTCATATTATTTTCATAATGCTCTTATTGTCTAGTCGGAGGTGGGCGCAGGCATCTAAAATCAAAAGATCAAACACACAGCCCGGGTGCGGGTCGGGTTCGGAAGTACGACGGATCTAATTCCTTGTATGGAAGACATTACACAGAAAGCGCCCCCGCGGCCGCTCTGTGTTGTCTTCAATATAATTACAAAGAACTATATCCGGTTTACCTATGCTCGCGCGCGTATTGTGTGCTTTGACCTTTAAAGTCAATTATATCCTTTTCAAATTTTATGTTAGACTAACTGTGATCCGCGGTTTAGAAAACTTATTCCTTGTCTTGTATTTTTGTAGTGGTAGGCCTCTTTTGCAGGGGGTCACCTGGGGAAGTACCACATCTTTGCCAGGTATTCATCCGCCAAGCAGTAATGTGCAAACATTACTGTGTTCCGGTATGAAGGGCAATGTTACCAGCGAAATTACTGGGCATGATGTGATTCAACATCTCATATCTCAGGGTGACAGGCGCAGTGCAGTGCCGCGCATAATTTTGAAATTTAAAACACTGGGTGGCACTGTGTCTGATATGGGCCATCATGATGCTTACCATCAGGCACCTGATTTGCTCGTCTTGTTACTCAATACCATAAAAAAAAAAAAACAACGGTTCAAGCTGGGCATTGATGAGTTTAGTATAAATTGTAGTTACGTACTACGTATCTATCATTGTTATTACATTTTGACCTTGTAACCGTACTGATATTACAGCGTTACGTATTAACATCAATTAACCAAATCGCATAAAATATTAACATCATTCCAATATGTATATTAATATCGGCTTGGTGTGCTTAACCAACATAACCTAACATCAAGCATTATTCCCAAGGGAGTATGGGGTTATGTACACTTCGCCTGTTATGTTTTACGTCCTGTGCAGAGCGCGAGCCTATTGTCATCTATCGGGCACAGTTCCAGACTCCACGCTGTCAATGAAAAAAATCCAAAAGTATATAAGATAGATACGTACGAGATTAACAATAACAATACAATGTTCTCTGCTTTGTACACCTTACAGAGAACATATTATTATAAAGATAAAGTAGGTACAGTTAGTTTTAGGTACAAGTGGCGGTATTATCGGTTAAAGCGATTTCTTCGATATATAAGGTCACATAAAAAATCGCGTGATGTAATAAGGAATCAGTAGGTGTATACCGCAATATACCCATTTATTGGCGATCAATTTTATAAATTTTGGTTTTGAAACAATAAACCTTTTTTTTTTTTTTTTTTTTTTTTTATGTTAGTGAGTGACAAGACGAGCTCATCAGATGCCTGATGGTAAGCATCATGATTGCCCATATCAGACACAGTGCCACCCAGTATTTTAAAATTCAAAATTCTGCGCGACACTGCACTGCGCCTATCACCCTGAGATATGAGTTGTTGAATCTCATCATGCCCAGTAATTTCGCTGGTAACATTGCCCTTCATACCGGAACACAGTAATGTTTGGACATTACTGCTTGGCGGATGAATAACTGGCAAAGGTGTGGTACTTCCCCAGGTGGCCTCCTGCAAAAGAGGCCTACCACTACAAAAACCTACCTAGGTAGATGATACTTTAAAACTTCACTTTCACTAAGCCAGCATCATTTCGGGGAACCGACAAATATAGTTATTTTCCTTAACCCAGATAGCTGTGTATAAGTTTGTACGGTTAGCATCTTAATGCGTATGTTTGCTCAAGAGTTTTTTTTAAGGTATGTTAAATTTATTTATCAGTCATTATACAAGTACCTATACGTCACTTTTCTATTTACATTAATTATGATAGTCATTTATGCAATAATTTATCGCAACTGATGTAATTCTATTTTAGTCAGTAATTTTGATAACGCGTTCGTCATTCGCAATGAGCTATTCATAATTGATTATTTAAAGTATAGCAATATAGGTAGGTCGTTATAACACGAACATTTATGGATTATGCATGTTATATTTCACGATTTTTATGAATATGACCTAAAATAAAACTAACCTTCCGGCATGAGGTGAACCCTTGTTTGTATGATCTGAGAGGTGAACGCATATCTATCCGAGCCGAACGCGCCAAAAGTAACGAATATTAGAATTATTTATATGAACACCTATGAAACGTCGCACACCTGTCCGATTCGGACGATTCGACGCGGACAGGTGTGCGAGGTTTCATGAGATTTCATAATATGAATAATTCTAAAATTCGTTTCTTTCGGTGCGTTCGGCTCGGATAGATGTGCATTCACCTTTAATGTGTAAATAGGATATAATATGAAATCCTATGTAACTTTTCACACCACCAATTCGGACGATTTCATAGAATTTCATATAAAGAATTCTAAATTTCGTTTTGTTCGGCTCGGATAAATGTGCGTTCACCTTTAGGCTGGCCATACACGGACAGCTCGACTAGTCAGCCAGTGATCAACGTACAAGGACTCTCGTGCAGTCAAATTCAAACGCGTTCCTGACCGCCCGAAACAGTCGCGGCTACTCGAGCGGTTCCGTGTATGTGTGTACGTAGAATACCGTAGATTGCTATGCATTCGCAGCTTGAAGCAGTCGATACTGGCTACTACAAGCTGTTTGTGTACGGCCGGCCTTACCTTCCTTAAGATTGCCCATCTGATATTTTCTTTAGCCAGATTACTAGATTGTGATATGACACTGAAACAACGACAGTACGTTTTGAGCGTCATAATTTTATGACTTGAGAGTGTATTATGCAGTGATGAAATCACCAGTCTCAAAATATTATCAAGTCGCGTCAGCCCAACTTATAAAAAGAACCTCCTGATTGATGACAGTCATGCAAACGCAGCTTAGGATGTCTACCCACGATGACGAAGATCACTTACAACTGGACTATATCGAAATCTATTATGGGGAGGTCTATGTTCAGCATTGGATGCCCAACGCCCATGTTGACTGTACTATATAGAAATCTATTATGGGGAGGCGAATGTTCAGCAGTGGACGCCCTACGGCTGAGATGATGATGATGATGATGATTGTGATAAGAAACATTGCGATAGGTTTCATTTCAGTTTTGTTAGTAGGTGTTCCGCTACTCAATGACAAATGAGTGAAAAATCAGTTTTTGCAATAGAAACTTGTGAATTATTGTTACCCGATCGACGTCATAGATACGTAAAATGCGTAGGTCAGTTGATGACAGACAATTTATTGGAATTTATTTTGTTTAGCAGATTCCAAGTGTTTGCCAATTGACGCGAGACCCGCGATTCACGGCCATTCTCAGTAAACATTCGTATTAAAACAATCTAACGAATTAGTATGATTAAAAAATGTCTGTGTCGCATTTGGATCGTATAATCCGTCGTATTACATTCTGGCTAGGAATTGAGAAAACCTGCAGAGGTCATTATGTCGTTTTTTTTTTCTTTCTGAATATCGTTTCGTTTGAATATCGGGCTGAAAAGTTTTTTCTTATGTTATTCCAGGGTCTAAACTATCTATACATCGAATTTCACCCCAATCGATTCAGTAGTTTTAGCGTGAAAACGGAACTTAAATAAAATAGAAAACAAACATACTCAAAAAAGATAACACAAAAAAACAGCGCTAGCACTGTTTTTTTGTGTTATCTAGATGCCGCTCGAGTTAAATTAGAACTCGGTAGCGTTTTGTTCACCTTATAAAAACGTAACTGTTTTACATTGTACTGAGATTTAAGATTTATAATATTTATTAAGATATTACGCCTATAAACACGTTTGGGTTGGTTGGAAGTTGGGAGATATCAAACAACTAAAAACTCTACGCACTACGCACGTCACCGGTCGCGTTTGCTGGTCACACAGCTGCTGATAACGAGACTTCATTCACTTTCTAACCTTGACATCGCGATTATTGAAACTGAAATGTATTCGATGGACGGCTGGGCTGTTTTATTGATTGTAAACTCTTTATAAACTAGCTAAGCAACACGTCTTCACCCACTGAATAGTAGATGTTATTGGAGAGACCCATGGTGAATCTAATATGGATCCGACATCAATTAAAAAGGCATACGGGAGCACGAGTCGAGCTCGGGGCGAGTCGGTTGTCAGACATAAGGAAACACGCGCACACTGTCAATCTTTTGTACATAGTATTTTGTATAAAGTCAATCAATATATACATAGAGGACATAATTATGCCTGTATACTTCTGCACCGCCTCGGTGGCGTAGAGGGCGCATGCCCGACTGCCAATCAAGAGGTCCCGGGTTCGATCCCCAGGTCAGGCAAAGTGTTAAATATTGGGTTTTTCCATTAGGAATTATCTCAATAACTGCCCGGTAGATGGCAATAGGCTCGCCCCCTATTACATGGGACCAATAACATACTGGCGAAATGTGGGTGTATCTACTATGGGACTGAGTCCTGGGTACACCTCTGCCTACCCCTTCGGGAAAAAGGCGTGAATGTATGTTATGTATGTTATGTTATACTTCTGCATAGCCACGACGCGGCACCTTCTAAACAAACGAATGTAACCAAACCGAATATTGTAAAACTGTCAATTTTAAAAAATTAAGCCCTTCAAGTTTCTTGTGCGCTTTTCTTGTATATCTGAACGCACGGTAGATTCATGACTATTTATCTTCATTGACTTTCATAAGTGTCATATTGTCATCAAATTAATGAATAAATGAAATCGAATTTGTTCTTTCTTTCAAAAATACAAGGAATACATCTTGACATGTGCCCTCGGAAATGTGTGAATTAGTCTTTATTGACTGGTTATTCCTGTGGATCCTGTCGGTAAGGTCCAGTCTTGTCTAGGTTCTGGGCATGCCAAGACTTTTATCAACAGCATTTTGTTGATGATAACATCATAATAATCGATTTGTTGAGGAAATTCGCTGTTAATAGTAGTAATATTATGTAAAACGGGTTTTTTTAATATCATGAATTATTATATTAATTATTATACTCAGTTTTTCAAGGTAAAATTATACTTTTATTAAATCGTACTAAGCAGGGCTGGTTATAATGAACTTTTATTTAAAATTTATTGCGGAAACATGTTTTTCATAACATATTCAATATTCATATTATAATGTTTTAATTTATCTTCATAGCAAATATTTATTTGAAATTTAAAGTCATCCATAATGATTTGACAAAAAGTATACAGTTGTTTCACAATGTTCTGCAATGATAATATTATTGATAGTGATATTTTATTCTACTATTTAGGTCTGATAAGTCACAAAGAACTTTTAGACCACACTCAACATTATAGAGTAGATACTGTTTTAGAACAATCAACAAGTTTGTGTGCCCGGTAGATGGCAATAGGCTCGCCCCCTATTACATGGGACCAATAACATACTGGCGAAATGTGGGTGTATCTACTATGGGACTGAGTCCTGGTTACACCTCTGCCCTACCCCTTCGGGAAAAAGGCGTGAATGTATATATGTTTAACAAGTTTGTGGCATACAATGTATTATTTCGTGGAATTTAGATTTAAATAGAATTTAGAAGTAAAAGTATAAAACTAGTCATCAATTAGGTATAATTAGGTAAGAATTTAGCTCCATAATTTATATATTTACTTTGATGGGTGATCATTTGTACGCTCTAACATCACCCTGCTTGCTGCCGTGCTAAGCAAGCTACTTAAAGCCTTTGGTCTTAGCTGTCGTCTTAGATGGTAGTATAAGTCATAGAAAAAAGGCCTTCTCGTGGCCTAATTATTGACTACGGACATCATAGTTAGTCATAACATAAGTTATATTATCCGAACTTTTGCGAGTATCACTATGTAGGTATATTATAAAATCCTAAATGACTCACTGACTGACATGCAACGCAGAGCCCAAACCACTGATCCTAGAGACTCTAAACTTAGAATGTAGATTATTTTCGTTGTCTAGACGTGTGCTAAGAAAGGATTTTTGAAAATTCATATTCTTAGAGGTCTACAATAAAAAGGTTACAAAGAAATCTCTTTAAAATTATTCGTTATGATTTATTTTAATAAAACTCTTTTCCTAATTTGTTCCAGAACAACAAACACGTAGAAGCATTGGACGACGACAAACTCCGCGATCTCTTAAATGAAGCTCTCACATACAAATGTCCCAAAGATCGTGAGGGGAAGAGCAGCCTCTTTAAGGTTAGTACTATCTTCTACAACTATTACCTACTATAAAACTCATCATAAAGTTAGTTTTTAATTAGGTAGTTACCTTATGTAAACCGACAAAATACGGAATGCGCGACAAAAATTAAAAAAAATAGGATTTGATCTATTTTGAACTGGCATATATACTCAGCCAAAATGCAGCTGAAGATCATTTATTTTGAGTATAAAATCGCTATTTACTCGAGAACTTCAGAAGTTTGCAGTTTGAGTAAAAAAAACCCAACCCTAGTAGAGAGACTTATCTGGGAGCAAAATTATACGTAGTCACAAATCTATTATGTTCGCACCAAAACTAAACGATAATATCGCTTCCGGTACTTTAATCATCGCTTTCTTGACTATACCCGTATCATTACGTGGTACAGGGTAGAGTGATAGGTGCGTCAAACTAGACAAGAGAAAAGCGGCCACTACTTTAGTGTCTGTTCTCATATGGTATAGGAACTGCTGGAGGAGGTGGAGCAAGACGACCAGGAGGCGTGCGAGGCGGCGGCGCGCAACCTGACCGGCTGCAGAGGATCTCGGCGCGGGGCTCGCGGCAGGCGGGCGCTACCTCACTCCAACTCTCTTCAAGACCTGGTGGCTGCCTTGGCTGCGGAGCCCACGCCTCGTCGACATCATAACAGGCATCATCAGCCCGCGCCCGCGCCCTCCACAGTCTCCGCGCGAGCCATACACGGCGGCAGCTTGCCCTCCGGCGTCGATACATGTATGTATGCCGCGGCCACTAATTGTGTAAATAAATACAACATACACGCCTTTTTCCCGAAGGGGTGGGCAGAGGTGTACCCAGGATACAGTCGCATAGTACTTTATCACCACCTACATTTCGCCAGTAATTTTATAAAAAACAACCCTTTTTTCTCTCGACTGCCTCGTTGACGTAATGGGTGCTAACACGACTGCTGATCATGAGGTGTCGTGTTCGATTCCCAGGTCAAGCACAGTGTTTTTGGATTTTTCCATTAGGAATTAGACAGCCTCGTTGGCTCAGATGGTAGTAACTCTGCTTTCTGTGCCGCAGGCCCTGGGATCGATCCCCGGCCAGGTCAAAGATTTGTGTGCATGAACATGTCTCTTTGATCTGTGTCTGGGTGTTATAAGCTTATATAAGTATGTATATCAATCATCTGGTTACCATAGTACAGGCTTCTAGCCTAGTTTGGGACCAGATGATCGTGTGTGGAAGTTGTCCCATAAATTATAATTATCTCTATGACAGCCCGGAGTCTAGAACTGTAACATAACATACATTCACGCCTTTTTCCCGAAGGGGTAGGCAGAGGTGTACCCAGGACTCAGTCCTATAGTAGATACACCCACATTTCGCCAGTATGTTATTGGTCCCATGTAATAGGGGGCGAGCCTATTGCCATCTACCGGGCACAGTTCCAGACTCCAGGCAGTTATTGAGATTATTCCTAATAGAAAAATCCAATATTTAAACACTGCCTGACCTGGGGATCGAACCCGGGACCTCTTGATTGGCAGTCGAGCATACGCCCTCTACGCCACCGAGGCAGTCTAGAACCGTACCTGGCATATATGGCACTAGCGGCCCGCCCCGGCTTCGCACGGTAGCAGAAGTAGGTATAATGAACGTTTAACAGGAGTAAATTCGTGATACATTGTATTTTAATAGATATAACCCTAATGGTTTACGCAGCGCACGCAAATTAAGGACTATTTCTGTTACAATGACCAAAACTTAACACATGTATAAATTTATCGTGCGCTATTTTGAAGATATTGATAAGTACTACAAACCCCTAGTACATTACTTTAATCTACCACCAATAGTTTTCACACCGCATGAAAAATAATCACTGCTTCGATTATTGTGACTAAACCAGAAAAGATGGATATAATCTATGTATACTGTTTTGTAGGTATTGATAATTACTACAAACCCCTAGTACATTACTTTACTCTACCACCAATAGTTTTCACACCGCATGAAAAATAATCACTGTTTCGATTATTGTGACTAAACCAAAAAAGATGGATATAATCTATGTATACCTACTGTTTTGTAGGTATTGATAAGTACTACAAACCCCTAGTATATTACTTTACTCTACCACCAATAGTTTTCACACCGCATGAAAAATAAGCATTGCTTCGATTATTGTGACTAAACCAAAAAAGATGGATATAATCTATGTATACTGTTTTGTAGGTATTGATAAGTACTACAAACCCCTAGTATATTACTTTACTCTACCACCAATAGTTTTCACACCGCATGAAAAATAATCATTGCTTCGATTATTGTGACTAAACCAAAAAAGATGGATATAATCTATGTATACTGTTTTGTAGGTATTGATACGTACTACAAACCCCTAGTATATTACTTTACTCTACCACCAATAGTTTTCACACCGCATGAAAAATAATCACTGCTTCGATTATTGTGACTAAACCAGAAAAGATGGATATAATCTATGTATACTGTTTTGTAGGTATTGATAAGTACTACAAACTCCTAGTACATTACTTTACTCTACCACCAATAGTTTTCACACCGCATGAAAAATAATCACTGCTTCGATTATTGTGACTAAACCAGAAAAGATGGATATAATCTATGTATACTGTTTTGTAGGTATTGATAATTACTACAAACCCCTAGTACATTACTTTACTCTACCACCAATAGTTTTCACACCGCATGAAAAATAATCACTGCGTCGATTATTGTGTAACAAACAAAAAAACAAAAAAACAAAAAATCAAAAAAACAAAGTTTCTCTCTTTATAATATTAGTATAGATATAGGCTCGCCCCCTATTACATGGGACCAATTACATACTGGCGAAATGTTGGTGGAAATACCTACTATGACACTGAGTCCTGGGTACACCTCTGCCTACCCCTATGGAAAAAGACGTGATTGTTTGTTATTTATATATACAATAATCTACATTTAAAGAGGCGTGATTGTACATATGTTCGATGGCCGCATGGTTCCCAGCTACTCTTATAATAGGGCTACCCCTTTCTCATCCCGTGGAAGCCATGAGACCCCGCAGGCACATATTCGGAGAGTGGGCAGCAGCGCTCTCCGGCACCAAGTATTCCAACTATGCTGCGATCATCAAGTGTGGTGATTACGGCAATATCCTCCCATATGGATAGTTTATGGCGTTCTATGGGGGAAGCCTATGTTCAGCAGTGGACGTCTTCCGGCTGATGATTATGATGATGTGTATGTATGTATTTTATTGTCTGTTATTTATTTTTACTATAATCCAAATCATACATTACGCACGAAGCGATTTGCTTCTTCCTTCATTATGCGGAGGGCTAAGGAGTGGAACTCTCTGCCGAGGTCGGTATTTCCGGAACGCTATAATCTGGACATCTTTAAGGCCAAAGTGAACAGACACCTTCTAGGCAAACGTGTACCATCTTAGGCCTCATCTTCGCCTTCCATCAAGCGAGATTGAGGTCAAACGTAAGCCTATTTTATATTAAAAAAAAACATATTATTATTATAAATTACATAAAAAAAGAATCTTTTAAAATTCAGTAAGATATTATAAAATAGTAATATAACAATAATGGAATACATGGCATTGAAAATTGAAAGGCGATAAAGACTAATAATTATGCTATTATACCATACATAAATAGTCACGTTTCGTTTTTGTTGGGATAGGCAGATATTATTTCTCTCCACTTTTTACGATCATGACATACAAGTTTCGTTTCTTCGACTTTTATCATATTCTTTATACATATTCTCGTCGGTCATGAGCTGTGGCTTCATTTTGATATGCATCAATTTGGACACGAAAATTGTGTCGATCTACAATGGCGAGATGATAGAAAAACTTTTGGCGTTATAATAACAATAATAGTTTTAGTAGAATTTATACTCTTAACCAAACGAGTTACTCAATTACATTGCTGGAGTCAATTCATATAGGTTATGTGGACGACCCATATTGTCAGAGTTTCAGGTCGCCAAGGTTACTTCCTACAAGGCCTCTGACATTACCTAACGACTTATTATTTATAGACGGAGATGGGATAGGTGAAATGATTAGACACTAGACACCATTTCTGATTTGTTGAATCATCTAAATGGAAGGACATGTAAACGACAATAAAATTGCTGCCCCAATGAGAAGTTGGCAATTTTTTATAGCGTTAATTTACCGTCGTAACGCCCTAATATTTTAGGTTCGTAATACCGAGACTTATGCGATCACACGATGCGTTGTGAGAGTATAATATGAAGCCCAGTCACTATTATTATTTGCTATCCATTGCTGAGTGCTTGTATGGGAGCTGCGGTGCATTATAAATTGTGTCCGTACATTATAAATTGTGTCCGTACGTAACGTAACTGTCGATGTTTGTGTTTAGCTCGACAGAAAAGAATAGAAAATAATGGGGCGCCACTGTCTTCTTCAACAGTAATAGCAATTGAATAATTACTTACACTTTAAATTAGTTGCGTTTCTACTCTTTTCTGTCGAGCTATACATAGATACATCCAGGCAGAGGTGCACCCAGGACTCTGCCCTTAATAGTATGGGACTGTTATAATGTATGTCTAAGGACCGGTTTTTTGTTCGTTGATTACAGTTAAGTTAACCATTTGTTAAACTAACTAACTACAGTTATATCGTGTGGAAAAAATAGTTGACTAGGGACGAAAAAACGAATTTTGCCGAATTTTAACAATTTGTCAAAGAATTTCACCGTTGGTCGACTTAACCAGTGATCAAAAAACCCAACCTTAATGTGCATTATGTAGATGCGTTTGTTTGTTTGTTGCAGCATCGATGCTAAGCGAGGAAGGCAGCGGTCGTTCGTCGGGCGGCGGGTACCTGGCCACAGTGCGGTGCGTCAACCCTCCGCCGCTCGCCGAGCGCCGCGTCTCCGCCAGCGACGCCAACGCACCGCAACAACTCGAACTGCTCAATAGGTAACGCCGGTTGTATTATAATAGTGTACTCGACGGTGCGGTGCGTCAACCCTCCGCCGCTCGCCGAGCGCCGCGTCTCCGCCAGCGACGCCAACGCACCGCAACAACTCGAACTGCTCAATAGGTAACGCCGGTTTTATTATAATAGTGTACTCGACGGTGCGGTGCGTCAACCCTCCGCCGCTCGCCGAGCGCCGCGTCTCCGCCAGCGACGCCAACGCACCGCAACAACTCGAACTGCTCAATAGGTAACGCCGGTTTTATTATAATAGTGTACTCGACGGTGCGGTGCGTCAACCCTCCGCCGCTCGCCGAGCGCCGCGTCTCCGCCAGCGACGCCAACGCACCGCAACAACTCGAACTGCTCAATAGGTAACGCCGGTTTTATTATAATAGTGTACTCGACGGTGCGGTGCGTCAACCCTCCGCCGCTCGCCGAGCGCCGCGTCTCCGCCAGCGACGCCAACGCACCGCAACAACTCGAACTGCTCAATAGGTAACGTCGGTTGTATTATAATAGTGTACTCGACGGTGCGGTGCGTCAACCCTCCGCCGCTCGCCGAGCGCCGCGTCTCCGCCAGCGACGCCAACGCACCGCAACAACTCGAACTGCTCAATAGGTAACGCCGGTTTTATTATAATAGTGTACTCGACGGTGCGGTGCGTCAACCCTCCGCCGCTCGCCGAGCGCCGCGTCTCCGCCAGCGACGCCAACGCACCGCAACAACTCGAACTGCTCAATAGGTAACGCCGGTTTTATTATAATAGTGTACTCGACGGTGCGGTGCGTCAACCCTCCGCCGCTCGCCGAGCGCCGCGTCTCCGCCAGCGACGCCAACGCACCGCAACAACTCGAACTGCTCAATAGGTAACGCCGGTTTTATTATAATAGTGTACTCGACGGTGCGGTGCGTCAACCCTCCGCCGCTCGCCGAGCGCCGCGTCTCCGCCAGCGACGCCAACGCACCGCAACAACTCGAACTGCTCAATAGGTAACGCCGGTTTTATTATAATAGTGTACTCGACGGTGCGGTGCGTCAACCCTCCGCCGCTCGCCGAGCGCCGCGTCTCCGCCAGCGACGCCAACGCACCGCAACAACTCGAACTGCTCAATAGGTAACGCCGGTTGTATTATAATAGTGTACTCGACGGTGCGGTGCGTCAACCCTCCGCCGCTCGCCGAGCGCCGCGTCTCCGCCAGCGACGCCAACGCACCGCAACAACTCGAACTGCTCAATAGGTAACGCCGGTTTTATTATAATAGTGTACTCGACGGTGCGGTGCGTCAACCCTCCGCCGCTCGCCGAGCGCCGCGTCTCCGCCAGCGACGCCAACGCACCGCAACAATTATTAGAATTATGGAATTCCTAAGGAAATACTTTAATTACCTCTTTGCCGCTTTAAAACGTATGTTTTGTAGTATAACTAGTTAAACTGAAAACACCTTTTCAGAATTACTTGTTACTTAAAATAAAACGCCAATGAAGAAATTATATCACTTCTATCATCGCCGTTTGTTCCTCAAAGTTTGTATGTGAAATGATGTCGACCCAGACACCTTAATTTGCAATGGGCAGCCCACACATAAAGACAGACGACCTAAAAAGACCACAGTAACAATCTGGATGCAAGCCGCTTACACTATAACTAGATGAAAATCTGGGGGAGACCTATGACCAGCAGTATACTTTTACGGCTAAAATGATAATAAAACCATTGAACGTCAGTTCGCATGGCGGAAGCGCTATATAGACAGTATACAGTTCGCAGCTTAGCTACAAGTCCCGTCTTCGAACCCCGGACAAGTCAAACATTTATGCGCATGGCCATGTCTATTTGATCTGTGCCTGAATGCTATGCGCGTATATAATTACAAGTTGTACCCTACGGTTTCAAACTCTGCGCTGAAAAGCACGCTGTTGCTCCAGGGTCTTAGCTACATTATGGTATAGGTCTAAAGCTATACATATATCAGCCCACCGGTTCACTAGCTTTGACGTACATACATACAAACAAACAAACTTTCGCATATTATGTAATATAGCTCGACAGAAAAGAGTAGAAAATAATGGGGGCGCCACTGTCTTTTACAACAGTAAAAACAAATGAATCAACACATACACTTTACATTAGTTCCGTTTCTACTCTTTTCTGTCGAGCTATACTAACTGCGCCTCGCGGTTTCACCGGCGTATAGTCATCGTTCCTGTGGGAATTTCGGGATAAAAGTACCCTATGTGTTATTCCGGGTCTAAACTGCCTACATACCGAATTTGAGCTCAGTCGGTTCAGTAGTTTTGGCGTGAAAAAGTAACAAACGTCCGTCCATACAAACTTTTACCTTTATAATAGTAGGGTGTACGAGTAAATCGTATGTAGGGGCGTCCCTACACAAGTAAGACGGCCCATTCTATATTTATTTAGTTTATGCACTGCGACATAATTTTCAATCTTTTTATTTGCGCTTAGAGGGACTGTATATGTAACTAATATAATCCTAAATTATGATGTGTCATTATACAAAGACCGTTCGAATCCACTTTGGAATTTTATCACGTATAGGTATTTATAAAGTTATTGGTTATCGATTATCGAGTAAATTTACTAACAGATAGCTATTAGAGTTGTAATTATACAGAATTATGAGGACTCGTTCAAACGAGTCCTCTAATCTCTAATGCAGTTATCAATAACTGCATTAGAAATAGTCATTAGTAATCCTCTTTCAAAATATGCAGTCATCCAAGTGGACCCGTTGTTTGGCGGCATCTGTTTCCGAAACACGCGTTCTGGAGAGATCCCCAGATATTCCTAGATAGGAATCTGCACAAATTCTTAACACAGGTACTGCATAATAAATTTTGTGCATCCGCAAAAATCAGAAAAGCAATCGATTTTTGAAGAAACTAAAGAAAAACAATTATTACGTGCAATGCGAACACTATAATATCTTAATGTACAATTATTATTATTGCGAGTAATTTTGGGAAAAATAAAGTTATCCGTAACCCGATATTTATTTTGCGGTATTTAGTATAAATTGGTTTCTACTATTTACCGGAGCATTAAATGCTGATAAATAACCCAGTGAGAAAAATATACGTACTATATACTTATAATAAGAGGTTGACACGTGTTGTTTACCGTCCGATTTCTTTAATCGTGTATCCCTCCCGTCCCAATGCCCCCGTTCGTTTATCTTGCGACTCGCAATTATTCGGACTGATAACTTTAACTACCGCGTCTGATAGACTGTGTCGAATAGTCCAATTTCAATGATCGGTTTTGTTATTTCAAAAAGATTGTCTAACTATTTTGAATCGACGAGACACCTTTAGGAATCTTATATGTACCTAATTTAGACTTACACCCTCAAAACTGGAATTTATATAATGATAATATGAAACAACTTCCACACACGATCATCTGGTCCCAAACTTGGTTAGAAGCCTGACCTATGGTAACCAGATGACTGATATATATATACCAATATAAAACGTCAAAGACTGTCTAACTCCACGCCCAGCCCTTGGAAATTCTCGTAATTCGCACGGGAGCAAAGTGACGTGACGGGTAAATCCTCCAAAGACCTATGTTCTTACATACGTCATTAATATATTATAACGACCCCTACCCTTTTTTCATGGCGTGGAGTTTATAATCGTAAAAATCATGACAGCGAGGAAAATCTCATAGAATAGTCCAGTCATACTTCTGACTTTGCCGACACTTGAATATTTATAATTGCTTAAACTGGCTAAAACAGAAACGTGGAAGAAATGGGATAAGTTTTTACCCAGCTATTGCAAGGCCTGCTTAGCATAGTAGATTCACCACCACCTGAGCCGTAGGAATTCCACTGTTGGACATAGGCATCCCCCATTAGAGGCAGGCGGGTTGGCTAGCACAGATCGATGGTTTCACGCAGAGGACGATGCTGGCCGTCCTCTGGATGTGGTCACCGTTAGCCCGCTCTTACTGGAACCTCGTAGTGAGTGTGGTTACTATTCTATAGCCGGCACTACCGGAGCTAACAGCGTACTGTTATACGGGTTCCCGGAATTAAGTTTTTAAAAAAAGATTTTATTTATTACACAACTTATTTATTTTGAAAATAGAAATTTAGAAATAGAATTATCTTTTAAAATACTAAGGAAATAGAAAAATGCCCTTTGGCAGCCTAACGCGTCGGAGGATGGAGAAAGACTGACTTAATTACTCTATTAAAATAAAATGTACTGAATGCGATCTGCTGACTAGGTCGGCAGGCTCGCCCTCGGTGCATATACCCCTACAGGTGATGCCTATAACAACCCCCCGCAGAAGACTAAACTTCAGGGTTCAATGATCTTGGAGTTTACGTCCCTCTAAGACGTGGTGAAGCTACGGGTGAGGGGGTGCTCTGTGTTGAACGAGATTGGGATGCTGAAGATCGAGAAGTTTGCGTTACGTTATGTATTTTTAGACTGCGGCCAGGCTTGACATAATATTTAACATACAATTTATAAGCTACACAAAAAAGAATCATTATAAAAATAAAGGTAAATGTATTTAGCGCATAATGCGTCCCAAATTTTTCGAAAAATGATGGTTCATCTAATATTTCATCCGTATTGCTAATCAAACTTTGTATTATTTTCTTATTGGTTGCTAAGTTTTCCAAATTTATTTTTTTCTAGTTTAATCGGGGATGCATTAAACGTCAGTTTATTTATCTTATCGATATTACAGCAGGACTCGTTTATAATATTAAAGTCTCGGTTTAAAATAGCAAGGCTTACATTTATATATTCTGATTTTGACACGAACTTTATGCTATTACTATATGCAATGCAATGTTTTGGTAACGTAAGTATACCAGTCCCGAGAATGTTTTTATTATAAACGTTAGACGTTTCACATTCTATTGTTAATTTTACAGGATCAGATTGAACGTAAATCCATCGGTTATGATCAATTGCATTCCAAATGTTTACGTAACCAAAAATTGTTTTTGTATCACACTGTTTAGGCAGGGATGAAACCACTCGCGTTATTAGTTCACTTTCGCAGTTTGGGTTCTCACTTGATGATAACACAATAGGGATGTCACATATATAGTTTTCAGGGTTGGCACTTTCACATTGGTGTAATTCGTTTAACGTACAATAATGTGTTTTGTCTTTGGTCATTGCTATAAAAGAACTGCTAGGTATGATAACGCTATAGGTATTGGGCTTTATAGTACTGTACGGAATAGGTAGGGGTAAATTCCGGTATAAATAATACTCCTCGGGATCAACTAAAGGTATTCTTAAGATAAACACAATCTTATTACTATAAAAGTACGAAATTACTCGCGACATACTTAAAATAATATACATTTTGCTTAATTCTAAACTTATCGGTAGACTAACACCAGCACGGAGATGTAGGTGGTTATCGGCGAGTTCTCGGTAAAGCTGCATTGGCGTTATTATAGATGGGTGTATTATATTTTTGCTACTGAATAATACAGCGTTTGTTATGTCTTCTAATTGAAACGATAATGTAAGCAATGATGTTTCAAGTCGGATTAAAATATTATTTAATTTATTTTTTACTAACAATTCATTAGACAAGAATGTAATATTTTTCAAGTTTACGGAGAGCTCGTCGATAGCTGAGTTTAAAATGGCTTCATTCATAATTATTTTATGAATAGTTTGATTATAATCAGTTAAAATTGAAGACGACAAAATAATATTTTGTTTCACAAGTGAAGCCAGTTTTTTCTCATTAAGTTGCGCAGAGTTTAATATTTGGTCGTATTTTACAGCATCGTTTTCATCTAAGGTTCCAAATATAGTTTTCAGAATAGAACCACCAATGCCTATCCAAGCTGACCGTTTGTATTTGTTATCAATAAGGTGGGATATCGATTCAAATTGTTGTACTAGATCCTGATATCTAGTAGCTAGCGGTTCAACCATGTTATAACATTCCGGAAGCTCTAGAGCGTTAGTTTGCCTACATAAAAACTTAAAAGTTCCTAAAACTAGATTAAGATTATCTATATGTGGTTTAATATAAGATATATCGATAGGGATGAGGATATCTAAATTCCCATCATTTATTTTAATTTTCCCTACATACTCAGAATATAATCCAGATCCGGTATGTATTGGTTCAATAAAGTTGGAACTCGCTTCAATGGCGACACTGAAATAGATAAGTACTTATGAATAAATGATTTTTACCTATGCTAAGAATAATTAGGTTACATTTGAACATGACAAAACCATAGGTGACGATATTAAGTTCAAGGTTGATTAGAGCTGGCGAGTTTAATCTCGTCGAAGTGGTGTTTTACATGCCGTCTGTTTATCAGCAAGGAAACCGTGTTGTTGTTATGGACTTTTATAATTTTATAAGGACCTTTCCAGATCGGAGATAAGGCTTTTCTGAGACGCAGATGGTTTTTTATATATACATAGTCGCCTACTTTATATTGAATACGGCGAGAGTGTGCGTCGTATATTGTTTTTGACTTCTCCTTAGAGTTGTTGATGTTAGAGATTGCTTTGTCTCGTGATAACTTTAATCGATGATTCAACATTTTTAGGTAATCTGGGTAAGTCGGGTCGAAGGTCTCGTTAAAAATAGAGTCAGGTAGGTATGGTTTGTGACCAAATAACAATTCGTGAGGACTGAAGTTGGTCGTGGAATGGATACTAGTATTGTAAGTAAGCATTGCCGTATAAACATATCTAGGCCAATTTTCTTGATTAGAGTCAACAAATGATTTCAGATATTCTTTTAAGGTGGAGTGGCTACGTTCAAGGGCACCTTGTGTTTGGGGATGATAAGGACTGCACCAAAGTTGTTTTATTTTAAGGAATTCGCAAGTCTTTTTGAATAATTCGGCTGTGAAATTTGAGCCTTGGTCAGTCAGAATGGTTTTGGGTATTGAGAACAATGATATAAAATGGATTAGGCATTCCATTGTCTCTTCTGCTGTAGTAGAGCGGATTGGGTAGGCTACGGAGTATTTAGTAAGGTCATCTTGAAGCGTCAAGATATACCTAAGTTTGGCTGTGCCGGATTCTGGTAAGGGACCGACAATGTCTAAGGCTACCCGTTGGAAAGGACTTGTTGATGTTGTAGTGATTTGCATGGGTGCTGTGTTGATTTTTCTGAGCGCTTTATTCTGCTGACATAAGGTACACTTTTTTACATAGTTTTCTATGTCGGTTCTCATTTTTCTTTCCAGTAAAATCGTTCTTGGATTCGTTTCAACATTCTAGTCGAGCCTAAATGGCCCGCGATGGGTATGTCGTGATTTTCGTGTAAAATTTTCTTGATTTCACTCAGGGTAGGATATATTATATTATTGTGGTATATGTTGACAGTTATATTAGTGTTATGGAATAAGTAAGTCAACATATTATAGATATTAACGAATGATAGTTTTTCAAATGCGTTTTTGAAATCAGAAATGGCGATTTCGTTGGAATTTTGCGTTATTATGATTTCGTTTCTAATAGATTGTAATGTTTTGAATATATCTTGGTAGCTACTTTCATCAAAATGGTGAACTTTAATGAAGGCTAGGTATATTATTTTGTTATTTATTTGTATCATTTTGAAAGAGCCAAGTTCTCTTTCAGTGGTCGTTAGGAATTCTTCGACACTTGCTGAATTGGATAATATTTCAGTGATATAAGGATTCGCTTCGTCTAAATCGATTGCAGTTGGGATAATAATTATTTCAGAAGATGCTTTTAGCAACGATTGATTGTGTTCTATTTGTTTTGTATTATAACTAATACTTTTGGAAATTTCTTTCAGGAAAGTGGAGTAGTCGGTGTTAACAGGAGAGCTTGGGGAAGATGATGGGCTCACGATGACGTCTGGCAGGACTTCACCGGATTCAGGTAAGTTATTTTGATTTGCAGGACTGACTCCTGGCAGGAGTGTAGGAGCATTGGCTGAATCAGGTAAGTGGTGTTCATTTTCAGAATCTACAGGAGTTGGCAGATTAAGGGGGCTAAAATCAATATCTAAATTATCGTCGTGGGGACTGAGATCAATAGGACCAAGGTCTATGAGTGAGTCGT
Organism: Hemistola chrysoprasaria; assembly: GCA_947063395.1. Classification (NCBI taxonomy): domain Eukaryota; kingdom Metazoa; phylum Arthropoda; class Insecta; order Lepidoptera; family Geometridae; genus Hemistola; species Hemistola chrysoprasaria. Next base: position 9,224,144 of record OX346729.1, read on the forward strand.
CCTCTGGGACGACTGGATTGACGGGATATCTAGACAGAGCATCGGCTGCTGAGTTTAATCTACCTTTGCGATAAATTATTTCATATTCGTATTCTTCTAGCTTCAAACGCCACCTTTGTAATTTGCTACTTGGATCTTTGTGATTGAAAAGCCATCTTAGCGGCCGGTGGTCCGTGACTATCTGGAATTTATTACCGAAAAGGTAAGGGCGGAAAGTCTTACATCCGAACAGGATAGCAAGGAGTTCTTTTTCGGTAGTGCTGTAGTTTGTTTCGCTTTTGTTTAAGGTTCGTGACGCATAAGCTATCGGTTGATCTTTACCGATAGGGCCCTGTGAGAGCACTGCAGCGACAGCATAGTTTGAGGCGTCACAGGTAAGTACAAAAGGCTTAGTGAAATCGGGGTAGATGAGAAGGGGTGCTGAGGACAGTTTGTGTTTCAGATTTTCAAACGCTAATTGTTGTTGATTTTCCCAGTTATAGGGGACATCCTTTTTCAAAAGGTTAGTAAGTGGTTTAGCTGTTTTTGAAAAATCTGGAATGAAACGGCGATAGTAGGATACTAGCCCGAGAAAAGATTTTATGTCTTTAGGTGATTTTGGAACTGGAAATTGAGTTACTGCTTTCACCTTTTCGGGATTTGGTTTTACACCTTCTTCGGTGATTGTATGTCCAAGGTATGCGACTTCACGTCGGAGAAATTCGCACTTATCGGGTTGAAGCTTCAAATTGAAGTTGCGGAGTCTTTGGAAAATAGCTATAATATTAGCTATGTGTGAGTCTAGATCATGTGAATAGCAGACTACGTCATCTAAGTATACGTAGCAGCGGATGCCTTGTAAACCAGAGAGGGCTGTATTCATCAATCTCTGAAATGTCGATAGGGCGTTTTTTAGCCCGAAAGGCATTCGTGTGAATTGAAAATGTCCTTCAGGGACGTTGAATGCGGTTTTCGCTTTGTCTACTTCATTTACTTGGTTTTGGTGAAACCCGGAAGCTAAGTCTAAGGTTGAGAAATATTTACTATTACCGAGTTGGTCAAGGATTTCTGCGATTTGGGGAATCGGATAAGTATCTCCGATGGTGACGTCGTTCAATTTTCTGTAGTCTATGACGACGCGCCATTTTTGTAAATTCGATGCGTCGAGTTTTTTTGGTACTACCCAAATAGGGGATGACCAGGGAGAGTCAGATGGTTCGATAATATTCTGATTTAACATTTCTTGTATTTGGCGTTTAACCTCAGTTTTGTGAATTTCAGGGAATCGGTATGACTTGGTATGAATAGGGACATCTGTTGTGGTTTTAATTTCGTGTTTCAGGGCGTTGGTACAAGTGAGGTATTCACCAGGAAGGTGGAAAACGTCAGAGTAGTCGGAGCACACTTGATAGAGAGCGTCTTTTTCTTCGCTGTTAAGATGAGAGACACGTAATTGATTGAGAACTTCTTGAGTCCGGGATAGTGTGTCCTTCGGGGTATTTATATTTACATTATTTACAGGGTACGGAGGTGATTCACTTAGGTCGGGAGAGTCAATAGGGGTAAGTTTTAGATTAAGCGTTGATTTTAAGGTAATTGGTTTTTCTGAAACATTGACTACAGATAGGTTAATTCGGTTATTACTTTTTACTCGAACAATACAGTTAGAAATTAAAAGGTCCTTGGAGGGACTTTGGTCTAAGATGAGGCCCTCCTTTAAATTTGGGTTTTGTACGGAACATTCGATAACGGCTTCTGTTCTAGGCGGAATGATGTAAGTAGGATCACAAAAATGAAGTGTTAGGGACATTTTTCCCAGATGTAGTAGGTTATTGTCATAATCGATTTTACAGCTGTGGGTGTTGAGGAAGTCGGTACCTATGATGCCATCATAGGGGAGATGAACTTTGTCGACAACATGGAATTTGTGGGACACAGATGATTTTTGTAGGTGAAATTTAATAGGTACATGTCCCAGAGTTTGGATTGGTTGTTCTGATGAGTCTATGCCTTTGAGTTTGAGGATGTCTTTGGTTAATTTTGGTCGTTTCTGCATGCAGGATTGTTTTATCAGACTAATAGAGGATCCCGAATCTACTAGTAAGGATAATGGGATGTTGGATATCGTAGAGTCAACTAGGACGTGAGGAAGTAGCAATTTTGTGGGATCATTTGTGATTTCGTATACGTTGTTTGACGATTTAGTGGGTTTTGTTTCCCGCGATCGTGGCAGAACGTTGTTTTGCTGCTCACATTGGGAAAAGGATTCAGTGGAGTTATTTTTTTTTTTAAATAAGGACTTCCTTGTAGCGGAGTCTTGGATTCAGTGGAAACAGTGGATTTAGCATTTCGGCTTCCATGTGGCGGAGCCTTGGAAACAGCGGATTTAGAATTTAGGCTTCCATGTAACGGAGCCTTGGAAACAGCGGATTTAGAATTTAGGCTTCCATGTAACGGAGCCTTGGACACAGCGGAGTCAGTGATAAGAGTGTCGGATTTAGAAGTTTTAGATCCCGCACGACACTGGGACGAGACAGCTATTCGTTTTTTGAATCTGAGTCAATTTCATCATGGCCTTCATCATGATAGGATTCGTCGTCATTAGGATTGGCGACGAAATGGATCGGCGGGAATTGTTTCTGTTGAGGCTTGTAGCCCGAAGTAGAAGGATGTTGAGGGTCATTTTGACGGAAACGGTTATTATTGTACTCGCGTTTTCGGCAGTCTTTAATGTCATGACCTATGGCCTTGCAATATCTACATACTAAACCAGGTTTTTTAGTGACAGAATTGGATGTTGACGGTTGGTTAGATTTCGAAGGATAACTTTGAGATTTGGATTTAGACAAGTTATTATTATCGGATTGAGGTCGCTTGTATAAGCTTTGCTGGATTCTTTCCTCTGATATGGCAATGTTAATAGCTTCATTTAGCTTTTTTGGTGACCTGCTTCTCACCATGTTTGAGAGTCTCGGATGCAGACCTATGAGGAAGTGATGGAGTGTGAGGTCCTCCATGGCTGCCACGCGTCCAGGGATCTCTTTGATTTTAGTGTTGGACGTGGAAATTTCGGTCATTAACTGTGAGAGGCAGGTTTCCAACCTTAAAGCGAATTGGTTGACAGATTCTTGCGGACCTTGCTTGCTCTCTTGTAGATCGGTTAATAGGTGAGCATAATGTTTACGTTCCCAAAACTGGGTTTTGAGAAATTCTTTGAGCTGTTCCCATGAATTAAATTCTTTAATTGAGCAAGCAATTTCCGCTTTGCCTTGAAGTTGACAAAGTATGTATTTAAATAAAATGGGCTTTTGCGACTCTGTCGCTAGGTCGTATGCGTTGTTACAGTTATTGATAAATGAATTCAGCGTTTCTCTGCTGCCATCATATGGTTTAATGAATTTAAGAAGAGTATTGAACTCCATTTTTTCGGGCTCTACTACTACTTTAGTTTTAGACGAGCCGGGCGTTGAGCTGCTTTTAGGCGGCGCAAAAATTTCAAGGACGTCGTTTAAAGGCTTATTATCTACATCGCTAGTAGCGGCTGTATCAGAAATTTCATCATTTTTTGTAGATTTCGGCATTTGTCTTAAAAGGATTGACTTGATTGAAATTTATGTATGTTATTTACAAAATAAGCCTCTAAAATAAGACCTAAATAATTTTATGAGATAGGTAGTAAAAGTATTGATAACAATGACCAAAGACTCACAGGAAGTAGAACGCGTAGGCGGCTGCTGCGATAAGCTGCATTCTCCGACGGCGACGTGTCGACACGGTAAGTATCGAAAACGACCTCGATGTCAAGGTTCAGGAACAAATTCCGGAGTTCGGTGCTGGACGGGTCACAACTTCCAAGGTGACAGGAGCCTCTTAATGCACAGGTGGAACTCGGTGAAAAGCGTCGGCCAGAGTTGCAGGAATGTTTAATGTTTGGGTCTCTCTCGTAGGGTGATTTTGATCGTTTTACAGCAATCAGTGGATAATTGTCAGGGTACAGTGGATTTGTGGTTTCCTGTTCTTCAGGAAGTTATAGAATACAGCAAATTGTCTTGTATATTCAGGACAGTGATTACACAACACTGATTTTATTTTTATTTTATTTTTTGCACTTTTCCGGGATTTTTCGCACTTTCACTTATGCACTTTTTCAGAACACAGAGACGGACCGAGGGACCTTGACTGATCCCTTTTTCGCTGCCACCAATGTTATACGGGTTCCCGGAATTATGTTTTTAAAAAAAGATTTTATTTATTACACAACTTATTTATTTTGAAAATAGAAATTTAGAAATAGAATTATCTTTTAAAATACTAAGGAAATAGAAAAATGCCCTTTGGCAGCCTAACGCGTCGGAGGATGGAGAAAGACTGACTTAATTACTCTATTAAAATAAAATGTACTGAATGCGATCTGCTGACTAGGTCGGCAGGCTCGCCCTCGGTGCATATACCCTTACAGGTGATGCCTATAACAGTACGACGGTAGATTCATTAGTTATTAATTTCCATCATATTGTGGACTAATCATAAACAAACAAAACGATATAACGAAGTAAGATACTCACCAAATTCCGAGAATTTGTAAAAGAAATGGAACTTTATTTTCCGCTTACGAGTTATTTTAGTAAGTAGGTACATAAAAAGTACATGGCTGTGTTTAGTAATAACTGTTATAATATCAGTTTACTTCCGAAGCGCTCGTTCAGTGCCGGGCTGCATCATTAAATAAATTATAGTGACTTTTTTGTTTGAAAATCGTGTCCGGTCTGTCATTATCTGCAACTCTATAACCGCGAACGACTGAAGTGTTACCGTGATCCGGCTCCTACATGATGTAGTAAAGTGTGTGTAAGCGACATGATTGTTCGCAGAAGGAGTAAGCCGATGTTCCCGATGACGTACACGGCTCGCGCGACGCTCGAGATCGGCAGCGGCAGCGTGTGCTCGGGCCGCGCGGTCACCACCACCACCGCCTCCAACCAGGTGCGTACGTCGCCCCTCGCCCCCGCGCTACCCCCGCCCTCGCCCTCGCACCCGCCCCCGCCTCCCTCTCACTCACACCCGCGCGTGCGCCCCCGACACACGGACGACCAGAGCCGGCTCATGGGAGCCATATGCTCCAAGCTGCACGAGCACGGTGGTGGTACGGTGGAGAAGGCCGAGCCGCGCGGCCCGAGCGCCGCGCCCCCCGCGCCCCCGACCCGCACCGGCAACACCTTCCTCCAAAAAGTCGACATGTGGTACGACGGCCTAGCGGCCTACGATCGACCTCTGCGACGAATGATATACGCCGATCCCCTCCCGAAAGTAGAACGTGAACACTTGCGAAGCGAAGACGCTATCCCCCGGAAGAGCGCCCTCGAACATCACGACGAACGACCGCCGGCGCCGTATTCCGCCGTCAAGAAACCTTTCGAAGGAACCAAATATTATAGTGAAAAAACATATCAAACTAGGAGCGATGAAATCGTGCATAACGTAGTAGAATACTCGACGCGTAGCATCAAAAGTGATATTAGCGTAAGGAAAACTTATAGGGAAAGAATAGTAGCGAAAAAATTAACCGTAACGACGCCGTCGTCGATAAACCCCAGAAACGTTAGAAATATGTCTATAGGCAAGCCCCCGTCTTCCACGCGAATAGTCGACGGTCAAACTGTCGCTGAAGAGGCGAATCGTCATAAAATCTATAACAAAAAATGTAACTCAACGGCCGACGAAGTCGTAGCATCGGATCCCAAACTAGAATCGGACGTGAAGGAGATCTCTTGTAACGATATAAAAAAGATTGAGAGCGAAGTATTGAAGTCAACGGAAGACCAAACGTCGAAATGTTTTCAGATGAGCGACATCTCGACCCCACCTGCGGACGACGCGGTCGGTGGATGCGATACGAATCCTTTGAATCCGACATCAGAATCATATGACGATATAGAGCTCGAGGAGATCGTATGCCAGCGCCACGCCGATACCGGATCCTTCACCAAATATCTCGCGGGACAGGAAAAACTGTTACAAGCATTAGAATCTACTAACTCTATAAACGTAGAAGATGAGTATTCTATAAAAGTGCTCGAACACAATAACAACGTAATGTCGAGCAAACATTCGGACGATATCGAAACGATGCGAAAAAGTGACGTAAGTAGCGAGAATGATAATACGAGTACTAATATTGAAATGGACGCCATTACACGCGGGATGACGTCCTACGACGACGCGAGTAATGAAGCGGTCGTCCAGTTGGATAGGAAAGCCGACGAGCAAGCGTCCGGCGATAGCTACATCCTGGCCGAGCTTCCCAATAACGCTTATGTCTTTCTAACACTCCCCAAACTCTTAATGACGCCTCTTAACCAGGAGTACCGACCCTCAGTGGAGGTGCGCGAGATAGACACTAACAAGTCCAAGAAGAAGACTAAAGACAAGCCTGTAACTAGTAAGAAGAAGGAAACGATCAGTAAAAACGCGCTCAGAGCGCTTCTGTTTAAGAATCTTTTTAAAAGTGAGGCTCCCGCGCCCGATCAAGAGGTAGGCGCCCTTGTAGCTAATTGTTCGTTGTGCGTATGGCGAGCCTTCGTTGATATCTCCCGTTCGATTATTCGCAGGTCGATTCCGCTATACCGTTTAATTGCATCACAACACCGGAGGTTGTGGCTAGTTGCAACACGACGCCGTCCTCCTCACACTCCGCCGTGCCCATCGATCCAAAGGTGACAATTATAACAACATTTTGTACCGACATGTGCCGCCTCTTTACTGCGTTATGCGTTTGTTTACACTATTGCACACTTTTCATGCAGTGTTCACAGCCGGCGACACGCGTGCTCAGCACGTATTCTTATTGTTTTATGACGTACATTTTCTAAGGGTGTGTTCATTGTTCATATCTATTTACCAGGTGGCATCTAATCCACATAACCTCTTTCATATAGGACCTAAAACCTGATGAAATGTGTGTGTGATTTTACGGCACGGGTACTACGCGCAATCGCGGAGCGACAGTGGATAAATTGTGCAATTACTGCTGTCAGTGATTGCGCGTTTTTTCTGCTGTCATGCCACTATTTCAAGTTCGTAATACCCGTGCGGGACTGGGTCTTGGATACACCTATGTTATGTTTTGTCTATGAGGGATTCGGAAGATTCGATGACGATTGTGTTGATGATTATTGTGTTTCGTGAAAGGCATCTAAAGTCTGTACTTTAGATGCCTGTCACGAAACACAATTCGATCCTATTTCGTTTAGATGTTTGTACATTAGAGTATATATTTTATCAGTGCTGTGGGCTACGTGCTCGGACGCTGTCGCCAGTTGTGAACACTTCTTTAAACGTATTTTTGACGCCTTCCGCTTCGTTGTTATTAATTAACGCAAGTTGAATTTGCCTGTAAATCTGAGCCTGTTTGCATTTAAGTATGTTAGTCGAGATTTTTTTGAATTCCATTTTAAACTGTTTTAGATAGATTATCATTATAACGTTGAGTTTGTTTTCAATCCGTAGTTAGTTTTTATTTGGGTTTATATTGTGCTGTGCCGGACCCCACCTAGTGTAGAATAAAGGCAGGGATATAGGTTAGGTTAGGTTTAATAATTATTAGTTTTTGTATAAAACATCATGATTGGGCATATATTTGTGTCATCATGGTTGGGTTTATGCGTGTTATCGTAATATCGAGGTCTACAATAATGGCCTGTCTAGATGTAGGACGAAAGGTCGCAGCGTACATTTTCATCATATATAGTCCGTCGCTCTATGTCATTTTATACCATCCGCTGTAAACGATGTAATTTGAACGAAATAAATGTAGATACGAACTGTCGCTCTTCGTTTAGAGAAAAAACAAAGAATGTCTATCTTTCAGTGACTGGTTTTCGACCACGATAGATTCAGTAGGTCAATTAAGAACACGCAAGTTGTCTGCGCCTGTGAACAATACCATTAATTATTAGTGATCGACTGCTGAGGGGCAATAAATATATTGAGAATTTGCAAGTAATAATAGGACTAGTACCGTGAACCGTAAGATAGTAGGATACGGATTAAAGGGATAGGGTACTGTGAACCGTATGATTCGGCTTAAAGTTATAAGGGATAGGGTACTGTAAACCGTATGATACAGCGTAAAGCTTAAAGCGATGGGGGATCTTAATGTTTAAAGAGATAGGGTACTGTGAACCGTATGATTAGGCTTAAAGTTATAAGGGATAGGGCAGGGATAGGTAAACCGTATGATACAGCGCAAAGTTTAAAGCGTTGGGGTTTTTTAAACCGTGTGATACGGCTTAAAGTTTAAAGAGATAGGGTACTGTGAACCGTATGATTCGGCTTAAAGTTATAAGGGATAGGGAAGGAATAGGTAAACCGTATGATACAGCGTAAGGTTTAAAGCGTTGGGGTACTCTAAACCGTGTGATACGGCTTAAAGTTTAAAGAGATAGGGTACTGTGAACCGTAGGATACGGCCTAATGGGATAGGGTACAGTGAACCGTAGGATACGGCTTACGAGGATAGGGCACTGCAAACCGTAGGCAGAAGTATCGTAGAAGAGAGCGGCACACAGCGGGCGTCATACGGAGAACGTAGCGTAGACGTAGAGTAGAGTAGTGAGTGGTGGATGTGTGGCAGCCGTTGCAGTTGGACTCGGAGTACCGCGCCGTGTCGAGCCTCACCGGCGCGCCGCCGCACCCGCCCGCGCAGCCCCAGAGACTTCGACCCACTGCCGCGCACGAACAGGTAACGCTTCCCTCTTAACACTCGCCACCTATTAGGACTACAACACAATCATAATAAAATAGCCATATCGTTTCTTATTCCCCCCTTTTCTCCCTTTATAATTTAATCATTCGATGTTAATTTTTAACTGATATTTTTGGGTTCTCCGTTCCTCAAAACGAAAAAAGGAACTCTTATAGGATCATTACGTTGTCATTCCGTCTGTCAAGACACTTTTTCTCGGGAGCCCGTTGAGATACCAAGTTGAAACTCGTATCAACAACTCAGGCCTACGGTTCCTTGTTGCTGTAAAAAATTCAAACTACTAAGTCAATGCAATCAAATTATGATCAAATGGCTATTTTATTGCACGTGTCCGTACTTTGCGGAAATGGCTAAAAACTTCTAGAGTACTTGCCGTTGGCTAGCATCATGAAATATGGCAAAAAGCAGACATCAAGATCTTATATCACAAGCAAAGGAAAAAAATCACGAAACCGTAAAATTTTACAAAAAGAAAATTTAGTTATTTACACTGACATGTTTGCGGTATCTAGGAACCCTACAACAAGCATACTTAAAAAGGTATGCGTTAACGATTTATTTTCAAGATTGTATCAAATTCATAAAAGGTGGCGTGGCGTATACTCTTAAGCCGTCTGTCTACTATAACTAACGGAATAGAAATGTTTATGCTTTCAAAAAAGTATTTGAGTTGAAATAAATGAGATTATGCCCACTGGAACGTTTCGCAACCGTTGCGAGTCATGCGCGGAGCGTTGGCGTTTGTCAATAATGTACAATGAAAACGTTGATACGTTACAATGGGCAGCATACACCGTTTCACCGTTTCGTATCCGTGTCTAATACGGTAGGACAACAATGCTCATTATATCGGTACCTTATGTGGAAGTGTCCGACCAGGCGGTTTTTATACAAACAAATTTATTTTGTCGCTCACAGCTCTGTGATGTACCAATATAGTGGGCATAGTGCTTTACAATACGTTCCGGTGCAGTGGGCAGATAGCTTAACTTCAACCGAACCACTATTATCACAAATAAATTGATTTTCTGCATGCCTCTTAATGATTTTTGATCAGTATAGAGTAAAAAAAGCTTTCGCGAACAGGTAACTCTTCACTCTAACACCGCTAAAGAACCTCTATTAACATCACTAATAATTTGATTATTTTTGCATGCTTTTTAACAATAATATTAATAATGCAGCTTTCGTAACATAACTGAACTAAATATTGTTTAAAGCAAAGTCCCTTTTCGCGTCTGTCTGCTTATCCATGCAAGTGATTTTGCTAATTTCGCCAATGGATGGAGTGTTTCAAAAGGAAGGTCTACATGTATCATTTATTAAGGTTTTGGTAAAAATTGGCTGAAATATGTAGTCCGTCGCGAGTTGCGATCCCGCACGCGTGAGCTCCTGATACAGGACACCGGAGTTGTCCGAAACCTAGGTCGAGCGATTTCGACTTTAAACGTGAGTTAAGTCGTTATATTATAACATAATAAATATGAGTACCACTCACGGTAGTTTTCAAAATTGAATTTTGAATTTAGTATTATAAAATTCTTAAGGCAAGACTATAAATATCTATTTGCAGTATTAAAACGTATTTTTGGGGTATTACGTATGGGCAATTCGTCGGGCACCGGCCCCGCAATGATATATGTGCATTTTTATTACCAGAGAATCATGGCAGTGTGTTTACAAGAAGCCACGACGTACATAGTTTTTTTTTTATAATAATGAGTAACAAGACGAGCAAACCAGGTAGGTGCCTGATGGTAAGCATCATGATTGCCCATATAAGACACAGTGCCGCCCAGTTTTTAAAATTCAAAATTCTGCGCGGCACTGCACTGCGCCTGTTTTTTTTTCGCTGGTAAAATGGTAACTTAACCCTTCAGACCGGAACACAGTAATGTTTGCACATTACTGCTTGGTTACATTATTATAATATCGTAATATATAGAATGGTATAGGAAACTCAAGCCTATTTCGTTTGTTGTACTATTAACCACCACTGATTTATAGTAACCAGAGATATTTTTTTCGTCTTCGTAACTAACTGGGATGGATACCAGACCCTCTTGTAATAATAGGGATTCATTGTAGTATATAATAATGATAAATGATAGTGAAATAAAGGAGAATGTTGTATGCAAGCAGCCACGAAGCGTTATCGCGAGCAGCTTCAACGGGCTGCCTCTCTCGCGGCCCAACTACGGCTCCACTGCCACCACTTCCACTGAAGAGTACAAGGTAGGAACTGTGTTTACAAGAACTTTTGCAGTTCGAATAACATAATAAGACTACCTCGCGTTCGAATATACCTCTACAGATATATCTACAAGAAGAACGCACGAGAAATTTGTTGAGATTGGTTTTAACAATATTCGGTGTGGTTACTACATTCGCGTGGTGACTATGCTGAAGTTTGCAGGCATGTCTGTCCTCTATGACTCGGTTGACTTTATTATATTATGAGCTTTGAGAATAAAGAAGATTTCATATATAGGTTTTGAATGAACCCTCCCAAGAGTTCAGATCGTTATCCATATTTATGTTCGAGACTGTCTCAATAATGCAACTGTTATATTTTCCAGAAATCTCTCGACGAAAACGGTAACTCCGTCCAGTCGTACAGTTCGCCGCTCTCGAGCTCTAGTCAACACAAGAAGCCGAGGAGGAAAAAGTCGTCCAAGAACGAGACCGTGATCGACTGCAGACAGATCGACGGCTACCAGGGAGACAAGGACGTGAACGAACTGCTGCGCTTCATAGAGTCGAACGCCGAGCAACGCGCGCCCAAGCTGCGCGCCAAACACAAGGAGGACGACGACAAGGGCGCCAAGAAACGGTCCACCGAGCGACGCAAGGACAAGGAGACCAAGGTGAAGAGGGCTTCCTCGCTCGAGGAGCTCTCGCGCACCAAGCTCGAGGACCTGACCGCCGCGCCCCGCGCCGCCCCCGCCAAGCCCGAGCGCCGCTCGTGGGGCGACGCCGCCCCGGCCGCCCCCTCCGCCCCGCGCGAGCCCGCGCTCGAGCCCGGCCCTCCCGCGGCCACCGAGCAGGCGGACTTCCAGACGGTGACCAAGAAGCGCAAGCCCCGGCGGCGCACGGAGGAGGCCCCCGCGCGCCGCGCCCGCGCCCCCTCCCCGCGCCGCCGCGAGTCCGCGCCCCCCTCCGAGCGCAGCAACGACTCCAACGACGACCTCGACTCGGTGCACTCGCTGCCGGACGCGCCGCGCGCCGCGCCCGCGCCCCCCGCGCCGCCCCCCGCCCCGCCCGCGCCGCACGCCTCATACGCGGACATCGCGCGCACCAAGCACAACATCCCCGACCTCATCGAGTCATGCAACTTCTACGCGGAGGGCGAGGGCGGCGCGGAGGCGGAGGCGGCGGCGCGCGCGGAGGGCGCGGGCGCGGCGCACTCGGACGCCGAGGGCTACCCGGCGCTGGAGGCGCGCCGCCCGCCGCGGGAGCGCGGCGCGGCGGCGAGCGCGGCGGGCGCGCGCCGCGAGCGCAAGGAGCGCGCGCCCGACGTGGTGGGCGAGGGCCGGCCCGCGGTCATCCTGCTGGACGCGGCGGCGCGCGCGCCCGACATGGACGGCGTCACCTTCGGCTTCGACATCAACGAGCAGCTGCTGTGCGGCGGCGCGCGGCGCCCGCGCTGCGACCTGGTGCGGGACGCGGACGCGCGCGCCCCCGCCGCCCCCGCCGGCCCCGCCGGTCCCGCGCCGCTGCGCTACCTGCCGCCGCCGCCGCGCGCGCACACGCCGCACCTGCACCAGATCGTACACTATGTAGCCAGCGGTGAGTCCACACTTCACTACACACTACACTACACACCGCTCGTGTTGTGCACTATGTAACCTGAATCTACAAACACTTGGAACACGTCCCTGGTTGTTTCCACTGAAGTTTTATACGTCACTTTCTAAAAAAAAAAGTGTAGTTTCAAATACTACAAAACCAGATTAAAAACGATCGATCTAGATATGTATCATCGGAAACTTATTCTATTTCACACTATTACTATTTCAAACTGTTTATAATTATTTCCACCACAATAAAAAAAAACGTTGTAATAGAAATAATTATTAGAATTCATAAGTTAATCCGGTATATTTATTACATTTGAAATTAAACGTCAATTGTTTGTAATCGATGGCCTCGCCCGGCTGACGAGACATATTTCGTCGCATATGAAACTTCTCTTCTATAATACAATGGGAACTCTGGCGATCCCGCTTCCCCCCCATAGATCATCTGACCCTTCCACTGACTCTGTGATGATACATTCCAGCGTGGGAGGACGTGGTGCGGTGCGGCAGCGGCAAGGTGCGGTACTACAGCGAGTAACTACTCTAGTGAGTGCGCGGACTAGTGAGCGCGTGTGATCTGTACTGACGATACGTTCGCTGCCTACAGCGACTGGAAACCAGTTATACTGCGCATTTAATATATAAATATTGCACACTAAAAAAAAATTTAAAAAAAAAGTTGTATAAAGTTCGGTTCGATTCGGGTTCGACGCGAGATTTTAAAACTATAGCCGTCGCGCTTCGGGTATGAAATTGTGAGATATATTGAGTTGCAAATAGTGCTCGGTTGTATGATATAAGATATTATACAGAGACAGTGAAGTGGAGTGAAGCAAAGATAGGCGAACAACGAGCGACGCGTCGGACGAACGAACCAAATTCGAGTTTTCGGTTAAAAATGGGAGGCATATACTTTTTGTTTCTGTTGATCTTTATTGCGCTTGAGTTTTTTGTTATATAATCACAAATATTTGATAGTTTTCCCCTAACTAGCCACTCAAGTCTATTTTGTTATGTATTTTTAAGTTTTACCATTTAAATGTGTAAATAAAATGAAAGATCTTGAAATGTGTAACTGACCATGTTGCGTGGATCGGTGCCATGGCGCTTGTTCGTGTGTTTATAGAATTACAATTCCATTAATAAACTGCATTTTATATATAATTATGTATATTCGCATAACAACCAAACATTTTTAAATTATCGTATAATATTTTGCTTGGTTGTTATGATACATTAAATGTTTTTCCAAAGACGCCCCACTACACGCCAGGTTAGGCGTCAGTCAAGTGCCATCAATCATGATTGATAATGAGTGACGGATGACCAATTTCTTCTTGAATGACGTCAGTGTAGATTGACGATAGCTTATTGGTTGACCAATAATTGTCTAATAAATAAATTGTTAAGGCGTTTCTTAGTTAGTATGTTTAGTGGTAGCGTTAATAACTAGATACCGCAAACAATCTGATAATCACATTTTTTGTTTGTAATGTACTAATTTTTTTACAGCAGCAAGGAACCGTGAACCTGAGTTATATTGTGTTCGAACTTGATCAAGGAGTTCCCGAGAAATAGGGTCTTGACAAACTCACAGACAGACAGACAGACAATGAAGTGATCAGAAGGGTTCCTTTTTTTCCTTTTGAGGTCAGGAACCCTAAAAATAATTTTGGTACTCATTATTTTTACACTCGACAAAGTAGTATACGAAGCTTTGATTCTTTGTTAATTTTAACCCACAATGGCAAATTAAAAAAGGTTGTTTATATAAAATGATAACATATGAAAAAATCTATTCTAATTTTTTTTGTGGTTACAAATTCATCCATCAGGCAAAACTGATGCCAAAACCTGTCGTGTAATATACGCCTTATATTATATGGTATACAATAAATTAGGAATAGATAAACCATGAGCGAGCGGCGTAGAATGTACGGTGTTTATATGTGAAATAATTAACAATCCTAATAAACATGTGCATGATGTGTTTAATATAATTATTGAGCATGTTGAAACGATCCGGGAGTGCGTGTAAATGCCTCTTAACAATTTTAGTTTATATTGATCGTGTTTTGACCAAATCCTATGATAATATAGATCCACGAATAACGCGCCGAACGAAACGAATTTCTTATAAAATTCTACTAATATTAATGTGAAAGTTTGTGAGGATCGATGGTTACTGTTCGACTGAACCGATTGGGCTGAACTTCGGTGTGTGTAGATAGTTTAGACCCTGGACTAACACATAGGGTACTTTCATCCCGATATTTCCAAAGGAATGACGTCTACGCGGATGAAACCGCGGGGCACAGCTAGTTCTTTATATGGAACTTGCTATGAAACCTCGCACACCTGCCCGCGTCGAATCGCCCAAATCCAAACCAAAAGTGTGCGAAGTATATTTATTTATAAAGAATTCTAAAATATTTCATATAAAGAATTATTAAATTAGTTTCGTTCGCCTCGGACAGATGTGCGTTCAACTTAATATACCACCATGGAGATGTCATCGGAAGGATTTCCCCTCTTATTCTGCTCATATGGTGCGTAGTAAGCCCACATGCATTATCAATAAATGTTTCACGCGCAACCGCTGACAAAGATTTACTGCATTTGTTTGCGTGATTATGGTAATGTGTGCTGTAGCTGTTTATCTCATCCTCACGAAACGACAGAAATAAATGAGTACTGGAAGTAGTATGACCATTCCTAATTGCTATACAACGCGTTACAAAGTTTAGTTAGTAATACTGAAGGGGGCAATCTAAAACTGAACAAATTTCAAAATAAATAAATAATTGAGTCATCATCAGCAGCCGGAAGACGTTTCTGAACATGGGCCTCCCCCATAGAACGCCATAAATTATACATATGGGAGAATTTTGCCGTAATCACCAAACTTGTGCGGCTTGGTGCTAGCAGCAGTTGGAATACTTGGTGCCGGAGAGCGTTGCTGATCAATCTACGAATATGTCCCTCTGTCGGGTCTCACGGCTCCCTCGGGATGAGAAAGAGGAACTGAGTAATTCGCGAAAAAAATATCGACTTTAGAAACATATTTGCCGATCAGCTGATTCAGTTTGTATGGGAGGTCGAAAATTTTTTTGCTAATTTCTCAATTCTTCCGTTTGAAAGTTGTTCTGTTTTGGGTAGATACACTACCTTATGTAATACTACTACTGACACATTCAAATGTGATATATGATTCTGTGTTCAATAGCAACCTTCCACCATTAACTTCTAACTCCATAACCTAATGATTTTGTAAAATATATCTATATCTTGTTTTATGTCACAGTCCGTCCTATATAACTTGGCGC
This sequence comes from Hemistola chrysoprasaria, assembly GCA_947063395.1. Classification (NCBI taxonomy): domain Eukaryota; kingdom Metazoa; phylum Arthropoda; class Insecta; order Lepidoptera; family Geometridae; genus Hemistola; species Hemistola chrysoprasaria. The sequence goes on from OX346729.1 coordinate 9,240,013, forward strand.
TTAGACGCAGCGCTAGTTTCTATGCAACATTTGCGATATTTGATCTTTTGTTCCTTTTTTTCCCACGCGTCAACTTATATGAGACGGAGATATCGTATTACCAGATGTAATCTATAATTCTATAACGCATTTTATAAAATGCAAAGACAATGTAACATAATATTGTAATATATTTTGTTATATGATGTGAAACTAAAATGTAACCCGTATTTATGTGTTTTAGCTATGTAGCCATAATCACTTAAGTAACTTGGAAAAACTGTGAAAATTTTCATGTCAAAAATCGGATGTAAGGTATGTATTGGTTACATGCCTGTTGATAAAAAAAAATCACAATCTGAACAAATTGCATTTAACTACATTGTAATCTGTCGCCGTGTTTTTTGGTCGGGGTGTTTTTGTGCGCTTGAATATTAAAACTTAGGAAATAAAAAATACAAAGAAAGTTAGAAAAAAACACAAAAAAAGGTGAACTGCCAGTCTTATGGCATTAACATAGTATAACAATAAGTACTACATACTAGTAGGTCAATATTCAGACAGCCTGAATGAGCGTACCGGGGCGCAATAGAAGCCGGCCGGACCAACCTCCGGCAACGTGGGCAGGGGGGTACTCCGCTCTCTGTCATTCCGCACCCCATCGTTGCTACGTCTAGACTCACTAGACCTACTAGTAGAACTTATTATGCTATGGTATTATGCTATCTCTTATAGACAACTGGGATTTGAAAAGACCAGTTATCACATGAAACGATGGCTCACACAGTAAATGATACTTTACAGTATGATAAGTTCAACATTACTGTGCCAAAAAGGACAGATTTTTTTTACCTATATCCAAAATCATAAATCGAGACCGAATTTGTAAACAAGGATGTCAAAATAGCTATAAGATGTTTGAAATTAATATTTTTTGGCATAAAGAAATTATTATTTACTTTTTCAGTCACGGTCTATGTCTTTGAGTATATTAGCGCGCCTTTGGATACTTAGGCTCAATCATAAAACAATGTTCATAAGAAATATTGTATGATATAGTACCTATCAATACAGAGGCAAAAATGGTCGAAATAAACAAGATCTCGCACTCCAGCCTGACTCTTGCTTACGTCAATATCGAATTGCCATTGCTTAGTAAATTTGAACTTTGAGAACATCCAGCCCCGCTGTCACAGTAACCAAGGGAAACAGTCCCAGGGCGTTAGGACGAGACAGTAGATATGCATTGTTCAGGCTAAAAACCGGCTAAAAAAGGGGATAAAAACCGGGGGGTTATCCCCGTGTCATGCTAGGCCTGCAGGAACGGCGATGACTTAAGCAGGGCTCAGTCACGTGACCATTCGTATCTCGTGATTGCCGTTCCTGGCCAAGTATAATGTGAATGTACCCTGTACCATAGTATAAAAAGCTCTACCTGTCTAGTAGTAGGTCGACATCCAAGCAGCCTGAATGAGCGTACTGGGGCGCAAGGAAGCCGGCCGGTACTATGTCTGGCAGCGCTTGGGGGGACGGAACTCTGCTCTCTGTCATACATACCGCACCCCATCGTCGCTCCGTCTAGATGCAATTGACCTACTAGTCGAACTTATTATACTAAGTCTGTACCATGGCGTCAACTATGATAATTATTACTTGATGTCCTTAGAAAATCACGCCACAAAACCAAAATTAAAGGAATAGTTGATTGACATGATTTCATTTCAGCTCATCAAAAGTCATAAAATCATTGTAAATATTATTATTCATCCACAATTTATATGGAACCAAATGCAATTGAAATAAAATTTTAAGTTGATAAAGCTAGTCGAGATTATTAAACAAAAAAAAAAATTATGTGTTAAATACAAAAAAAAATGTATAAATATACATACTTTTAATGATACCTTTAAAATTGTATATCTGTGTTGTATTTAAATCTTGAAACGTGAAATCTGAGGCATATTCTACGTATTTCTTGTTTTTAGCTTGACTCTAGCTAAAGTCTTAAAAAGTGCGAAACTGAATGATGGATGATGTTGCTTAATGTTTTTTTAATGGCTGTTGAAAAATTAGTTTCAATCTGTACAGAACATTGAGGGTAACGAGTGATAAACACCGCAGAAGGCCAAACTGTTAACATTGATACCTTATAACAATATTACACAAAGCTTTGAAAAATTATGTGACAGTTGCATTCTTACACAATTTCTATGAAACAATTTTTGTAAACAAAGTTATGTACAATTATTTTTACTTAGTTGCCAAAAACATTTCTTGTCATTATCCCATTGTTCACTGTGAAGTCCGGAAATAACCTTGTACAGTAAGCGAAGGTAAATAATGCGCTCACAGGGGGCTTCATTCAACGTTAACAACGTTTCGCTCTAAACATGCATTACTAGCATTAGTTATCTTTACTTACTGTAGTTATAAAGTACGTTCGTCCGTCCCAGTCGAGCTAATACCGACATGATTTCCGCGTGACGTAATCATCGCTTTAAAGAACGCAGTGTGTTGCTGTTTATCCAATCCAAATACGCCATTTCATTTTCGAACGTTCAGTAACGCCCACTTAACGAAAAGACGACTTTTCTATGCCATCGTGTGATAGAGATAACGCATTACTAGCTCGAAACGGAGTGGGAACTGATTATAGGTATATTGTAAAAGTTTCTGGTCATCGCAACACTGCTCAAAAAATAAATAGGAATACCTAACCAAAAGGTACTCTAGCAGTTTGAACTAATTTTCATGTCAATAGCAATGCTGTTTACCATCTATATGAGCTTACTGTCTTTTTGGAAATAAGACCATCCTTCACCGTTCATTTTATAAATAATATCACAAACAATTCAACTTACGCACGCTCCAATTATTTTAGTTACCTCAATCGATTCAATATTTGCGCAAGAACTATGAGATATGAAATAGCGGTCTTTTCGGTTGAGTTGTCTCAGTGATGAATATTATGAAAACTTTAAACACGTTTGTTTGTTGTTAATATTGATTTATATACAGGTGTACACAGATACTTGACATTGAGCCTTATTACATGTCGTTTGACGAAAGCTATCGCGTTCAACACAATCGCTAGTGTGTAAATGAGTTAATGGCATGACGTCGCATCGTCTTTTCGACGATGGCGATGGTTACTGTTTTGTTTTCGTTAATAATTGAATATGCATTAGTATGAGTGCTGTGAACGCGTCAGCTTTTGTTAACCGATCTTGCTTTAAAACAGACTATAAAAATTTAGAACATACTATTTGTAACTTGCGTCTTATATTGCTAATAAAGTAACTTTGAAATCTCGCGTGAATAGAGATAGGCTTTTTAAACTTAGATTATTCATTCATCGCCAGCGGTGTTCGGAACTGAATTATGTCTATCTCTTTTACTCGCAGGGGATCTGCATCATAATGTACGTTTCTTCAGAGAAAAGCTTATCGCCAGACCTACTTATGGTTCTTAATTATATGAGCATAATAAATTATCATGATTCAATGTCTAGTTAAAGTTTACACCCTATAAGTACTGAGGACGAGCGCTCATATCAAAGGTATAGAAATTATTTATCATTTCTTTCCCTTGTAAAATATGTAAATAGATGCAGAAAACTATTGGATTTTTTAATTGATCTTCGTGCGTACTGGATGTCGTAGTAGAAAGATCTCTCAGTTCTGATGTTGTGGTTGTTATTGCGGTTCAATCTCGCGCACTTTGTTATGATATGATTGTATGGAGTTAATATGCTTAGGGGTTGAGAAATCGCCAAAATCAAATTACGAATGTAAGGAACTCAATTTCTTCAAAAATTACTACAACTGCTTTATATTTGGCTAGCATATTAATTTCATATCATTAACATCTAATGAAATGAATCGTTTAAAAAATATTAAATGTATGCAGTGGGAGTGCGCCTTGAGATCTTCAGAATATTTACTTATGAGAAAAACGTATGGATGGGCTAAAGTAAAATAATTTCTTCAGCTAAAGATAATAAATGTAATTATTTTATTTAGGTAATGGAGTGATAATGCTTAGGAAAGCTATGTAAATGTATAAATAAATTAATGCTGGATATATAAGTAAAAACAATCGTCTCATTCACTGTATTACATAATAATATGTAATATTATTTTGAATAAATATTATGTGACGCTGCATGATTATATTCTAAAAAAAACACAAAATGCTTTATTATAATTAAATTCAGAGAATGACACGATTGCTCTGTATATTTCGAATGTATCAATTGAAATTTTTATTTATCTGCTTTCAATCTAACTGTTGATATACTAAATTTTTACTCTGTTCTTGTATAGCACACAAATTAGGTTTAAATAATTTTCGTCATCGAGTATTGTGTCATTTTATAGAATTAATGTCATTTTATAGGCACCAATGCTCCCCGCTCCGTGCATTTGTTTTTTTATTTATTTATTGATAATCAACTAGAAATTGATACAATAAAATATAAAAAGCAAATCGACCGTTGCTAACACAGCGGTTATAAATTTGTCCTGCTTGTAAGTACTTACCATAAACTTGGTAGAATTTGTTCATTTTTCAATTCTATCCCGTGAATATTGTTTTTTCCAAATTATTTTTAAGGACACACTGAACTATTAAATTCTAATTACATTTAATTTGCGACTAAACCTTGAATGGATTTTATCTGTTCCTAGCAGCCTAGTCAAATGTTCCTATCGTTGTATCACATGCATATAAGTAAATTTATATTTTTAAATAAATATATATTAGTAGCTTTCGTTCATTGTTTGGCGATTGGCGATACATACACTTTTTTCATTAATCTTATCAGAATGGCGAAATATAGGTGTTTATGCATTTCTCGGTTAAGACATGACGTTAAATTGATATTTATAACCTTAGGCTTCCATAATTTGATTATATTTAGTTTCTATTGTTTTATTTGTATGTAAGAATAGAGTAAAAATTTAGATTATTAGAACTGTAAAAGATTTGTTTAATAAACGATATTGTAACCAACTGCAATTTACAGTTATGTACTTTTTCACTGTTTCCGTTTTCTTAATAAAAATGTTGAAAATACATGACTCTGGTTTTCTTTTAAGGTCTAACCACGTGACGGGTCGGGTGTCAAATCCAAGGAAACACGCCCGTTCCGCGTACGCGTATTGTCACGGCTGAGACAGCTTGTTTCCCAATGTCCCGTTTGTCGCTACTGTGCACGAATAATAAAAAAAACAACACGTCATCTTGACTGTACTGTCACTGAGCACGTAATGCACTGTCATGAGTCATGTCATGTCTGCAAGAATCCTGTGATTTTCTCGTTGAGTTGTAGAATCCTGATCAGAATTTTTCCTAATTGTTTGAATACTCGAGTTTAGCCAGATTTTTTACGCCTCTTTTGCCATGGCGACGCTTAAGTGCTGTGTTAGTGGTTGAGATGCAACAAGCGCTACTCACCGCTTATTTAACATTCCAAAGGACGATAAATTTAGAAGCTTGTGGTTGCAGTTCTTAGTGCCAACTAATCCCCTTCTCGTCGGACTTTCCAAGGAGCAGCTGATAAGAAAGAGTGTGTGTCACAGACACTTAGAAATACGCCAGTTAGATTGAGAAGGACGAAGGACACGCTATTCATACCCCTGCTTGTTTACAGCTAAAGAAATAGAATATGGCATGCCCCTAAGTTCAGAAGGTATAGGTTGACCACTAATTGAGTAAAAATGAGATATGAAACTCATAATTTTTATACCTTGGCAAACCAAAAAGTGTTGTTTTTATAAAATTATAACATTAATAACTTACGTAACTTTATTTTTCAGTTTTTAAAAAATTATTGGGAGACCTATAGTGATAGTGATGGTAATTAATGTAATTTAGCATTAATTTTTAAGCATGCTTATTATTGCTATTTGCTAATATGGGTTTATTATTAAAAAATAACATGCATCAGTTATATATGCTGGGGCCTGAGGATGCAGGACGCAGGAGAAGCCAAAAACTATACTAGCCAAAAGCCAAAAATTATTGTGACTAAACCAAAATAGATGAATACAATGTTCGTTCACTATTTTGTAGATATTGATAATTGATAAGTTCTACAAACTATTATTTTTTTGTTTATTATTATTTTAATCTACCATCGATAGTTTTCACACCGCATGAAAAATAATGACTCCTTCAAAATAGATGTATATAATGTTCGTTCACTATATTGTACATATTGGTAAGTACTAAAAACCCCTAGTACATTATTTTACCCTACCATCAATGGATTTCATTCAGCGCACGCAAATTAATGAATATATTTGGTAATAATGTGACACCTTGGTTCACCATATTGCAGTTACCTTACGGATCCCTATTTTTTTCAAAATCTCATATAGCCTATATCACTCACACCGAATTGAGCTGTTTATAAGTGAAAGTTTTTTTTAAATCGTCCAGAAGTTTCGGAGCCTATTCGTTACAAACAAAAAAAACAAAGTTTATAATATTATTATAATTTATTTATCTACTATGGGACTGAATCCTGGGTACACCTCTGCCTACCCCTTTAGGAAAAAAAGGCGTGAATGTATGTTATGTTTATAATATTATTTATTATAGTAAGATTTATTTGTATTATAAGTGATTAAACTCTTTTAAATAGTAAAAAAGCTAATTTTATTTCAGTCATAGGGAAATACAGATGGTCAGCAAGTCATGACGGCTACAACTTTTAGGACCTCTAATTCAGTTACTGTTAACTGTTTAACTGTAGCCGGAACTCCATACTTATCCGGTCGATCTATGTATGTTTGTTTTATTTTTTACTTTAAAATTAAGTTTTCAAGTAATACAGGACAAAAGAGTGACGTCACTAATTATGTATCGATAAAAGGGACATCACTAATTTAGTCGATACCTAGTGTAATATTTTGACATCACTAGTTGTCACATTGCAATGAATTATAAAATGTCAATGCCATTCATAAAATGTGCAAAACTCCACCGAAGGAGATTAAGAACTCTATGGAGTTAGAAATAAAAAAAAAAAAGTAGATGTGCGACAACAGCGACAAACGCACATATTGCAAAACTTTTCGGCGCCGATCCACTGTCGCATCTGTACGTAGTACTAATTATAGTGATCTGTGCGTATTGTGTTGAACTTCATACAAGAACGTCAAACGTCATCCGGCCCGCGATCAGAATGTTATACAGGGTTATTGATAAAGTTAGCAAATAAATTGTATTAATTAAATAAATAAAAACTGAAACACATTTTGACAAAACTAGAATTAAGACAAAATAAAAAGCTACATAGATATTCGTGAAATTATATTTTATTTTCATAATCAACATGATACAGATGTTATGGCTTTGTATTCAAATACATATCTATTTATAATAAAAAATATTAACAAAATTATCTTACATCCACTTGAAAATGTACAATTTTTAATAGACCTTAAAAATACTTTTACAGCATCACTATATTCGACGTCGGTCTATATCGGTATATTCGCAACGAACTAACAAAGCTGCCCCCTTCTGGGGGCGGACGAGAAATCGTAGCTAATAATATTAATTATTACCCTCGAAGCTCGGTAATACACAATGTACATTAGGTCTATTGAAAACAATTTCATTTTTTACATCTAATATTTCAATATCAAGATCAAAGATAATTCAATATCATACACTCGTTCGTTGAGAATATCCGCAAGTCCAAGTCGCGAGGGGTCACCGCGGCGCCCTCTCGCGCCCTAATAACACTCCAACGACCAATCGCTCCCGAGTTAAGGCAATAAAATATGCATCCACGAGCATCGTCGCGGCCACTCGATCGCCCGCCACGGGCGTCGATCGTCTCCTATGATATAAACGGCTCGATGAGATTTATCCACTGAACGTCGCGAGCGCGTCGGCTCGAACCAGACCGAACTTCACTCGTCTATCGATTTCTCTACGCGAAAGCACTTAATATTTTTTTTAAAAGGCTAGTATATGTGCGGGCAGGCGGCCCAGTCGCCGCGCCGCTTGCAGTCCCAGTAGCGGTGCGTGTACATGTGTCGCAGGCGCGGGTGCGGGGAGGCCCCGGCGTGCGCCTCCCGCTCGAACCAGACGGGGCGCGGCGCGGGCGGGGCCGGCAGCCCGCGCGCCGCCGCGGCCTCGGTGGCCGCCTCCAGTTCCCGCCGCGCCGCCCGCTGCTTCTCTTCGAGGCGCAACTTCTCCGCGTTGGCTTCGTCCCAGAGCCCCTCCTCCATGAGCCTCTGGTCGGGCCGCAGCCTGGAGTCGGTGGGCGCGACGCCCTCCTCGGGCTCGTTGAGTTGCGCGGCGAGGACGGTGAAGTTGTACCACTTGTCGCAGTCTGGGGGCGCGGGCACGCGCTCCCAGGCGGTGGTGAACTTGCCAGTCTTGCAGACGGTGTTGTCGGCGGAGGCGCTCGTCACGGGCGCCACCTCCACGCGGCTGTCCCAGTGTCCTTGCAGCACGTAGCGAGGCTGCCCGACACAACATACATACATTGTACTTTCTATCATTTTATGATACTACATGCAAAGAGGACTGATATAGCATAACATCACACCTTTTTTCCGGGGTGGTAGGTAGATGTGTACCCAGGACGACCCACATTTCGGCAGTTATGTTTGTCTTATGGTATCTTTTTATAGAAGGCCTATTGCCATCTACCGGGCACATTGAAAAAAATCCAAAAACACTGTTTTTCTGACTAAGGGATCGACCCCGGGACCTTATGATCTGCAGTAGCACTTGCGACCACTACACCACCGAGACAGCAATCTTTCGACACCAATGAGTAGATGACACAAGTATAATTTCATACAATAATCATAATATGGGATCACTTCCACACGCTGACATCTAGTCCCAAATCATGAAACAATATTAAAAATTGCTCCACAAAGCGCATAACATATAGAATCTTGGTTGGATCACCGTCGAATTTGTACCGCAAATGATTTTTAAGTGATCTCCGCTGGAGAGTGGAGAGTGAAGGGGCTTACATTACCAAGTTTCTGCCTCGGTTCGAAAAAATCATTGATCCGGGGCTACGCGGGTAAAACCACGGGACAGAGCTAGTAGTACATAAATACAGTTAAAAAGTACTGACCACTCCCTGAGGATCCTTGACTACGCCAGTGACCTTCCTCTGCGCGTCCTTACTGAAGTATCCATAAGGTTGGTACTTGAGATGAGCCACATATCCAGCAGCTGGTCCGGCGTCGCCCACGATGTCCATGTCTCCGTGGTTGTCCACCCACAACTTGCCCACTATTATGTTGTGCACCGTTGTTGTTACCTAAAGAGAATATCTCACGATACATAATACTGACTTATTGACGTTATCTAGTTGGTAAATTGTTAGGCCTCTGTATAACAGATCGGTATGATGGTTATTTTATCAAAGAATCGGAGTTGGGGGTGTTATCAAACAAGAAATTCCATCCTTTCGAAACAGAAGCCGAAGTTCCGTAACATCCCTAATCTAAAACCGTCGTTCTTTGTGTGTCCGAAAATACTTGTTGGGTGATATTCCAAAAATAAAATCTGTAGCAGTTCGCGGAAAGTCGACTCTATGGTACATCCAATCGAAATTAATTAGTGAAAATTATTTAAAATATAACCAAGAAAGTAATTAATAATCTACTAATGCAACTATGATGTACTCTTACAGGTATGGTATAGCTCTCGAGATATACAAATGTGGTGACTGAATGTTACTTACTTCATCTTGGCTCCTGAATGGTCTTAAAAGTTAAAATTGGTATGTAAAGGCAATAATGAGTCAGTAGTCAGTACGAAGTGCGAAACTTTGTTTTTTTTCGATCAATTAGACCTAGTTACAACATACTTTAGTCATAAAACAAATTAAAACAGAACGATGAAAAATTCAATCTGATACCCAGGGTGGGTACTTAAAATACTTAACAACATACTGATGAAAATACTAATAAGTTTACCCTGCAAAATTGGTAGATATTCCCCGATTTAGTGAACTCGATGTAGTTGTCAGTGTCGGGGGCGATTTTAATGTATTGTCCGCGGAACTTGCTCGACAGAGAGAAGTTTTGTCTGCAACGCCAACCGCTCGCGCCCTCAGCGTACACAACCGTCGTGGGAGGATGGTGCACCACCTGCGCTGCTCTACTCATAGAGCCTGGCCTTTATCAGGGCATAGACCATAAATAGAAGGAGCTAATTTTTCTTTATATGAAACATTTCCGTCAAAATGCGTCAAATTTGATAACACGATAACAAAGGCGAATTTCCAAGATTTACTATATAAAGCTAGACAGATCTTAAACGTGTTCTCTTTAAGAGAAAATCCTCCTTCTATAATCTAGTCTCCTTTCATCAGGGTGGAGCGAGATTCTCTAGATATTTTAATTTCAGACCGAGCGAAGTGGAGGAGAAATAGTCGGAAAGCAGTACCTGGCTATAGCCGGTAAGAAGAAGATGAGCTTTTTGGCAGTTCTCGCCATCTGGTACCTAGTGCGACCGCTCCTCTAGCTCTACCCTAAACCCGGCATTGCCTAGCCTTCTTGTAGAGTCTGACTTTAAATGTTGTCAACTAAAGGCATGTCAACTGATCGACACGATTATCGCGTATAATGTATAACTACAGTCAAGACCAAGACTGTATCTCCGAAGCACGCTAATGAGCCCATCCGAATAGGGACCGCTCGATGATGTTGGATATTATTGAAACATAGTTGAACAGATATATTCACAATGAGAAACCAAGTTTCATGGGTGTCATGAACCTTGTTTGTCGTTTTCCCTCCGTTCCGTTACCTTTTACATCCCGCTGTACTGATTATCTTCACGACTCCATACACAAGTACCTGTACCTACATACAATTAACTAATTCATTGGAGGCAGGGTGTTGGACTGTCATACAAAATAAAAATACACAAATATGAAGAAATAGGGAATAATTTTACACTTTTACTGTGGTTGGCTCTGGATCTGGCCTTTATTTGCGGCAAACATATTTAGTTAAAGAAAACCGTATGATAGTTTAGATATTTATAAATAAAAAAAACATTTACATAACCTAAAAACTATCAAAATTATCATAAATACGAAAAAACTGCAAGTTTTTCATTAACCAAATATTATGCTTTGCCACAAACAATTGAGCGGAAAAATATGCTCTCTCTCCAAATTTGGGAAATTTCTTTTCTATGGAAAAGCAACAACCGCCTCAATACGCAAAACTTTTAGGACACAGAACATCAACATATTTAACTCACCTGTATGATACACCATTCACTTTGAGACACCAAAAAGCAGCATGTCCATGCAACACAACAGTATAATTCAGTAATAATGAACAAATTACCTTTCTCCAAGTGTATTTGTTCCCGGACTGTGTGAACATAGCGGAGGCGCCCCCCAGCGGGATGACCTGTAGATATTTCCCCCGGAACTTGGTGGTCATAGTGAACTCCTGCCAGCACTGCCAGCCCGCCGCGCCCTCCGTGAACTGCGCCACCATCGGCGGGTGGTGGGACACCTATTGCGATTTGAATTTTGATGTTTTTTTTTATTTCAAACCGACCGAAACACTTGCCAAATGGTAATTAACATAATTTACTTAAACAAATTGTATTCTAGAATGTGAAAGGAGGTGTTAGTTAGTTTTATTTGATAGGCCCAATCAGATTTTCAAATGTGCATAAATAAATATTATTAGCATTGTCAGTAATTGTAATAAATTAAGCAAATGTTCTACTAAAATAGGAACGCGCGTCGCCATTAAAAAATACTTAGTACTTCTCACTTTATTCAAATCAAATTATAAAATAATCGGCGATGATAAGACGAAGAAGATAATAAGATGTTTGGGAATATTATTGCGAATAACATTCTCTACTCGGCAATATAGGATAGACAGTGTAAGGATTTTTGGGCCCAGCTTGCTTGGATTCCAAGCCCGTTTCCTGTGGTTTTAGTAGTGAAAGGAAAGATTTATACTGTCAACTTGTTAACGTAACGATTTTACAACAATTTTAGTTACGAAAGATTATTTTTTCATTTTAAAATGTTAGGCGAGTGCTGGTAGAAAGAAAAATAAAAGAAAAACAAACGAATAAGATAACTAAACTAATAAAAATAATAAAAGGAAAGGAAAACGGGAACGGATGGGAAAAACGACACACAGGATAGAAACAAAAAAAAGACAGAAACACAAAAACAAGAAAGCCAAAGTAAACTTCCATAAGGACTATAAGCATAAAGCTCATTATTAGCACAAAAGCATGCTCTTAATGAGCAATGGCCACTCGTAGAATGTGTGTACATTATTTACTAGAAATAGTATGCTCATAGTCTAATTGAGCTAACTTTTTATGTCCAAGGCAGTTCGATTATAAATTCGAAAGGGAGAATAATTTTCCACTTAATTGTGTGGTTAAGTGGTTAGCTCTTGATGGGGCCTTTCCTTTAGCCAAAACATGTTTGGTTTAATCACAATAATGAATGACGTTAAAAGGCTCGAGCCAACCACAAATAATTGAGTGGAAAATTATTCTCCCTTTGTTCATAGTTATGAAATATCATTTAGTGTCAAAATTGAACCACCTTAAGATTTAGAATAGAATAGAATAGAATAGAAAACTCTTTATTGTTATCACAACTAGTACAAAAAAACAGTAAAATCACATAATATAACTAGAAAATGTGTAACAATTGGCGGCCAACAATTTTAACAATTTAAATACATAACATAACATACATTCACGCCTTTTTCCCGAAGGGGCAGAGGTGTACCCAGGACTCAGTCCCACAGTAGATACACCCACATTTCGCCAGTATGTTATTGGTCCCATGTAATAGGGGGCGAGCCTTTTGCCATCTACCGGGCACAGTTCCAGACTCCAGGCAGTTATTGAGATGATTCCTAATGGAAAAATCCAATATTTAACACTGCCTGACCGGGGATCGAACCCGGGACCTCTTGATTGGCAGTCGAGCATGCGCCTTCTACGCCACCGAGGCAGTCAAGTCAAGTAAGATTTAAATACGATTGTAAAGATTAAAGATAAGATTTTACATATATAGACTAAGCGATTATATTCGCTTGAAATACAATAGGAGCTAGGAAAAATGCGAAATGCATCACCTATAGATAACACACATAGGCCTATAGGCGGAATAGGAGGCAGAAAAAATTCGCCAATGACTAGTACCTACCACGCGAATTGGTCCGGGTTCAAGTCAATAGGGTCGGGTGAAATTTTTCTTCCCATTTTCATATTAGATAGAGAGTATAAGAACCTACAATGGCATATTTTGTATCGTCTTCTTCGTCCAGCAGTAATATGGCCGGCTTTAAATCCAGAGTCCCTGGATCAAATCTCACCATGTGGGCGCTACCGTGTTTCGGATGGCACGTTAAACTGTAGGTCCCTATAGTTTCCTATAGGATATGTAGGGGGCAGTCGTTACGTCATGTTGGAGGCTGCGTAGGAATCTTGGCGACCTGACACTCTGACAATATGGGTTGTCCACATACCCATATGACTTGACTCGAGCAGTGTAATTGAGGTAACAGAATGCTGTTAGAGTATAAATTCAAATTATTATATTAAGGGAGCACTTGCCTGTTCCGATATTGACCGCCAGCCGAGATCTGTCATTCTGTCGCACTCGTACGTCTCACCGAGCAATGGGTTGAAAGGCTTATTTGTTCTGAAATCAACAATATCTTTGTAGTTTATGGAGACACTAGCGACCCATCCTCCCGTCAATCCCTAGATACCTTTTATGGGCTTGTAGAGCTCATTAGCGATGAATTTAACCATATTTATGTACGCGAAATATCAACATTTTCGAAATATCTGAGATTTTATGAATTAATATATAAAATAAATTTAAAAATACTCATATAAGTAATATTAGCCTGATAGTCCTCCAAGATACCTAGTATGAATCCAGGAAATGATGAAAAGTTTTGCGAGTCTAGTTTGGAATGTTACTTATGCACTTATGCTGATCAGAAAGTTTCGTGTTGGCAGTCGAATGAGAAAGTCTTAATATTATTATAATAAGGTTTATTGACACGATTTTATAGGCAAACATATATACGCAGACACGCGTTTAATAATAAAGGGAGTTGGGAAACGACTGACGATGCCCGGACCTATGCAGCCGAAACTGCAAACGTCCGCACATTTGGTGTCATGTCGCCTAGCCGCTACAAAAAGTAACCGACGAGTAGTGTTATATAACGTACCTAGCCGCAGTGGTAGCGTAGCTGGAGACGGTGAAGGCGGCGACGTAGGCCAGCTGTTGCGCGGGGTCGGGGAACGTGGCCGCGTGGTCCAGGATGGAAGAGTATTCGTAGTCCTCCGTCAGTCGTTGTAACATCGACAATGGCTCGCTGAAGTTCACTGGGATCGGTATCTTTGATAGCTCCTTGCCTGGAAATATTGATGTTGTTATAAGGACTCTATACACCGAAGCTAAACTACAATTTCTTTTGATTGTTTGGAAGAAATCTTTTATTAGCGTTTAGACCATACAGTAAATCATAGTTTCTGTGTCCAATGTGTTATTTATATAAGTGTGTTTTACAATAAAATATTATCTAACACTAATAATGTATTGTAAAACTCATTCATAACACTTTTTTATCTTGTGTTTTAACAATGTTTTATAACATACTGTTGGAGGATTTAACACCTTTTTAGAACTATTACAAATTATCGATGGTTTTATGTCAGTGAACAAAAACAAAAGAAAAAAGGTGAAGGCGTCAATTATATTATATTATATTTTTCTGGAACCTATGTAATGTTTGGATTATATATTTAAAATAGTATCATGGTGGTTTAATTAGAACTCGACAGCTTCAGCTCCGCCAGAATTTCGGGTACATTTTTTGGTCCTTCTTTGGCGGATGGCCTTGCAGAGGAGCGAGGCAGGATCGGCAGGGGCGGACTGAAGCCGACGTACGAGTTCCCGAGAGTTCCCAGTGGAACACACACATGGCCATTGGCATGTGCGATTACAAAGGGGTAATCGTGTGCTAAAGTGATAATAGTGAGCATAATATTCATGTGAGGATAAGGTTTGCAGTGCAATAGGGGAAAACCGTGAGTTACTTTTGAACATTATTTGGTAGCAGTGAAAACTAGTGAAAAGTCAAGCTGACACTTGTGAGTGAACAATTGCGAAGCAATTTTATTTTTGATAATTTTTTGGGACTTTATTGAGTAGATATTTTTGGAACTCAGTTTTAGATTTTTGGAAGTAGCTATAGAATTCGGGTATATTTAAAATGGAGGGTTTATTGGAGTTTCAAGTAGAACTGAGCGAGCGATTGCACAAAGCACTTGTCAATTATAAAAAATCTTCTAAGGATAGACTAACTAAGGAATACATTGAAACGCGATTGGACCAGGTTGAACAGTTGTGGGCAGAGTTTTTGGGGGGTCATAAAACATTCATGTGCACTTATTATACAAGGGAAACTAAATCGAGTAGCTATGTTAGGGACGAGATTTACGATAAAACTGAGGAGTTTTATATGGATAGTAAGTGCTTAATGAAAACTGCTTTGTCCGAGTTCAGTATCCAGGCGACGCGTTCAGTCTCATCCAATGTGAATGGAAAATCGTCTCAGATCAAACTTCCAAAAATTGATATACCTAAGTTTAGCGGAAAATATTCTGAGTGGTCCACTTTCCGGGATCTTTTCACCTCGTTAGTGCATACCAACGATGGCCTCGATGAAGTACAAAAACTTCATTATTTAAAAGCTTACCTTACCGGAGAGGCGGAGCAGTTATTGAGAAATATACCTATAGTCAACTCAAATTATGATATTTGTTGGAAGTTGTTGGAAGAACGGTATAATAACAAGAGGTATATTTGTCATCAAATACTGTCTAAATTGTTCAATCAGAAAAACATAGTAGTAGAGTCAGCAAAATATTTAAGGGAATTGTTGGACACTACAAACGATTGCATACATGCACTGTCCAACATAGGCATTGATGTAAAGAGTTGGGATGTAATGATCATTTATATTGTTACATTGAAGTTGGATCCAGAATCCAGGCGGCAGTGGGAATTTAGCGTCAACAACGGTTCTTTGGAGGAGTTGCCTACCTATGATCAATTCAAAGAATTCATAATCAACAGATATCGCGCAATAGAATTTCTGGAACCTGCATCCACTTCAATCAAACGGAATCCAACTCAGTCAAACTCTGTAAATAAAGTGAAATCACTACATGTAACTAAACTCACGTGTCCATTCTGTTCCGAGGAACATAAATTAAATGTCTGCAAATCATTTCAGAAGGAAACGGTTGAGGCGCGACGCAAGTTTGTACTTGATGGTAACTTGTGCTACAATTGTTTAGGCAATAACCATACAGCGAGGAACTGCCGCACCACCAACAAGTGTTCAATTTGCAGACGTAGCCATCACTCACTATTACACCCGAAGGGTGGGGTCGTTCCTGAAGCCAAGGCCATCAGTGAACAGGACGGGACGTCCAGACAGCCTGCGGACGTCGTTTCGAAGAGCGCTGAGTCTGGAGGTACCACAGCAGTGGTCTCATATTTCTCGACAGGGAAGGTCATGTATAATCAGGTCCTGCTGGCTACTGCGCTAGTTGAGGCCACGTCGAGAACAGGAGAAGGGTACATGATTCGAGCTTTGTTGGACCAAGGCTCGCAGTCATCTTTCGTCACCGAATCCACAGTGCAGTACCTAGGCTTGAAGAAGTCCAAGGTACAAAGTCAGATATCTGGCTTGGGTGGAGGTAATAACTTTACCTCCAAGGCTTCGGTGTCAATCAACATTAGGTCACGTGTTGATCCAAAGGTGATCATCACAGTTAAGGCATATGTACTGAAGTGCATAACCAGTCTCGTGCCAGCACAGAGACTGGAGGTTATTCAGTGGAAGGAGCTCGACGAGCTTACACTCGCCGATCCTCAGTACCACACTCCTAACAAAATTGACATATTGTTAGGTGCGGAGGTTTACGGGGAAGTATTGCTAGATGGTTTGAAGAAGGGTCCACGGGGATCACCAGTTGCGCAGTCCACGAGCCTGGGATGGATTTTGTCAGGGGTAATAAATACTACAGGCAATCAATCTTCAAACATCAAGGCGATGCACTGTCAAGTCACCGACATTGACGATGACAACAATCTCCTCAAGAGATTTTGGGAAATTGAATCGGATGTTCAAATGCCGAAGGAAAAGCTTTTCACAGATAAAGAGAAATGCTGTGAACAGTATTTTGCCGAGACTACACATCGGGATGCAGAAGGCAGATATGTCGTGTGTCTTCCATTCAAAACGGACCAACCCGAAGTGACCAGTTCTCGTGATATAGCTGAAAAAAGATTGAGGTCATTAGAATTTATACTAATGAAGGATAATACATTGCGAGAGAGATATCAAGAAGTTATAAATGAATATGTAAGATTAAATCTCATGGAATTAGTACCACCAGAAGATATAAATAATACTCAAGCAGTGTACTCACCGCATCACGCCGTAGTTCGTGAAGATAAGGAGACGACCAAAGTCAGAGTGGTCTACGACGCATCCTGCAAAGGAAGGAATAATTTATCGCTCAACGATCATCTGATGGTTGGACCTACCTTGCAACAAGAACTTCGCCATATAGTGGTTCTTTGGAGAAGTCAGCCGATTTGCCTAACTGCAGACATTACCAAAATGTATTGCCAAGTTAAGGTTCGTATGAAAGATGTGGAGTACCAGAGAATTCTCTGGAGGGATGGACCTGAAACACAGCATTATCGACTTCTGAGGGTAACATTTGGTACAGCATCAGCGCCTTATTTGGCAGTCAAGGCGTTGCAGCAAGTCGCGGTAGACGAAGGCAAGAAGTTCAATCTGGAAGAAACTAAATTATGTCATTGTGCTATGTTACAAACGCCAATCGAGGAGAGGTTTTCCTCTCTGACAAGGATGATGAGAGTCATTTCTTGGTGTAAGAGGTTCGCTAATAATGCGAAGAAGACTAGATGCAGATGTAGGGAAACTGGTTATCTCACTAGTAAGGAATTAAGCAATACGCTTACACTCTGCACCAAGGATATTGTGCGAAATGGTTTTGGCGAAGAAATCGATCTTATCAAACAAGGGAAGGACTTACCCAAGCGAAACAAGCTCAGAGCGCTGAATCCGTATCTGGATAATGACGAGGTATTAAGAATTGGGGGTAGGCTGGATCATTCATGCCATGCATTTAGAAGTCGTAAGCGACTTAACTTCAGAGGGTTTTTTACAAGTATATAAAAGGTTCGTCGCCAGAAGGGGCCGTTGCTCACAAATGTGGAGTGACAACGGTACGAATTTTGTTGGAGCAGCAGGGGAATTAACCAAGCTCGGTAAATCAGAGCATCACGCCATGCTCAAACAAGTGGCCGAGTCAGTAGCAACCAATGGGTGCGAGTGGCATTTCACACCACCTCACTCACCTAATTTCGGCGGATTATGGGAGGCCGGGGTGAAATCTGTCAAGTATCATCTCAAAAGAGTACTCGGCGGTTATACTTTGACATATGAAGAGTTGGCAACAGTGCTTGCTCAAATTGAGGCGTGTCTCAACTCGCGGCCGCTTTCGGTTCACGTCGAGGATCCAAATCATCCGAGTGCTTTAACACCAGGACACTTCCTTGTCGGGGAACCTTTGATAACTGCACCAGATCGCAACTTCGAGGCTTGTAATGAGAATTCGTTACGGAGATGGCAGCATACTCAACGCATGCTACAAGGTTTCTGGCGGCAATGGTCTAGGGAGTACCTCACCCGGTTTATGCGACGGGACAAATGGTCGAAGCAGGTTGATCATCACCCTACGGTTGGTGATGTGGTAGTTATTAAGGAGGATGGATTGCCACCATGTAGATGGCTATATGGTCGCATTATTACAGTCCACAAGGGTAGAGATAAGATTGCTAGAGTAGTCACGCTAAAGACTAAAAATGGCACCTTGAAGAGACCCGTATCTAAACTATGCTTTTTGCCAATAACAGTTTAGACACGTGAGGTTGGGCTTTGCTTGTTGTTATGGGATATTTTAGTTAGGTATAGCTATGTTATTTTTTGTTACAAATGGATGGTTCATTATGTTACTTGTGTTGGTTTATTTTTGTTTGTTATCTTCTGTATTATTTGGGGGTTAATAATAATCATGTAATTTGTTTTACCACTAAGGACAAAGGGCCAACCACTGGTCCAATTGCAACCGTTGCAATTGATGGGTTCTCTCACGGTGGGCGGACAGTCAGTTCAGATATAGATAACATCCTTGTGTGAAGGACAAATAAATCATTTTGTCCTTGGTGGGCGGAATGTTGGAGGATTTAACACCTTTTTAGAACTATTACAAATTATCGATGGTTTTATGTCAGTGAACAAAAACAAAAGAAAAAAGGTGAAGGCGTCAATTATATTATATTATATTTTTCTGGAACCTATGTAATGTTTGGATTATATATTTAAAATAGTATCATGGTGGTTTAATTAGAACTCGACAGCTTCAGCTCCGCCAGAATTTCGGGTACACATACCCTCACTTTTTGTACTTACAGTTTTATTTATCTTTTGCTAATAACATTATATATATTATTATAGTTAATATTATTGTAAGACTAAGAACGGCGGATCTTGTTATTTAATTACTTATTCTAAGCTAATGTTTCTCATGTAAGTGACTATGTCTTAATGAGGAATAAATGTCTTTAAACCGAACTATATATCTCTCTACTAAAGGCCAAGTGAAAAGTACATACAACTGACGAGCATGTATGAAAAATGTCATGAAAGTGAACGAAGCGAAAGTTGTATGTCAGGATCGTAGCAAGTGGGGGGAAATAGTCTCTCCCTACCCCACCGGGAACAAGGCGTGACTGTATGTATGTACAGCCGGCCCAATCCCTTTTTATTTCTCATTAGCTGGGCTCTTCCCGTGGGAATATCAGGATAAAAAGTACCCTATGTGTTATTCCAGAGTCTAAAGCTATCTACACACCGATTTCAGCTCAATTGATTCAGTTCACTTTATTCGGATAAAAACTATTCTACATCCTTTCCCTGGACTCAAACTATCCCTATACCAAATTTCATCTCAACCGGATCGTACGTTTAGGCGTGATTAGATAACAAACAGACGCATTGACAAAGTTACAAACATTTTTAACATATTCTGGATTATATTCAATGTTCGCCGGCTAAGGGTCATGAGAATCAGAGGACGTGCAGCAGCCTCCTCTGAGTTAAACCATCGAACTGCACTCGCCAACCCGTCTGCCAAGCGTGGCGAGTATTGGCAAAACCCTTCTTATGAGGGAGGCATATGTCCAGCATTGGACTACCAACGGCTGAGATGATGATGATGATTGTAGTAACATACCTATACAATTCTTCATGATGGACCAGAGACTGAGTGGATAGTTAGGTTTGTCCGGCACTCGCAGGCGGCGCGGGTGTCCGTCCACTGTCCCGGATTGCACTTGAGATACGTGAGGCTGGGACAAACCAATTCTGTTAATTTATATATATTGTTTCCATATAATTGATCCCAAACTATTTGTTTTACCATTACACCAGTAACCCCAGTAGGCGTGTTTTACGAGCTCTTCAACATTCATTGTCATATTTCAGCAAATTTTTACAAAACCTTAGTGTAACATAATATAAAACTTCCTCTTGAACCACTCTCATTTGTGGTAAAAACGGCAGCAACAACAAAAACAAATTATCATCATCAGAAGAGCCCTACAAAGTTGGGGCAATAAAATGCTTTTTAGTAATTATGATCACTAAATGTTTATAATACATATTAACCTATATATTAATATATGTAATATTAGTGTCTAGTCTATGTTTATTTATGTGTATAGGTATATATATCGAGAATGTATTTTAGTCATCTTTATGATTCTATATATAATAAGCCCTATTATAGTCTCTGTCACACAACCAACCAAATAATTATATGAACACTCACCCATATAACAATTTCCTTCTCCTTAACAGGTAGTGGTCCGGCGGCTTCGAGCTCCTCCGGTGTCGGCTCTGCGCCGCCCATCGTGCTCTCTGGTCGCTCTTTGTCTTCCACAAATGTTACCTACAACATACAATACAATAGATTATTCTTCATCGTTATCTAAAGTTTACAGTCGAAATTATATATAACTATAATACAAAGTATAGCTATACAAAGTATTCTATACAAGTTCGACTGCCGAACAAGAGGTCCCAGTTTGATCCCCAGATCAGAGGCAGTTTTAAATATTGGATTATTCCATTAGAAATTATCTAAATAATTGCCTGGAGTCTGGAACCGTGCCAGGTAGATGGCAATAGGCTCGCCCCTATTACATGGGACCAATAATATACTGGCGAAATGTGGTGTACTTTCTACGGGACTGAGCCCTGCCTGCCCTTCGGGAAAAAGGCGCAATTATATGCTATGTTATGTTTATAAAGTGGCATTTATGCAGTCATACTACAAAAAATAAGTTTTCATAACTGCAAATAGGTATTCAAAGACTTTCCTTCTAAATTCCATAAATACAATTTCTCCTAATTATTCTTCAAAAACAAAAAGAGTTTCCGGCTTCTACAATGACACTGACAGAGGTAATCCATTATAGACCCAAACCATATTATATCGGAGTATTAAGGTCACCAAAGCCTTGTCCCCTAAATATATAAGACAACGGAACTATACTGACCTGTTGAGTTTCAGTGATCGTTTCACCCTCAGACTCATCCGAGCTCTCACCACTTTTCACTTTGGCTTTCCTATTCACCTGGAAAGTGACACACACAAATGTATGAAATGACAGACGACAGTTCAATGTTACATGACAATGCTTACATTATTCACGAAAAGACAATGAAAATCTAAACACTATTTACTAATGAGGACGAAACTAAAGTCCATCAAATCTAAGAAGTACAGTCTCACGTTTCATCTTTTCAAGTCGAAATAACTTTGTGTTCGAATTTCAAAAGCACTTATTTGTTAATTTCCTTCGTTTGATGTTTTATCTCCCTACGTGATATTGGCAAAGTTGTAGTGTCTAAAAGCACTTTCACAGGCCACAAAATAAGAATTGAATTGAATTTAAGTTTGCATAGGCGTAACTCACACAATTTACTAACTATAAGGCTCGAAGTAGAAGGAATAATAGCGAGACAAGGCTTACTACTCGACATAGAAGAAAGCATTCAATTTGAACAACCTTCGCCGTAAAACCATGGAAATATGAATTTTATCACAAGATTATTAAGAATTGTACAATTGAGTATTTAAAAATATTTATATGTATTTTTAATTGATTTTGAAAGTTTAATGAAAATTATGTATCATCCGATTCCAAAATCACTCTAAAAATATTTTTTTAAATTTATTATAAACAATTCAAAATTGATATAATTGTCGTCAAGTAAGTCGTTTAAAATTGATATAGTGGTCGCCATGATAGTGACGTCATTATGTGACAATCATTGTGACGTCACTACAGGTACCCGAACGAGTTCGTGCTCGTTCGGGCCAGCAGGGCCAGCAGGGCAGAGCGAGAGAGCTTGACGCGCCTCTCGCTTTACCCTGTACGATACTACCTAGGATCAATGGCCGTATTTGTCTCTGCATTTAGAATTGACTACACCTAAAAAAAAATCAGCCCAACCGTTTCAGTAGTTTTAGCGTGGAGGCAGACCCCTGGTACCCCATACAATCGGCCGCGTGCAATAGCCTGCTACGTAGAAAACTTTACGTAGTAATCGCTTCTATACGTAGTAATAGTTAGTATTCTTTGGTGAAGGGGTAGCGAACACACACAAACCCATTGAACTAATATTTCACATTCAAAATTGTATTAGTGCGAATTTTATAATATTTAAGCAAAATTTTAGTAGAACTGATAATCTAGTCTTGCATTTAGAATGTAAATCTACTACATTCATAAATCATCTGACCTTCAAACATTCTAGTATTTTTATCTCATAATCTCGATTAGCAATGAAACTAGGCACGATCGAGTTAATTATGTATACATAATGTATGTCGCGGCGGCTGTTTGGCTGAAGTGGGCCAACTTTCGTGATGTTTTAATGTGCCACGCTTCCTGGTGTGTTTAGTCAGTCGATGTGAAAGTGATGTCATAACTATTGACAACACAACACAGAGAAAATGAAATCCTTTGATTGACCTATCTAAACCATAGCTTTTTAATAAAATCGAATTATGTCTTGAAATTTATACATTATCCAAAAGTTTATCATTACCGCATTAACGGCAGTTCAAGTTCGAGCATTTCGTCAATGAGAAGAACAGAGTACCGAGCGTTACAGTGATACAAACCAATTTGATAGGGATTTTACTAGACTTAGACTTTTTACGGGATATTTACCATGATTCGACGTTTTCAATTCGTTGTTTGAAAGTGAAACCGATGGTAGTGTCATTCGTCGGAGTAATAGACTAAAAAAGAAGGTAGATCGATTTATCTGTCAATAAAAATCAACTCGCCGATGCCTCTCAGTTCTTCCGTAATCATGGCGCATGCAACTGCGTCGAAATATCGGCAACTCGCAAAAAGTCGAATCATGGTAAATAAAAGTGATCCAAATGTTTACAGCCATGATAGTTTGATCATACATTCTTTGATTGTTATATTATAGTTAGTGAGGCAATAATGTAGTGTAATGCTCAAAATCAAATTGTTATAATAGAGGCGAATGCTCTCAATGAGTGACGACCGTTAACGAACTTATTAGTCATCAAAGGAGCATATTTTAGACCATTATAGCTGTGGGCATGAAACATAAACACAAATTGTCATCAACAGCGTTATCAAATTAACTAGTATACCAAAGCACTCCAAAATGAGGCCCAATTTCACCGATACGATCCGAAAACGCGTTCAGCTGATCTTAGTTCACGGTGAACGAGTTCAAATATTGAATTTAATCTCGGCTTAAGAAAAACTCATTTCACCAGTACCTTTTTGATCCCGTTCACGTAAACCAAGTTCACGTGATCCAGATCACAAATTCTAAAGACAAATGTCATTGTCACTGTCAAAATGTTGTCAAAGTTGTCAAAATGTGTCAAGTTTTGTTTGTTCTGTGGTTATTTTCGATATTCGTTGTCCGTTGTGACCTTTGAATATTTAGCACATTATTGAAAGTTGTGACTGTTATTGAAACAAAAATAAAATACATATTTTATTTTAGTTTTAATTTAGCTATAGTTACTCAGTACGGTAACTGCTAATACCGAAACATAGCTTAACCTGACCCCAGATGGACGATTATAGAAAGCTAGTGTTTATAATTACTTTCCTTGTACAAATTGTTTCTCATATTTCCTTTCATCTTTATTTCTTTTTATTTTAACGTAGCGCGTTCATTTTCTATTGTTATAGTTTATTACCAAACTAATTGTAAAAACATCCCCATTCTCTTTATATTGCTATATTCCATTACTGTACACATTTAAAATCATTATTGTCTTAAAACCCGTTATATTTTCTATTGTTCCGCCCCGGCGACCCGTATGAACCATTTTGTATCCCAAATGTCGTAAAAATATTGTATTTGATTTCTTTGAAGTTAGTTTACGTTTAGCTCTCGAGCAACCAACAATAAAAAGACTTGCAAAGTGTAAAAGTTTTTTCGCATAAGAGTTATTAGTTCTGTGAGTGCTGTTTCGTCAATCATTTATCAAAAAGTGCCTTTAACCATTTCTTCGCAAATCAAGAACTCTGACTCAACATAAAGGTGGAAAGAAAATAAGGTCCTACATTCACTAGGTAGGTAGTAATTCCGAGAAAATATATATGAAAGAATAAACAAGAAGTATTTAAAAAATCTGATTTCATGAGCATGAGAAATAAACTCACTAGAGTGACAAAAATATTCTTCATGAAGATGAAGAATAATAAATAAATTAATAATTTTGGATTAAAATCCAATGCTCATTTCATTTTTCTTGAATATTATGTAAATTATACCTTCACCAAATAAAATGTGATAAGTACACGTTATTTTTGTAAACAGTGCAGTAAAATATAAATGTAGTACCTACCTATAGACGTCAAATCACATCTGAACCAAGATCACAGAGCTTAACCGGCCAAAATCGGCCGTTCAATATTTAATCTCGTTCAAGCCCTAACTACGTTCAGTTTGAGCCCATGAAATCCGAACTGAAGTTATGATCTCAGTTACGGGCTTAAGCCGAGTTCAAGTCGGCCTGATCGCGTTCAGTTCTGCCGGTGAAATTGGGCCTGAATCTTGACCTCTGATACAAGAAGACTTTTTAATTTCTATTACCAAGACTACATGGCAAGACTTCTGGAAAGCCTTTAGTTTACTAAAAAACGTGTACATCTATTATACCCACTACTCAAGTGCTGTCCACTACCCATTTCAAGAGCTGTCTTGATTATTTTATTAAAAGTGTTAGTTTAAATACTAGACTACTGAGATTCTAATTCTAATGATGTTCCTAGTTCTAACATAGACCATAATGTACTTACAGGTACTTTCATAGTAAATGAGGTTTTGTCTTCCATAGCTGAGGAGACTCCCTCTTCCATGGCATCGAAGAACTCATGGTCTTCATCCTCTGTCTCATTCCCTTGCCCCGTACCGGTACCCCCTGTTCAACAAACCATTTATTATTTAATATGCATAATGAAGTTTTAACATGCACTATACCACTCGAGCGTTTACACTAGAGTCACCCTCGAAACAATAGTAACGAATAAACATAGTGAAAAATCCTACAGTTCTTTTCTGAAGCCTTCTAACCCAGCCACAGATATAATGTCAGAAAATCAATGTTCTTCTTCCTGCCCTTATCCCACATTAGGAGATGCCGGCACAGCACGTCCGCCACTCCAGTCTATCATCCGTCATCTCTGCACTTACTCCTTTATCACGCAGGTCTTCAATGTCAGAAAATTTATAATTAAAATTAATTCTAACTGAATATCCTTCCCGGTGTAAAGGTGCCCATTACGCTCACATGCGGTGAGCATTAATCCGGAGCGGGGGTCCCGCCTTTACCTTTACTTAATCAATAAGCACATCAACTTTTTAATGTAGCATTTGTTTCTAACTAATCCCTATTCCAAATTATCTGTCAGGCCCAACAAAAAATGTCAAATGCTCTCTGCTCTAGTGGCAGAACATTTTATATGAAGACATAGAATCCAAAGAAAGCATCCAACATTATTCCGGGCATGACACACCGATCATTAAAAAACAATATTATTCGCGTTTCGTCGGGACCTATAATAATCTAAGATAATTAGTGAAATATGTTTTGTTAGTAAGGGTATCCCATTACTCCACCAAACTACTGCCTAGCTAGCACAGTGACAAGGTGAAACTATGTCTCAGGAGGGGGTTAGAAGGAGACAGCAGATATGCATTGTTCAGGTGCCAAACAGAAAAAAAAAAACGGGTAAACAAGTTATATCCGGGTTTTGCTCAGCCTGCAGGGAAAACTCATTTTAGGATTAGATGATGTAATCTAAAGGTTTGTCAAGGACAATACTCATTTCATCTAAATTAATTAAATAATACTTAAAAGACAGTTAATAAAACCGGGCCTATACAAAACGCCAAAACACAATTTGCCAGTAAAATGAAAATTTGTTTTTAAAATACACTCATTTTACAATTCACCTTGCCTGATTCCTATTACGTACATCATTCATGATCTCATCTTATTATGACTCATAGCATAATATATAAAATATACTGCAAGTTAAAACCTAACTTAGCCATAATAAGGTTTTGTATCATTTTTTGTTGAGCACGGTTTCAGGTCTGCTTAATTTTGTAAAAAGGCTATTTGTCCTCTCATCAAGTTCATCTGATACTACTTTTATGTATGACGACAGCAGAGACTCACAGTACTTAAATGACTTGCAATTCATGGTAGCGAGTAGCGTACACAATGTTATGAGATTCAAACCTGTGGCTCCAAATTCGAAGTCGAACTATTATGACTGGGACATAGACGCAACAGGCAAACAAAGGACTATAAGGTCTATTTTGTTGCAATCAAGCTACATACATAATATTATATTTAATTTGCTACAGCAATCTCATTTATTGAAAATCATAAACAAAGACATTGTTTCTAGAAATGCTATTGTCAATGTTTTCTTTAAAGCATTCCATGATAATATTTGTTTAAAATATTGTTCTCAGTAAGACACAACTATAATTCATAACATAACATATCACGCCTTTTTCCCAAAGGGGCTAACCCATTTTAACACTTTATAACCCTCCTTCTTCGCAATCAGGTAAAAATAGACCATTAGATATTATACTTGTCATTAGAAAGTGTGAATTCAAAGGAATATTTAATTTGTTAGTGGATAAAATAACCGATGTGTGCCTTTTTCCCAAAGAGGTAGGCAGAGGTGTACCAAGGACCCAATCTCATAGTAGTAGGTACACCCACACATTGCCAGTTATCATTGTAAGCCTTATGTAATAGGGGGCGAGCCTATTGCCATCGACCAGGCATAGTTCCAGGCTCCAGGCTGTCATTGAGAAAATTCCTAATAAAAATTATCAAAAAACACTTGCTTGACCTGGGTATGGAACTCGAGATAGGCAGTAACGCTTGCAATCATGTCACGGGCGCACTGTATAAATTCAGTGCATACCTAAATAAATTTTAGCAGATAGATAATGTAGTTGATATAAACTTATATGACATCATTGTTATGAGGTATTCCAACATTCTATTTATCATTTATTCTATTAATCATTCTATTATCACGCAACTTGCTATTTACATGAACCAAACAAAGGACCTACTCTAATGGGAATCTTGTTAATACTGATATTCTATTCTATTGATAAATTACAGATTTTCTGGTAACCAAAGTAGTGTTTTTATATTTATTATAGACTAGGAGGTCTATTTGCTAGAAATACAATATAACTATGGAAAGAAAAATTCTACCCACAAACATTGCACCTTCCACAACTATCCGCTTGGTGGTTGGTTAGTAGCTTACCTTCATGGTAGCTTAAACAGTAGAGTGCCCATCAGGAGGATTGGTGTGGGTTCAAACCCCACATGTGGGTGAAATTTTTCTTCCCATATATATTGAACCAAAGTAGTGTTTTACAAGCCAATGTAATTACATAACTGTGATACTCTACTGTTCAAATAATCAAATACAAATAGTTTTTTTTAACTTGATGCCAGAATGGATCCACATGAGACACAAAGCTCTACTATACTCTATTGTCTGAAATCTCAGTATACTATAGGTTAAACTGGGGTCACTGCTGGGCAACAGTATCCCTTGATATATATATATATATATATATATAGTAACAAGGTAATTGGAATGAAATGTGATTTATTCAAGTAATTTTATACTTTGGCTTGATTTGTTTATTAATTTTTATAGGCTATCATTAATATTCAAGAATAATGAGAAACTATGATGGCCCGAACATATATGTCCGGTAAATCCAATTGGAAACAATTGCCTGCCATGACAAACATGGTGAAAAATTCCTTACTAGGCACAGTACCTTACATAAGTACTCTTTTTGAATATGGGTGTAAATTCAATTCATTTGAACAGTTGGAAGACTTACTATGTGAAAAATTTAAGACATCTAGGACCTGGGCAATGATGAGTTGTCAATCAGTCAGGGCTTTATTTTTTGTCATCATCTCAGCCATTGAAAGTCTACTGCTGGACTTAGGCCTCCCCCATTGGTTTCTATAAAATTTAAGTTGTAAGTGACTTGCGTTCAATGTTGCACACTCCATTGATTTATATATATAGATTACTTGTAATACTATAAATTTACTGTCTATCGTTCTACATGTACATGTCATAGATGACGCATCAACCAAGATGTAAAATAAACAAAAATAATTAACAATATACTTATAAGAGGTAAATCTAGTATCACTTTGCTCATTTCTTCTCCACGGAATATAATATGTTGTATATTGATGTATAGCTGTATGGTATATAGCTGATGCAGTGCTAAGTATGTAATCATAGCACCATTGAAAAGTGCTGGTCATTTCTTGCTTCAAACTATTTTATCATTTGTTCACCTACAATGAAAAAATACATAGAACCTCATGCATGAACCCGCATGCATGAACAATGGGATTGTTATGGTGATGGTGTTGTGGTTAATAACTTCATAGATAACAGATAAGCCCCTTTTTAATATTAAACACAGAAAAGGGAACACAAATTGTTTTAAATCCTCCACTGCTGCGGAGGATGTCCTTGATCCATCTACAAAATGTCTGTTTGGAAACTTTTGAAAATTATTTTTTATAGATTGTATATGTAAAGTGGACTTCTTTTCCGCACTTAAGACTTATCTGGTCCATTGTACATGTATTATAACTTACGAATAACAATTCCGGTTTTTAGTAACTAAAAGCTTTACTTAAATATGCCTGCAGACACCTAGCAGGATATATTTCTTGACATTCATTAAAAAATGGCAAGCTTGGTTGGTTGTGGGCTATTATAAATAATAATAAGAGTAAAATCGTGTTGCAAAACAAACTGGTCCTGAACCCAAAATGGACAGAAGTAGACAGGACTTGATCAACACAAAGGTTCCAAGACTATTCCAAGAAAAACAGGCAGATCTTTCAAATCTGTGTTCACCTTTCATTATAATTTGTGTGAATACAGTAAGATTATAGGTGAATAGCTGGCGGCTTGCTAGCGACTGACGTGACATTGACTCCTTAGAGATAAATCTACCGCAATCCAAAGCTTTGGTGAAGCATTCAATGATGGCACGTTTTTTGCCGTAACTTACCGCCCATCACGCTGACGATGATCTCAAATTAACATTGGTAATTTAATTATAGACACATAACAAATCAAAGCTGCGACACCAAGGCCAAGATCACAATTTTAACGCGACACTTACACATTCCCCATCGATATTAAAACTAAAATAATTCATAAAGCGATAGGTAGTTGCCTCGATAAAAGGCAAAATGTTACACCGGGCAGACGTTAATTAAATAAACGAACACAACCAATTACTGCACAAATGTTGAGAAAACAACCTTGAAGTCACCAAAATCTTTTCTGATTGCAGGACGAAATAAAACGTTTCGGAAACACTTTTACGTACCAAAAACAAGTATTTTACTAAATATTCAATGAATACTAAGGTTTTTTGTGTATTTTAGACATTTGCAATCAATTTATCGTCGAATAAAATCCAAATAATTGAGAGAACTTATTTTCACAAGCTCCATTTGCAATGATTCCTTTTCACATTTCGATTTTTTCTTTTGTTTGACATTGACATTAAACATAGTATTGACAGTTGACTATTGGCGAAAGCCGTTCCGTTTCACGCTAATCGCTAATACTGCCGGCTGAGATGAACGCAAAACCAGTAACCAGTGAGGTTCCATGAAAATCAATCAAGTGAGGATCAATGGCTTTAAATTATAAATAATTATAATACGCGCCTTCGGCCGTCGCACAGAGTACTTTTATTATATAGGGACCTTCGCGTTCTAGCTCCCCGTTTTTTTTTTCATCTTTTTCACAGCCAGATTTGCGAAATTTGCTACTGTGTATGGATGAAATATGCATTTCATATTGTAAATAAACATAAATATAATACATCCGTCTTTCCAACATATTGCTTCATCACAGGGCCGTAGGCATTGTGGCATTGTGAGGCAATGTCCTACCTAAAAATTCGCAATGCCCTATCTCGAAGAGGTTATTTAACAATAATTTCAACTAATTACTACATACAGGGGAATGGTCGCGTATTTAAGTAGGCATTCATTGATCAAATTTAATATAAATAATCATCAAATTTAAAGATGTCGACTGCTGGACGTATGCCTTCCCCATAGATTTCCATTTGCCATCTAGTCTGGTTGTAAGCAGCTTGCATCCAGAGTGTTTCCGCGGTCTTTATTTCAACACGTAAGGGGGACAGATGATCTATGTCATATATGTAACATAAATATGTAACATAAATCTATTTTGGTCGTATTTCCGTAATTTGGAAAGATAAGTTCTCAGACTGTAGGTTCACCTTCTGATATTCACGTTCACGATCTACCCTATTTAAATACAATATAGATACAGAAAATATAGAACAATATAGAACACATAAAATCCAAGTGCTCTAAACCACGGTCACTGCTGTCAGTCTATATTTGGTTTAGAGCACTTGGATTATTTGATATTGGGCAGCGTACCCAAGATGCTGCCGCTCACACGTTATGCCAGATAATCGCCAGCATTTTGGTCAGGCGTCGCCTCGGCCTAGCGCTCAAGTAGATTTTTGAAAAATGCTGTGAGCCGCCCCCACGGTCTCAAAGTCTAGACCTCAACATGGTCTTACCTACAGGTCAAGCAACGAAACTCAATTTCAGTTGTGACAGATTATTACGATCATGCCATATAATTAACGTTCGCGTCCCGCCGCTGTCCGGCGTTGCTATCGATAGGGTCGATAGAAAAAGAGACAGAACGCTTGAATGCTATTCTGAGTTCATTGCCCAGCAAATCTTTCTAATTTCATGCCTATCGCGACCGTAAAAATGACGTGCCACCATTAATGTAGTTGTACGACTTGAAGACTGTGTCCCCAACTGTTAATTTTTTTTTTATTATTTATTTCCTTTATAACGGGTGGACCAACTACAATAAATGCGATAAACTATTATATTATTAGTAATAATATTATGCTACACTAGCCGTGCCCCGCCGTTTCACGGAAGACATCGTTCCCGTGGGAATATCGGGGAAAAAAGTACCCTATGTGATATTCCAGGGTCTAACTACCTACCTACATATCGAATTTCACCCCAATTCGGTTCAGTGGACTTTGCGTGAAAGGGTAACAAACATCCATCCATCCTCACAAGCTTTCGCATTTATAATATTAGGAGGATTAAAGCACTGCCTCGTTGGCGTAGAGGGCGCATGCTCGACTGCAGATCATGAGGTCCCGGGTTCGATCCCCAATCCTCCAGGTAAGGCAAAGTGTTAAATATTGTATTTTTCCTTTAGGAATTATCTCAATAACTGGTTGGAATCTGGAACTGTGCCCGGTAGATGGCAATAGGCTCGCCCCCCAACACGTGACCAATAACATACTGGCGATATGTGGGTGTACCTAATATATGAGACTGAGTCTCGGGTGTTCCTCTGCCTACCCCTTCGGGAAAAAGGCGTCATTGTATGCATGTGTATGTGTTAAGGTACAAAAATAAAAAAAAATGTTACAAAATATGTAAGATGGTGCACAAAAAGATACTAATACTATGTATGGAATGGACACTGTCATCCGCCCATGAATCGGGCCTTCCTCACTCCGCGAGCGAGATTGAGCTCTCGAGGAGCCCCGATTAGCTCACGCACACTCTTGTGCGTGTCTAAAACTCCATGTGTGCAGTGTCTGTGTAGTAGGTAGTTATATCGCGGCTTTTGTATGGAAATTGTATCGAGTGAGTCGAGGGGTTTGGATATTTTTTCTTTTTATGATAGAGAGTAACAAAACGAGTAAATCAGGTGCCTGATGGTAAGCATCATGATGGCTCATATCAGACATAGTTCCACCCAGTGTTTTAAAATTCAAAATTCTGCGCGGCACTGCACTGCACCTGTCACCCTGAGATATGAGTTGTTGAATCTCGTCATGCCCAGTAATGTCACTGGTAACATTGCCCTTCAGACCGGAACACAGTAATGTTTGCACATTACTGTTTGGCGGATTTGGCGGATGTCCCACACCTTTGCCAGTTGCAAAGGTGTGGGACTTCCCCAGGCGGCCCCCTGCAAGAGGCCTACCACTACAGAAATAGGAAATAATAATTAATATAAGAGTGGTTAGAATAGTGCTCCACCCTCTCTACCCGTGGTTGCCGTGGCGGCCGGCTAAGGGTTATCAGATCCAGAGGACGGGCAGCAGCGTCCTCTGCAAAAAACCATCGAACTGCGCTCGACAACCCACCTGCCAGTATCGTATTACCGTCTACTCGTAGCTGTCGAGTATTGGCAAAACCCCTCTTTATGGGAGAGGTCTATGTTCAGTAGTGGACTATCAATGGCTGAGATGATGCTGATGATGAGTGGTTACCAGATTGCGACGTGCTGCGCGCCGTGACAGTCTTCTCCAAGTTGTCGTGCTGCCGCGCCAGCTGCTCCACCACCTCCTGCAGCCGCATCTTCTGCTCCCGCTCGTGCTGCAGCGCGCGGCCCATGCGCGAGCTGGACGCCGCCGCGGCGCTCATGAACTCTGAACACGCCTGTATTCATATCATCATCTACATCAATATATATATAGGGTAACCTATACAATCATTGGCACCTAATGGTGACAGATGTCATTCAATATGGAATATTTTCAATAATGCGTTATTAGTGTTAAATACACTCATGTCATTTGATTTGTTGATTATTGGTGATAAATTTAATAAATAATTCCAGTTCGAATATTATTAATATGTATTCAAAATCGACATTTTTAGCAGCAGTGGTCAAAAAGTACAATCATTGGCACTCAAGTACAATCATTGGCACTTAAAAAAAGTACAATCATTGGCACTAAAATAAATTTTTTTTTTTGCTTTATTCTGATTATTTCCTCGTCTCTGATTGGATTTATGTCTGCAGATTTAAGAATTTGTCAATTATTATGGTATTCAGGATGATTTTTTTAAATGGGTATTTAGGGCGTTCTCCGAAACTACCGGGAATTTCGAAAAAACAACTTACGTGACCGATTTCAATAGTAACTAAAACATCATAATCAACATTTTAAACGGTTTTAATAAACTTGATCTGTTTGTTGTGGCTTTTTGTTTGTTTCTTAATAATTCAATTTTACCTCTTTTTACTGTTGACTTATTTATCTGATATTAAGTACACATATTTAGTTCTAATTAGAATATAATTGAATATATTTGGTATCATTACATATTCAAGATGGCGGCCGCCACAAAATAACGGATTACTTACGTATTTCAAAGTCCGCAAAATACGGGTATTAAATGAAAGGCATTGACTAGAAATTCGCGAAATAAAAATAAACACTTCATTGCAGATATTAAATACAATCATCTAGTCAAAAAATATTTATTTAACTAGGTAGATAGGTGAATAATGGCTAGAGGTAGAAGTGTAATAGGATACACTACCCAGACGTAATAATTTACTAATCAGTATCCAAAACAAAAGCTTTTTTTTACGGTAAGCTTGCAGTTGATAAACTGACCACGACCTATTTCATTGTATGGGGTCAACCGTTTTCGAACGGTATAATTAAAATTTGACCGTAAGGCTTCGCTTAGCTTCGACCGTGTTGACCCTTTTAAAAATCACCTTAGATCCTGGCTCCATTTCATTTTATTACCTATAAGGTTCCATACCTCAAAGAAAAAGGGGTATGGGTATGGGGTATGGTAAAGGGTATGAAGTGTCAATTAATATCTAATACCTAGGTTGTCTGCAATTGCTGCCGTGTCTG
The DNA here is from genome assembly GCA_947063395.1 of Hemistola chrysoprasaria. Taxonomy (NCBI): domain Eukaryota; kingdom Metazoa; phylum Arthropoda; class Insecta; order Lepidoptera; family Geometridae; genus Hemistola; species Hemistola chrysoprasaria. The sequence goes on from OX346729.1 coordinate 9,274,566, forward strand.
CCTGTGAGCTAAGCAAAAATAAAATTTTGATATGTACGTAAACAAAGGTATGGCGATTAAATATAAAGTAGGATGTGGGTTCTTCGATCATTAGCTAAATTTAATCATAACTTATTATCCCGGTTTGAGAAGAGCACATCCGGTGAGGAGGTAGTACGCTACATCACGGAGAAGAGCCAAGGACGAGTCCCAGGACAGGAACTCTCCCAGATCTCACTGTCGAGGTTGGAGTCAACGAGGACGCAGAACTTCAAGTCCTACGTACTCCGGCTTCCGGTGAAATATAAGGAGATGTTCCTGGCACCCGAATTTTGGCCTGCAGGAATCGTGTTCCGGCGCTTTAGGGAGGCGAGACAGAAAATTATCCCTACCTAGGTGTTTTAGTTTATGTTTTTATGTATGTTAGTCTGTAAGGTATTTATTAATATGGGCCTCTGGTGCGTATAATTTATTGTTATACGTACTATTGCCTGAAATAAATGAATTATTATTATTATTATTATTATTTCAGCTCGGTATTGAATTCTACATTAATCAGAAATAGGTAGGCATGCCACCCAGATAATTATTAAATTATTATTTACGTATGCATTTGCGGTTTTTTTACCTAAAATACTTTACATTGGTTATAAGTAAATCCTATTCCAACGAAAGAAATACACCAAAATGTCCAATATTATGCCAAGGTACAATCATTGGCACATGCCACGGTATAATCATTGGCACTGCCAATGATTGGATTTGATCGATAATATTTGTTAAATCCATGCGATATAAATTCCATTACAATGTAAATGAATTTCAACACAAAATAAGTCACATTTTTAAAATCATTTAAAAAGTACAATGATTGGCATTGGTGCCAATGACTACACCGTCATAGTGTTCATAGTGCAATTATTGGCATATCGAAAACTGGCAAAGTAATCATTGAATTGCAAATCTTACACAAATATCCCAAATTATGCACCTTCTCTTACGTGAAAATTACAAACATTAAACAAAACTTACATAAATATAATTATTTTAACGCAGTTTTCTTTTCTACTTCTCTAACTTTTTTCAAATCATCAGCAGCAATGGCGCGCAAATATATGAAAAAAAAAAAACCCGCCATTTTAACTGTCAATGTCACTTACAATTTGATTTTGCCAGACGCTAAATTTAAAATACTATTTAGGAAAAAATATTAGAAATGGCTACAGTCGTGTTGTGTTATAATATTACGATTAAAAGATGAAAGTGCCAATGATTGGGGGGGTGCTAACAATACTACCGGTTACCCTATATGGAAATTTAGATAGCTTTTGTTAGGATTAACGTACTGTTATGATATATTTTTCAATAGCTAATTTGTAAAATCAGCGATTACCCCCCGTCGCATCAAAATTAATAAAAAGGCTCTGCCATGCGGTTTGCCACACACACACACACAGTCAGATACGTGTAGGACACACTCGGTCTATTGTCCGCGACAGAAATTGTAATTCGGTACAGTGAAATTTTCTTGAATAAACCTCTTTCAGAGAGAGTGAGTGTTTTTTTTTTTTTTTAAAAGGATTCAAGGACTGCCATCCTAACAGTACCTTAAAGGGAAAAAGGAACACTTCGTTGTCTGTCTGGACTGACGAGGTAGCGTTTTGTATAGGTATCTAGGTGTGTAACTCTTAGCATACTTCCCTAGGTATGCCTTAACAATTCATTTTCTTTCACTCCAATGAGGCTTAGCTCCTTCTTGGTACAGTACACTAAGAACAGTAGTTCATCTTATGCTGGTCGTCGAGATAGTTGCCTATTCTTGCGTCGACGCTAATGGTTGTCACTTTTATTTTTAGTTAAATATTATTTGCGTATTAGTAACCTATACAATCATTGGCACCTAATCGTGACAGATGTCATTCTATATGGAATATTTTCAATAATGCGCTATTAGTGTTAAATACACTCATGTCATTTGATTTGTTGATTATTGGTGATAAATTAAATAAATAATTCCAGTTCGAATATTATAAATATGTATTCAAAATCGACATTTTTAGCAGCAGTGGTCAAAAAGTACAATCATTGGCACTCAAGTACAATCATTGGCACTCAAAAAAAGTACAATCATTGGCACTAAAAAAAATTTTTTTTTGCTTTATTCTGATTAGTTTCTCGTCTCTGATTGGATTTATGTCTGCAGATTTAAGAATTTGTCAATTATTATGGTATTCAGGATGATTTTTTTAAATGGGTTTATTTAGGGCGTTCTCCGAAACTACCGGGAATTTCGAAAAAACAACTTACGTGACCGATTTCAATAGTAACTAAAACATCATAATCAACATTTTAAACGGTTTTAATAAACTTGATCTGTTTGTTGTGGCTTTTTTGTTAGTTTCTTAATAATTCAATTTTACCTCTTTTTACTGTTGACTTATTTATCTGATATTAAGTACACATATTTAGTTCTAATTAGAATACAATTGAAAATATTTGGTATCATTACATATTCAAGATGACGGCCGCCACAAAATAGCGGATTACTTACGTATTTCAAAGTCCCCAAAATACGGGTATTAAATGAAAGGCATATTGAAATGAATAGTTAATCATATTTAAATGAAAGGCATAGAAAAACACTGAGTTAATTCGCGAAATAAAAATAAACACTTCATTGCAGATATTAAATACAATCATCTAGTCAAAAAATATTTTTTTAACTAGGTAGATAGGTGAATAATGGCTAGAGGTAGAAGTGTAATAGGAAACACTACCCAGACGTAATAATTTACTTATCCGTATCCAAAACAAAAGCTTTTTTTACGGTAAGCTTGCAGTTGATAAACTGCCCACGACCTATTTCATTGTATGGGGTCAACCGTTTTCGAACGGTATAATTAAAATTTGACCGTAAGGCTTCGCTTAGCTTCGACCGTGTTGACCCTTTTAAAAATCACCTTAGATCCTGGCTCCTTTTCATTTTATTACCTATAAGGTTCCATACCTCAAAGCATAAAGGGGTATGGGTATGGGGTATGGTAAAGGGTATGAAGTGTCAATTAATATCTAATACCTAGGTTGTCTGCAATTGCTGCCGTGTCTGCCTTTGAGCTAAGCAAAAATAAAATTTTGATATGTACGCGAACAAAGGTATGGCGATTAAATATAAAGTAGGATGTGGGTTCTTCGATCCTTAGCTAAATTTAATCATAACTTATTATTTCAGCTCGGTATTGAATCCTACATTAATCAGAAATAGGTAGGCATGCCACCCAGATAATTATTAATTTACTATTTACGTATGCATTTGCGGTTTTTTTACCTAAAATACTTTACATTGGTTATCAGTTAATCCTATTCCAACGAAAGAAATACACAAAAATGGCCAATATTATGCCAAGGTACAATCATTGGCACATGCCACGGTATAATCATTGGCACTGCCAATGATTGGATTTGATCGATAATATATGTTAAATCCGTGCGATATAAATTCCATTACAATGTAAATGAATTTCAACACAAAATAAGTAGCATTTTAAAAAACATTTAAAAAGTACAATGTTTGGCAATGGTGCCAATGACTACACCGTCATAGAGTTCATAGTGCAATTATTGGCATATCAAAAACTGGCAAAGTAATCATTGAATTGCAAATCTTACACAAATATCCCAAATTATGCACCTTCTCTTACGTGAAAATTACAAACATTAAACAAAACTTACATAAATATAATTGTTTTAACGCAGTTTTCTTTTCTACGTCTCTAACTTTTTTCAAATCATCAGCAGCAATGGCGCGCAAATTTATGAAAAAAATAAATCCCGCCAATTTAACTGTCAATGTCACTTACAATTTGATTTTGCCAGACCAGAAAAAATAATAGAAATGGCTACAGTCGTGTTGTGTTATAATATTACGATTAAAAGATGAAAGTGCCAATGATTGGGGGGGTGCTAACAATACTACCGGTTACCCTATATACCCACTCACACCAACTTATCAAGCTTCCGAGTGTGAGTAACCCAAGAAAACATATAAATATACATTCACGCCTTTTTCCCGAAGGGGTAGGCAAAGGTGTACCCAGAACTCAGTCTCATAGTAGATACACCCACATTTCGCCAGTATGTTATTGGTCCCGTGTAATAGGGGGCGAGCCTATTGCCATCCACCGGGCACGGTTCTGGAACCGTGCCCGTTGCCTGGAGTCTGGACTCCAGGCAATTATTGAGATAATTCCTAATAGAAAATCCAATATTTAACACTGCCTGACCGGGAAATCGAACCCGGGACCTCTTGATTGGCAGTCGAGCATGCGCCACCGAGGCAGTCAGAGACACTTCTTGCCGAACCGTGTACCAAAACTGTGGAACAAATTGCCAGAGACTGTTATTAGTGCTACTTCAATGAACAGTTTTAAAAACAGACTAGATAAACATTTAGAGAGTAATAAACTTCTTAATACACAAGTGCAGTGATAATGCACGCATCGGCTTATGCTGCTAGTGCATTATTCAATAAAAATAATAGGTACAATCTGAAATGAACAGAAACATTTCACCCACGGCCGGGATTCGAAGAAAGGAAGGTAGCTAGCTCAAGTGCCCACCACGCGGAATGGTGCGGAGGGTGCATGGTTCAAATCCCGACCGTGGGTGAAATTTTTCTTCTCGTTTCAGATTGTGTATCAAGCCGCTGCGCGAATTAGACCGCTCAGTCAAGAGCTTGAAAAGAGATATTAGCCCCGCTCTGATACGCAACAATGACTGAAAAATATTTTTATGGAAATGTAGATTACAAACACAACGAAATTTATAATGGCGCAATACTTATATCAACTACTAGCGACCCGCCCCGGCTTCGCACGGGTAGCAGAAGTAGGTATAGTGGACGTTTATCAGGAGTAAATTCGTGATACATTGTATTTTAATAAATATAACCCTAATGGTTTACGCAGCGCACGCAAATTAATGACTATTTCTGTTACAATGACCAAACCTTAACACATGTTATAATTTATCGTGGGCTATTTTGAAGATATTGATAAGTACTACAAACCCCTAGTACATTATATTATTCTACCATCAATGCATTTCACAGCGCACGCAAATTTATGAATATGGTAATTATATTATGTAACACCTTGGTTCACAATATTGCAGTTTTCTTACGGATCCCCATTTTTTTTCAAAATCTCATATAGCCTATGGCACTCACACTGAATTAAGCTATCCATAAGTGAAAGAATTTTTAAAATCGGTCCAGTAGTTTCGGAGCCTATTCGTTACAAACAAAAAAACAAAAAAACAAAGTTTCTCTCTTTATAATATTAGTATAGACTACAAATCTAAAAAGAAACGAAAAATAATTGGTTGTCTGTAAAGTCGGTTTACTGACGATAGTTGAACGTGACAACGTCTTAAGAAAATACTGATGGAATGGTAGCATTTTCAAAAGAAAATTTTAATTTAATTTGTTTCACTTTTCACTGCACTTGATACTCGATCAAAACATGTAAATGTACTATAGCAGCTGTCCACGCAGACGCATCGCTCACTCAAGTAGGAGAGAGACGGATGTCGAACGCTGCCGAACGCAAAGGTCGATTGTGCTTCTTTGTCGCTCGTTCCGCGCTCTCGCTTGCACTTCAAGCCTTACATGGAGCGCCTCAGAGCGAGGTAACGCCGCATGAGTCATGTTTTTTCGTGCGTGCAGCCGGCTCTATCGAATTATAAGACGTTGTCACGTCAAAAGTTTGGGGCAGTTTCACTCATAAGCGTCTTTCATATAACTTACATTCATCATAGCGTTGCACGATATCCTAAACAAGGTGGCCCGCTCGGACACTTGTTTCGTAGTGTCAGTGGGTGGTATCTCCAAGTCGACGAGTGACCTCTGTAAAGCGGTCCCGTGCCTGGCCACCAGTTCGGAACACGTCCTCAGGTCGTGGAACCTGGCGGCCAGCTCTCGGGCGATGCCGCCCGCGTCTTCTGTCTCTCCTTCACCGCTGCCGACGGGTATGGCGCCCGTCGACATCTGGTCGTCGTCCTCGTCCGATTCTTGAGCTCGACTGGAAAAGTAATTATGTATAGTTTGTATTATTTACAAAGAAGCGAAATTACTGGGCATGACGAGTTTCAACAACTAATATCTCGGGGTGACAGGCGCTGTTATATTAAATATTAAAACACTGGGTGGCACTAATATTACTATAAATAGTAGCCCTCATATTATAGTAATTTATAAATTGATTTGAATGTAATATTTGAGGTTAAATACCGTAAAGCGGGGTGAATAGAAACTGCAGCAGCAGGGGGAATAGAATTAAACTGGTCATGTCTATATTTGCTCAAAGAACTTTGGCATCCCATATGAAGAGGCTGTTGTATTTGAAAGTTTTTTTTCACAACACAAAAGGCATGAAGGAGATGCTGTTGGGGAAATATAAACACGACCAGTTTATTTCTATTCACCCCGCTTCATAAAGCGAAATACTATAATAAAAATACTTAGTACCATAGTACTAAGTATTTTTATTAAAATTTATTAATACTGAAATTTTATTAAAACTGTGTATACACTTACATGGCTTTCGCCTTGGCGAGTTCCAGAGCGGTGACCCAGCTCTGTCGCTCGACCTCGTCATGGGCTCGTATGTGGAAGGTCTGAGTGCCTCCGTTGCTGATGACGAAGGTGCATGAGTCAGCGGTGTGGATCAGCGCGCCGAGCAGCGATATCGTGCCGCGGCATGTGTGCGCCATTTCAGCCTGGTTCCTTTAGAAAATTATTATAAATATGATCATCATCATCATCTCAGCTGTTGGTAATCCACTACTGAACCTAGGCCTCCCCCAAAAAGGGGGGTTTTGCCTAAACTCAACATGCTTGGCAGGCGGGTTTTCGAGCTCAGTTTGATGATTTTTTGCCCCTGGATCTGTTAACCCTTAGCGGGATCTTACGGCAACCATGGGTAGAGGGGATGAAGCACTATTCTTAAGTTGGTACCACGGCGGAGGATTATTATCATAGTAAATAATAATTATTATGTCACTTATGTGTTACTTTTCAAATCTGGTGTTTTAGGCTTTTTTAACAGAACATGTATATTAAAATTTACTAACTAAAAAGTTACTAACTGGTAACTAGGCAATGTATCCAACTGGATACATTCATATTATAAGTGTCCTGCAACATACTGGTATAATGATGAGCTTTATAAAGGAACACCAATTACTAGGTAATAACCAATGCAGGCAACTATGAAAATTGGAAGCTTCAAGCACTCTTCAAAGAAAGAGTGGTGTAGAGCTGTATGTAAAGCTTGTCAATACTGGTTGCACACATATTATTTATATTGTCACCATAAGATTGTAAGAACCGTCCATTTAACAAATCCACCTGTCAAGAGAACATGGCCACGAGGGAGCAGGAGCAAAGCAGGTGATTTGATTGGCCCAATCAGCATGTGCCTCGTGTTTTGTTACAAGTAAAATCACATTTTGACGACTAGAGATGCTCCATTTATAAACTAACGAAAATGTAGGCAATTAGATTGTAAATTTTTGTGTCCATTCACAATCTATTGACAGTTTGTAATCTCGCTAGATTAATTATAAAATAATGGTTCTTACATCTTAAGGTGACATAAACAGACTAGAGTCAGGTGTCTTAACTAATACTTTCAACAGAATGACAGTAAAAGCTTGCTTGAAAACAACTAGGTCAAGCACAGTAATGCAAATTATGCGAGTATTGCATTTTTTTTCCATATATAAATTTTTCATTAAAAACAGTGTGGCTTAATATAAATTATTTCCAATTTTATAGTTTAAAAAACTCAATTTCAATCTAACTTTTATTTTATTCTGACATTAATTTTGTAATCGACCTGCTAGCAAATAAATTGTATTAAATAAATAGAAAGCAAATCACATGTTGACTAACACTAGAATTAAGACATTTTGTATTTACTAACACAATATGGTCAATCGACTGAATAAATGAATTTAAATTAAATTAATAGTCAAAAACTAATGGCAAACATGTGACTATAATATGAGACAAGTTCTGGATGCATACTGAGCAGAAAAATAAAACACTCAAGTTTTGTACAGTATGCACATTTTATCTTGGCAAGTCTGAACATAGGCTTTGCAAACTTTAGCACATGTAAACTCATAGACAACTGTTATTCCAAGATAATAAGCAAATATACAAATAAAAGTTTCTTGTAAATGTAATGTTCAATTTAGTTCAATCATAATAATAACAGTTTTCTTTATGAGTTTTCATGCAATAAACTTCGCAGAGCCCATGTTCAGTCTCGCCAAGATAAAACACATACTGTTTGTGATTTTTAATAAATTCATTATTTTATTAAAGCCAGTTAAGTCTCACAGCATCAGTATCTATCTTGAGATATGAGTCATTTGATATAACTAATAGTCTGAGAGGTCAGCTATCTCATACATCATTAGCACTTATTTTTTTAGGACAATAATTACTTTAACTACTCTTTATAGTTGCAGTATTTCCCCTGGTCATGTCCTTGAGATCAGCTGTCACTGTCAAATACATAAAATTTTAAGGAAACAAGAAAAAGACAGCCTGAGGCCTAAACTATGTAATGTTTTACGTTATGCAGTGGCCAGTAGCGTAGTTGGAGCATAACAAATGTAGCTACACCTCCAGCAGACTGAGAAGTGAATTCTAATAAGGGTTTTTAGCACTGGTATGCGAGGCAAATCTACGTAATATTGTTGGTGATGTTAATGCTTAATAAATAACTGATTATGCGAGGATAACTGCTCCTAGTTGTAAAAGGGTAGTTTCCTATACCAGTAAGAATGGGAAAGAGACAAATTCATACATTTATGTACCTGTAATAGGATAATAATCCGTTGGACAACACGAACCATCTTCGTTGATAACCCTTGAGATAATTTGTCCATTTGAATAGCCACCCTTTTTTCTCCGGCTCGCCAGGGATCGGCTGACCCTTGGCCACAATCGCATCCGACATTTTACGGGATACAAATCAATTTATTAGTACAAAAACATAATACAAAATTCTTTACGAGCCACGTCCGTCGCACTATCAGATTCACATTCATATACACATAGATAAAAAAATTTAACTACCATCTAATTTGTTACATTTGGGTTCCGTCAAATTATAAACTTTATAACACCCATTCTCGTAATGTGACTTATGTGACCGTTATCTCAACGTATTTAGGTTCATTATACTGCATATTTCGTAATAGTGTTTTATCTATACTAGTCTATACTAATATTATAAAGAGAGAAACTTTTTTTTTTGTTTTTTTGTTTGTAACGAATAGGCTCCGAAACTACTGGACCGATTTAAAAATTCATTCACTTATGGAGAGCTTAATTCAGTGTGAGTGACATAGGCTATATGAGATTTTGAAAAAAAATAGGGATCCGTAAGAAAACTGCAATATTGTGAACCAAGGTGTCACATAATATAATTACCATATTCATAAATTTGCGTGCGCTGTAAAATCCATTGATGGTAGAGTAATATAATGTACTAAGGGTTTGTAGTACTTATCAATATCTACAAAATAGTCCACGGAAATTTTATCCATCTATTTTGGTTTAGTCACAATAATCGAAACAGACATTATATGCATGCGCTGTGAAAAGTATTGGTGGTAGAATAAAGTAATGTACTAGGGGTTTGTAGTAATTATCAATGCCTACAAAACAGTAAACATAGATTATATCCATCTTTTTTGGTTTAGTCAAAATAATCGAAGCAGTGATTATTTTGCATGCGGTGTGAAAACTATTGGTGGTAGAGTAAAGTAATGTACTAGGGGTTTGTAGTACTTATCAATACCTACAAAACAGTATTTATAGATTATATTCATCTTTTTTGGTTTAGTCACAATAATGGAAGCAGTGATTATTTTTCATGCAGTGTGAAAACTATTGGTGGTGGAGTAAAGTAATGTACTAGGGGTTTGTAGTTATTATCAATACCTACAAAACAGTATACATAGATTATATCCATCTTTTCAGGTTTAGTCACAATAATCGAAGCAGTGATTATTTTTCATGCGGTGTGAAAACTATTGGTGGTAGATTAAAGTAATGTACTAGGGCTTTGTAGTACTTATCAATATCTTCAAAATAGCCCACGATAAATTTATACATGTGTTAAGGTTTGGTCATTTAACAGTAATAGTCATTAATTTGCGTGCGCTGCGTAAACCATTAGGGTTATATCTATTAAAATACAATGTATCACGAATTTACTCCTGTTAAACGTTCAATATACCTACTTCTGCTACCGTGCGAAGCTGGGGCGGGCACCTAGTAGAGTATAAATTCAAATTATTATTAACGTTTTTTTAATCACCACAATGAGTTTATATGCCAAAAAATAATAAACATTTTATTGAATGAATTATAAATATCACTTGCAACACTCATTAACAATAATGTTTATCATAATTTCATATAATTATATATTTTAAAAAATTATCCTTAATTTTTGTATTGAAGATATTATTTTGTGTTTGTCAGTGCATTTGCGCCTTGCGCTGGTATGAGCGCGGCACGTGAAAAAAAAACAGCCAATTTCATTGAATTCGAATTTGTGCTAAATTTTCATTGCGTGGTTTTTAATTAATATTACTTATTTAAAATGTCAACATCTATCGAAGAAGAGCAGTTACAAGATCTTACCGATCTTATAATCTTAATCTAAGGGTGTTGAGAAACGTCGTATAAAAAACGTGTGCTATGAACATTCCACTACTCGGTATCTCTCATTTACGAACAATACCACCTCGTGCGTAATGTTCAGCTTAGTACTCTGTATTATATAATAATTTATAATGTACTCATTTGAATGAAATTATAGACGCAACCGTTACGTAGATTTATTTCACGGAACTCTAAAATGTGACAACTGACATCCACAATCCACAGACTACAGCAAACTACAAAGACGACAAACAGCCGTCAATCAATTCAATTCTTATTTTGTGGCTTGTGAAATTTTTTCTAACACCACACACGTCGGAAGATTGGACATCAAACGATGGAAATTAACCAACAAGTCTTTTGAATTTTGAACACAATCAGCAATCACATTCTTTTTTTTTATACAGCTTGATACTATACTATAACCCCGGTCACTCACATGCGTAAAAATATTCGTACATTGTACGAATGTTTGCACGCATGTGAGGGCCGTCAGATATACTATTCGCAAACTCAGCGGATATGCGAATGGGTTCGCAAACTTTTATGGAAACCCGTTTGCATTTCATAGATAGATAAACACTTTATTGGTACACCACAAACAAGAAGATCTAAAAACTAATAACTAGTGTAACAATGGGCGGTCTTATCGCTAAGATATATAAAGTACTCTGTGAGCACAACTGGTTCCACGAATGTGTAGGAGACTACGCGAAGGTTCGAGGTTCGCGCCCTTTGATGTGCGTCAAAAAACCGACACAACTCGGAAAACCACGAATGCAGCGAAAACTTTGCATAGTTATTTGCGAATGTCGTCCCACACTTGTGGGTTCGCGTATTCGTACGCATGTGAGTGCCCGGCATAATAATTAAGCAACACTATATTATGTACATTAAATAAAAAATCTACAATTTACTAGCAGTCATTGTCATTTCTCTATCAATTGAATATCTGCCAGTGTCAGAGTGTCAAGTCTCAGCTGTCATCTGAAGTAGATCAAATTCAAAAAATGGTCGCTCTCATTTGCTCTAGAAGTGGAGTTTTCTTGAACAAGGTCGCTCGATTTATCCAAGGTAAAATATTTTAAATTGTGCCTTTCACAACGTGATATTCAATAATGTATTGTTTAAGTTTTATAACATAGGTACTTAGTACTTAAAAGAAGGAATATTTATTTCGTCTCCAATTTTTATCTCTAGACAATCAAAATAGTGCGGCAGTTTTTAATTTCTATATATGTGGTGTTAAAAACACTCACAAGCCACAAAATAAGAATTGAATTGAATATTTTTAATTTTATTAATTTAATTCCAGTAAAAAACCACAATATGGGAAGTTCATTCACTAGATCTTATTCACCGAATAGTGGACAAAACTCAAGCAGCAGTAATGAAAAACGTAAGTACCTTATATAAATTTATTAAATTGAACCATGCCTACAATCTCCTGCCTCGGTAGATACTTTAATACCTAATTCTACTATTATATTATAAATTATCACGAGCTAACCATAGCATAACTTAATCATGGAGCACACTAAAATACCTACTTGTCGAATCCTACCTATCTATTTATTATTATCTATATATTTATTAACTTCATGAACTGGTAGTTAACATCTAACTGATATATTGCAACCCCTGTAGATCTGGCAAAATACTGGACCAAAGTATTATAAATATAAAACATTATAGCTATTTCAACTCAAAAAGAAGTATAAGATTGCAACCCCTATATATAATTGGGCTCATACATATAATTACATGTAACAATAGGAAAATTCTTTAAAAAAAAATAATTATAAAATGTTTTGATAAAATATGAAAAGAATAAAGACTTTTACAACAATTTTGGTAAAATATACATACCTACAACTGCTGCTGTCCTCAAGTCATTATTATTGCATAAATAAATACAAATTAAACAGTAATCAAATACAATCATAATAATATACTTATACAATTATTTGAGATTTTTAAAATATCACTACTCACTGCTCATACAGTAAATAACATTTACCTAATCCATTTAATATCAAAGCCAATAAGTACCTAATATATAAATGTACCTAAAACTACTAATTTACTAACAAAACAGTTTAATTTTATCATCCAAAGCAGCAAATGCCTCAGGTGCTACAATATCCCGCATGGAATCCACTACCAACTATGTAGAGTCAGTTGTCTGCAAAGAATCAGACCTTAAAGAGAATGAGATGAAAGTATTTGATATTGGAGAGGATGGCAAAGTTCTTCTAGTCAAACAAAAGGGAGAATTCAGTGCAGTGGGAACTAAATGTACTCATTATGGAGCTCCATTGGTTAATGGAGCATTAGGAGATGGCAGAGTAAGGTGCCCATGGCACGGAGCTTGTTTCAACTTGAAGACTGGTGATATTGAAGACTTCCCTGGGTTTGATTCCCTGCCATGCTATCAGGTTACTGTGTCGGAGAAGGGAGAAGTTAAGGTGAGCAGTTTTTTAATTACCTAATACTTTTTAAGAAATACAGTTAAAAGAGAGATAACATGAAATCACATCTAACAAAATGTAACAAAATAGCACACATACAATGTGCCATACTGGTGATACTACACATAAAAACAGTTGAATTTCCTTTGATGATTTAGGAACTAACTACACTTGTTCAGCTTTTGTCCATAGGAAACCACGATTTTGTATGAGATGCGTATGCGTCCATTCAGCTAAACACAGCTGAAAAGTGTAGTTAGTCCCTTAAGACCTCTGAGCAGGTATATTTTAACACACGGCAAAAAAGAACACACCCTTTATAGATAATATATTATGGTAGGAGGATAATAATATCTAACTTCTATATCTATATAATTAATATGACAGCCTCGTTGGCTCAGATGGTAGTAACTCTGCCTTCTGTGCCGCAGGCCCCGGGTTCGATCCCCGGCCAGGTCAAACATTTGTGTGCATGAACATGTCTGTTTGATCTGTGTCTGGGTGTTATAAGCTTATATAAGTATGTATATCAGTCATCTGGTTACCATAGTACAGGCTTCTAGCCTAGTTTGGGACCAGATGACCGTGTGTGGAAGTTGTCCCATATTATTATATTATTATATTTTGAATTTTGGCAGTAAGTACTGGACATGCTGAGTCACTAGGTACAAACACTCCTTTATTATGTAGGTCCATGCCAAATTTTAGCATCATTATTTCTGTGCCTCCTATGCAAAACGATACAACTAAAAAATTGCAACTTTTCAGGATTACCTACAAAAAAGTCATTACTACTTTTAAAGTGTCAAACTTGCTAGTGTTGACATTGTACGGAATTGAGACGGACGACGAGAATTTAAGTCCAAAAAAAAAATGTACAAGAAATGTAAAAAATATTATGCTAATTTAAAAAAAAGGACTAAAAGAAAACAAAAATCATCCTGTCACCGCTAGGAAGCATACGTTGTGACGGTCGCTCTCTGTTTCACTTTAAAGCAGTCGAGTTTCCGACTTTATTATGAATTAGAAAAAATGTAGGTACCTATGAGAAGGGTCGGTCTGGTTTTACGTTTTTAGATATATCTGTACTCCTAGACTCCTAGGGCGTTTTAATTTGATATTAACTTCCTAGCGGTAATATTGTACGGAATTTAGACTCACGTAAAATTATTTATATTCTACTAAAGTAGTCAATAAAATGTAAAATACCATTGCCCAGACTACTTCTAAGTACTAAACATTTATTTTTATTGTATATACATACGACTCGCCGTGGCGTGGTTGGGTTCGCTAACAGACAAAATTAACACACTTCAGAATAAATTCACTTATAAATGATTATGAAAACAGTACAGTTTATTGAATAGTTGAAAATAACTAAACATATCTATAGCCGATAGATATACATACATACATACAGTCACGTCTTCCTGTTGGGGTAGGCAGAGACTACTTTCTTTCCACTTGCTACGATCCTGATATACAACTTTCACTTCTTCCATTTTCATCACATTATTCATACATACTCGTCGGTTGTTGGTACTTTTAACCTGGCCTTTCCTAAGAACAACATCAATTTGTTCATGAAAAGTACGCCTAGGTCGACACCTACTGACTTGACCATTCACACTAGCCTTATAAATCTCCTATTGTCAATCTCTTTTCGTCCATCCTCTCCACATGTCCGAACCACCTAAGCAATCCTTTCTCTATCATTCTTTGTCACTACATCTCCTAACACGCCACAGCGTCCCCTTATCACACCGATAGAGATATTGATTATATAATATTTAGAGATGAACGTATCCCGACAGAAATGAAGCACTAGAAATAAAGATGTGTGTCTGGAGAATTAGATATTGCACTCTGAATGAACCTGGGATTAATACGCTGGTGTATTCTGACAGTGTATTTTGACGGGGTTTCGACATGCCGGACAACGGAAGTTGTACCTAATGTAATACCTAAAGAATAATTCCAAATTTTTGGCCATGTCTATAAAATCGTCAACGGTCTCGTTTACTAAATATGCATTTTTTAAGGTAGCTACAGGTAGCAAAATTTGGATAACCTAGACTGCTAGTGATAAAAGTAAAGTGACTAATGTTTGAACGAAATGAGTAAGGTGATTACCTCATTGCAAGTTATTTATGGTAATAATCAGAGGTTTTATGGCACCTGTACACACCTATGTTTTAAAATTGTAATCCCCAATATTATTATTATTTATCTATCTTCATAATAATTTCTGTTATCTTCTTAAAATAAATAAGATAATGTCTATAATGAGTTAGCTGGTCTCTTTAATCGATTAGATACATACTTACTTTCAGACAGACTGATAAAAATATTATCAATGCAATGATTACCTACCGATAAGTTACGTAAATATTTCATCAAATAAGTGAAAATTGGGTTTATCATCTCCTTATATAAATAATCAAAGTCGTCACTAACTGACTCACACACTCACTCATTAACGCAACGCCCCGCCCAAACCCTTGTATGCTGAAATTTTGCACATAATAAGTTTATGTTATTATGATGATGACAAGGAAGAAGAAGGGAATTCCCACCGGAACAAAGATGCGGACATACGCTTAGTAATACTAATATTACTAGCGTGTCATGTTCCTAATGTAGGTTTGGTTGCACTTATTAAAAACATCGAATCAATGTTGCTTAAAAAACTAGCTGACCTTGAGTTGCCTTGACCAACTACTGACTCACGATTATTTACTTAAATACTTATTTCTGTACAACACGCGCAAAACATGTACGTGGCCGAAAATTTTTTTTTTTTTTTTTTATGATAGCGAGTGACAAGTCGAGCAAATCAGGTGCCTGATGGTAAGCATCATGATTGCCCATATCAGACACAGTGCCACCCAGTGTATTAAAGTTCAAAATTCTGCGCGGCACTGCACTGCGCCTGTCACCCTGAGATATGAGTTGTTGAATCTCGTCATGCCCAGTAATTTCGCTGGTAACATTGCCCTTCAGACCGGAACACAGTAATGATTGCACATTACTGCTTGGCGGATGAATAAATGGCAAAGGTGTGGTACTTCCCCAGGCGGCTCCCTGCTAAAGAGGCCTACCACTACAAATACAAATTGAACTACATATTATAATAATAATAATAATAATAATAATAATAATATGTGCGGCATATTAAAAAGCCGACAAACACTACTAGCACAAAGATTCTCATGCCCTTGGCTACATTCATTTTGATTATTTATTTACACCTGCCGTAAACGAATACATCCTATATTATCTACAATTTGAATGCTCTAGACCTTGGTTATGCAGGCTATGAACAAAAATGAATTTTGTGCTATGATCATGACTCAGTTTTCTTAGAACCATATCGTTAATCGTTACTAATCTATAGGTATATTATTGTAAACAGATATTTTACGCCGAGAACTTGATATGACAGAAAAAATATCGCTGTTTTTCTATCCTATTTCTACTTTTACCGACGCGGTACTTACTGTAGCTATAATATAACTAGTAAACTTACTTGTTAAGGCATAAGGTGTATGATAAAGAATGTATTTTTATCATAATTCCAGGTCCGAGCAAAAATCAGTGATTTGAAAACAAACAAGAGAATCAAGGATATCGGATATGCATCACCTTGCGACGGCTCTGCGGTCGTCATTGTAGGTGGAGGGCCTTCTGGTGCCACTTGCGCTGAGACTCTTCGTAGCGAGGGTTTCCAGGGCCGCATCACTGTCATTTCTAGAGAGAACTACCTGCCCTACGACAGAATCAAGGTATCTAAAATAGGCACCGTCACTGATGTTGAAAAACTTCAAGCGAGATCGCAGGAATACTACCAAAATGCCAATATAGAGATCATGAAAGGCATCCTTGCAACGAGAGTCGAGCCAGAAGAGAAGTTTGTCCATCTCAGTGACGGCAGCAAGTTGCGATACAGCGCTCTGTATATTGCCTCCGGCTCCAAACCGCGCGTTCCCGATATTCCCGGCATAGACTTGAAGAATATTTTCACTGTCAGAGACTTCGAAGATTCTATTAACATTCTCTCCACGCTGGGCACAGAGAAAGACAAAAACGTTGTCGTCCTCGGTCTGAGCTTTATTGGATTAGAAATCGCGGCGTCATGCAATGAAAAGGCAAAATCTATGGTCGTCGTCGGAAAGGACGTCGCCCCACTCGGACAAATATTTGGCAAAGAGATCGGTCGCAGCCTGCAGAAGTTGTTCGAAGATAAAGGAGCGAAATTCCATTTCGAAACGACTATAAAGAAATGTAACGGCGAAAATGGCGTAATTAGTTCGGTAGAGCTCGAGAACGGGACCACACTTCCGGCCGATATGCTCATATTGGGTGTGGGAACCACTTTTTACACAGATTTCCTGAAAGATAGCGGTATTAAACTGGAACCGAACGGTGCGGTCACCGTCAATGATAAGCTGGAGACTAATTTAAAGAACGTGTATGCGGGAGGTGATATCGCCTACGCGCCGGTCGCCGCCTATGGGAACAAGTCGATGTGTATAGGGCACGTCGGGCTCGCGCAATACCACGGCCGTGTAGCCGCTTTGAACATCTTGAGGAAAGAGGCACCACTGAAAACCGTACCGTATTTCTGGACGATGTTGTTCGGCAAATCTATAAGGTACGCGGGGTGCGGCCGCCCGGCGAGTGCTCATGTAGAAGGGGATGTTGACGCGCTCAAATTCGTTATATTCTTCTTCGACGAATCTGACAAAGTGATCGCAGTGGCATCTTGCATGCGCGATCCGATCGTCTCGCAGTTCGCTGAATACTTGCATCAAGGAAAAAGTCTCCACAAAAAAGACCTGAAAGATGATCCTTTCGCTTGGACGAAAAATATTGTCTAGATCAGTTTTTTTAGTTCAAAGCTACAGTATTACGTACATACATACAGTCACGCCTTGTTCCCAGTGGGGTAGGCAGAGACTATTTCCCTCCACTTGCTACGATCCTGACATAACTTTCGCTTCGTTCACTTTCATGACATTTTTCATACATGCTCGTCGGTTGTAGGTACTTTTTGACTTGGCCTTTCCTAAGAACAACGTCAACTTATTCATCAAAAGTACGCCTAGGTCGACCACTACCGACTTGACCATTCACACTAGCCTTATAAATCTCTTTTGTTAATCTCCTTTCATCCATCCTCTCCACATGTCCGAACCACCTCAGCATTCCTTTCTCTTTGTCACTTCATCTTCTACCACGCCACAGCGTTCTCATATCGCACTATTCCTCATTTTGTCCATCAAGGTCACTCTACTCATGCTTAGCAGGCTTCTCATTTCATCTTACTTTCATGCTTCTTCTGCCAGACCCAACATTCGCTACCATACGTAAGTGTAGGGATCAGTACCCCTCTATTAGTATTACGTGTATAGGAAAAATGTTATTAGGTATATTATAAAATAGTGCAACTTTGAACTAGCCTTAAAGTTACATCACATATTTATCAAATGTTTTATGAAAATATACACACTTAGTATATTAGTACAGAAATTCATTTATGTACTAATATCGAATTATAGGTAATAACTACTCAGCCAGGATATGATTGAGTGAAAATGTCGGTTATTTTATCTTTTTTACTAAATAATACCCATATAGATTTCTGCGATTAGATATATGATAGGTAATTCATGTAAAGCTGCCTGCTTAAAGAGATGTTATCGCTATTTGTTACATCATCATAAAATGATATCACGACATTACCTATGACATCGCATTAATAGAAAATAATAATAAATTATTATTGGAACAACACACGAATCTAAAATTATATTTTCTAAACTGTTAAGTTAGGTGTAAAATCCATTTTAAACTATACAAGAGGTCCAAATTAATAAATAGGTAAGGTACTATCATCATGAAGATTTTGATCGTAATTTTACGCTAAAGACCCGGGACCCGACTCGCACCCCCTTGCGTCTTGCGGTGAGTATTATTTACTTAGAATTATATTATGGACATGCGCTTACTAGGGTACTTGCCGCTGGTCACCACCCAGTTTATATGTATTATCTATGTCACCACTCCGTAGCGCCACCGGATCGCCTTGCTCGAAGTTATGTATTGAGCGCATAAACATAGAAATTCATACTATAAAGAATAATACCGCAAGAGGCGGAGGAGTAGGGGTGCGGCTCGGCACCGGGTGGCTCTAAGGAGCTCATATAACCTTTAAAAATTAGCTAGTGGTTTGTATGTATATATATTATCTTTACTATTATGATCCTGATAAATAATTTTACTGATGTTTAAGGTTGAAAAGCATAGAATTACTACGTCAATATAGTTTGGTACAAATGACTTATTATTCGTACAAATGCACCAAAAGTAGACAAAATTCAGTTGAAGTAGGTATAATTTTCTTATTAACGAATTTTTGGTTTCTATGCAACAGATGGCATTTAAAAAATACTAACTGTAGTTTATATTGTAAAATAACTATTTTAATATTAAAGTAGTATATTTCTTGTTCTATCTATATTCTGTGAAAAAAAGGAAAAATCCAGTAACACTGCCTGACCTGGGGATCGAACCCTGGACCTCACAGCAATAGAGCTTGCAATCACTACACTTCCGAGGTTTCTTAATGACCTTAAATAATAAATACTTGATTAATTTAAGCACAAAACTGTCGGCAACTATCATTATCGCATCAAAGCACTAATCAGTTACTTGTAATGTGATAAATATACCTTAATATTTATATAGTAGTACTTAAGCTCTGATGGATATATATTTTAATAGATTTATTTAAAAATGAGGATATAAATTTAACGGGCCGGCGACCAGAGAGCTCCCCATACAAACGTAATAGTGAAATCATTTGAAATCTGAGCATATTGTCAACGTTATTCGGAATGAGACGCTAGTTATCTAGGTTCCTAATTATATTTTAGTCTAAAAAACTTATAATTTGGAGTTATATTTGAAATTACCTATATATTGGATTTTTATCATATTTTAGTCCAAAGAACTTTTATTTTGGATTGAAATATAATTAGGAACCTAGATAACTAGTGTCTCATGTCGAACAACGTCATTAAATGTTAGAAATATGCTCTGATTTCAAATGATTTAATTGTATGGGCAATTTCAGTCGCCGCCTCTTTTATACTTGTGGCTTTATTACCTTCTGTGTCACTATAATGTATTCAGTGATAGTTTGTGTGATATTATAATGTGTAATTTTTTTGTATATTATAAGTGGATATTGGAGCATTATAATATCTGTTATAGTAATAAATGCTATAAGGAATGCATGAGTGTGTTGTTTTCTGCATTAGCATAAGTGTCAATTCACTGTGTTTTCATTCAGAATGGTGGGCTAATGCCAACCAAATCAATATATGCCAATCAAACGACAACTAGGTATAGAGTTATTTCCAGTTTAAAGCAACTCAACATAAAACAACACTTTAGTGGTATGCTATGCAGGGACTTTGCATACTATATAAAAGTGGGGTCTTAAAGAACTACTTCGTTATCTGTTTGTTTTCTCTCAGTTTGTTGGTTTGTTTTCTTTCTTCTTCTTTTCTACCTTCTATAAGTTCTATCTATGATATAAAATAAGTTTCAGCAATCTCAAACTCTAAAACAAAATTAGCCAAAGCCTGTCCCTGCCACCAACTTTGGCTTTCTCAATATTTCAAAGCATAAGCAAGCTGAAGTGGAAGTGGGCTGGTCACATTTTGCACAGAACCGATGGCTGCTGGGGTAGATGGGATCTGGAGTGTAGGTATAGGTAACCATAGCATAAGACGCCAACCAGGTGGAGTGACAACCTGTGAAGGATGGCTAGAAACAGCCGGATGAGTAGAACTGAGGATTGAGTTCAGTAGCGAAAATTAGGGAAGGCCTATGCCCAGCTGTGGACTAACACAGGCTGATGATGTCACCGGCACTTTAATGAATCAATTGACATGACATTTAATCAGATAAGACTGAGACTTCTAGTGTAATCTATACATTTTGGAATTGCCATGGTTGGATAAAAATAATTTCTATAGGTACCTTAATACTTCAGAATGGGTTCCCCAAATACAAGCTAGAGTCTAACTATTATGAGTCCATCTAGTATCAGCTCATATTAATTTATTTCTGTAACTTGCTTATACATTGGTCATGGTGTCTTTAGCAGACGATTAAACATACAGTTTACACACAATGTGTTGTAGCCTGGGACGACTTAGGAAACAGGTTTGCCCAAAGCCTACACCACCACCTCATTAGCTGAATCCGCAGGAATGACGTTGATATGTGCATATAACTATAGGATCATAGTTGTTACAGAATTCATAAAAATAGAATAGGCAGGTACATAAATATAATAATATGGGACAACTTCCACACACTATCTTCTGGTCCAAATTAGGCCAGAAACCTGGTAACCAGATGACTGATATACATACTTATATTTTATGCTTATAAAAGCCAGACACAGATCTAGCATATAAAACCCAGAAATAGACATGTTTGTGCACACAAATATTTGACCTGGCTGGGGTTCGAACCTGGGGCCTACAGCACAGAAAGCAGAGTTACTACCATCTGACCGAATGAGGCTGTCTGACAGCTATTCAAAGTATCTAATCTAAATAATATATAAAGAGTTCTATGCAAGAATTTCCAAATTTTATTGTTTAAAATATAACTAAAGGATTAAGCTAACTACATAATAAAATATTTAACTTATACACCAGTTCCACAGATCATTCCCAGCTCTCAGTGGCCCGCAAGTGTTTCAATCTCTCATACAAAGTAACATCTTCTTTGAAGATCTTTCTTTGAGTGTCAATCATTTCGTCCCTTTTCATCTGTGCTTTTCCCAGAACTTTTGTATGACCATGACTTTCTTCCTGAAACAATAATATAAGTCGGTGGTTTTAACTCTCAAAGATAAACTCAACAGTGATGAAAATGTTATTGTCCAAGCACAACAATATGGGCAGTTGACAGATAGGTTTTTTTAACTCAAAGAATAAATAGGAACATTTGATAATATGGTAAAGAAGTAATAAATACAGGTCAAAATACCTCTGTGAGATATGGAAAGCGCAAATAGAATATATTTTTTTCTTCTATGGCGAAATCTTGTTTCAAATTCCGCAAATGTTTCGGTTCCACTTTCTTGACCAAGCGATCTTTGCCCCTGAATATATGACCGTTAGGTAAGCGATTCCGCCTAAATAACAGCAGGGTTAATTTCATATCGACAAGTTTTTGTAATTATTTGTATTATTTTGTCTAAAATAATTGGAAGTAGGGTTCCTATATATAAAGTACCACAGACAGAATAAAAGGAACTAAAGTACTCTGCTTTTATTTTTTATTCTGTGACAGTTAGGTTAGGCGTAGGCACAGAACACATTTACAAGGCGTAGGTAACTCAGCTCTGAGCCGGCTCAAATATACAGTTCATGTATGTTTGAGTCACCAAGTCACAGCTCAATTAAACACTAAACAGCTCATTGGTGGCTTGCGGCTCATGTACTCATCACTGTAATTCCAAAGAAAACAACCTTGTCACGCATTTTGAGAGTCCAAAATCGAACGCGAGTCGCATCTTTTTGACCCGTAACAATAGTTACAAAAATTATTAACTGATTTTATGTGTTCTGCAAGTCAGGTTTACTCTGTATTCACTAGATGGCTCTCATTAGAATCATATTGGATATTTCATCTGAATAGTTCAATACATGCATTTAGTTTCGAGATTAATTGATTTTTGAGCTGATCTATGAGTTGGTTCACGGCTCCAGCTCAAGTGGATGAGCTGTGAGCTGAGCCGTGACTGACAACCCAGAATTTGAAGCAGATTCTAACTTTGACGTTTTATTTTTCTACTTTATTTTTACGAGTAGTTTTTACGAGTTTTGGCGGGAGACCGAAGAATACAGTTTGGCTCCCGTATCTTTATCAATTATCGGTGCATTTTCGAGTGTTTAATGTGTAATAATAGTGGAATATTACGTATTGAGTGTTTTCGAAGATACACAAGTCTCTTAGCAAGTGATGCGAGAGTAGAAATGTGATTTTTCGTGTTCCCGCCAAAATTCCGGCAGCTTCTTGTAAAGACCACCGCTTTACTAGAGCTGTGACTTGACTGGGCTTGCCCTGACTGAATTAACTAATTGACCATATACTTGAAAATGTATATAACTTGACACTGGCAATACATTCGTGTGGGTCCATAAAAGAAGAAAAAGACTCAGTGTCTATAACTGTGCACTATGCTTTCCTTTTGTTCTGTCCACAGAGTACTTTATATATAGTTCTGTCATTCTGTGTGCGTCCGTCTATCAGTCTATGGTAGCATGGCTGTCGATCGGGCGTAGGAAAATATCGTATTTTTCGTAAATATTTACAAAAAAACTGCTTTTAAATGTAAATTAAATACCCAGGAGGTTACAGTTGTTAGAATAAAGCATGGAATCAAGAGATTGATGGTTGTGTGCATAATTTGAGCAGCTGTCAAGATAGGTAAGTAATTTAATTCACTAAGAAAAACGCTATCGTAAATGATTTTGTCCCAGGGAACAGAGCTTCTCCAAGTTGATAAAGTATTAGCAATAATTTGGCGGAGATATTTTAAGTTTCTCATTAAGTAAGTATGCAATTATTGGATTTTAGGCTATAGCATAAAGTATGTATTGACGTTCAATAGGTCTTATTACAGTTCGGTACCCTTTCACTTTATTGTGTACATTATTTTCGTGCTCTACTTACGGCGAGCTTACTTTTTTTAATAGGTACATTGTACCTTCGGAAAATAACGTGGCAAATGTACGATATAACTTAATTATTTATAAAAAATAGTTTCAATATTCATGTTAACTCAACAAATCTTACAAAAGAATTCCATGTCTGTATAATGTACACAATTTTAATAAAATCAATAAAAAATCTTACCTATTAAAATAGGTAATTCTGTTATAAACCAAAGTGAGTCTATAACAGTTATAGAATAAATAATTGTTTAAATGACAATTTATGAGCATGTTATCATTAGTGTTGAAGACACACTCCCTTGTACCTTGTACAAATAAAAAGAGAAGAGTTGTAAAAATTAAAGTTATAAATAACTAGACTATGTTATAACCTAACTAGACTATGTTAACTTCTAGACTATGTTATAATCAACTACTTTTATATTTATTGTTACATACATTCACACCTTTTTTCCGAAGGGGTAGGCAGAAGTATATGCAGGACTCCAATTGTGCATGTCCCATAGTAAATATACATTCACGCCTTTTATCCCGAAGGGGTAGGCAGAGGTGTACCCAAGACTTAGTCCCATAGTAGATACACCCACATTTCGCCAGTATGTTATTGGTCCCATGTAATAGGGGGCGAGCCTATTGCCATCTACCGGGCACAGTCCCAGACTCCAGGCAGTTATTGAGATAATTCCTAATGGAAAAATCTAATATTTAACACTGCCTGACCTGGGGATCGAACCCGGGACCTCTTGATTGGCAGTCGAGCATGCACCCTCTACGCCACCGAGGCAGTCCCATAGTAGGCACACCCAAATTTTGCCAGTATGTTATCTGGTCCATGTAATAGGGGCGAGCCTATTGCCATCTACCAGGCACAGTTCCAGACTCCAGGTAGTTATTGAGATAATTCCTAATGGAAAAATTCAATATTTAACATTGCCTGATCTGGGGATTCAACCCGGACCTTCTGATCGGCAATCGAACATGCACCCACTACGCCACAGAGGCGAAGAGTTTATTGTTTTTATTTAGAGTTAATAAATAAATATCCTTTTAAAAATGAAGATCAGCCCTCACAGCCCATCTAGTCATCTTCAAGTTTGATATGCAATATTTGACTTTAAATAAAGCAGTTTAGATAAAAAATGTAATGGTAGTGTGCTGTGTTATTTAAGCCTAAATTTGCTATCATTATATGTATTTTTAAACTCTATTCATATATTGAAAATTATTTGCGAAGTGTAAGTGTTGCCTAATACGGAACTGAGTTCTGGGTTACTCTGCCTACCTCTCCGGAAAAAAGTTGTTATGTTATGATGAACAAAAATTTTATCAATGTGCCCTGTAACCACAATAACATCTAAAACCTTAATTCAGCTGTAATAATTATGTGAAATACCCAAGAATACCCACTTCCTTAACAGTGTAAAAACTTCACAAATTGCTTATAAATATTTTGGAAAATGACTATGGCAACATAACAGCCAGAGACTTATCTTCTATATCTACTTACCAATATTATTTAACTTATATGTTACTGAAGACTCTACAGTTTAAAGTTTGTTTATAATACACTAGCTGTGGCCCGTGGGTTTCACCCGCATATCCTTGATTCCCATTGGTCATCATTTTGAGTATCAGAATGAAAAGTACCCAGAGTCCAAACTATCTACATACCGATTTTCAGCTCAATTGGTTTATTAGTTTTGGCGTGAAAGAGTAACCATCCATCCATCCATCCATCCATCCATCCATCCATCCATCCATCCATCCATCCATCCATCCATCCATCCATCCATCCAGCCATCCATCCATCCATCCTCACAAACTTACACATATCAGGATGTAGTAGTTTAACATTTTTTCATAGGAAATAATCAAAAGATGCATTCTGCAACTTAAATAGCTATTAAATTTGTGACAATGTTAAGTAACAAAATGATAACATAACATACATTCACGCCCTTTTTGTAGGCAGAGGTGTACCCAGGACTCAGTCCCATAGTAGGTCCCATGTAATAGGGGGCGAGCCTATTGCCGTCTACACTACAACAAAATGATATTGTGTTGTATTTTTATACAGTATTCTGTTTATCTATTCTAAAATGGAGGACTATTGTTATAATATTATAAGCTTTCACGTCTTCTGTAAGTATATATTCCCATGAGAGTATAATTTAGGTTGATACTTGGTAATAACAGAGATCACTTTACCATTTTGTTATGAGATAGTAATGTTGATAAAATCTTACTCTGCTTTTTACAATAGAACTTGAGTGGTTAGTATAATCCTAACAATTCAGTCAGGGTTCTGCTAGGAAGATGTGACAGTGTGATTTACGCATTGTTTCCTTTGTTAAAAATTTACTAGTGTGTATCTTGTCTTATAATTAAATTAGCAATTCTTAAACCATCCTTAGACAATAGGGTTATGTGTTTATTAAAGTGGAAAATAAGAAATACATCATAATATATATAGAGTGTATTAATAAGAATCTCCGAGAAGGAACGTTTCCCGAAAATCTCAAAATTGCAAAAGTAACTCCAATTTACAAAGCTGGTCTGACCACAGACCCAAGTAACTATAAACCAATATCGGTATTACCAGTAATATCAAAAATTTATGAAAGAATAATATACAATCGACTTGAGACATATTTGTCTAACAAAAATTTTTTATACGAAAAACAGTACGGTTTTAGACAAAACTCTAACACTTTATCGGCTACTATTGATCTAGTTACTAAAATTAAATTGGCAATAGACAAAAAGGAGATAGTTCTGGGAATATTTATTGATCTCAAAAAGGCGTTTGACACCGTCAGTCATAACCTATTAATTAAGAAACTAAATGACATGGGTATTAAGGGGGTAGCCCTTGAAATGTTCAAATCGTATCTCTCAAATCGTAAACAAGTTGTAAAGTTAAATCAAACTCAAAGTGCATATAATGCTATCACTTGTGGTGTGCCTCAAGGCTCCATACTAGGACCTCTACTATTTTTGGATACATATAAATGGCATTAGTGAAATTGACCTACAGGGTGATTTAACTCTATATGCAGATGACACCAGTCTGTTTTATTTTGGAACCTCAATTGACTCTATTATAAGTAAAGCACAAAGCGATTTAAACAAGCTGAACCTATGGCTTCAAAGTAACCTACTAACTATAAATGTATCAAAAACTAATTATATAATATTTTCAGCAAAAAACAAGAATATATCCCAACACTCACCATTAACAATAAATGATCAAATCATCAATAGAGTATTCCAAGAAAAATATCTAGGTCTAACTATAGACAGTAAGCTAACATGGAGGCCGCATTTAGAAAAGATTAAAGCTAAACTGATGTCATTAACCGGAGCGCTACGAGGAGTTGTCCGTTGTCTGCCTCAGGAAGTGAGATACATAATATATTACTCACTTGTTAAACCCCACATAGACTATTTAATAGAAGTATGGGGTGCAGCTGCCAAAACAAACCTAGGTATTGTGCAAGTAGCGCAAAATAAGCTAGTAAAAAGATTATTTAATTTTGACTATCTAGCACCAACAGAAAAGATCTACAAACAAACAAAACTAATGAACATTAAACAAACCTATACATATAAAAACTGTTTATTAATTCGCAAAATCCTGACAAAAGACATAAATATTCAAATCAGCTTTACAAAGAGGGTACAATTTCAACGTATCAAGCTTAGAAATGCAAATGATATAAATCTATATCTACCTCGTACTAATTATGGCAAAAAAAGTATTATGTATGAAGGCGCCCAACTGTACAATAAACTACCAAAAGATGTGAAAGAAGCGAAAAGTTATGCATCTTTTAAAAAACGTCTCAAATATTATATTATCAATAAATTTACCAACTAATAATCTTATATAATAAGCTAATGTAATATGTCATATGTATAGTAGGTGTAAAATTGTTTTTAAATAAGCTAAGTGTAATACTAAAGCAAGAAATATTAATTATATAACAACAGAGTGAAAAAGCTGGATCAAATAAGTTTGTAATACCTAGTTATATAAGTTTCTCATGTAAGTGAACCTAGTTCTTAATGAGAAATAAAGATCTTAAACCAGATATACAATCACACCTTTTACCCAAAGGGGTGGGCAGAGGTGTACCCAGGACTCAATCCCATAGTAGGTACACCCACATTTCGCCAGTATGTTGTTGGTCTCATGTAATAGGGGGCGAGCCTATTGCCATCTACCGGGCAGTTATTGAGATAATTCCTAACAGAAAAATATATACATGTATGTGTGTATTCAAATAGCTCTACTGATATGGATAAAATGTTGTATTTAAATATGATTTTACTTTAAATAAGTTTGTCAAAAAATAATAAATTTTAGGTGCCTTACCTGAAAAAATTGTGCCTAGTTCATGGCAATAGGCCCACTCCCTATTACATGGGACTTAACATAACTGGCGACATGTGGGTGTACAGTCAACCTCAAAAGTCAATGGCATGCTTGTGATGTCATGTTGTTTCTTGAAAATAACTTAACACCTTGTGTACCATGTCAGTCACCTGTGCCTATATCTGTCAGGCACAAGTGGCTGACATGGCATGACATGTACTATTGTGTTGTCATTAAACTCCCATAGGAACTCCTGTGATGAAGATAGTGGGCTTCTCAACCCACTATAAGGTTTCTTTTGTAATATTTGATTGCAGGCACTGGTGACAAGCCCTAGACTGAAGTCACAGCGGCTGTAAGCGAGTGGGACTGAAATGGCGCAAGTCGGAGCCAACATGGAGTACCAGGAGTTTAAATGGGCATACTCAATCATTGACTCATCTAAGTGAGTATACTAGTTCCTATCTATCATATGGGAGTGGAGGAAACGGCTATGCACATCCTCTGTGAATGGGGACCACTCATCCTCAATAGAAGTATCCACCTGGGACGACTTATAAAACTCCCAGATGAGAAACTACATATCACTCCTGGAAAATCTGGAGATTTCTAGATTAAGCGGGATAAAACAGTGAATCCATACATGCTGCCACAATAGATCAGTAATGGTCAAAGCGGCTCAAGGCCCCTTTGGATAGAAAAGTATAATAATAGTCTTAGAGCGACGCGACGAGCCATTCTAGCATGATCATCCATATCAATTTTGCACAGAGAGAAAACCATGTGGGGCTTTGGTGATTTTGGCGACTTTGGTGATTGGTATGTAGGGCTTATTATGCGTTGGGTTATCCCTTAACATTAAATAATAAGGCCAATATAATAAAACATCATACCTTGTTTCCCAGAAAAGAGAGACAGAGCCTAGGCCCAGAACCCGGTCTCAGTAGGTACACAGTACATACACATATCGCCATTTATGTTAAGTTTCATGTAATAGTGTATTGCTATTAGGGATATTAGGGCCTATTGCTATTAACTGGGCACAAATCCAGACTACAGGCTGAAATAAAATTAAGAAATTCCTGATGGATAATTTTGCATGTCTTGAGAACCGAACCGAGGACCTCAATGCCCTGCAGTAGCGTTTGTGACCAACCAAACCACGGGGGCTATCGATAATATCGATTTTAATGTAACATTGTTATCACTATATATTATTAAATCCCAAATGACTCACTGACTGACATGCAACCGAGTCTAAACCACTGATCCGAGAGACTTGAAACTTGGAATGTGATTTTTGAATACTCACATTCTAAGGCGTTCAAAAAGGGCGTCAAAGTTTTGGTATAAAACTCCAATAGTTCGTAATTGCAAGCGGACGATGCCGCTATGGGCTTACACTAGTCTAAGAATAAGGTAAGTACCTAAGTATTCTGTCAATTATGATAATTTTGGTCTATATCTGAGATATGAATAATCAGTGATGGTTTGAAGCTGGCTTAGTAATTACTATTATGCTCAATTAAGTCACATAATTAAAACAAGCCTTGAAACATCAGAACATCTACAATAGGTAGAAACAAATTAAGGACTATTTATCTCAATCAGTCAAGCTTGCTACGTTTCTATCAATTATAATATAAAAAGCTTTTATATTGTCTGTGATAGAGAACCCTTTGAAAATTTAGGGTTAATGAACCCTTTGTTGGAAAATGGTGTGCTTCAGTGTTCATATTAATATTAATATCCTACTAATATTCTATCTCAAATCTCAGTACAATGTAAATAAAACTTACGTTTTTAACGGTGAACAAAACGCTTGCGAGTTCTTAGTTGTAGTGGTAGGCCTCTTTTGCAGGGGGCCGCCTGGGGAAGTACCACGCCTTTGCCAGTTATTCATCCGCCAAGCAGTAATGTGCAAACATTACTGTGTTCCGGTATGAAGGGCAATGTTTCCAGCGAAATTACTGGGCATGATGAGATTCACCAACTCATATCTCAGGGTGACAGGCGCAGTGCAGTGTCACGCAGAATTTTAAATTTTAAAGCACTGGGGGGCACTGTGTCTGATATGGGCAATCATGAGGCTTACCATCAGGCACCTGATTTGCTCGTCTTGTTACTCACTATCATAAAAAAAAAAAAAAAAAAAAAACTCACCTCCAGCGCCATCTAGCGCGGTTTTGGTTAGATTTTTGGATGGATGGATGTTTGTTACTCTTTCACGCCAAAACTACTGAATAGATTGGGCTGAAATTGGTATGCAGGTAGCTTAGATCCTGTAATAACTCATAGGATACTTTTTTTTTCCGAT
The DNA here is from genome assembly GCA_947063395.1 of Hemistola chrysoprasaria. Lineage (NCBI taxonomy): Eukaryota > Metazoa > Arthropoda > Insecta > Lepidoptera > Geometridae > Hemistola > Hemistola chrysoprasaria. Next base: position 9,305,227 of record OX346729.1, read on the forward strand.
ATTCCCATGGGAACGATGCCTACACGGGTGAAACAGCTAGTTATTACTACAATAACCCAGATATAATATGTATCTTAGTTATTTTAAGCTCAGAGGTTATCAATGAACAAGAATATTTAAAGTTTAATAGCGGGTTCACACGGGTCGTTTTTAGTTGATCAACTTTTGTTAATCAACAAAAAAAATTAAAACGAATGTGATTTTTGTTTATGGCATTGAAAGAAAAAATATTGAAAGTCTGTTCAGTTGGTTCGAATATAATATGCGATTTAGCAGTTGCAGCAGTAGGAATCAGCTATTAGAACTGGCTATTAGGTAAGTCTCGAACAGGAGGGTATCGCCACGGTAATAATATCTAGATATTATCGCGTGGTATCGCGATGATTGCATTCCGTAGCTCGCGCAAAACTTTGTGTTCTCTGAAGTTAGCCGTCGCCACAGAACACATATACAAGAAGAAGTCCCACTACGTACTTCAGATTTGCGTACACGAAGCGACGCTAGCGCTACTAACGCTTCGCACTGGAACTATTCAGTAGCGCGGGAGATTTAATATTTCTAACATTAGCTATAGGTACCTACCAATATTATATGTCTATATTTACTTCTATATCTATTCATGACATACGCAAAGGGTAAAAAATAAGAGCAGGTATTAGAAGTAGTCTTTATTCCGATGAAAATAAGGTAAATCTTATATTACACAACATCTTTCTAGAAGGGGTTGGCCGAGGTGTACCCAGAACTCAGTCTCATACTAAGTATACTCCTACATTTCGCCAGTATGTTTATTGGTCCTATGTAATAGAAGGCGAGACTATTGCCATTTACTGGGCACAGTTCTAGACTCCAGGTTGATATTGAGATAATCCCTCACGGAAAAATCCGATATTTAACACTTTGCCTAACCTAGGCGTCTTTTTCGCACAATCGCAATAATAGTCTATGATCTCGTTAGCACAAGAACAAAACTTTCTATAGCACAATATAACACAGAAACTTTACAAAACTTATTTCCACTAAAGATGTGCAAAGTGCAAATCAATAAAAAAGTGAAAATCGTAAACAAAAAACAGCACAGAATAAAAACAGCCATTTCTATTATCCGGTTGCCAGATGGCAAAAAAGAAATTCTTCTAACGCTGATTCAAGTAATCATAAGAATCTGAGGTCTAGATTTAACTAATTTGAACAATATATGTAATAAAATTATTAATAAATTTCATTACTTATTTCAAAAGTGTTTATTCTTTATTATTTCTATCTTCCGAATTAATTAAATAATTCCCATAATTTTGAATTCTACTAAAATGTTATATTTTCCTTAGTAGGGTCAGTAAATAGTGCTTTCTCTGTCGTTTTTAGGGCTCCGTTTCTTTTTAACATTTCCTTCGCCGTGTTGGCATTGGCCGGGAACTAAGCTGACACCCCCTGGCCGTCGCTCATTAATCAGTATCGCATGTGGAGGTAGTTCAAACATCAAAATATTGTTATATAATTTTCTTTATTTTATTTAGTGATAAGACTCAATAGATTTTCAATTTAGCTGATATTAATATAATTTAATAAGTATAGTAGGTATATTATTATGTGTGAAATGCCTATGGGTCTAGTTACCTGCAATTTGTTACCGTCGCCCAAATACACTCACTTGGATTCCAGACACGATAGTGAGGTTACTGCACCTACCTATACAACCTCTTTTGTAATTTTTTTTTATAAATTACTGAATAGCCAAGCACTTGACTGCAGTCTCACCTGATGGTTAGTGACGACGCGGTCGACGATGGTGCGTGCTTGCCTAGAAGATACATATTCACTGTCAATTGGTTCAATAAATCAATAATTCTTATAAACCGGCGAGTTTTCCCATCGACAACGCACCACATTAGCCGCCCCATTCAGTGCGAGCCAAAACGACTGAACCTATTATCGTCCGCTCGCATCCACTTTTGACGGTCATTCCGTCATCTAGTCGTCGCTATTCTCTGATTGCTGCGAGTTAGCAGTGGCTCGTTACATTTTGTTTTCGCATCGTCGCGATTTTATCGCCGTGTGAAGACACACCTTATCGACAAATTAGGTGGCGCTACATCTCCGCTCGTGGGGCGACTTCCTCACTTTAAGGATACTACTTCCTTATCTTTAAATCATAATAATATACATTATCTTAAAAACATGCAAGCTTTAAAATAGGACAGGGTATTGTGCACATAAGATAAGCACTTTATAGCCTTATACCTTATCGCCGGGCACTTAAGGTTATCGACCTCTTTTTATAAGAATAGTAGGTAAGTTATTCCAGTATTTCCCCTGAAGTAATATTCATTCTACCTATACAATTTTAAATATTTAGCATATTTAGCACTTGGTTTTATGGCGACTGCTACGGTGGCGTAATGGTTTGCAAGCGCTACTGCCGATCATGAGGCCCAGGTTCGATCCCCAGATAAGGCAAAAAGTATTATTGGATTCTTCTGTAGGAATTTTCGCAAAGACAGGCTGGAGTCTGGAACTGTGCCCTGTTAACTGTGATAGCAATAAACCCTATTACACGTGACTTAAAAATAAAGTAACTAACGAAGTGTGGGTGTGTACCTACTATGGGGCTGAGTCTTGGGTACAGCTCTGTCTACCCCTTTGGGAAAAAGGCGTGTTGTGTTTGGTTAAAAGGGTGATCATTTTAGTGGTAAAACATCTGAAAACAACCGTGCTTCAAAAGGCCGTTGGTCCTAGATGTCGTCAAGCACACAATAATCATATCTCTAGACACTGACTAGAAGATAAATAAGTTACTTATATTATGAAGTCATCATCATTAACATAGATCTCCTCCATAAGGCGGATTTTGCCAATACTCGCCACGCTTGGCAGGCAGTTCGATGGTTTTACGTAGAGGATGCTGGTGCCCGTTTTCTGGACCTGATTATCATTAGACGGCTCTTACAGCATCCGTGGTTGCCCTAAGAGGAGGGGTACTATTCTAAAACTGGTAACCCCACGTCCTACATTAATAAGAAGTTGTAATAGTAATCGTGCATTGCCCTAACATAGTGTTTAATTGCCAGAGTCCGAAGCTATTAGGTTTCATTAACGTCGGGACTCGGGACGGTGGGCGCCGGTTCATTTAATTACCCGTCTCGCCCCATATCAGCTCCTGCGTTTTATCACTTCCTTCTGTTGTTTATTGCTGTTTATTCTACCACGTTACAGATTACATGCTTTAGATAATGTAAATTACTTGCTACTCCAACTCTCCAACTACGATTCATGAATCATTCAATAAGGGTAGTGTTTTACATGCATACTTTTCTTTTCTATGGTAATGCTTATGTAGTGTTTTGTCCAGCAATTCTCTAATGAATTATGTTTGATAATTGATTGATTGTTATTGGCGAGGTAATCGGTTTTGAAGTCGAATTTTTTTAAGATGTTCGATCCCCAGGTCAGGCAAAGTGTTAAATATTGGATTTTTCCATTAGGAGTTATCTCAATAATTGCCTGGAGTCTGGAACTGTGCCCGGTAGATGGCAATAGGCTCTCCCCTTATTACATGGGACCAATAACATACTGGCGAAATGTGGGTGTATCTACTATGGGACTGAGTCCTGGGTACACCTCTGCCTACCCCTTCGGGAAAAAGGCGTGAATGTATGTTTATGTTTTTATGTAATAACATACTGGCGAAATTTGGGTGTATCTACTATGGGACTGAGTCCTGGGTACACCTCTGCCTACCCCTTCGGGAAAAAGGCGTGAATATATGTTACGTCTATGACGACCATTTCACTACCTATTTGCCTGTACAAATAATGAGATTATTACATTAAATAGGTACTTTAGTACGTTTGAGTTTTTTTTATCGATTTCAACGATGATAGATGATGATGAGACAATGATTTTACGACCAGTAATTACGTTTAATGAACCATAACGCGTTGGATTTCTTGTTTTATATTCGAAACACGCACACTGAGAACTGTAATATGCCTATCAGATTTCTTATTAAACGTGCGTAAAACCGTGAAGTATAATGAAAAGAATAATACACATCCTATTTGCACACGCTATGCGATATTGAAGTCAAATACAAATAACTTTATTTGACTCAAAAATATAGTGGTCTTACAAAATAGCCATAAGGCTTCTATTCTAGGCTTATAATTATTATTCTCTAGAATACAAGAAAACCAAATTTTACTGTGATTACGATGACAAAATGTCGTGTCCTACAGACCCACACTAATATAACTCTACCCCGGTACAGTACAGTGAAAACTAAGTCCCAGGGGGTTAGGACGTAAGGTAAGGAATATAACATTTTCCCAAAACGGTAGACTGAGGTGTTTTTACTCGTATGTCTCATGTTATAGGGGGCCATCTACCTCAGAAACACTCATAACATTCATAGCTTTTTGTCTGACCGGGGGATCGAACCGGGACCAGGCAGTAGCGCTTGCCACCACTAAGTATGTCACCGAGGCAGTCTTGACAAAAGACGTCGAACAGACTTTAGAAACAAATATTCAATTATCAAGTCTTAATTCGCAATACGTTAAAAGTGTCGTATTGTTGTCAATGTGAAAGTGTTCATTGCATGTTCAGAATAAACAATTTATGTTCAAATTGGCAGCGACGAACAAAATCAGAACATACTTGATGATTCTAATACGTTGATGATTTTATTTGAACGATAACTTTTTTATGGGATTGATGTAGAATCTGCATTTGACCAGGGCTGTCTTAAATTAGCCTTGGGCACGTTGGATTTTGAGGCCCCTATGTCTTCCAGAGTCCAGAGTTTAAAAAAATGTACACAATGCTAAGTCATATTAGTTTTAGCATTTGAACCATAAATGCCGAATTCAATCGCATTTGGTAGAAGAAACTTCAGGGAGCCCTGGGCACGTGCCCAGTGGAAATTAGGGGCTTGCGCAGTTCCTCAAATTATAATAAACCATAAGCAGAAATCTAGATTTAGAATTCAGAACCAGCTCTTTTCATTTCGGGCCCAAAGAGTGTAACGTATACTATTTTCTTTATAATGCAACTTAGAAATATTCAGAAATGTGCCTATCAACGAGTAAAAGTACTGGAAGCGATATATCGTTCAGTTTTGGTACGAAAGTAATACCATGGAGTCCATGGCCGTTTTTCTCTCTAAATCCAGAACAGTATACTCTGCATAGTCTGTTCTGGATTTTGACAGAAAAACGGCCATAGACCCCATGGTATTACGTTCGGACCAAAACTGAACGATATATCGCTTCCAGTACTTTTACTATTTCTAAGTTATTTCTGTTTTCGTGCCTATAAACTCTTGTATAGGCACGAAAACAGTCAAATTTCTCGGAACATAAATATGGCAAAATTATCTAATAAAAGATCCTTTATAAGCACGAAAAGGGAATGTAGAGAAAAATCTACCATCACTAAGGATTGTAGGAAGTCCACTACTGGACATAAGCATCCCCCATAGGGGGGATTTTGCCAATACACGCCACGCTTGGTAGACGGGTTGCCAAGCACAGTTTGATGGTTTTTACGCACCTGTCCTCTGGATCAGCTGGCTCTCGGTTAGAGAATGTGAGGTACTGTTCTAGAGTCGGTAATCCCTCGGCACAATGTTGCTTATTATAATGTTATATTAACCATTATTCCAGGGTGTCAGCGTGCCTGATCTCGATGCTGCTCATAGTCTATGGAAGCTTTCGTTCGTTGAACATGGAGCGCGAGGCTCGCGAGCGTGCTGAGAGGGAACGAGAAGCCACGTTGCTCGGGGGCAAGCCTGCGACCACATCATCTGGCAACAGTGAGTTTTCTACACGTTTTGACACAAATTGTTTATGTCCTTATTAAATGAATAATGTACTAGGTTCACTTCGAAATGGTACAATGTTTAAATGACGGGTAAATGCAGATTCTGGATATATCAAAAATTTTCGAATACATGGATTTGTATGCACGGGCGCGTGTTGACATGATTCTTGTGATATTTTGTTGACGACGAGAGCCGCTCACATGTGAAGGCGGCTTAAGTATGTGATCTCTTAGAGATACAATTATGAGTGCAAAACGAATGCTAAACGAATGTTTAAAACATTCGTTTATATGATATATTTTCAGACGTGTTGACCTATTTAACTTTGGTTTATATATACGTTTGTTGTATTGAAACCGGGACGTTATCATGTCAATCAGAAAGATAGTAAAAGACATAACATGAATATATACATAACATGAATAAAGGAAATTAGGTAAGCGGTTGAATTGAACTTGAATAAAATCATCATAGTAATGTAAAGTATGTAATATGCATGTGTAGTAAATTCGGCGAATCATTCGTTTAACATTCGGCTTTGATCAATAATTATACCACGCTTTATAGTTGGAGTGACATAGCTAAATAGCTTGAAGACAGCTGACATCATATTATCTAAATCATTTCTTAAGGCGCGAGCAAATTCGCTCCCTCGCTCACAAGTACCCACATTTTTGAAGATATTAAAAATACTTCATATAATTACGTAAAATAAAGACAACTAGGTTCTAGAAAATAACAATACAAAATCTAATTTAATCCAAACGAGTTGTCATGTATAAAAACTTGCACAACCAAAAAACTCTTAGAAATATAAAAAGGCACTGAAGACATGTTTGGATTCAATTGGATTTTTTACTGGAGCTTTGTATTGTTATTTTCTAGAACCTAGTTGTCTTTATTATACGTAATTACATGTAGTTTTTTTTAGATGGTCAAAAATGTGGGTACGTGTGAGCGAGAGGGCAAATTTCCTTTGGACAGCGCCTTAAACCAAAAGTGTCCAGTAAAATCTAAGAACACATTTTCTTGTTTCGCCATGACCATACCGTAAAAGGCTCAGAATGTGACTCGAGTCGGCCCTAATACTTGCTACTAATGGATATTGTATATTAATGATGTATTTCTAAGTACTCATACATAACATATGGCACGTTATTCACGCGGGTATTATTTATCTTTCGACCATCCAATATGCTTAAATCCATGTTTAGAATTCGCTTGACCAAAAACGTAAGTTTGTGACGATGGATAGATATATATTTGTTACTCTTTCACACCTAAACTACTTAACCGATTTGGTTGAAATTCGGTATGTAGATAGTTTAGACCCTGGAATAACACAAACTGTACTTGTTATCTTTTTAAGTAAATAAAAAAAAAAATCCCACGTGAACGAAGTCTACGCGGCTGAAACCGCGAGGCACAGCTAGATTGCATAATATAGTTTTTTTTATAATGTAGGCAAGGAATTGGCGTATTTCTCAAGTCGTGGGAATAACATGAACTGCTGTTTGCTGTTTTCATGACCCCATAAAAAATACCTATATATTTATGTCAATTTTAATTAAAGAAAGATAAGTAACAGGGTCAAGTGTAAATATATTACTAATAAAAGATGTGAAGTCGTCTTAATTTAGAAGTTTACCGATCGGCTAATCCATTTTGTATCGGAAGTGGATTTCTTTTTTGCGAATTTTGCTATTATTTCTTTTGAAACTTGTTCAGTTTGACTGCTAGATAGATACACCCCTTTAAATATTAATTCACCTTTTTGTAACGTTAAGTACGTATATCAGCCTTCTGGTTACTATTGTTCAGGCTTCTAGCCTAGTATGGGACCAGAAGACCGTGTGGTCCCAAACTAGGCTGGACGCTATAAGAATATCTTATTAGTTATTAGACCATCATATCGGCTTGAAAGAATTCCATCACGCGTAATATTAGTATGGTTCTTTTCAGACGTGCAAACATTGAACACGATGCAGGCTCTGTGCTTCCCTCTCGGCTCCTCCGTGGCACTCCTCATCATGTTCTTTTTCTTCGATTCCATGCAGACGCTCGTCGCGATATGTACTGCGAGTGAGTATACCAAAATATAGGTGTTCTAGCCAATGGCATTTTAGTGATGAAGGACCATTTTATAAAGTTGTTGTCATCCAAAGGACCACTATCTGATCTCTGCTATATAATAATGTATGTGTATCCTGACAAATAATGTATTTGATTGATCTGAATCCTTGGTTCAGTCACGCCTGGGACACTCCGCAATAAAGGTATAAAGCTACATTTAGCCGGGACGTCCGTCTGGACAGGAAATTTTCTATGGGCTAGACAGAGAGAACAGACAGAAAGATACGCGTTAGAAAGAGAGGCAGCTTTTTGTTTTATATAACCGTATTTAGTTAGGCGCTGTGCGACCTAAATAGCACTTTTTTGTTTATTTTCTCAAAAGAACATAGTTCGCTTACAGAGAAAACTTATAATAAACAATAATAGGTAATTAGGTAAGCTAGTTTTATACACTCGCGACATAAGTATATTTATTACATAACTATGAACAGCTACTGAAGCATTTCGTAGGTATTTAGGCAAGGTAAAAAAGGTAGGTCTTATTAGTTAGGTATGTGAGTAGGTAGGTTTAAATAACACTATTGCGTCGGAGCGATTAATAGCGACTCCACCCTATTTATTTGAATGATTTTGAAGTAGTGTCCCTTCTGGCTCTTTAGTATTAGTATTCTGTGGTTCAGTGTTATATAGAAAACCTTACATTTTCTTCGTATTTATGTAAATTGTAAAAAAGTAGTTTTCAGGTGTTATGTTAATGTTTTTTTAAATAGCAAAAAAACCATACGGTTTTCATTAACAAAATATGTCTGCGCGCAAATAAAGGCCAGATCCAGAGTGGAAAATGATTTCCGATTTCTTCATATATGTGTATTTTCATTTTGTACGGATGACGTTTAACCTTAAGTTGGATGTATTGACTAGGCGAGTAAGATGTGATCGTGTCGTTCAGTAATAGCATGCGCGGCGCTGGCGTTCCTGCTGACTCCCCTGTGCCAGTACGTGGTGGGCGGCGGCGGCGCGCGGTTCGCTTGCGGCGGGCGGTACTCCGCGCCCGAGCTGGCCGCGGCGCTGCTCGCCTCCGCCATAGTCGCCGTGTGGGTGCTCACTGGACACTGGCTGCTCATGGACGGTGAGAACCGTTCGCGATTACTAGCGATCGCGCCGTGTGGTTCCCGCATATACAAAGTATAAAGAATTGTAACTTCGGCTTCCGAAACAAAATGGATTAATAATATAATAAATAATAATAAGCTGATCGGCGAATTTGTATGGAGAGTCGTTATTTTTTTTGGCGGGTTTCGCAATTCTTTCTTTTGCAAGTGGTTTTGGTTGACGGGTAGAAACACCCACTTAAGTATTACTACGCCCTTTTGAAACACGTTCTATAATAGGGTCACCCCTTTCTCATCCCGTGGGAGCCGTGAGACCCGGCAGAGGGACATATTCGGAGAGTGGGCAGCAGCACTCTCCAGCACCAAGTATTCCAACTTTTACTATCATGTGAATAGTTTATGGCGTTCTGTGGAGGAGGCCTGTGTTTAACAGTCGGAGGACGTCTTCAAACTGATGATGATAACTAGCAATCCCTAGTCTGCATTTCAACTAGACATCTTCTCATCCACTTCGCTCGTAACATGACACCCCGAAGAAGTAGGTGGAGTGGCAGAGATGTAGTACCCAAGAATCAGGCCCACACACTTAGCCAGTTTTGTTTTTTAAGTACCGTGTAAGAGAGAGCCAACCTTACTGCTACTTCGCTCGGTCTTGTGCATAATAGAAACAACTCACATTTATGGTCAGTCAGTTTTCAAGTCGCGCGCGAACAAAGCCTCCGACATGACCTGACAATAGTACTACACAGAGTGCTACATATCTAAAATGCTTTGCACACCTAGCCTCGGATACAACTCAGCGGCTTCTTTTCGGCAAAATAGATCTGAATGCATATTGCCGTCATGATTTTTGTTAAATTTTATCGCCGATAAAGTAACCAGCATTTTTTGGACAACCGGGAAGCATAGATGTGTTTTGATCATCATCTCAGCCGCAGGCAGTCCACTGCTGGATATAAGCTTCCTCCATAGAGGGGGTTTGTCAATACGCCTCTGCCACAAATACAACAATAGCAATATAAACTACGCTTGGCACGTTGCCGAGCGCAGTTCGATGTATTCTCGCAGAAGACGCTGCTGTCTATCCCTTAGCCGGCTCTTACGGCAACCACGCGTAGAGAGGATGGGGTACTGTTCTATAGCCGATACCGCCACGGGGCTATGCTTCGTGGTTTCCACTAATTAAGGGAGATTGCTCGTCCATACAAAGTAAAAATGCACAAATAGGTATGAAAAAAACAGGTAATAATTTTCCACTTAATTGTTTGTAGAAGTTTCAAGACGAAGTTGGCTCTGGATCCGGCCCCCATTTGCGTGGCTAATGGAAGCCGTATGGACTTTTTGATATTTAGGTAACAAAAATTAACATAACCTAAAAATTACTTTTTACAATTTTCATAAATACGAAGAAACTGTAAGGTTTTCATTAACCGAATATGTTTTCACGCAAACGGGAGCCGAATCCAGAGCCAACCACAAACAATTAAGGAAAATCATTCCCTGATTCTTCATTTATTATGTGCATTTTCACCATACAAAGCTTTGTATGGACGAGCAATCCCCTTAAAATGATATATTTCTAGCGATGGGCATGGGCCTGTGCGTGACATTCATCGCCCTGATCCGTCTACCCTCGCTGAAAGTATCCACGCTACTGCTGACCGGACTGCTGTTGTACGATGTCTTCTGGGTGTTCTTCTCTTCGTACATATTCACCACTAATGTGATGGTCAAGGTTGCCACCAGGTTAGTATCCTTCTTAACCGATTTTGATGCGGTTTTTTTTGGTTTGAAAGTTGATCTGATCAAGTGTTAGTTTTCCTATTAATCTTATTAATGTGAAAGTTTATGAGGATGGATGGATGTTTGTTACTCTTTCAAGCCAAAACTACTGAAGCGGATGGGCTGAAATTAGGTATGTAGATAGCTTAGACCCTGGAATAACATAGGGTACTTTTTTATTCCGATATTCCCACGGGAACGATGCCTACGCGAGAGGCACCGCAGGGCACAGCTAGTGTCTCATAAAAATTAGTTCAGCCATTTGATAATCATCAGCTATTTCTAGTGGCTAAAAGGAATATTAGCAACTTCCAGTGGTCTGATCGATTCGTTTGGTATCCTGTTACTTCATCAATGTTGCAATGTCTCGGTAACTTTAGCCATGACTGCTGCATCATCAGATTCATATGGGCCATTGGGGAAATTTTGGTTCATTGGAATAGTCTCAATGAATATTAGGTTACAGATATGTCTGATGATTGAGCAAAACGAAGAGGAGACGGGTCTTTTAAACTTCTTTACTTAGACTTGTAGTGTTGATGTTGATTTGTAACGCGCCCGCCATTGATTCAATGGATAATTTGGTAGTTTTATGGAAAATATGAACGGCAAATGATGGATTAAGCAGGGTCTATGGCAGGGCGAGGTGGAATGCAGGAGCGACAAGTGATTGTAGAGCAAAAACAAGATGGTTGACTTGAAATAAATTATGATATATTTATTGAACCACCCTGGTCTTATTGAGGAGGGTAGTAGCGTTTATACTTGTTAACTATAAGTGAATGTATCCAGGCCGGCAGAGAACCCGATGAACGTAGTAGCCCGTCGACTGCAGCTGGGCGGCGCGATGCGGGACGCTCCCAAGCTCTCGCTGCCGGCCAAGCTCGTGTTCCCTTCCATGCACCACCAGGGACACTTCTCCATGCTGGGTGAGCTATCTACTGACTGTGACAAGTGACAGATGTACAATGAACGTGCTCATCGACTGTATCTCGGTAGGGAAGCTCCCAAGCTCGTGTTCCCTTCCATGCACCACCAGGGACACTTCTCCATGCTGGGTGAGCTATCTACTGACTGTGACAAGTGACAGATGTACAATGAACGTGCTCATCGACTGTATCTCGGTAGGGAAGCTCCCAAGCTCGTGTTCCCTTCCATGCACCACCAGGGACACTTCTCCATGCTGGGTGAGCTATCTACTGACTGTGACAAGTGACAGATGTACAATGAACGTGCTCATCGACTGTATCTCGGTAGGGAAGCTCCCAAGCTCGTGTTCCCTTCCATGCACCACCAGGGACACTTCTCCATGCTGGGTGAGCTATCTACTGACTGTGACAAGTGACAGATGTACAATGAACGTGCTCATCGACTGTATCTCGGTAGGGAAGCTCCCAAGCTCGTGTTCCCTTCCATGCACCACCAGGGACACTTCTCCATGCTGGGTGAGCTATCTACTGACTGTGACAAGTGACAGATGTACAATGAACGTGCTCATCGACTGTATCTCGGTAGGGAAGCTCCCAAGCTCGTGTTCCCTTCCATGCACCACCAGGGACACTTCTCCATGCTGGGTGAGCTATCTACTGACTGTGACAAGTGACAGATGTACAATGAACGTGCTCATCGACTGTATCTCGGTAGGGAAGCTCCCAAGCTCGTGTTCCCTTCCATGCACCACCAGGGACACTTCTCCATGCTGGGTGAGCTATCTACTGACTGTGACAAGTGACAGATGTACAAGGTGTCCTATTGATTCGCATAATGTCTTTTGTCATAAAATTTTTCCGCATACATCATTTGTCATAACCTCCTCTAGTCATAATATTGGAAATACATATTTTTTTGTAGTAATACTGATAAATTGTCCTAAAATTTAATTGCTATAATATTTTTGTGTATAATATTTTTTATTCCTATTGTTAGTTGTCATAATGGTTGTTATGTATAATTTTATAGTTAATAATGGTTTATGTCCTAATTTTCATTGTTCATAATTGTTATTGTATATAATCGGTATTGTACCTATTTTTGCAAGTGAGGTATATTGTAGTGTTGTCCTGAATATTGCTTATTAAGTATGTTTACAAATTCTACTAGGATCTCGCCGTAACTCACATACCCAATAATAACATTTTTTATTTACTTGATTTTTTTTATATCCACTGATATTTAATTTCTTGGCTCCTCTTTTTGTTGTAAATATTTTGCACTAGTTTTCCATTGTAATTATAATTTCAAAAGTCGTTTAAGCACTTTGTTCCAAATATTAACACTGAAATTTGACTTTGTGTAAATAACACATATAATAATAATGAAACTACCTTTATTTTTATTCATAATCAGTAATAGCGCCTTACTATAATATTTTTTATAGCAATGTGATATATCAATAGTTTGCTACATAGAAAAGATGTTTACTACGTTAATGAGTTAAGAACGTTCAAAATTCTATTGGTTAGGTTAGGTTAGGTTAGGTTAGGTTTAATTTATATTATGACAAAGTTAACATTCGAGCAATATATGATTATGGCACATAATTTTAGTGATATCAATAGTTAGGACATGTTAGGATTATGGCATAAAATAATATGGTTATCAATGGTTAGGACATAAAATATTATAGGTTTCAAATATTAGGACAATTAAAACTATAACAAGTTATAATAGGAGTATTGACGTTATGACTGGTGATCATTAGCTATTACATATATTATGGCTTAAAATTTTATGAGTTGTAAAATTATGGCTAATAAAAGTATGCGAATGAATAGGGAATCGATGTACAATGAACGTGCTCATCGACTGTATCTCGGTAGGGAAGCTCCCAAACTCGTGTTCCCTTCCATGCACCACCAGGGACACTTCTCCATGCTGGGTGAGCTATCTACTGACTGTGACAAGTGACAGATGTACAATGAACGTGCTCATCGACTGTATCTCGGTAGGGAAGCTCCCAAGCTCGTGTTCCCTTCCATGCACCACCAGGGACACTTCTCCATGCTGGGTGAGCTATCTACTGACTGTGACAAGTGACAGATGTACAATGAACGTGCTCATCGACTGTATCTCGGTAGGGAAGCTCCCAAGCTCGTGTTCCCTTCCATGCACCACCAGGGACACTTCTCCATGCTGGGTGAGCTATCTACTGACTGTGACAAGTGACAGATGTACAATGAACGTGCTCATCGACTGTATCTCGGTAGGGAAGCTCCCAAGCTCGTGTTCCCTTCCATGCACCACCAGGGACACTTCTCCATGCTGGGTGAGCTATCTACTGACTGTGACAAGTGACAGATGTACAATGAACGTGCTCATCGACTGTATCTCGGTAGGGAAGCTCCCAAGCTCGTGTTCCCTTCCATGCACCACCAGGGACACTTCTCCATGCTGGGTGAGCTATCTACTGACTGTGACAAGTGACAGATGTACAATGAACGTGCTCATCGACTGTATCTCGGTAGGGAAGCTCCCAAGCTCGTGTTCCCTTCCATGCACCACCAGGGACACTTCTCCATGCTGGGTGAGCTATCTACTGACTGTGACAAGTGACAGATGTACAATGAACGTGCTCATCGACTGGATCTCGGTAGGGAAGCTCCCAAGCTCGTGTTCCCTTCCATGCACCACCAGGGACACTTCTCCATGCTGGGTGAGCTATCTACTGACTGTGACAAGTGACAGATGTACAATGAACGTGCTCATCGACTGTATCTCGGTAGGGAAGCTCCCAAGCTCGTGTTCCCTTCCATGCACCACCAGGGACACTTCTCCATGCTGGGTGAGCTATCTACTGACTGTGACAAGTGACAGATGTACAATGAACGTGCTCATCGACTGTATCTCGGTAGGGAAGCTCCCAAACTCGTGTTCCCTTCCATGCACCACCAGGGACACTTCTCCATGCTGGGTGAGCTATCTACTGACTGTGACAAGTGACAGATGTACAATGAACGTGCTCATCGACTGTATCTCGGTAGGGAAGCTCCCAAACTCGTGTTCCCTTCCATGCACCACCAGGGACACTTCTCCATGCTGGGTGAGCTATCTACTGACTGTGACAAGTGACAGATGTACAATGAACGTGCTCATCGACTGTATCTCGGTAGGGAAGCTCCCAAGCTCGTGTTCCCTTCCATGCACCACCAGGGACACTTCTCCATGCTGGGTGAGCTATCTACTGACTGTGACAAGTGACAGATGTACAATGAACGTGCTCATCGACTGTATCTCGGTAGGGAAGCTCCCAAACTCGTGTTCCCTTCCATGCACCACCAGGGACACTTCTCCATGCTGGGTGAGCTATCTACTGACTGTGACAAGTGACAGATGTACAATGAACGTGCTCATCGACTGTATCTCGGTAGGGAAGCTCCCAAACTCGTGTTCCCTTCCATGCACCACCAGGGACACTTCTCCATGCTGAGTGAGCTATCTACTGACTGTGACAAGTGACAGATGTACAATGAACGTGCTCATCGACTGTATCTCTGATCGGTAGCACTCGCCAATTAGTCAAAGTCGACTCTGCAAATCTTCCTTGTCTTTATTACGACAATATCTCCATTCCCTTTTCTCCCACTGTGAAAGATTTGGGTGTCATTATGGACACCAATCTTTGTTGGACTGAACATGTGAAAGAAATTTCGCGCAAATTCTTTGCCTCGTTTCACTCTATAGTACGACTCAAAAACTTTCTCCCCACCAAAACTAAACTCTGTCTTGTAAACTCCTTGCTTCTTCCCATAATCGACTACGCTGACGTTTGCTTCTTGGATCTTAACTCAGAACACTTAAATAAGCTTGACAAACTGTTAAATACGTGCATAAGGTTTATCTATGGTCTCAAAAAGTTCGATCACGTATCCAATTTTCGGGCCAAACTCAAATGGCTCCCGATTCGTGAACGTAGAGATTTCCGTATCCTATGTCTCCTCTTTTCTCTTCTGACTGACCCTAACACTCCCAATTATTTGAAAGACAGCTTTCAGTACTTGAAGGACAGTCATGATCGACAACTAAGATCTAATAATAACCTTCTCCTCTCTATGCCTGTCCACACTACCTCTTTTACTGACAATTCCTTCACTGTGGAGGCTGTCAGGTTATGGAATGCTCTGCCGGTCGAGTTGAAAAGTGCAACTTCTAAGGAGTCATTTAAGAAACTGTTGCGGAAATATCTTCTCAGTAAAGTCCATCAATAATTGGTATCTAATGATACAAGTAGGTACCTTGTAAACTGTCAGGCCATAATTAGTTATGTATATATATATATATTTATATTATGTGTATATATGTATATATATATGTTATAATATAGTATACATTAATTATTTATATATTTATGTATCTAGTTATATTTATTATTAAACTAAGTGTGTTAATTGTGTTATTTTTTAAGTTTCCCGGTAGGTTATTTGTTTTATACAAAATTGTTTTCTATCTTTTCCTTTTGTCTGCACCCCACCCGATTTATGTAACATTTTCTCCAGTTTCCAGGATAACTGGTAGAAAATGCTATTTTAGCATTAAGTTAGTCCTAGCGTTGTGCTGAATTATAAATAAATAAATAAATAAATCTCGGTAGGGAAGCTCCCAAGCTCGTGTTCCCTTCCATGCACCACCAGGGACACTTCTCCATGCTGGGTGAGCTATCTACTGACTGACTACAAGTGACAGATGTACAATGAACGTGCTCATCGACTGTATCTCGGTAGGGAAGCTCCCAAACTCGTATTCCCTTCCATGCACCACTAGTTCCCATACAAAATAGATCAGCTGATCGGCAAATTTATATGCAAAATCGAAATGTTTTTATGTTTAGGTTGGTGAGTAGATTTTTTTTTTATGATAGTGACAAGACGAGCAAATCAGGTGCCTGATGGTAAGCATCATGATTGCCCATATCAGACACAGTGACACCCAACGTTTTTAAATTCAAAATTCTTCGCGGCAATGCACTGCGCCTCTCACCCTGAGTTATTAGTTGTTGAAACTCGTCATGCCCAGTAATTTTGCTGGTAACATTGCCCTATTATTGTAGATACACCCACCTATTTATTATGACCTATTTATTTGACAGCCTCGTTGGTTCAGATAGTAGTAACTCTGCTTTCTGTGCCGCAGGCCTCGGTTTCGATCCCCGGCCAGGTCAAATTTTTGTGTGCATGAGCATGTCTGTTTGAACTGTGTCTGGGTGTTATAAACGTAAATAAGTATGTATATCAGTCATCTCGTTACCTTAGTACAGGCTTCTAGACTAGTTTGGGACCATATGACTGTGTGTACAAGTTGTCCCATATTAATTATTATTTATGTAATATATAAAAAACATATAAACATACATTCACGCCTTTTCCAGGCAAACTGCAACACTGCCTGACCTGGGGATTGAACCCGGAACCTCACGATCGGCAGTCGAGCATGCGCACACTACGCCATCGAGGCAGTCATTATTGTTTCCGCTCTTTTTATATATGTGTAAATGGTTTCCGAAATAAAAGATTGAATGTTTTTTATATTCACTCATGTAATATTTAATTAATAACGAGCTCTATGGCGAATGCTATGTACGCCTATATATTTTTATACATATAAAAACTTGACTATGTAAAATTAAAATTATGTAAAAATTTATATGTATAATGTGGCTTTATTCATTAAATAAATAAATAAATAAATTGACATACATACATTCACGCCTTTTTCCCGAAGGGGTAGGCAGAGGTGTACCCAGGACTCAGTCCCATAGTAGGTACACCCACATTTCGCCAGTATGTTATTGGTCCCATGTCATAGGGGGCGAGCCTATTGCCATCTACCGGGCATAGTTCCAGACTCCAGGCAGTTATTGAGATAATTCCTAATGGAAAAATCCAACATTGACAACAGCCTGACCTGGGGATCGAACCCGGGACCTCTTGATTGGCAGTCGAGCATGCGCCCTCTACGCCACCGAGGCAGTCAAATAAATCGAGGCAAATAAATAGAATAGATGTATAATGATAGAATGTATATATGAATGTATACGTCAGGTCTGGGCGACATAGTGATGCCGGGCCTGCTGCTGTGCTTCGTGCTCCGCTACGACGCGTACAAGAAGGCCTCGCTGGTGTGCCAGCTGGGGCAGGTCCCGGGCCCGCGCTCCGTGGGCTCGCGGCTCACGTACTTCCACTGCTCGCTGCTGGGATACTTCCTCGGCCTGCTGACGGCGACCGTGTCGGCCGAGGTGTTCAAGGCGGCCCAGCCGGCCTTGCTCTATCTCGTGCCCTTCACTCTGCTGCCGCTTCTCACTATGGCCTACGTTAAGGTAGAGTACATCTTAAGGTTATTTTTGTTGTGATAATCGGTGTCAAGACGAGCGAATCAGGTGCCTGATGGTAAGCATCATGATTGCCCATAACAGACACAGTGCCACCTAGTGTTTTATAATTCAAAATTCTGCGCGGCACTGCACTGCGCCTGTTACCCTGAGATATGAGTTGTTGAATCTCATCATGCCCAGTAATTTCCAGGTAACATTGCCCTTCAGACCGGAACACAGTAATGTGCACATTACTGTTTGGCGGATGAATAACTGACAAAGGTGTGGTACTTCCCCAGGCGGCCCCCTGCAAAAGAGGCCTCCAGCTATAAATGTCACAAAATAAAAGTACACAGATATGAAGAAACAGGAAATAATTTTGCACTCAACTGTTTGTAATTGACTCTGGATTCGGCCTCCATTTGCCTGAAAACGTATTTGGTTAATGAAAACCTTACAGTTTCTTCGCATTTATGAAAATTGTAAAAAAGTGGTTATACCTAGGTTATGTTAATGCTTTTTTTAAATACCAAAAAAACCACACGGCTTTCATTAACCAAATATAAACACGCAAATGGAACCCGGATCCAGAACAAACCACAAACGATAGAGTGGAAAATATTCCCTGTTTCATATTTGTGCATTTTCACTTTGTATGAACGAGCAATCCCCTTCACTAATTTCCTCTGCTTAAATCTTATCTATCCGACCGACTATTCCATGTAAAAGAACTTCAAACAACATCAGAGTTCTACGACATCAAGGCTAGAGTCCCGCAGGGGCCTGTACTAGGTCCAGTTCCAGACCTCATTTATATATTGCCGCTTCGATGCGTCAGTGAGGTGAATCACAAGCGACACTACTGGTCATCTGGGTTCGATTACCAGATCAGGCTACTGGATTTTTCCATTAAGGATTTTCTCAATGACAGCCACTTTGAGTCTGGAACTATGCCCAGTAGATGGCAATAGACCTGCTATTGCCATCTACCGGGCACCCCTTATTACATGGGACCTCAAACAACTGACAAAGTGTGGGTGTACCTACTCTGGAACTGGGTACACCCGTCTGCCTACCCCTTTTCGAGAAAATGCTCGCAATACGAATATTTTTTACTAAGACTTTGTACTAAGCAGCCAAAACAGCTAACTTTAGAGAACTCGTAAAGTACGCTAATGCCCGGTTCCTATATTCAACGGACCATCATAGATAACAGCTACGACTCATTTTCATTTACCAATAACGAGTAGTTACATAGTATTTCACCTCTCCTAGTAGTAACCAATAACCGCCAGTTATCAGATAACCGATGGTCCTCATTGCGTTTTGTTTATTATAGAAAAGGTTTGCACTTACGCGTGGCAGCATATTTAACTGTCCGTGGGTAAAACTAACCTTTTTATTTTTATAGAATAGTTCCCATTTTCATAGGAACCGGGCATTAGCCTGACATAGTTCATAGTTCATAGTTATTTATTGATATGATTACATACATGTCAATGTATGATTAGGATATCATACATAGATAATTGAGACAAGAGTTCAAGTTATGTTATGTTCATTGTTCACAGGGTGATCTCAGAAGAATGTGGAGTGAACCGTTCATAACACCACCGAACAAAGGCGGCGCGGACTTCGACGTGTGAAGGCTCCCTAACGGCCCCTGTAGAGTCTCGTTTGATACTTGTTGCACTTACTGAACGTTCTCAACTGTTGCGCGTCCTTCAAACTGCGATATAAAGGCGGATACATATTGGTGAGTCGGTGACTATTGCTGGCAATATGTTCATTATACTATAGGTTTTTTGCTATTCTATCGTCTTATGTGACGGTTCACGTTATTCAAGAAGAAATTAGTAAATTTGGCGTCTGTCACACAGTATTAATCATTTTGACGCCTTGCAGTGTATATTTGATGACTTACGGAAGCCAGTAAATGCAGGCAATCATAACAGGACAATTTAAAAGCGAATTTTACTGTACACTATTTTGGGGTATTGCCATGGCCACCGGCTCACCAATATGCGTGTCTTAGGTAACTGAGTGAAATAATTGCAGTTGTTTTATAACGAAATTGGGCTAAGGAATGTGAAAGAATTTGGGCAAAGTGAAACCATTTCGACCGACGAATTCTATGAAGTTTTCTGGTTAATGTGTAAGTAAAAGTGAGAGAATTTAGTATCTTTATCGTAAGTAAGAATCAACCCAGTGGTCGCGTATTTAAAAATGTAAAATATGTTAATGCCGAGATCATATGAAGGGCACATGTAAAGAACAGGGAATCTCAAATTTTTTTTCTATTGGACGCATATCGTTGTCAATGGTATTTCATTACCTAATCATTTTTCTATGAAACTGAACAGGTGAAGCTAAAACACGTTTTTGTTTATAGTCGAAACGAAAATAAGCTGGTGTACCTACTATTGTATTGAGTCCTCTGCCTAACCCTTCAGGAAAAGGTGTGACTGTATGTTATGTTTTTGTCCATGTTATACCGTTTTAAGAAGAAGGATTGTCCAATTGAAAGTTGTTATTTTGTGGTTTGAATTTTTATGTCGTAATATACTTGAAAATTTTTTATTGTATTTTTCTCAAAATCAATTCAGCAAGACATTTCCTGTTCCTTGTCTGTACCATTTCAATATTTGAGTAGAATTTAGTTTAGTTGGACGCGTAACCAACATTTCTCTTACATTATGTTTCCGTAACATATTATACCAAATCTCATAGTAAAGTACAGATCTGAATCATTTATTATAATATTTGAATATATACCACTATGGAGATGTCATCGCAAGTATTTCCCCTCTTCAGACTAGTTTTCCCCGTTTTTTCTCGCTTTCGCGCTCGAACCATTCATATCTTCTGTCTCGTTCTAACCCCCTGGAATTTCGTTTTCCCTGCTCACTGTGCTACCGGGAAACTATTTCACGGGCAACCGCTGACATAAGATTTACTGTTTGCGTGATTATGGAAATGTGTGTTTATCTCCCCCCCCCCCCCCCCCCCCCAAAAAAAAAATTAGTACAGGAAGTTGCTTAGGGCCATTCCTGAGTGCTATACAAAGTGTTACAAAATGGTGTATTAATAGTTATTTGGTGCATCTACATTTCAAATTAAACAACCTATGAAAAAAGAGTTGCGAAGTTAGCAAAAAAATCGACTTCCTATACTTCACCAAGCAGCTGATTTATTTTGTATGGGGAGACGAAATTTTTATTGTGTCCATGTGGATATTTCGCCACGGCGCTACCGTGTTTCGGATGGCACGTTAAACGAAAACGGCTGTTTCCTATATGTAGGGGGCAGTCGTTAGGTCATGTCGGAATTCTTGTAAGTAGGAATCTTGACCGACCTGAAACTCTGACAATATGGGTTGTCCACGTTAACCATTATATGAATTGACTCGAGCAGTGTAATTGGGGTAACCCGTTCTGTTAGAGTAATTCAAATTATTTTTAATTATTACACCTTTTTTAACACGTTGTATTATATTCAAATATAAGGGATCTTTTGTAGTTAGCTCCCAAACACAGTCGCATTGTGAATTGATGTTATAACGATAATTAAGTATATTATAAAAGACATAAGGTGTATGTTTTAGGTTAGTCGCTACGCTTTTATTGTTTAAAGATGAATGTTACTTGACTCGAGGGAACTTGACAAGGCCGGATTACACACACTATAATGAGAATAATATGATTTATTTTGTACAGTCGACGTTCATATTGTCACGCGAAAATTAAGATTTTTTTTTTTCTATTTCTTGTATATTAATTATTGGAAATAGGATTATTGAAGTTAACTGGGATTTTTAATCTTATTATCTATGACATTTGTACGCCTTCTAGGCAAAACATGCGGATAACTACTGACAGTTGTGGAGATAATATGATGATAAGACCATTTTAATGTAACCATGTTTATACAAATAAATAAAATTTTTATTTTGATTTGATTTGACAAAACATACAGGAACGCGAGGGAAGCGAGGTCTAAGAAATGAAAAACAGGCGTTTGTATCAGCTTAAGAGTTGACCTCTTATTTTGATTGAAGATAAATTGAAAACCGTTAATTCAATCTTGATGAAACTTTGCAGGCATTTAGTTTGTAATAATAGAATTTTGTAGTATAATAATGAGCCAAATTGGACAAGGTTTTACAGGTATTATTTATATATAGGGGTTACGAGGTCTTTATGATAGGTCTGACGATAATTTAAAACCGATATTCCGATTTTTATAAAAATAATATAGACGTAGTTAGGGTTAGTCTGACGATAACTTAGAGCCGTTGATCTGATCTTTTTTCTCTTGAAAATTTAGGTAGCTAATTATATTAGAATTTACAAGTTAAATATGAGCCACATCGGTGGAGGGTTCCAGAGTTATTGAGGTTACGAGGTCTCAATATTTTAAAGAAGATCGGGCCCCTTATTACGGACGCAACAGAAGTGTGGAAAGCATTTAAATTGCTAAATGTCTGCTGTCAAACATCATTTTTTGTATACCTTTTGACAGCAGACATTATGCAATTAATCGCTTTCCACACTTCTTTCGCTTCCGTAATAAGGGGGCCGATGTCTATGAAATTTGTTATGTAGATAGAGTAGGTAATATAAAATTTTAATTTAAGCATAATCAAGCATAATCAGTCAAGTGATTGCGAAAGTACTTATACAAGGGTAGAGGTGACGACGAATCACGAAGCGATTCAACGCTAGATGGCGCTGGAGGTTGTTAACTCGCGGTATTGTTTTGATACAGACAGTCGTGAGACATTATTAGAGGCAGGCTCGCGCCGAAGGCGCGAGCGTGCCTCTATATATATAGCTCGACGCGATCAGCTGATCGTAAATTGCTTATGATCGGGGCTACAGGTCTGGGGGTTGGGCGGGGGGTAAATATTATGTTACCGTCGCATAGGGAATTTTGCGGGGACCCCCGAAAACTTGTCGAGAGGGTGTGGGGGGCTGTTCTCGTGGAACAGGTCGACGGCCCGCCGAAACGGTGCACATTTTCCGTGACGCCGTAGAACAAAAGTTGTACAGGACCCTGGTATGGGATGGACCGCGCGAAAAAAAAGATGGCCGCCGTACAAAAAAAGATGGCCGCCATACAAATTTTGCACATGAGACTTATGATGGGGGCTATAGGTATTGCGTGATACCTTTGGAGAGAGAATCTTAAGAGTACCTCTCGAGAACTGGAGGGAGGTCTCCCGAGGGCTGTTCCGGTGGAACAGGTCGACGGCCCGCCGAAACGGTGCGACTTGGAGGGGGGGTGCCGAAACTAAAGTTGTACAGGACTCTGGTATGGGATGGACCGGGCGAAAAAAAGATGGCCGCCGTACAAAAAAAAAATTGCCGCCATACTAAATTTCGTTTATAGGCTCGACACGCTCGCCGCAAAAGGGATGGGTGACCGGTTTCTTGGGAAATATGATGGAGGGAAGGACGAACGGTTTTTTTTTTTTCAAATCCAAGATGGCGGCTCAATCCACAGTTGCTTCGATTTGGATGAAATTTTGGATTCGGGGGTTAATGGAGATTCTGATTTCAATTTCGGAATGGTTTTTTTGGATCCGGTTACTTTTTCAAGATGGCGGACACGAGCTGGTACGCGAGCAGCGAAGCTGCGAGCGTACCGCGAGTGCCCCACGCGAGCAGCTTGCTGCGAAGCGCACCACGCACCCTCTGTAGTTGGGATAGCCCATTCGTCAATCCGCCAACTCACCAACCAATTTTTTGGTATTCACCCACCAAAACCAAACGAAAGCATATCTCGCGAGCTGCTCGCAGCTCGCGCACCACCCAAACTCTAGTTTACTGATATTCGCGAGGTATTAGTTCTTTTAAAAATCAATTATGGGGTGAATCAAATATACATAAAATAAAAGAAACAAAATATTGTATGAATTATGGATATTTGGCACGAATGTTTAAATATTGCGGTTTAAATAGGCCTCTGATTATTACGTTGACTGTACGTGTGTTTGTACATAAGCTGGAAAATCATTTCAAACTAAACAGTTTACTGTCACGTAACAATACGTAAAACCAGTAACCAAACAAATAGTGTGTGTTTACCGGCCAATGCGTTACTGTAATGACTATGATAGGATACAATACCTTTGATGGATTTTCTCCTAAGAAGCACTCTGCCCACTATTCCGGTACGCTTTAGGACCAGTAGGAAAAAATATTCGTTGTATAGAAATGTAAAAGAAGTTCATTTAATTAATTCACAATAACAAATTGTTATCTATATTGATTTATTCTAATAAGTTTAAGGTTTTTATGTAAATTGGCGAGTGGGAACCCTCAGGCTCAACGCCAAACCGGTTTAGAGTTAGCAGTGCTCATTGGAATTTGAACGCTCGTGTCATACGATAAGGTTCAATTTCATGTGCTAGCAGAATGAGTAGGTATATTATTATATCTCAAAGGGTGACTTCTTCGAGAGTGAGTTTTCTACACTTTAGTACTATTATTTATTCTGTGATGGTGGGCCGTTCCGTTGCCTGGTCGGATACGTTCATACAACGGACCTAAAACGTACCGGTGTAATGGGCACACAGCTTTATAGCTCACTATTGCTCTGGCAATTATTCTAGCCGATTCAGAAAATACTCGTTTTCTATGAATTTTTACAACTTTTTACTATGAACATATTTTTCTTTATAGTGGTTGATACAAATAGGTTTTAGTGAATAATTTTATTGTGCACCTAACTTAGTGATCAACAAGAAGAACTTAATATAATGTTTCATAGACATGTGATAGAATATAAAGATCTTTGCTACATTTTTTAGGATTGTAAAGACTCCTAGTGCATAAACCATTTCTCATTAATTGACCAATGCGTAGAAAGCAGGTTTTGTGGATGATCTCCGATCGATGTCAGTTTTATCGGGATCAATCTAAAAGTTGTCGGTTTCAGACGCACTTAAAATGAATATTGGTCTGCCTCGGTGGCGTTGTGGGCGCGGGATGAGGTATTAGATTTTCCAGGATTTTTCTCAATGACAGTCTGCTGGAACTGTGCCCCATAGATGGCAATAGGCCCTTTTATATAGAGCCTACTATGGGACTGGGTCTTGGTTCACACATTGGTTATCCCCCCCTGCAATGACAAGTTATATTCTACCAATGACCTAATACAGAAAATATCCAATAAAGTAATTTCTTAGATTTTTGCTATTGTTATTCGCAAAATGAATCAATTTAATCCACTAACGGATTCAATATTCCTTTGAACTCGCACTTTCTAATGACAAGTACCTTTAAATGTTATGATCTACTTTGTGTTCTGTATATTTTTCTGAGCAGTAAAATTATAATATGAACAAATTATACCAGTGCCTAGGTAAATATTCTACACGAAATTCTCTATGAATCAGATATTAGTTCAATTCATCACAAAAATAGTTCTATACTAATTTAGCAAGGGATAATATTATTCCATCCTTTATTTAAGTTTGATGAATCAAATTTACAATTATTATTTTATTATCAATTTATATTTGGTCATGCTGGATAGGTATATTGTCTAAGAGTTGTCTATGAATCTCATTTTTATACGAATATTGGTAATTTGTGTTAAACTCATTGTATACAGCATAGTTTTGGAATGTTTGTTCAATAAGTTATATTATTATGATCAAACTTTGTTGTCACTGCCTTAGACTGATGTTTTCAATGAAGATGTTTCTATGATGTGTCAGAAGAGTATTATACAGAGAGTTTTAGTCTAACATATTATAGATATAAGCTCTAAAATTGTTGTTATTATTGCAACTGTATTGTTGTAAATTATTTCATTGAATTTAATGACGAATGTTAAGATTACATCGTAAGAGGATTTAAATACGTGGTACCTACTTGTATGAGCGATTTGATTTTGTAATAACTTTTTATAACAGTTTTAATTTTGGATTTAATTTTTATTATTATTTTTACTAGTAGATATATTTTAAGTGTGTGAATGTAAAAATCTTTATGGAGCAGCAGTATTTGAAGTTAAGGGATATGTTTTTATTGAGGCTGGTTTATCAGATTATGAATACATCACCTAATTATGATTGCAACAATATTTATTTGTATGTAATTTGATGTTTACTCAGAGGTATTAATGTTTCTATGTGATGGTGTATTTTACAGTTTGTGGGTGTATAATTTTTTAGATCTTTATAATGAAATACACAGGCTGATTTTTTTTATAAAAGGGTCTTTTCAGGGCCTTCTGCGAATTACTAAAAAAATGCTAAAAGGACTCATGTGATCCTAAATTACATTTTCAAAAATCCTCGTCGTGAATCAAATGAGGTGATTTTGAAAAAACACCCAGATGGCCCTGAAGACCTTTTTCAAAAAATCACCCTCCTGTATAGTCTGGAATTTTATCTATTTCTGTACATATTGCATAAAGAATATTAATTGTGTATAGATTGATGTTGCATCATTGTCAAAATCCATAGCATCTTCAAGAGTATATTATGTAAATATCTGAATGATCACTATCCATTGAACCTTTGTAAAACTGGGAAAATGCATTTAATATTTTTATATATGTATCTGTTGGATTTTTGTGACTATGACATACTTAATAAAAATATTAGATGGTACCATTTTGTGTCTTAATGAGCCTTCATACTTAATGCATGTTGTAATTATTTTTTTTATGATAGTGAGTGACAAGACGAGCAAATCAGGTGCCTGATGGTAAGCATCATGATTGCCCATAACAGACACAGTGCCACCTAGTGTTTTAAAATTTAAAATTCTGGGCGGCACTGCACTGTGCCTGTCACCTTGAAAATGATTGGTGCAATAGTGTTATCCGCCATTGTCAGGTATAAACCGCGCGCGATGAGAATGGGATGCGACCTTTTGGAGCCGAGATGGTGCCGGCCAGCCGTAACGTCGGCAAACTCGCGTCGCTAGTTGATTCGTTGATAGATTTACTTTGACAAGGTTCCATGTTATCCTCATCGTGCGCGGACTATTGGTCCCCACAGTTGGTACGGATTTCCTAACACTCGCTTCACACGTCAATGTGGACAAGGGATGGGTGATGTTGTACTCCTTATATTTGTATCTTGAACGAATTTAAATCATCCTAGATTTGTATGTAGGACATCACACTTCTGCGTGTGCAGGTCTGCATTGCCTTGTATTTGACATCAGGAAATGTGTTACTTATCCCTGTCAGGTTTAGGTGTCTCCGCTGCATTGAGCGTGATCACGATGCGTTGTCTGCGTAGTCACGCGCTTTAATCAAAATACAAAAGCACCGGATTCTCGCCAGTTAGCAGTGCTTCTTGTATTTATCTAAATCGTCTATGGGGCGTGATTATGCTCAAGGCAGCGGAGGCCCTTAGTGTACATTACCCCCCGTCATGACACCAATTGTACAGTTCAAAATCAACTGCTCTGCAATGTTTTGGGTCAGGCAATAACCTGGCCATATTATTTCCATACTTGGGGACTTTTCTTTATTTCATTTTATATATGTTACCGGAAAGTATGAAACCTAGGAATTCTATACAATTCCGAAGCTATTTAGGAAATGTCTAAAATATTGTTTCAAAGATTTTTTAATACACAGATATCCTGGGAAATGTATACATTTCCTAGGAATGTGTAAAATTCCAATATCGTATTAGGAAATGTATAAAACTAATGCTTTCTGTATTATATAAATGAATCAATTTTAAATAAGACACTCGTTGAGACACGCAGGTATAGCTCGACAGAAAAGAGTAGAAACGGAACTAATTTAAAGTGTATGTGTTGATTAAATTGTTTTTACTGTTGTAAAAGACAGTGGCGCCCCCATTATTTTCTACTCTTTTCTATCGAGCTAGCCCATCTAGCATAAAATCTATCATATATTATAATTTATTTACTTCCACAGAAACGACACTATATTCTTAAGAACTACGAACTAAACCTAACCTAATTTCCGATTGCTACTTAGGAAATATGTGAAATAAAATTTATTTCACACATTTCTGGGCGATTTCAGGAGTTATATAATTTTCCTACGATTTGTATACAATGACGGATTACATACATTTCCGTTAACATATATATAAACTTGTCATGACAAAGTGGGAATGCATGTTTATTGAGATATTATTATTGTTACTGGATAGGGGTGTAAAAAGTAATTCTCGTTTTTCAGATTTATTTTTTATTATTTATTTGCTTGAACTTCTTTATTGGTGTCTCTTTTCTCAATGAATCTGAGTTGTTTCTTCCTCATGCGCTTCAGTTTAGCAGAGTTTGTTATAACTTGTACCACCTCTGCTTTACGCTTGTTTTCTTCTGTTCTCTTTAGGTTTTCTCTTCTACGCTCTTTCTTTAAGATTGCCTTTTGTTTGAATTCTTCTAACGCTTGTTTAGATAACTCCTTGGTTCTTTTCAATTCTAGCCTTAAGGCAGTTTTCTTTGCAAAGTCTTGTCGAAGTCCCTTGGTTTTGTTGATTGATGAAAACCTGGAAAGATTAATATTTAATCATAGTGTTTTTTACTTAAAGCATAATGTTAGACAACAGTACAATTTTCAACTCTCAACTAAAGGAAGAGATGTTATAAGTTCGACATGTCTATCACATCATAGCTCCTAAATGAATGGACCAATTAGGATTCGTTTTTTTTTGTTTGAAAGCTGATCAAGAGTGTTCTTAGCATTTATGTGTAATGCATCAGCTCTGAACTAGCAACAGATGGGATATGAGCAACCTCGAGTGGTCTGATTTAATTCGAGATTTAGTATCCTGTCACTTCATCAATATTGCAACGCCTTAGTAACCTTGACTTGGTGCAGCATCAGGTTCAGATGGGCCAGTAATCATATATAAGTGTATACATGTTTGGGCTTGTTTAAGAGTCTCAATGAATATGTTACAGATAGATCGTGATTAGTCTGTTGACGGAGCAGGACGAAGAGGAAAAGGTGACTTTTTAATTGCCTAGTTTACACTTGTATTGTTCATAACAAAATCCTATCAAATTATGATGAAATTTAAAGTGCTTACTTTTCTTTATTAGACTTCCAAAATCGTCCCGATTTAGGCTTTCCTCTGATATCGACTGCATTATTTATTAGTTTGTTCTTGCTACTTTTCTTGTCAATTTTTTCAGTTGAAGTTGCTGGCTCTGTCTCTTTGCTTTGCTTTGATACAATATCAGCAACTATTGAGAGCACTTTACTTTCAGTAACGTCGGTCATTTTTGTGGGTAGATATATTACAAAATTATTCCGGTAACCAGTAACACACACTCAAATGGTTCACAAAAATGGAAATCAACAAAATATAGAAACACGTGCGGTTTCTGGCGACATGACAGTGTTACCAGATGACTGTGAAGTTCCCCTAAACTTTCCGAAATCGAAATCCCCCCGAAAATTAGCTTTTTGAAAAAACAGTTTTCAGTTGATTTCATAAAACATAAAGCAAAAACTTTTTTAAAAATTTTAATTAATGTCTCATAACTTCAAGTATCAGTACACAATCATATCCACGTTAACTATTATTTAACATAATTTACACGTTTTCAGCATTAACCATTTTAACATTTCCAATGTAGGAACAAAATTGATACAGTTTGGCGATGAATACCGTATTCTGAGAACCGCTTCTGCAGTTTTTATTGCCCTTCGGTTGCCCTAATGGTCATTACGAACATTATTTTCCTCCCGAAAGTCCCCCCAAAGAAAATCTCTCCCAAATTGGAAGCCGAAAAAAAAACCCTAAATTTACAGGGAATCCCTCTCATGTGGCAGCACTACGTAAGTTCTTAACGAGTGACGTGTGAGGGATGGTGGTAATATTTGACATTGACATTTAAATTAGATTGACGTTACAAACAAAAAAAAAAGCATACTGTCAATTTCAACTATATGTCATTGTCACTGAAAAATGTGTATCTTTTGAGTTCTGTATTCTGTGCTTAATGAATAATATACTCTGTGGTTCTGTCACAGAGCAATACTGTATACGGAAATAGAGAGCCCACGGGTGTTTTTTTTGTCGGTCAGACGCCACCTGCCGCTCTGCCCTAGAACTAAATCTACGTCGTATGTGTGCGTATGTTAAGTATGTACGTATGTGTGCGTTTTGTATTATTTATACCTACCTATATTGCATAGTATTACGGCCATCCATTCCGACTAATCATTGCTTAATTTTACTTTAAACGAAATAACTACAAATTTCTAACTAAAAACTATGGATATTCATAGCGAAAACACACAAACAAACCAGACAATTAATGCTTAAAGAAATTTAAGAGTTATTTTGTTTGCAGTAAATAAAAATCAAGTACAACGTTTGCACTTTGAACCGAAATGAAAATAACCGTTGCGTCGCATGGCACTCGTATTTGGATGTAGACATTGACTTTGACATTTGTGCTGGAATGTTTTCTAGGGCAAAGATCTAGATGGCGCTAAACCTAAAAAAACAACCAAAATCTGTAAATGTATGACAGTGTCCTCAGCCTGGGTTCTGTAGTCAAAACTGTAAACATCGTGTGATTCATTTTAGGAAAAATAAACTGGAAAATTATGAATTAAAGTCCTTTTACTTCGATTTCAGAAACAAGAATTACATACTCATAAAGCAATAATATTCATAAATATTTTTCTTTACTTTTAGACTGAATATCATAAGAATTCGTGTGTGGTATCTAAGGTGGTATCGTTATCAGGAAAACTTGAAAAATGCCCGTAAGTTTGCTCAATCTTATATTATATAGCCATTAATTGACGTAAAACGTTATTGAACACTTACATTCGTTTCTAGGCTTATCATTCGACATTAGTGGATTATTCGCAGTCAGTGGGCAACCTAGCCCTGCTACCAATGCGGACGACGTTCCGAGGTCCAGCACCGATAAGCCCGAAAATAGAGCTTGATATTATCGATGAGGCTCTTAATTATTTTAAGGCCAATGTATTCTTCAGGTTCTACGAGATAAAGGTATGCTCCATTTATAATGGTCTTCATGTCAATCTATTGTCATAGTGATTCTGCAACCTGTAGTAATTAAACTTGCCCCTCGCCTCAGGCGACAACTTTACTGGTATACCTGGTTGCTACTGTGTTGCAGAATGCTTATGAAGTTGTAGGTCTTAATAGGCAACACACTAGTTGCCCAACCAGACAATATGACGTCATGGCTGACCACACACTAAATCTACAAGTAGTATCTAAACTCAACTCAAAGATAATTTATTTAAATAAGTCTTAAAAAGACATTTTTAAATGTCAATAAATAATATCAAACTAGTAAAGAATCTAACTAGTACAGAATCTATCATGCATACTTTGTATATATAATCATAGTTAAATGACGACTGGCAAGCTCAGATAAGGATGTCCACCCAAATGGTGTACATACAATCTAATAAAATGGGCTCAGAGAGTATATTCAAAACCTGTATAGAATCAACTTTTATTAGGAAAGACTTATTATAAAGTTAACCAATACATAGTAGAGGACAAAGATGCCAGGAAACTTCTGCATAGCCACCACGCCACAAATGTAACTAAACCAAAATTGTAACTCTCAGTTGAAAAAATTTAAACCCTACAAGTTTCTTGTTGAGGTATATTTCCAAATGCACATTAGATTCATTACTAGTTAATGATATTATTTATTGACATTTAAAAATGTATTTTTAAGATTTGTTTAAATAAATTTTCTTAAGTTTGAATAAATACTTGTAAATGCACTAGATTTGAACCTTTCAGGTAGGCTTATGACTAGCAGAGGATTTTATACAGCTGTGATTATAGTTAAATTAATAATAATAATGAATGAAATGTAGTTAACAAAATATTATGGATAATTTCAGTCTGATGCTGACAGAGTTCTCATCTACCTAACGCTGTACATCTCGGAATGCCTCAAGAAGCTTCAGAAGTGCTCAAACAAGAATCAGGGACAACAGGAAATGTATATGCTTGCTATATCCAAGTTCGACATACCTGGGGAAGCTGGATTTCCTCTCAACTCGGTTTATGCCAAACCTGCTAGCCCACAGGAAGCAGGTAATTTCATACACTCATTTTATTCATACTGGCTACTACAAAGTGGGTGATAGACTTTCAAACTTAAAGAAGTTTTAACTTCTGGTATGCCGAGATTCCAGACACAATAGAATTTGCAATGTGTCTCACGTGGATCCACGTTCCGGCATACCACGGGTTAAAACTCGCAGACTTGACTCAACATCTGTGACATACATTGACTAAGTGTATTATGTTACGAGTTGTTGTAGATGGAGGTAGCCTTGCATTACTTAAAAAATTTAGATTTTGATGAAATTTTACATTTATATTTGCAGTGATAGCATAAAGTCAATGGTACATCAAATAACACATGTTATAGAGATTTAAATTTGTATGTAGAAATAAAGCATCAATAAATTCTGTTAACAGCGGTTATCATGTGAATAGTTTTGAAATCACTAATTTTAATTAGACTTATCTAATTAAATTGTTTTGTGAACCAAAATAAACTAAAATTACATAAATGTCAAAATCTACAATGGCTTGCAACTACCAATAATCAAAACTCGAGAATTCCTCACCTAACCTAGGCAAAACCTATTTTGTTAGAGTTTAACTTTGTGAATGAATTATTAAACCATATGAATTGACTCGAGCAGTGTATTGTAATTGGGGTGTTAGAGTATAAATTAAATTATTATTATTATTAAGAACGGCCTCCAGATATGGTATGTTTGCAGTTTAAAAAGTATGTCTACTGTGTCTGCACTGTGACTATACTTTTTTATTAGAAAGGTAAAGAAGTAAATTTAAAAATACTGATATACTGTTCATTTCAGTAAAAACACTTTGTAGGTAATGTTGTAAGCTTTCTATTTATCTGTATCAATATTGTGTCGTTATCTTTTTCTAGATTTGATGAGGCAGTATTTGCAACAAATGAGGCATGAGACAGGCAACAGAGTGTGTGAAAAGGTATGAATATGTATTCTTAACTTCCTGTGTAATATTGAAACATTCAAAATCTAATACTGCCTGACAGCAGAAAAAAAGTTTTTGGTCATAATTCTGTAAATTAAATCATAAAGATAATCACTTCATTCAAATATCTTCTATCTGTTTTATACATCTCAAGCTCTATTTCACAAACTGTATTAAATAATATATAATATATATTTTACATGTTATAATTACCTACTTCATATTATGCTGTGGTAAATGCAGGAACACACTGCCATTATTTTCTGGTCACAAGTTTAACACATTGTGTGTGTTTGCTTGTTTTTTTAATTTTTTTAAAGTATTTTGACTAGCTAGACTGTGCCCTGGTGTTTAGGGACAATGCCTGCTCATAACTATTATATATACCAAAAATAATCAAATTAAAAAAAAAAGTTGAAAACAGTAAGGTGATAACCCTGGTGGGACAAAATCCACCAGGCATTTCAAGTGGCTGAATCCGCCCCACCAAGTCAATTTAGTGAGGCATATTCCGCGAAATAATTTGTTGCATTCCACTATGCCCCACCAGTGGGGCGGCTTGGTGGGGCAGGGTGGAACAATCCTGTAGGTATTACTTTAATAGTACTTTTTATTTTAAAAACTAATAGGAAGTCAGTAAGAAACTGGATTAAGCTATTCGTACCTTGGTGTGTATCTTTATCTGAATAAATCGCGTCATAAAGGGTATTTGATATTTATTAAAAATCTATCATGAATTTCAATTTTGTTTACAAACAAACACTAAAAAAGAACTATCATAGCGCTCTGCATGTATCGAATGCTCATTCTACAATAACACTAAATAAATCAAACTTTTAAAAATAGTTACAAAAAGATTTACAACGCCTGATATAAATAAGTCACTTACCTTCCATTTCTGTTAACACACGTAGATAGTTTTATATACACTAAGCGAACAGTTAAACCGTTTACGTTTGGTTTTGTGTGGCGAATAAACTCACAAGTGGAAACAGAAGAAAAAGCGATAAGTTACAAACGCTTGCGCGATTTTCACGAAACAAACGCTTGCGCGATCTAGTATCTATTGGCCAGTGGCGCCATCTGGTTTAAATAAAGACAAATTTTTACCGACTTAATTCAAAATTAGATTAATCCTTTTTATTCCTGTTTTCTCGCACTAGCGTATGGCACGATTCCCACACGGAGGGGAATAATTTTTGCGAAAAAATTAAAAAAAAATGGCGTGACTGACATCCGACCGCCAGTGCGGCTAAACGCGCTAGGCGTGTGTGAGCAACGACTGTGCTGCTTTACGCGCTAGGCGTGTTCGCACGCCGTGCGTGTATTGCAGCACTCGCGTTGCTCGGCCGAACGCCAGTGCTACGGGACACGCGTGGCGTGTTATAATAGGTACAAAAAAAAATTATAGAACCACATCAGCAGCAAATGTGTTAATGTTGTATTGTGTATCCCTGATTGGGAGTCATAATAAATAAACTGGTCAAAAGGATCCAAATGCAAATGGGACTTGCATATAAAGGGTTCCTACCCACATTACCTATCTATTTATAGGTGTCACCTTTCCTTACCTACCACATACAATTCTAATAAGGTACTATTATTCTACGGTTTATGAGATAGAGCCTTGTGACAGACGGACGGACGGATGGCGGAGGCTTGGTATTAGTGTTCCTTTGGCACCTTTTGGGTACTCAACCCTAAAAAACTATAATCAGATCAAAATAGCTTTTCTAGCTTTTACCTTCTGATGTTTGAATCCATCAAAAGCCTTATATAATAACCCAAAGGGCTAAAATAATATAGATTGAGATTGACTAATATATTCATGTTTATAGGTGTTTGCTACAGAAGATGGCAAGCCCAGCAAGTGGTGGCTCTGCTTTGCCAAGAGGAAATTCATGGACAAGTCCCTCTCAGGACCGGGACAGTAAGGAAATTGTTGCCAAAAAATAAGCATTTCTCTCACAGTATCTTTATTTCTTGTATAAAGTTTGGCTTTGTCAACATTTTTGTGAATTGCAGTGTTTCTACCACAGATATAGATTAAAATAGATTGCTGGAGCGTATTTATTACAGAGCAAGTGCGTGAATGTAACTTAGTCTGCATTGTTATTATTTACAGTTAGGCTTCTATACAAAATGGAATTTCCCAAATTTGGAAATAGAGAGGATAATTAAAACAATACGGAAAAACCATACGGTTTTCTTTAACTAATTGAGTGGAAAATTACTTTCTCATTTTCCATATTGAGGAAATTTAATTTTATATGTAAGTGCAACCGCTTTAACTGTCAACGTTGGAATAATAAATGACGCACTTAGGTTTCATAGCTTTCGGTATCTATCCATACCAGTGGTAATTTAAAATTATTAATATAAAAACTGCTGTAGATTTAAAAAATGTTGACAAAGTGTATAAAAATTCTAAAGACTAATGTAAATTGATTCCATAATTTCTTTTTATGTACATTTATGAATAAGTATTATTGTCTGTATATGTAACTTAACTTTACAAATTATATGATCAATACATAATCGAAAACTATCCACTCTCTTTCACTTTAAAAAAGTTGGCATTCTGTGTGAACCTACAAAAAAAGGTGGACGAAATCTTATAAAACAAAAACTGAAGATCCACACCTTTGCCAGTTATTCATCTGCCAAGCAGTAATGTGCAAACATTACTGTGTTCCGGTATGAAGGGCAATGTTACCAGCGAAATTACTGGGCATGATGAGATTCAACAACTCATATCTCAGGGTGACAGGCGCAGTGCAGTGATGCGCAGAATTTTGAATTTTAAAACACTGGATGGCACTGTGTCTGATATGGGCAATCATGATGCTTACCATCAGGTACCTGATTTGCTCGTCTTGTCACTCATTATCATAAAAAAAAAAATGGTAAGCCAGCTCGATAGTAATAAAAACATGACACGCAAACATTCACACTATAGAAACAATACAAACCGTGTTTGGAAGTTGTCCTATATTATTATTTATTAATACTAGGTTCATGTCTGTAGATTTAACTATTAGATTAAATGTGTTTCACAATAAACAGCATAATAATGCTATATGCTCAATAGAGTAGGATATTATACAGATAACTTGAGGTGGTTGGGTCGATATCATTTACCATACAAACTGAGGAACCAAGATGATAGAAGAGATACATTTTTAATGAGAGTTTTATTTTAAGTAACAACTAATTATAAAGTTGAATAAACCAGTTATACTACAAAAGATACGGCAAATAGGTATTCATCAGAATTAAGGAATTTCTAAGGAAAGACTATATTTAATTGCAGTTTTAAAACGTATTTTTTGTACTTAGTGTTTTTTTTTAAATATTATTCATAATTAGTTGTTACACAACTCTAATTAGGGAATTATATCTCTTCTATCATCGTCATTGGTTCCTCAAAGTTTGTATGGGAAATGATGTCTGCCCAACCACCTTAAAGACTGTGCTTTATAGAGGCAGCTTTTATTTTCTCATTAGATTCAATGTTTTCGGTTTAATTATTAAAGTCTGATCGATCCAATAAATCTAGCTGACATCCCCGCACTTATCCGCCACGAATTGGCAATTTTTTATTAATATTAAAACTCATAAAGACCCCACTGGGTCTTTTAGGTTGATTTGTCTGTGCTTGTACCTGCATCGCTTAATTGACATTCGAATTTTCCTTTACCTAAAACATACATAGTTTGTATAAACGTTTGATCTAATTAAGACCATATTCCTTGATAAGTTGTCCGGCGATGACCAGTCTTTGTATCTCTGAAGTTCCTTCATATATCTCCGTGATCCTTGCGTCGCGGTAGTGTCGCTCGGCGGGCATGTCTGACACATAGCCCATACCGCCCAGAATCTGGAATAAGATGAAGATTACAATACGGAAAGAAAAAAATCACCTACGGGCGGAATTCGAACCACGCGCCGTCCGCATCATTCCGCGAGGTGGGCACTCTACCACTTGAGCTACCGTGGAGGTAGCCGTCGGCGAACTTTTTCTTTCCATTCTACCTAAGGCCTATTTGGGCGTGTGTTTATCTATAGTATATAAAAATATAAAATAGTAGATGAAGATTCATTTTAAAAATTAGGAACGGAGAAATACGTGATTGTATGTTTTGAATGATCACCTGAATGCACTGATGCGATAGGAAAGTGGCAGCTTCCGAAGCCGCAAGCTTTGCCATAGCCGCTTCCTTAGTATAAGGTTTCTTATTGTCCTTGAGCCACGCGGACCGCCACGTGAGAAGCCTGGCCGCTTCCAGTCGCAGGGCCATGTCTGACAGCTTGTGCTGGATCGCTTGTAACTTCATTATGGGTTTGCCGAATGCTAGACGCTTTGACGCGTATTCGATTGCTACGTCTAAGGACGCCTGTAAAGTTTTTATAAACCATGCTAAATCATCATCCAAATGCGAAGAGAAAAATGGTCTAAAGCTGTTTGCTGACCGGTACATTATAGGAACGTTATGATACCTTGCCCACTAGACCGTTTCGTAACCATCGCGCGTGCCGTGCACGGTGCGTCAGCTCGCCGTCAACAATTTCTATAAAAGCGCTATTGACACGTTATAATGGGCAGGGTACACCATTCCGTTTTCATTGTGTTATTTCATATTATGAGAAATAACACATGGCCTCCCAAGCTTCTCCCAAGGGCCCGTAATACTAAAGATCAAAATTCATCAATATCTTTTTTATTTTTCTTTTTTATGATAGTGAGTGACAAGACGAGCAAATCAGGTGCCTGATGGTAAGCATCTTGATTGCCCATATCAGACACAATGCTACCCAGTGTTTTAAAATTCAAAATTCTGTGCGGCACTGCACTGCGCCTGTCACCCTGAGATATGAGTTGTTGAATCTCATCATGCCCAGTAATTTCGCTGGTAACATTGCCCTTCATACCGGAACACAGTAATGTTTGCACATGCTTGGCGGATGAATAACTGGCAAAGGTGTGGTACTTCCCCAGGCGGCCCCCTGCAAAAGAGGCCAATACAGAAATCTTGAATAAGGTAACAAGTATTAGACAGTTCTTTCACATTAAAGCTAGAAATAAGAAAGAAATTGTTGATTAGTCGGATTTCGGGCCTGATGAAAAATTGAATGATCTTGCAAAGGACATAATTAATATGTGAACTAGCTTCATATTATGAAACGTTCAGCCACTGGAGAATCCGACTTTTTGTCGGCAACCGACAAGTGGGAAAGCTGACACGCCGTGCACGGCACGCGACGGTTACGCAATGTTCTAGTGAGCAATTATTTTTGCAGCTCACGGCTTTGTAAACTTATAATCGGTATAGTGGGCAAAGTAATTAATCCTACTTCCTACCAATATAATAAATGTGAATGTTTATGAGGATGGATGGATGTATGGATGTTGTTACTCTTTCCCGCCAAAACTACTGAACCTATTGGGCTGAAATTTAGTATCTATAGGTAGCTTAGACTCTGGAATAACACATGGAGTACTTTGTTTCCCGATATTTCCACAGGAACGATGTCTACGCGCGTGAAACCGCGGAGCACAGCTAGTTCTACTAATTAATGTAAATGCGAAAATTTGTGAGGATAGATCGATGGATGTTTGTTACTCTTTCACGCCGAAGCTACGGAAATGATTGGGCTGAAATTCGGTATGTAGATAGTTTAGACTGGAATAACACATAGGGTACTTTTATTCCGTTATTCCCACGGGAACGAACACAACGCGGGTGAAACCGTGGGGCACAGCTAGTAGAATATAATTATAATGTCCGCATGGATAAGTCTTATTATTAGAATGTTTTATAGGGGAGAGGCTGAGTGGAAACTCACCTGTGCAATACCTAAAGCTTGTGAAGCAATACCGATCCTGCCAGCATCTAACGTCATCATGGCTATTTTGAATCCCATCCCGGGCTCACCCAAAATATTCTCCTTTGGTATGTCACAATCCTCAAACATCAGTGAACAAGTGGAAGACCCTCTTATGCCCAACTTATCCTCTTTCTTCCCTAACTCCAGACCTTTAATTGGTTTTGGTACAATAAATGCAGAGATTCCTTTGTGTTTTAAGGTTTTGTCGGTGGTAGCGAACACTACAGATGCTTTGCTTTCGTAGCCATTGGTGATCCAGCATTTGGTGCCGTTGAGGACCCATTTGTCGCCGCCGTCTTTAGCTGTGGTCGAGGCGGCGCCGGCGTCTGATCCGTTGCCAGGCTCTGATAGAGCGAAACAGCCTACTATGTCACCTGCAGAGATAGAATTATTGAACTCACGCTGTGTAACAAATTTTCAGGAAGGGCCTCAAGTATGGAAAATATGCATCCAGATATTTCAATATAACATACATTCATGCTATTTTCCCGAAGGGGTAAGCAGAAGTGCACCCGGGACTCAGTCCCATAGTAGGTACACCCACATTTCACTAGAATGTTTATTGGTCCCATGTAATAGGGGGCGATCCTATTGCCATGGGAAAAGTTCCAGACTCTAAGCAGTCTTCTTTTTTTCGAGTCAAAATGGCTAGTTCACTACTTATAAAATTTTGGTCCAGTATTTTGCCAGGTCTACGGCGTTTTGGTTTGCTTCCAGAAGGTCCATCATTGTAGCTATCGTGGGGTAGTTAGGACACTGCAGGAGGTGAGCCATTGACTGGACAGCTCCACAATCACACTTGTCGTTGCTTGAGAAACCCCACCTAACCCGGTTTTCATGGCATCTTCCGACACCAGCTCGAAGTCTGTTTAAGGATTTCCAAACTGGCCAGGGAAGATTGCCACCGGGTGGAAGTTTCTCTGCAGGTGATGTAAAAGTTGACGGAGGAGGGTATTCCTTTTTCCATCTCTCTACCCTAACTTTTGGAGCGAGCTTCACGTCAAGACTGTTCTGCCTGAGGAAGCTGTTAGAGCTCTTTAAGCAGTTATTAAGATAGTTCCTAATATTAAAATCCAATATTAAGCACTTTGATCTGGGGATCAAATCTAAACAATTAAAACTGTTGGTCTCTAAATAAAAATAAAAAAAAGCTGCATTAAATCTACATAAGTAGGTAAATATAACAGAAGTTCACCACATTTTAGGGATGTTTTTAATGAGTATATAACATCTCTATTTGTATGAAAGCTCATGGGGATACACAGCCTATTTTGTTATTAACTCAAAAACATTTACTTATACAAACAAAAACTTACCATTACAGAAAGGGGTGACAAACTCTTTCTTCTGTTTATCATTCCCCCAACCAAGTAGTGGGCCTAAATACAAGGAATTGTTCACAGACATGATCACCCCAGCAGATGCACATCCTCTGGAGATCTCTTCTAGTGCTATAGCATATGCGAGGTAGTCTAAACCAGCACCACCCAGCTCCTCGGGCGTGGCGATGGACATTAACCCTAATTCTCCCATTTTTTTTATAGCGTCACCCGGGTACAAGTGATCGCGATCGTATTTAGCTGCGTTTGGCTTTAGTTCCCCCTCGGCGAAGTCTCGGCATGTTTTGTAGAGCATTTGGTAGGTGTCTGGTAACGCTGATAGTGAGGCGATGCATCTTGATTGCCGAACTCCTGTGGGGGCTGGAAAGGGTGGTTTCATGTATAATTATTGTTTTCAGTATTATGAGATGTAATAAAGTAAAACTTACCAAGCACTTGAAGAACTTTTGAGAACTTAATCAACATCGTTAGTCAGTATCGTTTATTTAGCAGGTAATCACTTCGTTATATCGTTATCAAAATAAAACAAATGAAGGCGAATTACAACTAAATAAAATATTTTGAAAGAACTTTGAACCTCCGCTGCACAGAACAGAGAGCTCCGCTGTTTAAAAATAAAAAGTACAAAACAAAATCTTTTTGACATTTAGATTTTATGTACTAGCAATTTCTACCATACCAGAAATACAAAATGATTTTTGATTCACATTATGGATCACACAACCTATTTCTTAGCAGCAGCCCTAAAAGGTACCTACTAATCAGCTGTAATTGGTCATTCTCGTCATCATTATAATAGGATCATAACATAATTTTTGAATTGTAATGAACTTTTTCAAAAAAACAATTTTGAAGAACCGTATGATGTGCGATGATTTTAAAAAGATTGGTAGTATTTTGATGTCCTTGTTAATATGGCAAGTTTTTTTCGACAAACTATCAAACAAACAGCTGTTTCGGTTATTTAATTTATCTTAGGAAGAATTTATCTTATTATTTTAGGAAGAAAATCACTTGCAAGTTCCAAGTGTCATTATTCACATTCCGTATACCACAGTAGAAATGTTCAAATTACAACTAATGTCAACGTCATTCGTGAATGTCTGCTGTCTCTGTCATACTGTCACAGCAGACAGCTGTCAATTGACATAAGATTAATGACAATTGTCAATCAGTCATTCTCAGTATTGCCACCTTAGTGGATTTTCCACTAGAACAGTTGGTTTGGACCCCTTGTTAGTGCTGATATATTGCGTCTAGTGGCTTGTGGATTTTATTAGTTTTTTAAATCAGTTAGTGGAAATACGGTAATTAAACCACTACTTGCTACAAGTTTCACAACGTGTATAATTTTGATATCCACCGTCTATGTTGTGTCCACCCCAGTCATCATTATCTTTGCCATTGGATGCCCACTGCTGGACAAAGACCTTCTTCATACGGACGGAGTTTTAGCAATTCTCGTCTCGCTTGGCAGGCGGGTTGGTGACTGGCGAGCGCATTTCAATGGTTTTACGCTGCTGCCGTCCTCTGGATCCAATAAACCATAGCCGGCCGCCACCGCAACTACGGGTAGAGAGGGTGGGTTCTATGGCCGGTTATCCCACGGCAAACCCCATATTCCTGTACCGGTTTCTAACTCAAACTCAAATTCAAACTCAAACAGATTTATTCAAATAGGTCATAATCTGACACTTTTGCACGTCTATAAAGATAAACAGTACTGAGTCTACCGTGCGTTCGGAAAGAACTCGGTTTAACAAGTTGTTGAATCGTACATCTACAATCTAAACTAATAAGCAGTCCAAATCTGTAGATCTCCAGAGAGGGTCCAATTCGGCGGGGCAGCGTTTGGAAACCTACACAACGTAATATAACAAAGTAAAATTTAAAAAAAAAAAATCTCAGAACCTCTAGTCGAAGTTCTTTGACCAGTGTGAGATTATTTATGGTTCTGAAGCATGGTACTTTTACTAGATCCTATAAGTAAGCTCAAAGTAGCACAAAGAGCTATGGAGATAGCAATGTTTGGCATTTCTCGACGAGATTGAATCAGAAATAAGGAGATCCTATGACAAAAGAAAGTTACTCCAATAGCCCAGTAAATGACCAAGTTGAAGTGGCAATGGGCAGGGCACGTAGCACATAGATGCCGGTGGGATAGTGAGGTTCTCGAATGGAGACCACGAGCCGGCAAGCGTAGCGTAGGACGTTGGTCCCACAAGGTTGGACAGACGACCTAATAAAGACTGCAGGAATACGCTGGATGATATAAGCCACTTACAACCGGACTAGATGGAAAAAACTATGGGGAGTCACAGACTGCCTCGGTGGCGTAGTGGGTGCAAGCTTGACTGCCGATCAGGAGGTCCCGGGTTCGATCCCTAGGTCAGGCAAAATGTTAAATGTTGGATTTTTCCATTAGGAATTATCTCAATAACTGCCTGGGGTATGGAGTTATATGCCCTTGGTAGATGGCAATCCTATTACATATGGGACCAATAACATACTGGCG
Source organism: Hemistola chrysoprasaria (assembly GCA_947063395.1). Lineage (NCBI taxonomy): Eukaryota > Metazoa > Arthropoda > Insecta > Lepidoptera > Geometridae > Hemistola > Hemistola chrysoprasaria. The sequence continues at coordinate 9,348,069 of OX346729.1, forward strand.
AAATGTGGGTGTACCTACTATGGGTACTGAGTCGTGGGTACACCTCTGCCTACCCCTTCGGGAAAAAGGCGTGAATGTATCTATGTATGAGTCAGTATGTCCAGCAATGGGCGTCCCACGGCTGAAATTATGAATTGAAAACTGGTCTAGTAGGAAATTTAGTGGTTATCAGTGTAGGCTGTGGCTGTGTAGGGCCGTTTTTTGTTAATGGTTTCTGGTGGTTTTAGAATTCAAATCTGGTGGGAAGCAAATTAAACTGTTGGCAGCACTGGTCATTCTCTGTCACTCGTCGCCAAATGCAAACAAAATACGAAAATACAAATAAAATGATAAAATGGAGATACTATTGAGATTAGTGCCAAAAAATCCATTAAAACTAACAGCATCTAGGATCCTCATAACCCATGTAGCTCATTACACTAGGTAAGCTTTGAATATTTAATTCATCGTGAGTTACGTAGTACATAACCTTCAAATTTAAATTATATTAATTTTCAGATTAGCGGAAGTAGGAAAATTAGAATCACCTAAAACTGCCGGTAAATATGATACGGGTCAGCTTATTTTGCATAAGGTGTTTGGGTATAGGGGTGTGATATTGTTTCCGTGGTTGGCGAGAGTGTACGATCGTGATGCTAGCAATAAAAAGGAAAGTACCGAAGCCTCGAGCACGTCCGAGGTGTCTGGTGACTCCCTTTCGAACGTTGGCAAGGAGGTGAAGGGCAGAACACATACCTTCTATCAAGTTCTCATTGATACCAGAGATGCGCCATACATAGTAAGTAACCTTGGCATTGAAGCGTTTTACCTTTTATGTATTCAAATAATAGATGCAATTGAAAACGAACCTTAAGTGAATGAATATTTAAAGATTGTTATGTAATTCATATACATTTGCTGAGTTAGGCTGATATACCATTTGCCAATAAATATCTTTGCCCAATCTCAAGGACAATATTGAATATGTGTTAGTAAAGTGTTCTAGCAATTTGTATGAAGTCATCCATTTTATTAGATCAAATTTACATCGGACAAAGATATATGATGAGGGAGTGTAATACCAGCCTTTAATATTAAATTTTCTAATGTGAATTAAAAATGTTGATGCATCTGTATAGAAAATCATTGAAACAGTAATTCTTCTTATTCAGTCATTATTATGACTTGACAAAAGAATACCAGCCTAAATTAATGTTTTTTCTTATGTAAACTACATTAAACCTAGATAAAACGATGGGACTTTTAAAAGGGCCAAAAATTTTTTATATATATAATTTTTGTGTATTAGGTCAACTGATATCAATATTCTAAAATATATATTAATAAAATAGTTTCAATAAAATCTGGGTTAAAATATTCATAAATCTTTTAAAAGACATTAAAATGGTCAGTCCCCAGCTTTATTAATATACTTTTATTCCCCATAATCAGTCTTCGGTATGTTTTTGACAGTGAAAATTATAATTCCCAGAGAGTGGTGTGCAATATCGGTTTTATTTATGTAATTTTTTATTGTTGACTGTGCAAACAAACATCGACCTGAGACCAGAGTGGAAGAAAAAGGTATATGAATAACATAATCTATATAAATGTTTCATGGATTAATAAAAACATCAGCTTTTGTAACTGTGATAGCTGAGAACCATTTGTAACTGTTACTAAATTGACAATGTCTCCTTTTATGATTGAGACATCAATACTAAAATGTTCATTTACTTATGTACTGCTTTATCTTATCTTTGAATATATAGCGCTATGAAAATGTCATCGCAAAGATTTCTCATCTGCTGCCCATATGGTGTGCAAAAGCCCATATATTATGTTATCAAAAACTAATTAACACACAACCACTAACATAAGGTTTACTGTGTTCATTTGCGTATGATTATGTAATTGTGTGTAATAATAATTAATTCGTACATTAGAATAATAAATTACACACACATTTTTTCTATTGCATGGGATCAATAGCATACTGGCGAAATGTGGCTGTGCCTACTATGGAACAAAGTTCTGGGTATATACCGCTGCATACCCATTTGGGAATGGCGTGATTGTATCATTATGTATTTTCTCAATAATGTATGTACCAGGCCTAATATAAAAATAAAACAATATTGTTTACTTATAAACTTGTTACCATAGTATTAAAATAAGATTAAGCATTATTATCACTGTTTGTATAACCTTTCATAGCAACAGGTAGGCAATAATCACATATGACGCCATTATAATAATAGTCATGAGATGCAACAAGTATAGTCTGTTCCAAAGGCTAAGTAAAAAATGGTCATTGACCTTTGGTTTAATAAAATCTAAAAGATAGTGTTGCCACAAAAAAAATTAATACAACTAACATAGCATCACTTCTGGTACTTTTACAAATCGCTTGCTTGTCGTCTACCCATTAACTGTATTTTGTGGTACATGGTAGAGTCACACTCTACCGTGTGCGTCATGCAATCTCTCTCTAACATGAACTTCTGCATTTGAAACATACTTCAAAATGTTGCAATATATTGCATTGTTGTGTATATTTAAAAAAAAATTACACCCATTTCATTAGTAGAAAGATCACCTACACCTAGAGTAAGTTGAAATTCCATCAACTAACTTTAAGAATAGCTAAAGGTGAACGCACATTTATCAGAGCCAAATGAGAGAACATGAATTAACAAAACGATTCGGACGATTCGACATGGGCAGGCATTTCATATAAAGAATGATTCTAAAAATTGTTTTGTTCGACTCCTTTGTCTCGGATATGTGTGCGTTCACCTTAACCCTTTGACTTTACTGTTGACATTATTTTTGAAAGTCACTTTCGAGTGGCTGATGACGGGGCAAAAACATGAGGAGGAGAAGCTTTTGAAGTCTTCTGATTTACACTTGTTAAAATGGTTATTGATAAAGTTAGTTGGCCCAACAATCCTTCATATTGATAGTAAACTTCTGTTCCAGCGAGCCCAGACTGAAGCAGTAACATTTCTTGGCAACCAAGAGTCCAGTAGGAGTTTGTACGCCATACCAGGCTTAGATTATGTGGCCCACGACGACATCCTCCCTTATACGTCTGTGGAGAGGGTACCTTTACAACATGAGCTCTTTGACAAGTTCCTTATGCACAACCCTGATAAAGGTCAGTCATACTATGTTAAACATATAAGAAAAATGAAATTTTTAAGGGGGTCTATCTACTCGTACATATAAATTTATTTATTTTTTTATTTATTTTATTAAATACACAAACAAATTACAATCTTGGAGGATTACATACGTAAGTGATCCAACAGGATCACAAAATGATATTGATCTGACCTGGATTGCAACTCAAAACATGTGTACAATATAGATATATAAATGGACTCAAGCTTACAAACACAAACAAGTCTCGAGATTATACTATTATGATAAAAAAGGATAGAGAATATATAAAAAATAAAAATAGAGGAAAATTATTACTATAAACAAATGGAGAGTAAATTAAGTATAAAAGAAAATGTAGTTAACAAAGTGTGCACTAAACATTGTAACATAATGTGAACTCTGCCTGATGAGACAACAAATGAACATAATATTACGAGTACCTACTAAGAGCAAGTATGCTCTATGGTAAATTTATAAACACAAAAATAAAAAACACAAAAATAAATGTACTTAGTTCCAAGCTCTGAGTTATTTACTCAGAGCTTGGAACTAATAGACTTAACACATAGGTTAAGTCCAGTATGCGCCTGATGTTTAGGATAGAGGATATCTTTTAGGGTTTTAATATAAAGTGTTAATTTCGGGGAGAATATATCAATAATATCACTATCTATAGCCATTTCGTTGTACTGACGAGTCATTCGAACTAGGGGATTATAAATAGAAACATTGTTTTGATAGACATGTAGTGAAAAGAGATTGGTACGGTTATATCTACGAGCACTATATTTAATATTAAAATTAATTTGCGAGAGAAGATTAGGAGTATCAACCATGGAATGGATTATTTTATATAGGTAGATTAAATCGAAATATTTGCGACGAGTTTCCAACTTTTGTACAGCAAATTTAGATAAACGCGATTCATAACTAAGTTCAGAACGTCCTATTTTTTGGCGATAGCACAGCATTCGTAAACACTTTTTTTGTACCCTTTCAATTTCATCTGTGTGTACTTTGTAATAAGGAGTCCAAACGGGGCTTCCATATTCTAATACAGAACGAACTAAAGCCTATTAATAATTATAAATTATACATATAAATTATATATTTTGCAGAAAATTTGCGTAGACCTACTTCTACCAATATTATAAATGTAAATGTTCTTTATGTGTTGTGGTTTGTTTGATCTATTTATCTTTTTATGCCAAAACTTCTGAATATATTGAGCTGAAAGGTACTAAAGCGGAGATCCTGAAACAAAACATAATTAATATAACAAAGAGCCTTTATTGCTGTTTATATAGTATATTAACATAAATTGTTAATGCCTAAAATAAATATTATTATCGGCAAACATTCTTAAATTTAATACACCTTGTCTGGGCACAGGCTTCCTCTAAAGATTTCTATCCTATCCTGCCATTTGCTGTATGGGTCCATGTTGGGCCCACTAGTTTCCTGATGTCATCCTCTCATAACATAAGTCAGCACAGTTAGTATCTAATAATAGTTCATAAAATTCTAGATCCACCATTCATAGCGCAAGAAACATTAAGAGCTTGGCAGAAGAAGAATCACCCATGGCTGGAACTGAGCGACGTGCACCGAGAGACCACCGAGGGCGTCAGAGTCACCGTCATACCTTTCTACATGGGCAGCCGGGAGTCACAGAACTCTGCTGTCTATTGGGTAACACTACTTCTGATGTCATCATTATCGTCCCAGCCGTAGGACATCCACTGTTGGACATGTCTTCCCAATAAAGGGGGGGCTTTATCAGTAGTACAGGCGGGTTGGCGATCGCAATTCGATAGTTTCACGCAGAGGACGTTGCTGCCCGTCCTCTGAATCCTATTCTTAAGTCCCACAGCAAATGAAAAAACTAAAAACTTCTGTTATATCACCACTTATAGAGTACATTGTTAAGGCATACTTAGCAGCTTAGAGAGGAGCGGCGTCGTACTAACATTTGTCGCCCTTACAGCGGAGTCAGAGTCTATTTCCTGATGATGCGTCGTGTAGACGCGAAACACGTGTCGATATATGAATGGTGTCACTAACAAAAATAATACCTAATAGCATTTCCTCTTTGCATGCAATTTTGCGGGTGGGAGGGCGGTGCACTGTGCATGTTGTTTTTGACACTAAAAATCGGAACTAAAAACTAAATATTCTTGTTCTAGGAGAAGGCATACTTGGCTAACAATATGTCTAGTGTAGAGTTCCATACCTAGATGAATTTATTAGTTACTAGCTGTGACCCGCGGTTTCACCCGCGTAGTCTTCGTTCCCGTGGGAATATCGGGATAAAAAGTACCCTATGTGTTATTCCAGGGTCTAAGCTACTTACGTACCAAATTTCAGCCCAATCGGTTCAGTAGTTTTGGCGTGAAAGAGTAACAAACATCCATACATACATCCATACTTACAAACTTTCGCCTTTATAATAGTATTAAGACTATGACTATGTTTATGTAAAAAATATTGAAATTTGTAATGTTAAATATAAGCCTTGCGCCAATGACAGGTCAAGCTAAATAAAACTGTTTTATAATAACCTATAAAAGTATTAAAATACAATCCATTAATATACTGAAACATACCGTGACCTTAATGCTAGTGACAAAATTTTGATACGCATTATATTAACCGGAAATACTTTGTTGGCTTTTTTGTATTGTTACTACAAAGTTAAGGTTATCGATTTTTTTGCTTTAGGGCTTTAGACCTTGCTTCTTGCCAAGTTTCATGATTTTTGGTCAACAGGAGCGTTTAGTCTCTTGCACAAAGTATGGAAATATACAGTATAATAGCCGCTCTCCTTGCTCGGTTGTCTGGAAGAGATCGCTTTTGCGATAAAACTGCCAATCGTTACACCATACATATTTCTTTTGTTACATTTTAGTTTTAATTTTTTTTTAAGATTAGGTGTAATAATAAAGAATTTATCTATCTAACTACTTTTGATTGCGTTAACTTAGAAGTATGATTTTTTTACAGCCACAAGAGACCGCAGATCTGATTAGGTAGTTGATATCAATATGAACTTTATACCTCCACAGACCTCTGAATAAGGAAACATATTCCTTATTCAGAGCCACAGACGGACAACAAAGTGATCCTAAAAGGATTGGCATGTGACATGGACATTTCATTAGCAATTACCAATCACTACACTACGCCATGATTCTTTTAAAATGTGCCGGTAACCGTCAATTTTTTGAAACTCCACAATAACTGACTTTGATTAACAATCCTTAATTCCAGTGGCGCTACTGCATCCGGCTAGAAAACCTGTCCCCGCAAGCGGTGCAACTCCGCGAGCGTCACTGGCGCATATTCTCGCTGTCTGGTACGCTGGAGACGGTACGCGGGCGCGGCGTCGTGGGTCAGGAGCCCGTGCTCGCGCGACACTCGCCCGCCTTCCAGTACAGCAGCCATGTCAGTCTGCAGGCGCCGAGTGGACACATGTGGTAACATATCTATCTACTGACTGTCCGCGTACTGAGCATATCCTCGCTGTCTGGTACGCTGGAGGCGGTACGCCGGCGCGGCGTCATGGGTCAGGAGCCTGTGCTCGCGCGACACTCGCCCGCCTTCCAGTACAGCAGCCATGTCAGTCTGCAGGCGCCGAGTGGACACATGTGGTAACATATCTATCTACTGACTGTCCGCGTACTGAGCATATCCTCGCTGTCTGGTACGCTGGAGACGGTACGCCGGCGCGGCGTCGTGGGTCAGGAGCCCGTGCTCGCGCGACATTCGCCCGCCTTCCAGTACAGCAGCCATGTCAGTCTGCAGGCGCCGAGTGGACACATGTGGTAAGTGGTAACATATCTATCTACTGACTGTCCGCGTACTGAGCATATCCTCGCTGTCTGGTACGCTGGAGACGGTACGCCGGCGCGGCGTCGTGGGTCTGGAGCCCGTGCTCGCGCGACACTCGCCCGCCTTCCAGTACAGCAGCCATGTCAGTCTGCAGGCGCCGAGTGGACACATGTGGTAACATATCTATCTACTGACTGTCCGCGTACTGAGCATATCCTCGCTGTCTGGTACGCTGGAGACGGTACGCCGGCGCGGCGTCGTGGGTCAGGAGCCCGTGCTCGCGCGACATTCGCCCGCCTTCCAGTACAGCAGCCATGTCAGTCTGCAGGCGCCGAGTGGACACATGTGGTAAGTGGTAACATATCTATCTACTGACTGTCCGCGTACTGAGCATATCCTCGCTGTCTGGTACGCTGGAGACGGTACGCCGGCGCGGCGTCGTGGGTCTGGAGCCCGTGCTCGCGCGACACTCGCCCGCCTTCCAGTACAGCAGCCATGTCAGTCTGCAGGCGCCGAGTGGACACATGTGGTAACATATCTATCTACTGACTGTCCGAGTACTGAGCATATCCTCGGTGTCTGGTACGCTGGAGACGGTACGCCGGCGCGGCGTCGTGGGTTAGGAGCCCGTGCTCGCGCGACACTCGCCCGCCTTTCAGTACAGCAGCCATGTCAGTCTGCAGGCGCCGAGTGGACACATGAGGTAACATATCTATCTACTGACTGTCCGCGTACTGAGCATATCCTCGGTGTCTGGTACGCTGGAGACGGTACGCGGGCGCGGCGTCGTGGGTCAGGAGCCCGTGCTCGCGCGACACTCGCCCGCCTTTCAGTACAGCAGCCATGTCAGTCTGCAGGCTCCGAGTGGACACATGTGGTAACATATCTATCTACTGACTGTCCGCGTACTGAGCATATCATTGTCTGGTACGCGGGCGCGGCGTCGTGGAAATTTTTGAGCAAGAGTGAAAGTTGAAGATTTTTGCATATTTCACTATTCTTTCTTTATAAAGCTTTTTGGTTTGATGGGTATTATTAGTATTAATTACTATAGCATTAAGTGGCAAACAAGCAGACGAGCCGCCTGATGGCTCGCGGTTCATGCCGTGTATCTACAATAATAAAGTTTATTTTATTTATTACCTAAGAACAATGTTTTATGTTGCAATAAATGTATTTTGTTTCTTTCTTTCTATATGTATTGTTGTATTGTTATAGGGGCACATTCCGCATGGAGCGTGAAGACGGGTACACGTTCGACTGCCGCATCCCTCCGTTCTCGTTGGAGAGCAAGCCCGACGACGCCGCGCCCGCGCCGCCGCCCGCCACTTGATCACACTAACACTACCTACCTAACTACATAATGCTCCATTTGATTACGTCACAAAACTATACATACAGGGCCGGCGAACTCTTAAGGCGGTGCTCACACGGTAGGTTAGGCGTCAATCGATAACTGATAATGAGTGATGGACATTTGACTATTTATACATTGTAAAATACAGCTTGACACCAGACAAACAAAAATCAATTTGGCCGTATTTCCGTAAATTAAGTTCAAAGGGGGTATTTATATATATGATTATAATATCATTTATAGTGATCATTTGAATTATAAAATTACCTGTTTTGATAGGTATAACTTGTATGTAAGTTTTATAAGGAAATATGACCAAAAAATTGATTTTCGTTTAGCTTTTCGTCACGGAGAGCTATATTTTTTCAAGATGTTATTTCTTGTTTGATTGACGTCTTCACCTATTTCGTGGAGGCTTTAGACTAACCCCCATTTCAACTTGTCGGATGCTTTATCTTAGAGCTGTCAGACGACAAATGAACAGTTTCAAAATGGCCGCTAGAGCATCCGACATTTTGTCGGGCTCGACATACAAGTTTGAACGGGGTTTCACGCAATCGAGTAGAATTCGCCGGTGTGCCAAATTCCTTACACTATTTGACATAAAACGCTCGGTTACTAAAGAGTTCGTGCTGACTACGGGTACAATAATTATTCTTACTCTGAAATTCTGACGATACTCAAGTAACTTTAAAAAATTGATGGTCTAGTTATATTTACTGAGTAAAGAAATGATTATACCTACATAGGTAATTAGTAACCGTAGTTACCCTGTAAATTTAGCTAATTTCATAATTATTACTTCCGTCAACCTAAAGAGATTGCACCCCCTCAAATATTACTACACATTTCTGTACCGTTGTATACCAGCTCCAGAATGTAACCATAAACAACAAAAAACATCGATTTTGGATGGCGCATAAAAATAGTACCTATTAAATAAATCTATTTTCTGTAAAGATGTCCGTAAATTAAGGCGCGGTGCTAAGCTAATTCGCCCTCTCGCTCACACGTACCCACATTTTTGAAGTTATAAAAAATACTACCTACATGTACCTAATTACGTAAGATGAAGACAACTAAGAACTAGATAATAATAAAAACAAAAATACAAAGATTCAGTAAAAAGTTCAATTTAATCCAAACGAGTTTTCATGAATAAAAACCTGCACAAAGAAATAAAATCTCAGAAAAATAAAACAGCACTGAGCCCAAAGGGCACTGAAAACTTGTTAAGAAGATATAAAAAATACTACATGTTATTATGTAGTATTTTATATATCTTTAAAAATGTGGGTACGTGTGAGCGAGAGGGCAAATTACCTTAGCACCGCGCCTTAAAGACATTTTGTACACAATAAATCGGTAGATCCAGTCCATATTCTAACTCTATTTTTAACCATGGACAAGTGGCACTTTTCGAAAACACAACTTGAACCTACAGCGAAAATGTTTTTTATTTAAATTAAAAGGTCTTGTAGGTTTTTATTTATTTCCAAAATATTGCAACAGTGAAATTAATTATTGTGAACGTTTAATATTGTGGAGAATACGATAATATAGGACTAATGAGATTTCATATAAAGACGCGTTGTACCGCGCTCTAATTGGAGCAGTTAACCACACTGACAAGCGTCGTTTTCATTGCAATTACACGTGCTGAAGCGTAGTGACGTGGGTTTAAGTGGAATATGACTTCTTTATATTAAAATTTCATTGTTCAATGTCGTTCACCGACTACTGAACCAAATGTGACAAAACATGACGTTAGATAGACCTTAGTCATTATATACACTTACTTTTGTGATGAATTCTACTTAGTAATGTTCATACGGCAGTCATTAATTTTATATAAAGGCGAGTATAGACTAGAACATTTGCTAGCATTATAACGTTCTTCAAAACAAAACAAGTTTTCAAAACAAACAAAAGCTCGGTTTCCAAAAGCATGTAATGTAACTTTACTAGGAATGCTCGACGTTGCGTTGCGCATTTACATTCTTTACAAGGCCAGAACGCAACTATATAGGAATATATCTGCTCGAATATAGATTGTAATGCAAATTTTAAATTAAATATATTAACTATTTAATGATTTATCTAAAAATAATGGTTTCCATGGCGCACGCCGAGCGCTGCCGCGGCAACGCTCGCTCGGCTCGCGCGTTGTGGTCACAAGACCAAGTTACACCTAACCTACAGAAAAGTCGGTTTGCTCTGAATAAAGTTCAAAATAAAGCTCTGAACTTTATAGTCAAGTGGATACGGTTATTTTTCACAAAATTAATTTGTATGCGTACTAGCTCTGTATATTATGGGACAAACTAGTTTATACTTTAGACCACTACAAAGTATACACGAGTATTTGCTTACTACTATTGAATAGATTGGAAGACCTTGATTAAAAAGTAATTTCCAATCTATACGCGAGCAATACCTATGGTTGCATTATGGCCTTGAACAGAATATAAATACGCCGCTGCGTTAGACGACGTTTGTAAATCAGGTAACGGCACATTGAGGGTCGTGTTAGAAGCGCTGTATGATAGATACATTTTAATTTAGTATGATAGATACATTTTAAAACACAGCGAATGCTCGATGTTCTGTTACAAGGAAATGCTCTAGTCTAAGCCCACCTTAACATTTTAGTAAAATCTTGATGTAAATTATTTATTAGAAACATTAGCGAGTATTCATTGCATCCAATTGTTTATATAAATTAATTAGTCGTTTATATTTTCTAGATCTGTAATAAATTACAGTATTCTGTTTTCATGAGAGTTTTTATTCCTTGTATCTTCCTGTTTTTTCTTAGGTTCTTAGCAAGTGGAGCTTGGGGTAGGTCTTGACCTATCCCAAGAGGAACACAAGGCGTATGGTATGTACCTACTTATTATGTATGTTAGTGATCCTTCTTCCTACTAATATTTTAAAACTCAGTACAATTTAAAAAAATTACGTTTGTAACAAGTAAACAAAACGCTAGTATAGTTTTAAGTTCTAACTCGACTCCAGCGCCGTCTAGATGGCATAAAAACAGCGTTTTTTGTGTGTACTAAGTATGTTTGTTCCGCTTTCACGCTAAAACTACTTAACCGATTGAGCTGAAATTTGATATAATAGATAGCCGAGACCCTGGATAACACATATTTTCTATCCCAATATTCCCACGGAAATGAAGATTACGCGGGGTTTAGGTCGAAAAGAACTATAAAAAAATTTACTTCATCCCCTATAGGTAGAAGTTATTTTAGCCCCGCTCTGGTACGCAACAATGACGGACTTTTTAATCAAGAGTGAAAGGGTACTTTTTTCGCGATATTCTCATGTGACGCCTATAGTCGTGACATGGGTCAAATTCTGAAAACCAGTTGTCACCAAGTTATGATCTATTCTTATATGTACCCTACTAACTTTCTGCTAGGGACACTGGGGTACAATTCTCTTCAAGTGCGGAGATTATACGACCAGTTGATAACCATGTGTAATATTTTAAGAGGCGATATTGATGCTCCTGACCTGAACAAGGAATTATGTAGGTTGTCTGTCCCTAACAAATACCTGATCTTCAGAAGAGTAAGGCTTTTTGCAGAGCCTCAATGTCGAACTGTGTCTCGCAAAAAGTCACCAATACCAAGAGCCCTAGCTGCGTTCAATGCTCTTCTGGACGACAACCCAAATTGTGATTTATTTGATGATGCATGGAAGGACGTTATGTCGGAATGCTTGAGATTTTGTGAGAAAGATGGATATATGGTTTCTTCTATAATATTATAATTCTGTTTTTGGACATAATCATTTTAATTTTATTTTTTGTTGACATATGTAAATATTGTATTCAAATAGTATTTTATCTAATTTGTTATTTTATTTTTTTGTAATTTGACATGATTTTTATTCTATTTCATTTAATGTAATAATTGTATCAATTAGTGTAATTGGATTTAGTCGTACTAATTTTGAATAAATAAATAAATAAATGATGAAGGGAACATCCTGAAGTACCTATACCCACCCGTACCACCCATACCTAATCCTATATCAATTAATTATAATAAATGCGAAAGTTTGTGAGGATGGATGGATCTTTGTTACTCTTTCACGCAAAAAACTACTTAGCCGATTGAGCTTGAGTGTGCAGATAGTTTAGACCCTGGAATAATAAGGTGCTTTTTATTTCAATATTCCCACGAAAATGATAACTAAGTAAGCAGGTGAAACCGCGGGGTACAGCTAGTTAATTTTTTTCTCAAAGTATTTGTCGCCGTCGATTATAACCTTATGGGACAAAATAAAACAACAAAAGTGATTTAGTGATTTCTCTAAGAGATATCATAACACATTTATTATGGAAGTAAAATCTTGCAAATGCACTAAAATATTCACACGTAAAAGCTAATAAATAATATTTATTTTGTACAATCACAATCTATAATTTATTACCTAGAAATAACTAATTGAACAAGTCCACTTGTTCTGTAATCGATAATCTTTCGCATTATACTCATTAAAAACTTCCACCAGAAGTTGCAAGCTTTAAAGGTTGCTTCACACATCAACGGGTGCGGGTCGGGTCAAATTGTGTTCCTTGTATTTTTATGGAAAACACATGCGCGGGTAGGGCGAGTTTCCTTGTATCTGACACCCGACCCGTCCCGCACTCGCGTTTATGTGAATAACTCATAGGGTTGATTTTAAACTGAAAGATTCAAATATAATATTTATATCGGTGCTTAATGTATTTTAAAAAGTTAAGTCTCGCGCAGACGGCACACGCACTTTTTTGTCCCTTTAAAAGTAAATCCTTCAATATTATTATTGCTTAAAATGACGCACCGACGGCTTTCTAGATCGGCGAGTGCTTCTATGTATTTGTAATAGTGTAAAATGTTTTTTAGGGACAAAAAAGTGCGCCACAGACTCCGACGCCTGTGATCTCAGTTTGTAAAAGAATTACGTAATACATTCAGCTCTAGTGAGTAGGGCTAGTTCTTTTTACTTGTCTACCTAAATTTCATATACTTAAGTAAACTTTCATGTCTTGCACTCCACCCAATTTCTGTAACATTTTCTCTAGTTTTAGGATAACTGGTAGAAAATGCTACTCTAGAGTTAAGTTAGTCCCAGTGTTGTGCTGAATTATAAATGAAATAAAACGTCATTTCGTTCGTACAAAATAACGTTTAACGCATTCTACAATAAAGGTTGCCTAATATTTGACACCCGACCCGACTCGCGCCCGCCCAAGTGTGTTTTAACCATTAATTATTATTCGTAGGTTTTAATCTTAACTGAGATTGTCTGAGTTTGTGATACTTTCAGTTAAAATCACCCTTTACAAGACCTGCAGTTGCATTTATCATGTAAGTTAGAAAGGCACTTTCTATGGTTCTCTTTATTGACTTCTCTTTGGTACAATAAACACAATAAAATATTAGTAAAATTTACACAGAGGTATAAGTTATAATTAAAATCAAAATCATATTTATTATATAATATTGTACATCACAATATTTTAAAGTACTTAATTTTCGAGTAAAAGTTTATCCAGACGATGGACAAACGCGTACAGTTGTCCTCTAAAGGCTCGCGCAGACTACAGCTGCAACGGGCCGCACCGCATAGCATAACAAAAATACGACTACATCACTATTCGTACATTTTATATCAACTATCGCACTCTATTACAGCGGGTCGCATCGTCCGCCTGAACTTTGTGTTATGCGATGCGATGGGGCGCGGCCCTCCTTAATGTGCGCGAGCCTTAAAAATACATCGCTAAATACGTCGCTTCAGGGACAAGAATGCCACTGAAAATTGTCCATTGTCATTTACTAAATGTAGAACATGTTCCATTGCAAATTTTATATTGAAAATTCATTAATAATTATAATAATTTCGCAACCGACGCAATAACTATACGAATTGCAATCAATAAGCACAAATTTATCGTATTATAAGTACTCGTTAAATTAATCCCTAATAGAATAGCAATTTGTGCAACAATGAGTTTTATTAGCTATAGTTATAACATGACATGCAATCATGCCTTGCCTTTATAATCATGAAGGGGTAGGCAGAGGTGTACCCTGGACTCAGTACCATAGTAGGTACACCCACATTTCGCCAGTATGTTATTGGTACCATGTGGCGTTCCATTTTCCATGCTGTCATAGAGAATATATATTTTTTTTATGATAGTGAGTGACAAGGTAATCAAATCGGGTGCCTGATGATAAGCATCATGATTGCCCATACCAGACACAGTGCCACTGTGTTTGAGCTTGTAATTCAAAGGTAATAATGGATAGCACTTATCGGGGTCCATCTCTGAAACCATCTACAGAAGATGAACTCAAAGACAGCCTCCGCTAGGTGCAAGGACTATTGTGAATGGATGGAAACTACTTGATTTGTCTATGGATGTGATTTCTAGATGAATGGTAACCGGGCTATTGTTCGAGACTCCGGTACCTGCCACTTCCGTCTCATGGTGAATTATATGTTATGTTTTAATATTGTAATTAATGTCAAATTTTTTTTTTTGATATTAATTTAGATTTGGTTGCCATCCAAAATGGATCAGCTGATCGGCTTTGTATGGGAAGCCGAAAATGTTTTTGCTAACTTTGGAATTCTTTCTTTTGAAAGTCGTTCAATTTGGCGGGTAAATGTATTTAACCCTTAAGTAATACTTACACTTTTATGAAAGAAATTCTCAATGAAACTTCACTACCGCGCCAGTTGTATGATCAAAGCTGCGCACATCTCAAAGAACTCCATAGTATGGTGGCCTTGAGGTTGTGTTGGTATAATTAAAGGTGGGGCGATGGGTGACGGGGTCTCGTCCTCGGAGTCCTCCTTCTCCCCCGAGAGAGACTTGAAGTCTAACAGGTAAGACTTGTAGTCCACTTGGTACAGCTGCAGAGACATCTTCACGTATTTCTCTGTCATTTTGTTAAGGGTGCGAACTCTGGAATAAAGGTAGATAGATGGATAAAACACTTTAAGCACAATGCACACATGTTCGCGGGCGCGGGCCGGATGACGTTTATTCCTTGTATTTATATGGAGGACAACACTGCACCATAGCGAGCGCGGGACGGGCGCGTTTCCTTGTATTTGACATCCGACCTGTCACGCGCCAACCATGTGTGGCTTGACCTTTATTGGACACCTTACACATTACATATTATTATGAAAATAAAGTACGTACAGTAGTCTTAGGCTACCGTACTATCGCTCAAAGCGATTAGAAGATTAGAGCAAAGCTTAAAGGTCTTCGTTATAAATCTTTTTAAACCGTGACCGAAAAAGGAAGGGATGTTATAAGTTTTACGTGCCTAAACGAGTGGACCAATTTTGATGTTTTTTTGTTTTGAGTGCTCTTAGCTTATGTTTATTTAACATAGCGTAATGTTCTTAGCATTGTCACACCCCGGACACTCGACTTTGTTTAGTCCCATAGAAAAGTCGCGATATAACTACCTAATTACACAGACACATATGGAGTTTTGTACACGCGCAAGTGTGCGTGAGGTGATTTCCCATAGAAGAGGAGTTCGATCGGGTCTTCATCTCGCTCGCGGGGTGAGAAAGGCCCGATTAGTGGGCGGATGACAGTGTCCATTCTATACGTAGTATTATTATCTGTTGTGTGGCATTGTTCTGATTTTTATTGTGTATTTTTTGGCATATCCGTGAGGACCTATTATTAGCTCTCTAGGATAATTGTATTTTTCTGATACAGAGCTGTTGGTCCCCCTACAAAATTAAATAATAATACAATTACTATATATATATATATATATAGGATAGGCCACATGAACAAACAAAAAAAAAACGGGGGTAGCATTTACCTGACATGATAAGGGTTGATAACTTTCCACTCGTAGTCCAACGCCTTCATGGCTCGGAAGACCTCCAGCATTATATCGTTCGGTTTACTCTGCGATCTGATGCCCAGGTGCCACTTTGCTCTGAAACAATTTATTATATTTTTATTATTTCGAAACTTGTGAGTAGAGATTACTATTTCCGTAGTTTTTTTTTTCGAATAACATTTTTGGCACGTTGGTGATCGTTTAAAGCCCAATGCACACTTGACATTGGGCGCGGTTCGGATGACGTTGCATTCCTTGTATTTGTATCAAGAACAACACACAACAGCGTGCGCGGGACACCCGACCCATCATGCGCCCGCCCATGTGTGTTTTGACCTTAAGGTCAACCACTAAAGTGACCACTTAAGTGGTTATTGGATTTTGCTAATAGGTTTTTTTTTTCAGTAACAGCCTGGAGTCGGTTTTCTTTTACCCGTTGAAACGTATCATAGCAAAATTAATTACAATTGGTAACCCTGAGTGTTTTTCGAGGGTTTAAGCTATCTACATACCAAACAGACCAATTGTTACCTTTGTCGTGGAGAGACACACACATAATAACTACAAGCTTTCGCATTTATAGCATTGGTAGGATTATAATATTAATAGGAAGGTTTAAGGTGACGCGTATACAGGTGACCTAGGAAATTTATCAAGACTAGCGGGCACGCGCGTGCAACATCGCCTGACGCTATACTACTACTATTTATTATTCTGTGGCTATACTCGCGACCAACGATTAGTGCCTGATCATATTTGCGAACAATGAGCATACGCGGAAAACTACTTTTTACATACATACATACAGTCACGCCTTGTTCCCAGTGGGGTAGGCAGAGACTATTTCCCTCAACTTGCTACGATCCTGAAATACAACTTTCACTTTGTTCACTTTCATGACATTTTTCATACATGCTCGTCGGTTGTAGGTACTTTTCACTCGGCCTTTCCTAAGAACAACGTCAACTTGTTCATGAAAAGTACGCCTAGGTCGACCCCTACCGACTTGACCATTCACACTAGCCTTATAAATCTCATCCTCTCCACACTACTTTTTAGTTGGTGCAAATAGTATTTATGTTTATAACTTTATTATTGAAAACTGATAGCAACAAATGAAAGATCTAGAAAAAGGTGCTAGCTATTAGAACAACTATCTCAAATTTTATAAAAAACGAACGTGACACTTCGATGAAAAACCCAAGGACATGGTGTGACCTTGGGTTTTTCATACAAGTGTCGCGTAAAAAGTATTCTTCCGCGTAGGCTCCTTGCTCGCACATACGATCAGGAACTAATCGTCGCGAGTATAGCCACATAATAATAAATAGTAGGTACTGATAAAGCGTCAGGCTTGGAAATTGATAAATTCTCAAGGCCCCCTTCATAACCGTCACCTTAAGCGAAAGTCCGCATTTCGTCACACGCAAAATCACAATTCGACGGACTGGACATGGTCAGTATAATAAACTAACGAAAATGTAAGCGTTAGATTGAAGGAGTTGCTGGATTCTGGGCAACGTGGCCTTACATTATAATTTTGATTTCATTTGATAGGCCTAACAATAAGATTCTCAAATGTGCATAAATAATATTCTTTGGTATCGCCATTAATTATTATGAATTAAGCAAATGTTCTACTCAAATTAGAACGTGTGTCGCCATGTAATAACAATACTTGATACTTAACCTCACTTTATTTAATTCGAATTATTAATTAAACGGCGATAATTAGATGGATATTATGTTTGGGAATACTGTTGCAAATAACATTCTCTCTCTGGCAATATAAGACAGAGAGTGTAAGGTTTTCTGTGCCCAGCTTCCTTGGATTACGAGTCCGTTAACAATCTCAGTAGATGAATGGTTAACGGTTGGTGCATCGATGGCCGGTAGCATATAGGTAATACCGTTTGACAGGAGTGCCCCTCTTGTTGTCGGGCGCGGGCGCGGGCGGCGCGGAGCAGTCCCGCAGCGGCGCGATACGCTCGGGGTGCGGCCGCGCGCTCTCCACCGACGACTGAGGAGGCGAGTTGCCTGGACATACACATTGCTTACTTTTTTTTTTTTCTTTTGCGTGTTAGCAACACACGGCTTGTGTATTTTGCCACTAGTATGTAGTAAAAAGGAGGAAACATTTATCGCGAAAAAATAAATAAATCTAAGTTCGAATAAATTTGGAAAGGATTAAGGATCAGGAGAATAAGCATATTATAGTCATTAAATATAATTATATAAATATACATACATAATATTTGAATTTTAATATCATTCATTATAATAAAATTAGCTAATAATTTATATATTGAAAGATTTAGAGATGATAACAAAATATTTATGTTAGTCGGAAGTATTGCTTACTTATTATGATACTGAGTGACAAGACTAGCAAGTCAGGTGCCTGATGGTAAGCATCATGATCGCTCATATCAGACACATTACCACCCAGTGTTTTTACATTAAAAATTCTGCGCGGCATTGCACTGGGACTGTCACCCTGAGATATTAGTTATTGATACTCGTCATGCCCAGTAATTTATAACTGGTAACATTGCCCTTCAGACAGGAACACAGTAATGTTTGCACATTACCGCTTGGCTGATGAATAACTGCCAAAGGTGTGGTACTTCGCCAGGCGGCCCCCTCTGCAAAAGAGGCCTACCACTACAAAAATTAATGGCGTAATTGCAGGAAGACGCACTTACTGGCAACATAGAAGTCTTTAATCTCAGCTTTGGCCGCCTCATCAGCTATCCTCTTGTTATCAATGATCAGATGGTAAGCTATAGCGAGCTGGTCGTGTGGGTCGCCGCTGAGGAGAGCGTTGTGAACCTCGTGCTCCTTCACTCCGAACTTGTCGCATACTTCCGCTATCGCTTCCGTGTCTATCACGCTGCTATCCTGGAAGTTGGGACCGGGATTCTGGTTAATTTTAACTTTGGATTTGTCATGAAAAAAGAACTTAGTATTGTTTGTGGCGTTTCACGAACCGTAATAATGTTCTTATTTGTGTGTGAATGCACACACATACACATAAACACAGATATTGTTTGGAATAAAATAGAATATAATACTTTTTTTTTATTAGTTTTATTTTTACACCATGGACACTGCTCCATGCCATTTGTTTTAATTTAATCTAAATTATTACTTATAACATATATTATACAGCGAGTGTGACAGGAATGCCACACCGCTCTGAGAATATAATACTTTATTGCATACCAAATTACCAGAAAAAATACAAAAACATCACGGTAAACAACCGGCGGTCTTGTCGCATTAAGGTTAAACGTCACCCATATAAAATAAAAATACACAGATGTTCTTTAACAAAATATGTTTCCCCGCAAATAAAGGCCAGATCCAGAGTCAACCAGTAACAATTGAGTGGAAAATTATTCCCTATTTCTTCATATCTGTGTATTTTCATTTTGTATTGGGTGACGTTAAACTTGAAGCAATTTCTTACAGACAACCTCCTCTTACAGACAAACAGTTAATGTGTGCGGGTGTGCTCCGGGTGCACACACAGAAGCAATGTGCACATGCATTCTACACACACATAAATAAGTCAAACGTGCGTTTATGAGATGCAACAACTATAATATAAATGTTCGAGGCACAGAACAAATATCAATTAGAAGACGCGTAGCCGGATCTTACTACGAAAACCACCGTTACATATTTGCACACAAACATATTTTTAACACATTGAAAAAATATAATTGATTGAATTTGGCGTTACTTTTCGGAACTCCATTGTAAACTCCTAGAACAAGAATATTTAGTTTTTAGTTCCGATTTTTAGTGTCAAAAACAACATGCACAGTGCACCGCCCTCCCGCCCGCAAAATTGCATGCAAAGAGGAAATGCTATTACGTATTATTGTTGTTAGTGACACCATTCATATATCGACACGTGTTTCGCGTCTACACGACGCATCATCAGGAAATAGACTCTGACTCCGCTGTAGGGGCGACAAATGTTAGTACGACGCCGTTCCTCGAGATGTTACCTCGCTGAACGCTGAACCCAGAGTGAGTAAATCATTTTTTTTTTTTTAATGACCTATGCTGTTGGCCTCAGATGGCCTCTACAGCTTTACAGCTTTACAGCTTTTGAGTAAATCACGCCGTACGCCTTCCTTTATACGTTGTTGTTGGTGACGTCACGCCTACCCACCATAGATTTAAGCAATGGAGAAGGATTAATATTTGTTTGTTCATTCAACAGTGTAGCTTGTGAATTATTATTTTTTAAAATTTCTAACTGTTCCAACACACTCAGTCGTAAACCCTTATTACATACATGCAACACATCATAAATATTACTGTCGCTCAAGGAATGGCCGGTGTCAATTAAATGTTTAGCAAAATGTGATTTTTCTTGGTGGCCATTCCTATAAGCGGCAACATGCTCTAAAAATGCTATGCAAAATGCGAATTAATCAAATGTACTTCGCCCTGGGACTTCGTTTTCCCTGGCGCTAGCAGGGCTAGCTGTCATGGAGAAAAGTCCAATCACACTTTTTTGCAACCAAAGCAACTAATTTTCATTACAAAGACTTGTCAAGAGAGCTGAAGATTAGTTTCACACATGAAACGGGAAGTTAAGGCAATGAAGCGAAATCTTGATCCATGCCAGCTATTAAAATAATGTTTAGATTTGGGTACAAATTATAAACAACATTAAAAGATCTGCATGTCCGATATATAATAACCACATCAGTGCATGAACCTATAAAAATAAGGCAGATGGAGTGTTATAAAACAAAAAGGGTAGCACCATAGTATGTCAGCTCGCTAATACAAACATGACAGCACGCACACATTCACACTATAGAAACAATAGTTCCTGTAAAAAAGCCTGGGGATGTGTGCGTACCATCATTTTTGTTTTAGCGAACTGAATGGTGTTTGACTTTCACGTCAATAGTGTAGTGCTTCTGATAACGAACACATGAACATAGTGTTTCGCCTTAAAAGTAAGACAGTAAGAATTACGTGCTAATGGACATATTCCTAGTTTTAAATGCCTACGTAGCAAAAAAAAAAAGACTGACTTTTTTACTAGGTTCATGCATCAGTGTTATACAGTAAATGCCATTTAATAATGAGCATTCATATTCATTGTTCTTACCCAAATCTATAAAACGCAGAGGATTAACATGGGGGTTAAAATAAGAAATGCATACAACTACCTGCTCCACAGGCGAAGGGAACAGATATCCGGGCAATTCCTTCTGGAACCACTCGTGTTTCTTCACATCTTCTATTGTAGCCCTTTTCATTGGATCCACTTGAAGAGTCATGCACAGTAAACTGACCACACTCTTGTTCAGGTATTCTGGTATGGGGAATATGCCGGACTTGATCTTTCTGAAGAGGGTGGGGACGTGTTCGTCGTCGAAGGGGAGAGTGCCGCAGAGTAGAGCGTAGAGTATTACACCGCATGACCATACGTCCACCTCCGGGCCAGCGTACAGTTTGCCTGATATCACCTGAAAGGGTGTTTTCGACTTATAAGTCCATAGAATTTTGAGGAATTAATCTTAAGATGTACTATATTTTGAACTGGTCACGATAAATAATAATGTTATCTACCTATTCTTCTAATCCTACTAATATTATAAATGCAAAAGGTTACTACTGAATCGATTGGACTAAAATTTTTTTTATGATAGTGAGTGACAAGACGAGTGAATCAGGTGCCTGATGGTAAGCATCATGATTGCCCATATCAGACACAGTGCCACCCAGTGCTTTAAAATTCAAGATTCTGCGCGGCACTGCACTGCGCCTGTCGCCCTGAAATATTAGTTGTTGAAACTCGTCATGCCCAGTAAATTTCGTTGGTGGCAAATTCGGTATATTTTATCCCGATATTCCCACGGGAACGAAGACTACGCGGGTGAAACCGCGGGGCACAGCTAGTATATCTATAAAACAAAGTTCTGATGGCTTCACTTTCAATAACTCAAGAGCAGCTGGACCGGATTTCATAGTTTTTGATTTGTCTCTGTCCCAAATAGCAGAATAACTATTTGAACAATTGAAAAAATAAAGGATAGAAGAAAAAAACTAGGAGATAGTACTAGGGCAAGTAATTTCTAATCGGGTCCGGTTATTGCTGAAAATTTTTATCGAGGTCCAAAAAATAAAAAGTGACACTGTCGCGGTCCAGTAGAGCGATCGAGAGAGTTTTTATTAAGTATTACATTTCACATGTTGACAAAAAATTTTCTTAATAACGAGTCAAGAATGTGAATAGCTATAGTAAAATATGGCATGATCCTATTTAATATATTATTTTTTAAATACAATAGCTATTTTTAAAATTGCATAACTTTTGGTGGTCCTGAATTCGAAGTTTCTCGGTCCGGATATGGACTGAGGTCCGCCTGTTGCCGACCCATGTACTACGGTATCATAATTTATATACATTTTTATTATTTGGGACTGATCTTGTTTGGAATTTAATCATAGCTTAGGTACAAGTCAAGTCAAGTCAAATACGCAGGCAGTTCTCCGCAACTCGACGACAATGCGTCTATTTTGCGTGTGGGTGGGGTGTGATTCTTCACTCGAGCCACCCTAGCTCTCCGAAGAATTTCAGCAGCCCTTTCAGGTTGCTGACAATCTCGGTGAGCGACCTCGGGGTTCCGAGGTACTGTGCCCGGTATGCTGCTACTCCTGTACACTCGAGAAGGACATGAGCAGCTGTCTCCTCCGCTTCCATGCACATAGCTTAGGTACTTAATATAGTGAAAGTCTCACCTCAGGAGCAGCATAATTGGGCGATCCACAGGACGTCCTCAAAAACTCTCCATCCATCATCATATTGGAGAGTCCAAAGTCAGCAATCTTCACATGCATATTATGATCTAAGAGCAGGTTCTCTGGTTTTAAGTCCCTATGAACAATCATATGTCTGTGGCAGTAGTCTACTCCAGATATGATCTGTTGGAAGAATCTACGGGCTTCATGCTCTTGTAGCTTGCCTCGTTTCACTATGTAGTCAAATAGTTCGCCCCCAGATACATATTCCATTATCATGAATATGTCAGTTGGTGTGGATATCACCTGGAAAGTAAGGAGATATTTTATTTAATATATTACCATATAAAAATATTTGTTTCTGTGTCTTGGATGTATGCGGTGTGTTATTGTATGTATCATTTTATATTTCATTCATATTTTTATGTGTTATTATTATTTATTTTCTATAAGCATTGTCCTGCCTGACTGAAAACAGCATACAGCTTTGTATGATGATTGATGATAATTTACTACAACTATTGACAAATACAACTTTTTTTTATTATTATTATGATTGTATTGTTCAAATTATTACTTAATTGATAATATGAATAATTCCTGTAATGCGTTCATATTTTTACAATATATTCAAATACAAATATGATGATAATGTCATCCTGAAGGATTTTGGCCTCGGTAACTGTATAAATTGGACAGGCATATTTAACCGAGGCTATTAAGGTGTAGATTCTCCACCCTCTTGTGCGCTCTGTGATAACTCACACAATTATTTACAAAAAAAGAAGCAAGCGCATTTGGTGCAAGTCTACACATCACCAACATAATTATAGTTGGCTAGCTGTGCCAGGAATATCGGGACTATCTACATGCCAAATTTTAGCCTAATCGGTTAAGCAGTTTTGGCATGAAAGAGTAACAAACATCCATCCATCCACACAAACTTTCACAATGAGAATATTAGTAAGATGGCTCGTGGACAGGCCATAGCTTTGTATAGAAGAGACTTAAGAATGTAAAAGATTACTGTGTTGCCTTAATTCCCAAAAATTGCTATGTAAGCCACAAAAACAAAATAGTGAGTGTGATACTATGGGAACTATAGTGTTATATAATAATATATTGAAATATTGCAGTAAAATAAATCCTATATTTTTTTATTAAAATCATACAAGTAGTAGGTGTACACACACTATTCTGAGTTATGAGTCATGTTACACCTCTTCAAGGCCATAAACCAAGTGTTTACCTGATACAACTTGATGATATGCGGATGTCTGAACAGTTTGAGATTTTGTATCTCGCGCCTGATCTTGCCGACGACATCGAGAGACTTGATCTTCTGTCTATTGAGGATTTTCACCGCGACCTTGTGTTTTGTTAACTGATGTTCCCCGATCTTTACCTTGCCGAACGTACCCACACCTAAGGTTGCACCTAAAGTATAGTGCCCGATCTTTACGATTGGCTGGGCTCCGCTGGCCACCACTGGCTTCTCGGACATGATGAGGCCCAAAAACACTTCACTTTAAATTAACTAACCTAATCCTAACATTAAACTTCACATCAGCTCTAAATTTATCAGCTGTGACAGAATTTTGCAGATACAACGCTGTTAACATTATAGTCTTTAAATCACATGGTACGTTTAATTTATAATTTTTTGGAACTTATTTACAAAGACGAAACTAAAATACGCAGAAAAATTACAAGAAAAATCCCTGAGCCCTGAATTATGTCAAATGTCAAAGTGAAAAACAGCTGTAAATCTATCAACTGTCAAATTGACAGTAATTTGTATGAATTTGTATGGCTGCGTTCAAAGTTTTTTGTTCATTTGTTGTATTATAAAGATAAACTGGCAACATTATTCTAGTCTTTGACAACAGATACCGCCAGCCCTGCCCTCCCCACTCCCCTCACTTCTCCGCCCTGTTATTTTCTCTCAGTACGGTGCTGTTGCGGAAATTTTTATTGTTTTTGAGTTTTTAATGTATTTTAAATTGCATTTACTGTGTTTACAGTGTGTTCAATATGGATACTTGTGGAATATGCATGAAACCAGTGGTCGTAAGTACTTTATTGCTGTAAAATTGGCACCCTTTCATCTTGCACGAATCATTATTTTTTTGTTTTCTTTACGAGAATGTTACAAAAATAACACTTCTGGATATATTTCGGGCCACTATCGCTTTGAAATGGCTAAATAACCACAAGTGCATTCTGTGACGGGCATTAAAACCATTGTGGTAGCTAAAAATATTGATAAAAAACATTCAAAACCTGCCCGCGTATTTTTTTTTATTCCGAGTCGGTCGGACAGCCGCGCTGCTTGTTTTTTTTGCGTCTGGCTCTGTGCCGTATAAAAAAACGAGTGAATTCCTTTTTTTATTTGAATAGTGAACCTTGGCATACTGTGCAGGCACTGGGTATTGCCTACCTACTTACTGGGTATAGTTTTTTATTCATTTGCCATGATTTTAGTTTGATATTATGAACATGTAATTTCTAAAGCATACTGTTCCTATTCAATTTTAAAATTTAACTCCAACCAAATCACTCTCACAATCTATCTCCCTATAATAAGTTATTCCGGGGTCTAATCTAACATGCTAAACAATCAATATTTTTGTTAACATAATTATAGTACAGATTTATTTTGAAGCCATAGGTTCCTGAACTAGTTGATACTTTGTATATAAGTATAATATGTATATTGTATATTCTTACATAATTTAATTATTTTTTTTATTACATTGTTATTAAATGTGGCTATGCCGCCAGTATCTTGGGTACGCTGCCATCTGACAGTGGTTTAGAGCACTTTGATTTTCTATAGGCTGACATGTCGGCCTGTGGATTTTTAAAGTGTTCTTGTGTTTTTAAAGCTCTATTGTTTAGTATTTTTTCCATAAAGGCACTCAGCCTTTAACTCTAAACAAAATATGTATGTATATTTAGGAATTCTTAAAAGAGATACTTTATTTAAAAAAAGACCTCATTAGTTCATTATAATAGTTTCAGTATTTCAGTAGCTACTAACTAGAATGTTATTATTTCAGCAACTGTTTGAAACTGGCAAGGATGGTGTGTACGCTTGTTTCAAATGTCAGCCGTTGGTGCCTGAGGTTACTATTGACGATAATTCAGAGCCATCTGAACAGGTTCAGACATCTGATCAGGTACTTACTTCTTAATTTTTGGGCTGGCCGACTATAGCACATAAGTCAAAAGGTTTTGTTTATAACACTGCAAAATGTGAAGATGATTGTATGGAAAAGATGTGCCCATAGAGTTTAAATTAAAATGGATAGCTTTGACTTATGTGCTTTAGTCAGCGGACTGCAGATACTAGAAATTATTTTTTAATTAAGTTCACTCACATAATATTCTTGCATTGGGCCAAGTCTGCAGTTTCATGCCAGGATTTTCAAATGGTTTTCACTAATAGATGGAATGATTCAAGAGAAAAGTTTATTTATTATTAACTAGCTGTGCCCTACGGTTTCACCCGTGTTTTTATTGTTCCTGTGGGAGTAACAGAATAAAAAGTACCCTGTGTGTTATTCCAGGGTCTAAATAATAATAAACTATCTTTACTTCAAATTTCAGCCCAATCGGTTTCAATAGTTTTGGCACGAAAGAGTAACAAACAATCCATACTCACAAACATTCGCATTTATAATAGGATTATGCGTTTGGTATGAATTGGCTGAAATGAATTTGGTATGAAGTGGTCAGAAAATATCATACACTATAATATATAATATACAATAATATAGCTATATTGGCATGCAACAAGTAAACAAATAGAGTTATATGAAAACGATGTACATATTACGGAATTATTCTTCATAAAATGTTCTACTTCACTATATTCTGTACCCTGTGAAGTCGGGATGGGTTGGTAGATTTTATTTTCTTAAAATATATTCTAATCAAGATTCACAATTTAACCCAAGCAGATTTCCCGCATGGGGAAGTTCTTTACCCAAAAGAAAGTGACTAAAATGTAAAATTTTTTGGCCCCACATTAACAGTCTTGTGATTAATGATCATGAATAACTCAGATCCAGAGGATGGGCAGGAGCATCCTCTGCTTAAAAACCATCAAACTATGCTTGCTAACCTGCCACTTAACGTGGCGAGTATTGACAAAACCCCCCTTAAGAACTCCTTAGGCCTCCGCCTATGTCCAGTGTTGGACTGCCTAATTGCTACAACTGAGATGATGATGATAAATAAAGCAAAACAATTTGTTTGCTAGGATGGGTCAGAGAACAACTACTATTGCAGCATTTGCCACAAATCATTCCAGAAAAACCTGCAACTCCAGAACCATGTGCGCAACCATCGCGCCGAGCGCCGCTTCGTCTGCACTTACTGCAATAAAGGTCAGTTTACAAGGTCATTATGATAAAGATTAAGGCGGCAGGGCACACCTAATTCGCCCTCTCAATCACACCGTGTACCCACATTTTTGAAGATACAAAAAATACTCCATGTAATTACGTAAAATAAAGACAACTAGGAACTAAAAAATAACAATACAAAGTTTCAGTAAAAAATCCAATTTAATCCAAACAAGTTTTCATGTATAAAAACCTGTACAGAAAAAAAAATATCAGAAAAAAAATAGACACTGAAGACTTGTTTGGATTATGGATTAAATTGGATTTTTTACTGAAAGTATGTATTGTTATTTTCTAGTTCCTAGTTGTCTAAGTTAGAAGTAAACTTTTTGATGTAGGTTGAATGGGTTTTTTTCCGGCGGTGTTTTCTTTATGATGTCAAAAAACAAGGTCGGCGGGAGCCGCCCTCCAAATAATTTGCTTTTTTTTTAACATAATATGCAATCATTTTTTTTTTGTAATTGTAATTACAATTATTGCATAGGTGTACATGTGTAGTGGGCGCAAGTTCGATTGCCGATCAGTATGTCCCAAGTTCGATCAGCAAAGTGCAGGCAAAGTGTTAATTATTGATTGAAGTGTTAAGTGAGTTATTTGATATTAGATTTTTTTCATTAGGAATTATCTCAACTGCCTAGAATCTGGAACTGTGCCCGGTAAATGGCAATAGGCTCGCCCCCTATACTGGCAAAATGTGTGAGCCTACTATGGGAGTGAATACTGGGTACACCTTTGCCTACTCCTTCGGGAGAAAGGCGTTATTGTGTGCTATGTTAGGGCACCATATCTCAAAAGGAAAAAAGAAACCCCTATAGGATCACATTGTTATCCGTCTGTCTGTCGGTCCATCCGTCTGTGCGTCTGTCAAGAACCTTATTGTCGGGATCGCGTTGAGGTTTTAAGTTGAAACTCATATCAATTACTCAGGACCACGGTCCCTTGCAGCTGTAAAAAAATTAAACGCTAAAATAAAAAATAAAGTCAATGCAATCAAAAGATACGGCCATTTAAACGCACTTAGCGCATCGGGCTTGCAACCTCTAGGGTACTTCCCGTTAACCCAGCATTATGAAATTTGGCAAAAAGCCAGACAATCACAAGTAAAGAAAATAATCCCAAAACCGATAATTTTACAAAAAAGTAAGTGATTACCGACATGTTTGTATCTAGGTACGGAACCTAAGCATACTATGGCATACTTATCAAGGTATGCCTAAACAATTTATTTTGTAATGGAAAGTCTGTTTTTCTTTCAGCCTTCTCCCAATCGAATAACCTGAGAGCACATCTTCGCATCCACACCAATGAACGACCTTTCAAATGCACTGAATGTGGCAAGGCTTTTACTCAGGTAATATATTAAATTATTGATTACAAATGGACTACAATAAATTTTAATTTAAATAGCATTACTTTTCGGTGATATTATATCATATTACTTTTCTATAAAAAAACCTCAGTTTACAGAAAACGTAATCAAAATACTCTTAGCAATTTGACACAAATTTGAAATATATATCAAATCGATGTTTTTATTCCCCTGTTTCCTCCAAATGTACTCAAGAGACCATTGAGCTACAACATGGGGCTCTTCAAAAGGAGAATAAATAAAGTCGTTATGGGTCTGCAACATCTGGAAATACCATACTGTGAGCACATTTAGGATGAAATATCTCTACAGATCCAGAGGACGGGCAGCAGCGTCCTCTGCAAGAAATCATCGAACTGCGCTCGACAAACCGCCTGCCAAGCGTGTCAAGTATTGGCAAAACCCTCCTTTATGAGGACGCTTATGTTCAGTAGTGGATTACCAACGGCCGAGATGATATGAACATCTCTACCATTGTTTATATAATTTGTATATAGGTGACGAATCTAAACAACCACGTGCGACTTCACACGGGCGAGCGCCCGTTCGTGTGTCCAGAAGAGGGCTGCGGGAAGGCATACGCTCAAGTGACCAACCTGAACCAACACCGCAAGAGACACCTGTCCGGCCGTCCTGTGGACCCAACCTACCCCTGCACTGTCTGCGGGGACCACTTCCAACAGAGGAACCATATGTACACACATAGGTGAGCTCCTCATGTACCTTTTTGTAGTGGTAGGCCTCTTTTGCAGGGGGCCGCCTGGGGAAGTACCACACCTTTGCCAGTTATTCATCCGCCAAGCAGTAATGTACAAACATTACTGTATTCCCGTCTGAAGGGCAATGTTATCAGCGATATTTCTGGGCATGACGAGATTCAACAACTCATATCTCAGGGTGACAGGCGCAGTGCAGTGCCGCGCAGAATTTAGAATTGTAAAACACTGGGTGGCACTGTGTCTGATATGGGCAATCATGATGCTTACCATCGGGTACCTGATTTGCTCGTCTTGTTGCTCACTATCATAAAAAAAACCCTGTTCCCATGGACCCTACCTACCTCAGAAGACCTTTTTAAAAAAATGAGCCTGTATAATGCAGATATAATGCAGAGCAGGCCTGTATCAGCCTGTGTGGGGAGGCCTATGTCCAGACTTCCTAAGGCTGAGAGAAGGATAATGATGATCCAACTTTTTGGACGTACCTACATTATACAAAGAATAAATATAATGTTTGTTTTCAGACGCGAAGCACACGGCGAGATAAAGAGTCCGGGCCGACATAAAGAGAAAGCGCCCGTACAGGTTGAAGTGCAGAGTGACTCCGACAGTTCCGAAAGTAAGTTTTGTAGAAATACTGGCACTTTTTTAATTTGTTCAATTTTTGACATCGATTTTAGACTTCTAACTTATGTAAATAAAAAAAAATGTCTGAAACACGTGAATATCTAATGTAAGTAGTATATTTACCATAGTGTCTAATATATGTAGTTTTAGAGATAGGAAATTTATATAAAAAATTTTACACTCATAAAATGAGAATTTTTATAATTCCATTCTTAGTACGTAAGGCGAACATACACTCCAAATTACAAGTTTCTGTATCGAGCGGTTAAGGTTGTGCGTTTGTCATTAGTCAGTGACGTCAGACCTCATGATTGGGCCGACATCATTTCCCAAAAAAACTTTGAGGAACCAATGATTAGGAAATGTATCAATGCGGGCCGGTACGGGCATGCCTGACGCTGTACTAGTACTATTTATTGTTTTGTGGCTATATTCGCGACTAACGAGTAGTGTATGATCATATATGAGTGACGGCGATGAGCATACGCGGAAGAATACTTTTATTTTTTACGCGACTTTATTATGGAAATCCCAAACCATGACTGGGTTTTTAAAATAATAATTAATTCATTTATTCCAGATATCAGAGATCCATACACAAGGATAAAATTTAATATTACGGTTACATTATATTAATTAACTAATTCATTCTATATTATATTTTAATAGCATTTTAGACCATTGCTTTAGCGGGGTAAAGCAGTGGTCCATATAAAATTGTGTGAATAATGTTATTCCCAGATTTAAGAATAGTGTCCCTAAATCTGGCAATGCGATGCCTAATCAGTCCATCAAGAGCCATCGCGGGATATATTTATTATAGAAGTGTTGCGTTCGTTTTACTATCAAACTTAATATAGGTGTTCTAATAGCTAGCACCTTTTGCTTGATATTTCGTTCTAAAAAGTATTATGCCGCGTATGCTCGTTGCTCATGTGATCAGGCACTAATCGTTAGTCGCGAGTATGGCTATAGAATAATTAATATCACTAGTGTAGCGTCAGGCGATGTTGCATGACCGTGGCCGCCTGCATTGATAGATTTCTAAGGTTACTTTTTAATTTTTTTTTATAATAGTGTCAAGACGAGCAAATCAGGTGGTAACTTAGAACAGAAGATCTGGAACAGTCTCATTTCGGATTGACATCACCGCCAGCTCGGTCAGCTCGATAGCCATCGTCGTAGACATTACCTCGGGCTCTGTTTCGGTTAAGAGAGCGTCGTAGAATGCTGCCAGTGACTTGTTCTCGAATCCACGACTGGTGGCATTTCTTGTACTGCTTATAGATTAAATAGCAGACTCCCAGAAACATAATCGTGCAGATTATTATCAGAACAATGGATATTGTAGACAAATGGAACTTCAATTGTTCATTTGAGGCCGTATTAGAACCCGCAGCAGCATTTTGAGTTATGAAAACATCTTCTTTTTCCACCCGCGAGTTACACATTTTAATTTTTGGCCTTCAGAATAATATTGAATTTAATACGAAACACGCGCGGCGCGAGCCGTTCCCTTTTTGGGCAGGGTCGCCATATAGGGTTCGACGTAGAGATAAATGAAACGCCCGAATGCTGTGTTAATACTGACTTGTATAATCTTAATAATTCGATTTATATTAGAGGATACATACCTACTACAGCATCATGATTGTCCATATCAGACACAGTGCCACCCAGTGTTTTAAAATTCAAAATTCTGCGCGGCACTGCACTGCGCCTGTCACCCTGAGATATTAGTTGTTGAAACTCGTCATGCCCAGTAATTTCGCTGGTAACATTGCCCGTCAGACCGGAACGCTGTCTGCACATTACTACTTGGCGGAATTACTGGCAAAGATGTACTTCCCTAGGCGGCCCCCTGCTAAAGAGGTCTACTATATGTTCTTGTGTTGAGTCCACTGTGTTAGAGGAAACATATTATACCGATCTCACACAAAGCAGGATAAGGGTAAAAAGATGATGATCTATATAGGTAGATTATGTAATGAACATATTCAAAATACAAAAGGTCAAAACCAAAAGCTTATTTCCTCCTTCCAATACATACACGGTTTTGTAATGAACTCGAAAAGGGACAAAGGAGGTAACACTTTGGAAATGATGTCGGCTCAACCACCTCAAGATAAGATAGATGAAAAATTATAAATACAGAAGGCATGCTGACGTGCGTGTTCCGTGCGTGCGGCGCGCGCGTGTCCTCCCCGCGCGAGCACACGGAGCACCTGCTGCGCGCGCACCAGCTGCGCGTGCTGGCCGCCGCGCCGCGCGCCGCGCCGCCACGCCGCGGGAGACCGCCCAAGGTAATGTGTCCCCCCGCGCGAGCACACGGAGCACCTGCTGCGCGCGCACCAGCTGCGCGTGCTGGCCGCCGCGCCGCGCGCCGCGCCGCCACGCCGCGGGAGACCGCCCAAGGTAATGTGTCCCCCCGCGCGAGCACACGGAGCACCTGCTGCGCGCGCACCAGCTGCGCGTGCTGGCCGCCGCGCCGCGCGCCGCGCCGCCACGCCGCGGGAGACCGCCCAAGGTAATGTGTCCCCCCGCGCGAGCACACGGAGCACCTGCTGCGCGCGCACCAGCTGCGCGTGCTGGCCGCCGCGCCGCGCGCCGCGCCGCCACGCCGCGGGAGACCGCCCAAGGTAATGTGTCCCCCCGCGCGAGCACACGGAGCACCTGCTGCGCGCGCACCAGCTGCGCGTGCTGGCCGCCGCGCCGCGCGCCGCGCCGCCACGCCGCGGGAGACCGCCCAAGGTAATGTGTCCCCCCGCGCGAGCACACGGAGCACCTGCTGCGCGCGCACCAGCTGCGCGTGCTGGCCGCCGCGCCGCGCGCCGCGCCGCCACGCCGCGGGAGACCGCCCAAGGTAATGTGTCCCCCCGCGCGAGCACACGGAGCACCTGCTGCGCGCGCACCAGCTGCGCGTGCTGGCCGCCGCGCCGCGCGCCGCGCCGCCACGCCGCGGGAGACCGCCCAAGGTAATGTGTCCCCCCGCGCGAGCACACGGAGCACCTGCTGCGCGCGCACCAGCTGCGCGTGCTGGCCGCCGCGCCGCGCGCCGCGCCGCCACGCCGCGGGAGACCGCCCAAGGTAATGTGTCCCCCCGCGCGAGCACACGGAGCACCTGCTGCGCGCGCACCAGCTGCGCGTGCTGGCCGCCGCGCCGCGCGCCGCGCCGCCACGCCGCGGGAGGCCGCCCAAGGTAATGTGTCCCCCCGCGCGAGCACACGGAGCACCTGCTGCGCGCGCACCAGCTGCGCGTGCTGGCCGCCGCGCCGCGCGCCGCGCCGCCACGCCGCGGGAGACCGCCCAAGGTAATGTGTCCCCCCGCGCGAGCACACGGAGCACCTGCTGCGCGCGCACCAGCTGCGCGTGCTGGCCGCCGCGCCGCGCGCCGCGCCGCCACGCCGCGGGAGACCGCCCAAGGTAATGTGTCCCCCCGCGCGAGCACACGGAGCACCTGCTGCGCGCGCACCAGCTGCGCGTGCTGGCCGCCGCGCCGCGCGCCGCGCTGCCACGCCGCGGGAGGCCGCCCAAGGTAATGTGTCCCCCCGCGCGAGCACACGGAGAGAAATGAGGAGATCCGTAGACGAACGAAAGTTACCGACATAGCGCAGCGGATTAGTAAGTTGAAGCGGCGGGACGGCACATAGCACGTAGAACTGATAGCCGATGGGACTGTAACGTTCTAGAATGGAGACCACGGACTCACAAGGTGGACAGACGGTCTGATAAGGACGGCAGGAATACGCTGGACGCGAGCCGCTTACAACCGGACTGGATGGAAATCTATGGGGGAAGGTGTCTGATATGATGGAGGGGATATGATATGTTCAGCAGTGGACGTCGCATGGCTGACATGATGATAATTACAATCTAGGAAACTATTAATGTACGTAGAATACACCTTGTACGTAGCTCGTACGTACCCCTTCGAGAAAAAGGCGTGATTCTATGTTATGTTTTTATCCGACTGCGTTATATAATAACTAAAATGAGAGATGGTTTTCGAGTGTATATATTTTCGATTATTCATGAAAGACGATAAAGTAGTTATATTTTACAGACGGAGCAGATTATGCAAGATCCGCTAGAAATCAAGGACAGTGATTATGAAGAGGTTTGTTACTACATATTATCTTTCTTAGATACTTACAATACACAAAGTCAAAGTCAAAAAGATTTATTCAAATAGGTCACAATCTGACACTTTTGTACTTCAATAAAGATAAACAGTAATGAGTCTACCGTGCGTTCGGAAAGATACCTTTACAAGAAGAACGCACAAGAAACTTGTAGGGCTTAATTTTTTCAACTGATTGTTTTACAATATTTGATTTGGTTACATTCGTTTGTTTAGAAGGTGCCGCGTGGTGGCTATGCGGAAGTTCCCAGACATCTTTGTCCTCCATGTACTGATTTACATTATAATAAGCCATATTTAAGTGCTATCAGGTCTGGGACACTCCGCAATAAAGGTATGAAGCTACAAGTAGCCGGGACGTCCGTCTTGACGGTACAATTTGTATGGGCTAGACAGAGAGAAAAGATAGATATATGCGACAGAAAGAGGCAGTTTTTAGTTTAATATAACGATAATAATTAGTTAGGCGCTGTGCGACCTGAATTGCACTTAATTGCGTCGGAGCAAGAGTCTTTATTTATTTAAATTATTTTGAGGAGTTTCCCTTCTGTCCTTTTAGTATTCTGTAGTGCTACAAAAATATAAAAAACATCTTTAGGGGGTTAAAAAAAGGTCTATTTTGTGTTTATAATAATTTTTATTCATCACTATCTAGATACAGCTCGCGTCACGGTTTAATAGCGCTCGACAAAAGTGGAGGGGTGCTTTGCGCAAGTGTACAGTCGCGCATATGGAATGGAAACTAAGCGAGTTTATTAGTAACGACCTAATTTGTCAAGTTAGTAGTAAAAAAGTATGAAAAAAGGTGCAATAACCGGTTCGGGCATGCGCAAATTACTTAAATTAAACTTATGTTTTAAATTGTTATTCATAAGGACACGTCAAATTATGTGGTACTTTATTCCGAGAGAGTAATAGACTCAGAATAAAACGTCTTTTCCTGAGATGTAAAATTAAATTAAATAATAACATTTCGGAGGCATCTAGACTCTTCATTATCCGAGCTGTCATCGCTCACACACCACTACGAAATATGCACGCGACTGTACGCAGGACGCTTGAGACGCGTGAACGGGGTAAGACGGGGTGAAGACGATCGAGCGACCAATGCAGCGCCGCCTCTCCCGTCGCACCTCATTCCTGTTAAAATGTTTAAAAAAAGTTAAAAATCAATTTCTGCGCATTCAAGGTCTGCGCTATTAAACCGTGACGCGACCTATATGTACGACACCCTTTTATAACACCTATTTTGTTTTATTTTTTCAGGTCAAGATCCTGAAACAACCGCAATACTTGCCCAAACTTAAAGTTCAAAGCTTATTCGAGTGAAGGCAAAATGGGAAATAATTATTCTAAATAAAATTTCTGAGAATTGAAGTGATACAAAAATATATCTACCCTTGTAATATATCAATGAAGATTTTAGGCTGCACAGAAGAACATTTTTGTTTTTGATCACAACTCTATACTGGCAAATGCGTAAATCGCGCGGAGCCATGATAAAAAGAATATACGCGCGTATGCGTGTAATTTTTAAATATACTTAACATTTAACATAAAAATTATATAATATTGTACATTATCGAGTTAATTCAAAGAATATGTTTTGAATCTTAACTTAGGTCCAATTAAATAAAAAAATTAAGTGTTAGATTAATTATAATGTTAGCTTTGTGTTATATCGCTTGGTGCTTTGTTAAGTGGCATTCACGTGCCATTGGGTGAGGCGTGAAGGGGCCACCGACCATAGACACCACTGACTAAAGACAAGTAAAGTCATACACCCGTATTCAAGAACAATACTTATATAAGGTACTGTGGTCAGTAAGGAATTTCTCACCGCGTTCGTCACGGCAGGCAATTGAGTATTTGAACTGAAAAAAATATCGTATTTTATAATTTATTTTGAAAGTTTATTGAAAATTATGTATCATCTGATTCAAAAATCACTTTAAAAATATATTTTTTTTATTAATTATATGCGATTCAAAATTAATAACATTACATTATGTCACTTCATAACGAACGCGCCATGATTGTTCGCCATTTTTTTGACGTAGTAATGTTATAGATAAGTATGGTACTTTATCACATTGTGACGTCACTACAGGTCACATGCTCGTTCGGGTACTATCGGCGTGTTTTCGGTGGATTAAAAAATCCAGTACCGAAAACACGCCGATGATTTTAAAATTTGATCTTGATTTGATTTTGATTTTGACTGTAATTATAAAGAATAAAAAGATAATAAAAATAGTTTTCTTATGAATCTACTATATAATTATGATCTTTTCATTTATGCAAAAAAATAAATTCAAATACTCAATTGTTCCGTTCGGGCCATTATCGTATTGTTCTTGAATACGGGTGTTAAGCTAGAACTACATTTGGCACACGTGTGCCACGTACGCCGATCTGGGCGCGGCGGAGTCCATACGAGTACATTTTGTATGGCGATTAGCTGTTTAGAGCTACATTAGATCCACGCCACGCCACGCAGCGCTACGTACGCGACGCCTCACACGTGAGCGTGGACCTAATGTAGTTCTAGCTTGTCATGTTATTATGACTGCTAACGACCATATGGGTCCAAAATCCCTATAAAATAGTGTAAAAGAAAAAACCATAGATTTGGTACTTACCCTGGTTTGGTAGATAGCAAACTCATAGAAGAAAATTGCGTCCAACTATAATGGACACAATGGCTTTTGCCCTCACTGAGTTTGGTTTCGGTCGTCATTGGAAGGTTAAATGTACATGAGTATAGAAATTACACAATAATCTAGTTACATATCATCGGAGACTAACTATATTTTACATTGTTTCTGCCACAATAAAAAAATAAGACTAGAAAACATATTACATCCGCTACCAACATGAATAAAATTAAAATTCAATATCATTTGATATATTTTATGTCAAAATGCACAATGTCTTCCACACACCGCACACACGTAAGAAAGCCCATATGCCACGGCTATTTTTTTCGCATAGAACTGGGATGACGCTCCCTCTAGATAATATATAGGTACTCTTAAGATAAGGCTTATTATATATTTATTATATAACCATTTGTCGTAAGTCACTGGTGATTGAAAGTCGGGGGCTCTTTTATGCCGAGCCTAAGTTGTATGGGGAATTTGATTAATTATCTCAAAATTACCTCGGTTTATTATTCCCTAAGTGGCGTAGTAGTCGCAAGCGCCACTACCGATCATGAGGTACCGGGTTCGATCCCCAGGTCAGACAAAAAAATTACTTTTACATAAAGTTCTGAGGAAGGATATTTATAAAATTCAGAGTGAAATTCCTCATAAAACTTATATTCAATTTAATGTCTATACTAGAGATTTTAGCACTTACAAGATTTATTAGTACTTAGTTTAAAATAATTAGTATTAGTATTAAAATATATTAATCTGGATCGGATTCTACGATATTTCTTGAAAAAAAAAATGTTTAGAGTACCGTAATCTCGCAAAAGGTAGATTTTGAAGACGCGAAATTTATCACTGCGATGCCCTATATAATAAATACTTATTGTTTGATGAAATATTAGAAATATTGAAATCGTACGTAAGCTAGATACAATTTATCAAAGCGCATAAAAGTATTAGAAAATTGATCTCTAAATTGTTTCTTAAAATAACTATTTGAAGTAATAAAGTTTAAGAAAAATGGTACATATTATATTGTAAAATTATATTATTAAGAAAAAAATGTAATAGATAGCCGACTAAAAATAAACCCGTGTACATGCGTCATTAAAAATAAAAAAGTTGTTTTTTTTTGCTATTATTTTTGGCTCAATATTATAACACTGATATAAAATATATTAATAATAATATGTAATAGTATTTATTGTGATTGATCTATTAAATATTAATTACTATATTTTTAGCTATGTAATAATATAACATAACTTTATTTTAGCGACTAGATTGTGAACGTTTATTGATTAAAAAAAAACATGTAGTACTTACATAATACTTTATAATGTATATGTATATAGTAGCTTTAAATATAGCATTTTATTTTAAGCTCATTTCAGATTTGTCCAAATATATTAATGTCCAAAATTTTGTTAAGGACAAAATAGAAAATTATTGTATTGTATATTAATATTCATTATTTTAAATGAGTTTATTATTTGTAATTGTTGTATAGAGTACAATAATTAATTATTATAAATAGTATTTTGATTGGTTTTCCTCGCGATTAATTTCGTTATTTACAGCGGTTTATGTTTTAAAAAACAGCAATACTATTTTTTCACTAGTGTTATTTTCGTGTCTTTGTTCCTGTGGGAATGGCGGGAATTCATTTATTCCTTGAGTACATAAAAAAACTGGGTGGGTACAAAATTTCAGCTTTCTAGATCCCATGGGTTTGGTCTGGGCGTTCTTGAGTACGTCAGTCAGTCAATCGGTCAGGTCTTTTAATTTTTATTTGTAGAAATGTATCATAATATAGATAATGCATAGTCTAACCAATTAAAACATTTTACTTAGTTCGTAAATTGTTTGTTTGGAAATCTACCCATTTCCCATATTAACATTTAGTACGTGTTAGCAAAAGCAATCCATTAGGGAGATGGACATTTTTACCCATTTCTGTATTAAAATATTATTAAATTTTTACATAATATAATAATATAACACGAGGTATAAGAGGACCGCTTATGTTTCGAAAGAAATCTAAATCTGCTGTCTTTTTCACACTTTATCTACCACAAGAAAATGCTGCCCATGATATGTACATTATTTTAAAAGCTTTTGAGAGTGGGCTCTATTGATTGGTCTAAACGAGTGCCTACTGCGCAAGTGCAGTATTTCCCAGTGGAGTAATACGTAAGAAAGAAACAACAGATTATTATTCTGTTCAAGCGCGAAAGAGAAAAATAAAAAGCGACATGAAATAATGTCCCCGTGTCATGATGCCCATCCTTAATCTGAACTCGTTTGCAGAAAGAATCCTATTAGTCCTACTAATATCAGTACAATGTAAAAAAGAACAAAACACTAGCGATCTCTAAATCTACTCCAGCGCCATCTAGATGGCACGAAATAAACAGTGCTAGCTCTAATTTTTGTGTGTATGTTTGTTCTGTTTTCACGCTTAAACTACTGAACCGATTGAGCTGAAATTTAGTATATAGACAGCTAAGACCCTGGAATGACACATAAGGTATTACTTTTTATTCCGATATTCCCACGGGATCGAAGACTACGCGGGTGACCATGGGGCAGAGCTACTTTATTATAAAGTATTTCATGTTAAATTTAGTTTCAGCCTTTGGGAGCGGTCCTCTTATATTTGACTAATAATTATAATATTTTAGTGTAAGGTGCAAATGTTCCTATGAATGTAAAAATATCGGTTTGAGTAAATGCAATGGTTGAATATAATTACATAATATTATGTAGTTTATAAAATATATTACATTACTAATGTCAGTATGTCGATACATTTTCTATTACGTAAAATTAAATTACGCTACGGACAAAGGTTTTTCTTTTACTATAAGACTCTGTTTTTCTAATCAGCAACCTCTTAAAATACAATTATATTACACTAGGCTACTATAATCATTGATTTAAAGAAAAGGGGAGATGAGGTACTGGCTTCTCGAAAATGGAAAGCTCAAGTTAGGTCCCATTAGGTCCACGTACGTCAATAAAGTTAATTGTTATCTCGTTCGCACTTCGGTCTAAAAAAACAAAGTTTGATTTCTAAGGTCACTTGTGTAATTTAGAACAACTTTCACTATAATGTGGGAGCAAACTCCCAGACATTTTTTTTGGTCACGCTCGCTTTTTTTAACTCTACTTAGAGTTAAAAAAAGCGAGCGTGTTTACTTAAACATTTTTGGAAAGGCTAACTAGAATTTATTCCGCGATTTTAAAGTGTGTTTGAGTTTATGGTCAATCATTAGACAACAGTTGTGAGTGAAAGTGGTTTTACGAGGAGTGTGTAGAGCGTTGACTCTTAGATACGGCGAATAACTGGCACAACCAGTATTGCTTTGTTATTCTTCCGCGTTTTGCATCTTCAAAACTTGTGTAGCGGTACTACCTTGAGACCTACTAGTAGGTCAACATTCAGGCATTCTCGGAGGAAACACGGGAATATAAAACATCGATTTCGTAAATTTTCCCTAGGATTGTGTCAAACTGCTAAGAGGTCCTGTATCCTGTTAACAAATTATTTTCCCTAATAAATCTATTATAGGTATAAGTATAACTAGGTACCTACTCCTACAGGATACTTCAGACCTATAGACATTCAAGAATGGTAAGGTACTTATAAATCTCAATGTTATAAGCAAAGTAACGAATATACCAGATCGTGCGTCAATTTTCGTCTCAACTCAGATAAAGAATGGAATGCAACTGAGTCGCCTTACCTCTTACCACAACTTTTACTCTTAACTTGCCTACATTTCTAATACAAACCGCGGTGCGCCGGCGCAGATATTGGACGCGGCTTTACCGTATTACCTATTACAAGTAAGTTTTATTTCATTATCAATAAAGATATAATTTTAATTTATTATTAAATATGGTAATTGATTGAATTTGGCGTTACTTTTCGGAACTCCATTGCAAACTCCTAGAACAAGAATATGAACTAAAAACTAAATATTCTTGTTCTAGGAGTTTAAATATAGTAAAGTAGTAAATATACCTATATTTTTATGTAAAAGCGTAGGTATGCTTTTTATAATTGAGTATTTTTTGGAACAATATTTTTTAAGCTATTTGACTTAAACCTATATTTCGAATATCAAACTATAATTTAATCACCTACTCGTATTCTAGCACCAAATTTCTTATTAATTTTCTTTACGGCAATGCCATACTTTCTTTTAAGCCGGCCATACAGGCTACGGTATGCCCTACAGGTTAGTACAATTCAACTGTGCAGGCAAACCGGCACATGGCTCAGATTTCCATACTTACACACGCTTCGCTTGGCCTGTAGATAAACTTTGTACTTGTGTTTGTAACTGTGTTGTTTTGTACCACACCTTTACCAGTTATTCATCCGCCAAGCAGTAATGTGCAAACATTACTGTGTTCCGGTATGAAGGGCCATGTTACCAGCGAAATTACTGGGCATGATGAGATTCAACAACTCATATCTCAGGGTGACGGGCGCAGTGCAGTGCCGCGCAGAATTATGAATTTTAAAACACTAGGTGGCACTGTGTCTGATATGGGCAATCATGATGCTTACCATCAGGCACCTGATTTGCTCGTCTTGTTACTCACTATCATAAATAAAAAAAAACTTACCAGGCATCAGGCATGCACTAGTGTTCATGGCCAATTCTATCCTGTATGTTGTTATCCCAGCTGTGATTTTTCCAGAGAATTGAAGGCGTGTTATAATGGATCGTTGGCAAGGCAAAGTGGCCGTAGTGACCGGCGCCAGCGCAGGCATTGGGAGCGCTATATGCGTGGCGCTCGCTAACTCTGGCATGCAAGTCGTGGGCTTAGCTCGGAGAGCCGCGCTTGTTGATGTAAGTTATAGTATATAATTTTATTATGTTATTGTCACATAAAGGTCGTTATACATCTGACGGAAAATGCGTCGAGCGTACCAACGGTTGTACTGACACATTATCGGTTGAGTGCATGGTTGAATGTTTTATCATACTTAAATACTTACATTTGCCTGTGTTGACGTTACGAGACAGATAAGATGCGACGCATCTTCCGTCAGATGTGTAACGACCCTAATTGTACCTACCCATACCTTACAGAAGACACATAGGTACAAACATATCTCATACTAATTCATCTTCTCTGTGAGTACAATTACCTATATGACGCTGCGCCGTCGTTATTATGTGGTCCTATGTCAGTTAATCAATAGGTAGATAAATGCCCTTTAACGATCTCGATTTGCGTTCATCATTCGTGTGCAGTGTCCACTTTATGTCTATTAATTTATTGATTCCCGCAATTAGTTCGTTCCGTTGAGACTGAAATGGGTCACCTTACTTAATATCTCATCTCGGTACCTATAATATTACCCATGGCCTACGAGTGACTCAATTCTCAAGCCACAGATATGATTTGTGAACTTCAGAGCATAATATAATTCTATTAGGAATTATCTCAATAACTGCCTGGGGTATGGAGTTATGCCCGCGGTAGATGGCAATCCTATTACATATGGGACCAATAACATACT
This sequence comes from Hemistola chrysoprasaria, assembly GCA_947063395.1. NCBI lineage: Eukaryota > Metazoa > Arthropoda > Insecta > Lepidoptera > Geometridae > Hemistola > Hemistola chrysoprasaria. Next base: position 9,390,540 of record OX346729.1, read on the forward strand.
GGCGAAATGTGGGTGTACCTACTATGGGTACTGAGTCGTGGGTACACCTCTGCCTACCCCTTCGGGAAAAAGGCGTGATTGATACTGTATGTTTTGTTATTGTAATAGCGGTAATGTATTACCGCATTGTCATATTATCTTCTTAATTTGGTAAGTAAGAATCGTTTTCGCTAAACTACGTCGCATTATTAGTAATAATGTTTTCAGGAGCTAAAATCCGAGGTGAGAGGTTCAGGCAGCATCAGCTCCAGACAATGCGACGTCGCGTCCTCATCAGATGTGGCTGCCTCCTTCAAGTGGATCGAGGAGACGTACGGCTGCGTGCACGTGCTGATCAACAACGCTGGCGTCTTCCATGATGGACACATCACTGGTAGGTCTATTTTCATTCACCTATATTATTGTAGTGGTAGGCCTCTTTTGCAGGGGGCCGCCTGGGGAAGTACCACACCTTTGCCAGTTATTCGTCCGCCAAGGAGTAATGTGCAAACATTACTGTGTTCCGGTCTGAAGGGCAATGATACCAGCGAAATTACCGGGCATGATGAGATTCAACAACTCATAATATCTCACGGTGACAGACGCATTGCAGTACCGCGCAGAATTTTGAATTTTAAAACACTGGGTGGCATGTCTGATATGGGCAATCATGATGCTTACCATCAGGCACCTGATTTGCTCGTCTTGGCACTCACTATTATAAAATAAAAAGTTAAATGAAAATATATTTCAGATTTAGGTCCGAGGCCCTTGAGTGAGGATGCCCTATTGTCAACGATCGACATTAACTTGAAGGGGCCCATCCTGTGTACAAAGCACGCCGTCGCCTCCATGAATCGACACACATTCGATGGACATATCATCACTATAAACAGGTTAATATGATTTCTATAAACAGGTTAATATGCCTCATACAATGTAGGTACCTATAATCACTATCACATATCACTATCAAATGACTCACTGACTGAAATGCAACGAAGAGCCCAAACCACTGATCCTAGAGACTTGAAACTTGGAATTGTAGGTCCTTTTTGTTGTCTGAAGGTGCTGCTAAGAAAGGATTTTTGTAAATTCATATTCTAAGGGATCCAAAAAGAGCGTCAAAGTTTTTGTATGAAACTCCCATATATCATAATTGCGAACGGGCAAAGCCGCTGTGCTCTCACTAGTAGAATATATAAGTTTATTATATACCTAGATTCTAGATCTTAGGTTGGTATAAACGCAGGTACTTTGATTGATCATAGAATCACTGCGTAATTGGGTAGGTAGTACATAATCCAGGACTCGGTGTCATAGTAGATACACCCACACCTCTGCCTACCCCTTCGGGAAAAAGGCGTGAATGTATGTATGTATGTATGTAGTACATAATAATACGAGTAGATAAGAAGGTACTATCTATTTATTATTTTTGGGTTACTTTTTATTCCGTTTGTTCCGTTTTTATTCCTGGATAGAATTTTTTATTCCTTTAATAAATTCTTAGATTTAAAAAAATCCTCGGTTTTAATTAATTAAAATAAAAGTTTAATATTGTATCCTAATAATAATTTCGACATTGCATTAGTGTAATATCAATTAAAATAATAGAGAACAATGTAACTAGTATACCTACCTAATATACCCTTTTTATTTTATTAGGTAGGTTTGCCAGTTATTCATCCGCCAAGCAGTAATGTGTAAACATTACTGTGTTCCGGTATGAAGGGCAATGTTACCAGCGAAATTACTGGGCATGATGAGATTCAACAACTCTTATCTCAGGGTGACAGGCGCAGTGCAGTGCCGCGCAGAATTTTAAATTTTAAAACACTGGGTGGCACTGTGTCTGATATGGGCAATCATGATGCTTACCATCAGGCACCTGATTTGCTCGTCTTGTTACTTACTATGATAAAAAAAAAGGTATAGGTACATACATTTTATTTTAATATTTATTAAATACATAATGTATTCGATAATTAATTATTTAAATATGTTTGCATGTCACCATAAATTGACCAATTTAGAGGGTTTTTTTATAGTTAGGTACTATAGTTGTGCCCTGCGGTTACACCCGCGTAGTTTTCGTAGTCCCGTGGGAATATTGGCATAAAAAGTACCTTTGTGTTATTCAAGGGTCTAAACTATGCTGGTACATACAAAATTTCAGCTCAATCGGTTCAGTAGTTTTGGCGTGAAAGAGTAACAAGCATCCATCCATCCTCGAAAACTTTCGCATTTATAATATTAGGGTGTTACCACACCAGTCGATCGATAAAGGTGACTTTACATTAGAATTTTTACCTCTTCCCGAATAATAACCTTAACAAAGTTACACTAGGTAAGTATAAATTGAACTATTATTTGCAGTGTCGCTGGACATTGCATACCGTTTGCGTCACATTTCAACGTGTACCCGAGCACGAAGCACGCAATCACTGCTTTCCATCAGTCACTATGTAATGAACTGGGACATTGCAATAGCAAAATCAAGACTACGGTGAGTTATAACGTTATACGGGTGTTATAAGCTTATATAAGTATGTATATCAGTCATCTGGTTACCATAGTATAGGCTCCTAGCCTAGTTTGGAACCAGATGACCGTGTGTGGAAGTTGTCCCATATTATATTATTATTATTAGTTAAGATCATAAGTATAACATAACATAACATACATTCACGCCTTTTTCCCGAAGGGGTTGGCAGAGCGGTGTACCCAAGACTCAGTCCCATAGTAGATACACCCACATTTCGCCAGTATGTTATTGGTCCCATGTAATAGGGGGCGAGCCTATTGCCATATATCGGGCACAGTTCCAGACTCCAGGCAGCTATTGAGATAATTCCTAATGGAAAAATCCAATATTTAATAACACTATGCCTAACTTGGGGATCGAACCCGGGACCTCTTGATTGGCAGTCGAGCATGCGCCTACTACGTCACCGAGGCAGTAACCTATCTAAGCTTGACGAAAAACGCGTCCATGCACATCGCGTAACAGGAAAGGTGACCAGTGACCTCTTAGCAGTTTGACACAATCCTATGGAAATAAAAAAAATCTATAGCTGATGAGCTGTCTAATTCTACGAATAATAAGTCTAATTGCAAAACATTCCAAAGACGCATCTAAAGCTGCGCTCTACCCGAGGCTGCGGAATTGGGGTCATACCCACTTGCTCAACACTGGGAATTGTGGAGATCGTGCCTGGCTAGAGAATCAAGTGGATTCGCAGCCAATTAAATATAACTCCAATAAATAAAATGAATACCTATATATCATAATATAGGGTAACCGGTAGTATTGTTAGCACCCCCCCAATCATTGGCACTTTCAACTTTTAATCGTAATATTATAACACAACACGACTGTAGCCATTTCTATTATTTTTTCCTAAATAGTATTTTAAATTTAGCGTCTGCCAAAACCAAATTGTAAGTGACATTGACAGTTAAATTGGCGGGATTTATTTTTTTCATAAATTTGCGCGCCATTGCTGCTGATGATTTGAAAAAAGTTAGAGAAGTAGAAAAGAAAACTGCGTTAAAATAATTATATTTATGTAAGTATTGTTTAATGTTTGTAATTTTCACGTAAGAGAAAGTGCATAATTTGGGAAATTTATGTAAGATTTGCAATTCAATTATTACTTTGCCAGTTTTTGATATGCCAATAATTGCACTATGAACTCTATGACGGTGTAGTCATTGGCACCAATGCCAATGATTGTACTTTTTAAATGTTTTTTAAAATGCGACTTATTTTGTGTTGAAATTCATTTACATTGTAATGGAATTTATATCGCATGGATTAAACATATATTATCGATCAAATCCAATCATTGGCAGTGCCAATGATTATACCGTGGCGTGTGCCAATGATTGTACCTTGGCATAATATTGGCCATTTTAGTGTATTTCTTTCGTTGGAATAGGATTTACTGATAACCAATGTAAAGTATTTTAGGTAAAAAAACCGCAAATGCATATGTAAATAATAAATTAATAATTATCAGGGTGGCATGCCTACCTATTTCTGATTAATGTAGGGTTCAATACCGAGCTGAAATAATAAGTTATGATTAAATTTAGCTAAGGATCGAAGAACCCACATCCTACTTTATATTTAATCGCCGTACCTTTGTTTGCGTACATATCAAAATTTTATTTTTGCTTAGCTCCAAGGCAGACACGGCAGCAATTGCAGACAACCTAGGTATTAGATATTAATTGACACTTCATACCCTTTACCATACCCCATATCCATACCCCTTTTTCCTTTGAGGTATGGAACCTTATATGTAATAAAATGAAAAGGGGCCAGGATCTAATGTGATTTTTAAAAGGGTCAACACGGTCGAAGCTAAGCGAAGCCTTACGGTCAAATTTTAATTATCATCATCATCATCTCAGCCATAGGACGTCCACTGCTGAACATAGGCCTCCCCCATAAATTTCCATTCAGTCCGGTTGCAAGCGGCCCGCCTCCATCGTGTTCCTGCCGTCTTTATCAGATCGTCTGTCCACCTTGCGGGTGGACGTCCTACGCTGCGCTTGCCGGTCCGTGGTCTCCATTCGAGAACTTTGCAGCCCCATCGGCCATCAGTTCTACGTGCTATGTGCCCTGCCCATTGCCACTTCAACTTACTAATCCGCTGGGCTATATAACTTTCGTTCGTCTACGGATCTCCTCATTTCTGATTCGATCTCGCAGAGAAATTCCGAGCATAGCCCTCTCCATAGCTCGTTGCGCTATTTTGAGCCTGCTGATAAGGCCCACAGTCAGAGACCACGTTTCAGATCCGTAAGTCATCATTGGTAACACACACTGGTCAAAGACCTTCGACTTGAGGCACTGAGGTATTTTGGACGAGAAGACATTGCGTAGGTTTCCGAACGCTGCCCAGCCTAGTTGGATTCGACGATTGACTTCTTTCTCGAAGTTGGACCTACCGAGTTGGACTGCTTGTCCTAGGTAGACGTATGAGTCAACAACTTCTAGAATCGAGTTTCCAATCGATACTGGGGTCGGCACAATATGGGCATTACAAATAGTTTAATAAAACCGTTTAAAATTTTGATTATGATGTTTTAGTTACTATTGAAATCGGTCACGTGAGTTGTTTTTTCGAAATTCCCGGTAGTTTCGGAGAACGCCCTAAATACCCATTTAAAAAAATCATTCTGTATACCATAATAATTGACAAATTCTTAAATCTGCAGACATAAATCCAATCAGAGACGAGGAAATAATCAGAATAAAGCAAAAAAAAATTGTTAAAGTGCCAATGATTGTACTTTTTTTGAGTGCCAATGATTGTGATTGAGTGCCAATGATTGTACTTTTTGACCACTGCTGCTAAAAATGTCGATTTTGAATACATATTAATAATATTCGAACTGGAATTATTTATTTAATTTATCACCAATAATCAACAAATCAAATGACATGAGTATATATAACACTATTATCGCATTATTGAAAATATTCCATATTGAATGACAACTGTCACCATTAGGTGCCAATGATTGTATAGGTTACCCTATATTTTTATATTTGCAGAGTATATCACCAGGTTTGGTAGCGACAGACATGACCCGAGCAGGCTTAGAGTTAGCGCCCCTCACGTTCCCAGTCCTGAAGCCGGTCGATGTTGCAGATACTGTAGTCTACGCGCTCTCCACACCGCCTCATGTTAATGTAATTACCATTTGTTCTCAAAACGTATACAAGTATTCTGATAACCACAGAATTATAATAAATCCAGCCTAATTTGAACAAATTTTGTATGTTTTGTATGTCACATTTTGAATGTTGTCACATATTTTAATAAACTGCGCGGCCCACTGTTTTATCAGCGAAAAACCATATTATTATGTGTTATTCCTGGGTTTAACCTATCTCCATAACTAATTTCAGGTCAATCGGTTTAGTAGTGTCATGCGTGAAGAGTCAACAGATGTAATATGCACACACACTGGTTAACTTACACATTTATATAGATGAATTATATAGACTTTATGTTTATATAGATAATTACTATTAATATAAAAACAGTGCGGTCTATAGTTTTAACAACAGGAACCCCTATGTGTTTTAAATTCGCATAAAAAAATCTATGTGAATTTTCTAAAAAAAAAGTCTTAATTATTGTGATCTACTGCTACTTATTCTCTTTCCAGATTGATGAGCTGACAATCTCGCCAATAGCCGGATTAAGACTCTAGAATATAGAAGTCTTCATTACTCAAGATTATAATTAAATAAACAATTCATAAACCTAACGAGAAGTCTAGGCCACAATACAGTACCCTGTAGTACCCCTATGTAAAATGACTATAACTAAACTATTTTACCATCCAAACTATAAAATATAAAAAATAAAATGTATCAAAAAAGTTTATTTCTTACAAATTATGGCACGAATAAACTAAATAGAGATTAGATAGTGGAAGCGTTGGCTGAAGAAGACGATGCGATGCCGAGGATACTGGTGCCGAACTGTAAGAATGCTCTTAGGAGATCCAACTTGAACGTCCACAAGGGGTTGGGAGCAGGATGACCGTCCTGTGAAAATCATACATAATTTATAGGCAAAACAATCTTAATATTATAACTTATTTTAAAAATCAAGAAAATAAAATTACAAAGTGAACATAGATAAAAGAAAACAGTGCGAACAACAGAATGCATGACACTTGATAGAAAATAGTGAGAAATGAGTAAATAAATGAATATTTAAATTTTAAAAAAAACCAGTAACTCACATTGTACGTTCATCGTTTTTGTATAAAAATATCTTGTTAATACACACATTATTTTTATGTACACAATTTTATTTTTTATATACCTTATTACTACATAAAAAGAGGGTTACTTAGACCCTAGAGTGTATAGGTATATAGAGTTTATAGGGTATTAATTATCGTTGTAGTTGCAGCGATAGATTAGTTAATCAGACTTTTGGTTGAATTGCTAAAACAAACCTTTTCACATTGACTTAAGTTACCTCTACCACTAAATTCTAAGTAATCCACTTTTACGGAAAATTAAATAATAAGTTTTCCCTAAATGTATTGGTGAGCTCTACAGTCTAGATTATAAATTATCTAATGAATCTATCTCCATGGACTGGAGCTTCCCGACGAGCTGCTCTTGGACATATCTCCTGACAGACTCATCAATAGACTGATGATGAACGCGTTGGAATCCGCCATCCTCATCCCTCCATCTTCCTCTGAGCTTTCGTCCGAACCAAGATCAGCCTGTGGAACATGGTAAAGTATTATAATTATGTTTCATTAATTTGAGTTATCAATTTTCAAAAAGCTGTTCCGAATGTAAATCTATGGGCAGCGAACACATTGCCTATCCCGCTGTGTAAAATTTATTGATTTTCTGTTATAATATCCTGTATCCATGGACTTATAGTCCGTAGTAATTATGATTTGATATCGTAATTGTTTACGTATTCATACAGGGCGAGTATTAATAAAGTTGGTATGCTAACATAATAACGTACCGCACTAGTTCCTTTCAATAGTTTTGATAAAAAGGTTCCAATAAAGGCGCCGTTGTTTGTCTAAAATCAGAACGATAACATTATTGAACATAAAAAAAATACACTAAGGGTGATAATGATTGTTGGTAGTTATATTGGAACTTACCGCTCCACCGCCTGTGATAGTGTCCAAAGACGTAAGCAAGTAACTTGCTATCACTGATCCAGGATTCTCGTTGCCTTCAGACTTGAAAACAAATAGTTATTTATCAGTAAAAAGTATCAAATAATAATTTAAAAGAGGAACCTAGAGGTAACAAATATCACTTACCAATATTCCGACGAAAAGTCCAAATGCAGAAGCAAGAACCGCATTCAAATCGAATCCATCCCCCTATAACAGTGAATTGAACTGTTGTAATGTTTTTTTAATTGAATACACCCAAGAAATTATATTATTAATTATTGTCATTACTTACACTAAGTTGGCCAACTATTTGACTCACTGTAGCCAATAAAGTTCCTAAATCGGAGCCATCTTCCTAAAATAAAAAATATAAAATTACAAAATCTGTTGCCGTAAATTAGTGTTTAATAAATTGTATTTGAATGTGTTCGTACGTACCCCTCCACTGAGTCCGGCTAAAAGACCTAAAATACCCCCTCCTTGTCCATCACCTTCGGGTTCATCATAATCTGAATCATTATCATCATCTGGTGTAGATGCACCGCCATCGCTACCATTATCATCAGCATTAGAATCTTGTTTTGATGCTTTTTCGTTGTTCTCTTTTGTATCGGTTTCAACGCTTTCTTCTGCCGCGTTGTCCTCTTCCGATTCTGATGTAGAATCATGTTCTTCATCATCATCATTGTGACTATCGTCATGTTCATCATCATCACCGTGACTATCATCATCTTCTTGACGTTGGAAAGGTGGCGTCAAGCCGGGGTAGTAGTCTACATCAATGATATTTTTAGATACATCTTGTCGACGAAAATCTACTGGTTGCTGATATTTTAGTAAGTAATTCCTGATCATGCTTCTTATTATTCTCTGAAACATTATAAAATTCGTAGACAACATTCATTTCGGTCTTGCTCGTTTAAACAAGTAAAAGAAGTAAGAAGCCATGCAAATGATCAAAACAATTTACCTCCCATCTCCCGTATTAATCTTAGCCACTTCTCAATAGATAAATTACTTAATAATAGCAGTGTAAAGAAGCAGTATTGTTATAATATTAAATGAAATTCGAAACTTACCTTAATCTTCAGAGATTACATAAGCAGTTACGTGAATGAAAGTGCAGTTTAAACATCAACATCTGTGTGCCCTTTCAAAAAACGGGTGCAAAACAACATTTTGTGTGGTGAATGGTGACCGTGACAATTTTTGTGTCATTGCATTATAGTATTGAGTGTAATTGACCTGCTTGACAGGAAGCGTGTTCTTTACCCGGTACATATTTCAATTTTGGTGCATAAGTAAAACACACAAAACACATAAAAAAGTTAAAAGGTTGTCGCAGTATGTGTCGAGATTATATTTTCAAAACGATTGTGCAGTTTGCAAAAATACAAATCTCTACATAGTATAAAATGAAGTCGCTTCCGCTGTCTTTTAGCTTAGATTTTTTTAACTCAAACTCAACGGATTTTAATGGTGTCCGGTAGATACTAGCAATAGGCTATTTATATAATTTTTAAACTTTTACAAAATTCTGTATTGATTTCTGTCAATTGTTATAATTAGGTCCCCTTTAAACTTACATTAGTAGAGCTGCTGCTAGATCCGGGGAACAGCGCGGTGGCGATGTTCAGCAGACTAAGGATGTTGCTACCGCTGCCGGTGGACGGTGACACGTCGACAGGATTATCTTCATCGTCATCGTCATCATCGTCGGAGGGATACTTGTCCGGGATAGGATCGGATTCAGCTGTCTCTTGCTCTGGCTCTAGTTCCTGATCTTGCTCCTCTACCACTTCTGTGATGTCATTCTGGAATAAGGTCCATTACATTATTTTATACTATACCTATGTTATACCTAAGTTAAGGTATACCTTAGTTACCTAGAAGAAATATGTTACTTGAAAATTAACACCATAATATGATAATATAACAATTACCTATACTATCTATTCATTGATAAATGGCATAATATGGCCTAGCTAAATTTGGGGCTGCGATGGTGTGAAATAATAAAAAAAATAATCACCAATCACAAAATGCTAACCGATTGCAGGACCGATCTTCATAAAAGAGACGAAATCAAGGGCGTCGCCAAGTCGGGGGCAGGGGGGGGCTGCTGCCCCCCCCTAGAGAATCGAAAAAATTTAGCCTTTATTGTCAATGTTGACATTCAAGTGCCGCCATACGATAGGCACGAATTTATAAATACAGAACAATCTGGGCCCTATTTCATAAAAAAACATCTACAAAACTGTAAAAAATCTACAACATTGTAGGGCTTTTCTGTTTCATAGAAATTTGTAATTGTAAATTGTATATAGGCAAATACCTGTTGAATAGGTATCTACCGTCTACCCAAATGGGGAATTTGGGTAGAAATTTCTTGACTAGCCCCCCCCTTGATCATCGGCTGGCGACGCCCTTGGACGGCATTATTACATTTTCGTAAAAAAAAATGTTTAAAATCGAACATGTTTATTTTGGAAAAAATGCTTAATCACATCTGTATTATTCTATGATATATTGCTTATTGTCTCTAGACAAGGAGAAACTTCTTTTATTTAGTGCCGCTAGCAAGAATGGCATCAGGTGTAACAAAAAAATAAGTATCTACGGTGTTGACTTACCGTATCAGCAATATTAATATTTTCCTCTTGATCGTTTCGTGGACGAGTCTTCTTGATCCGAGATCCCGTTGGTTTACAGAAAGCATTTGCTAGCAGACATGCCACAAGCAACATGCAGAAACCACTGTTGAGACCGCGAGCCATTTCACTGAACTATCACAATACAGAATCTTCAGGAAGAACCACCACGGAGGCGAATGAACGCACTTTGGGGTTTTTTTTCCAATATAAACCACGTTACATTAACTAATTAGGTACTTAGATGTTATATTACGGAAATTCATTAGATAAATTCATTTGATGAGTATCGATTATGCAATATTTTAATGATTATGTGGAATGTTGTCAGCAAACTAGCACCAGTGTCGCGAAATGCGTTACTGTTTCAAAAAATAATAAACCAGATTAATAAAGGTAGGTTATTCAAGGTTGCAACGAAGGTATAGTCATATTATGAAAGGACCGATATGAATTTTAAATTGTCTTCGTGTTGCTTTTGCCTCAGATTGCCAGTTTGTTGAAGTACACTATAGGTACATAATATAGTGTTAACGAAAGATTTAATCTTTGAGAAAGGAGCCCCGAACATCAAATTTTCTTTCACCTTTTAATTTAGATTCTTTCGATAGATGTTGTCGTGTCAATACACGCGCGTTGATTGGTCTTGTGTCCACTTCAAACAATATCTTTATAAAACATTATGAAGTTCCTTTAGCGTTATACAGGATGTGTTTCTGTAAATTATTGTTCGTTATTCTCCTACTAGTCCGTTTTCTATTGAAAAACAGTATGACATTTTGGAGTACAGCAATGCCATTTGGTACGAATGTTTATACACGTCCACTTAAGCCCAAAACGCCCGGTAGCCAGTTTGTACGCCGCGACAGTAAAAGTACAGAGCTCCCGGCGTTAAGAAAAAAATATTCTGGCGGATTAGTTTGGACCTTTGAGTCAAGTTTGGAGTCGTCATCAGGTAACTAGATGATGCATAATTCATTCCCCATACCAGTTTTGTAGGATTCCGTAGTAAAATATGACGCAATACTTAAAATAATAAACTTTTACTTGCAAACAAAGCCTTTCATATTTTCGTGTTAAACTTGATTTATGAAAAATACTGTGCGAAAGCCAAAAGCAGATTTAATTATCGAATTTACCATTTTTTATTTTTTTATTTTCGAATATATTATTTACGAATTTTTTATTTTCGAATTTTATTTCCGAGTTTTTAGTCATCGTTCCCGTGAGAATATCAGGATTAACAATTTATTATTTTATAACCTAGGTAGGTATGTTATGTATGTTATTTCCAGGGTCTAAGATAGGTACTACATATCGAATTTAAGCCGAATGGTTCAGTAGTTTTGACGTGAAAGAAAAACAAAAATATCCATCCGTCCATCCTTACTAACTTTCGCATTTATAAACTAGCTGTTCCCCACGGTTTCACCGGCGTAGTATTCTTTGCTCCCATGGAAATAGCGTAATAAAATGTGTTATTCCAGGGTCGAACTATCGTCTACATACCAAACAGCTCAACTTGATTCAAACGGAACAAACATACCAGGGCTGTTTTTTGTGCCATCTCTAATCTAGATGGCGCTGGAATCGAGTTAGAGCTCACTAGCGTTGTTTACCTGTTACAAACGTAACTTTTTTACATTGTACTGAGATTGGAGATTTTTATAATATTAGTAAGTATGGTAAGTAACAGAAGAGACACTCTGTATATGTAAGGCGTGGCACCCGCTACCGGTGGTTGCGGCACACGAGTTGCCAAACCGACGCGTCCTCTACTTCCTCCGGCAGTTGACCACTGACTATTTGATCACTGCTCCATCGGTGGCACCTGCTTCCTCTCCACTCACCCACTTCCGCTACACGACACGTTTGGAGGACATTCATACGAGCTGTTATAAGGGACTTAGATTATATCTTTTTAAAAAAAAAATGATTTGAATTTAAAAGTTTTAATTTGAAATAGAAAAGAAAACAATAATAAAATTATGGGCAAGTACTCGATGAGAGTGCTGAAGGGAGACTGACTGCCCTCCGCAGCCAGCTAGAGTACCTCCTACTCATAATGCTGATGCTGCGGCTTAGCAAGCAGATCTCCCTTTAGGAGAGGGGTATAACAACCCCTTCGTTAAGAGGAAACTTATGGAGGAAGTATAAGTTTCCCTGAATCTTATTCGATTCGCAAACGCGGTTCTGACTCATTATCATCAGATATAGTTACTGTTGTAGTTATAGGTAGTGTCCTCAAGTATTTGCCCTTACAAAAGTAAAATATAATGAAACTAAATATTATAACTAAGGAAACAATGGTTAAAATTGGGAAACTGATATGAGTAGCTAAATTGTTTGAGTTTTTAACATTTTCGAGATCGGTTATTATCTGATCGGAGACAATTTTTACTGACTTAAGTTTATCTAAATTAATGTTCTTTAAATTAAACATTGGAAGGTTAATTTTCCCAAATTTATGTAGATTGCAGCAATTATCATTAACTATGTTAAAATCCGAAGTAACAATAGGTATATTTATTCTAGGGAGTTTTTCTCTTAGTATTTTATTATTCTTATAATAAGCAACACATTTTACAGGCAAATCAAGTATGTTTGTACCAGATATTACAATTTCTTTCACATCGTGATTTTCACATACAATAGAGATTTTGGTAGGCTGAGATTGGATAAGTATCCATTTGTCGTTATTAAGTTTATGGTATATGTCAATATCACCATAGAGAAATCTATAATTACAAGTTTCGGGTAATGAGGATATGGCTTTAGTCATAATTTCTATTTCACAAGATGGATTACCAGGAATGTTATAAATATCATTAACTTTGCAAAGGTAAGTCTTTCCAAGTATACCTACTTTTACAAGAGTTTAGGTCTTTAAGATATGTAAAAGTGGTTTTATCTTTGCTTATGGCTACATATTCTCCAGAAGGTAATATTAATGCAAATGATTTTAGGCCATTGGTTATGTTATGAGGGGTTGGCATAGGTATATTCTTATACAAATCGTATTCTAAAACACTAACTAAAGGTATTTTAATTACAAAGACTAACTTATTATCGAGATAGTAACAAATTATATTAGCGACACTAAGTAGTGAATGTATGTTATTTAATTCTAAGCTTATAGGAAAGTCTTTGTACTTAGGGACTAACTTAAGATTACCGATGATATCATTATATAATTGAGTAGGCGTTAATACAGATGGATGTAGTATATTAGCTTTTACAAATAGAATAGAATTGAGCATATCTTCAATCTTAAAAGAAAGCGTCAGAAGGTTTGTTTGCAAAATATTTACAATTGAATTAAGAGTTGCTTGAAAGGTGTTGTTATGAACAGATTCATATATATTGTTCACAGCTGAAGATATTCCGTCAATAGCATGATTTAATTTGGCTTCATTCATATTAATTTCGTATAAGGATTGATTTATATTAGAGATAGCTGTTTGAGATACCATAATATTTTTCTTTAAAGAGTCTATTATGACTTTATCATTGTTATAAAGATTTTGAATTGCCTGACTATAGGATATAGCATCATCTTCATCCATGGTGCCGAAAATATGTTTGAATACAACGCCTACACCGGCAAACCATGCAGATCGTTTAGAAACGTTGTTAGAGATTATATGAGAAATAGAATTGAAATCACGTAAAATATCTTTATATAATGAATCTAAGGGTTGAAGCATATTAAGGCATTTTGAATGATCTATTTCTTTACTTTCGCGACACTGAAATAGGATGATATTGAATGTATTATGGATGTTTTCAATATAATATTTATATGGGGAGACATCTATAGGGATTACTACGTGAAATTTGTCGTCGGTGATTTTTAGGACGCCGACAGGGTCAAAGAATATTCCAGGACTCTCAGTGATCGGTTCCACAAATCGGTCAGTTGTCAGGGCTGCGCTACTGTGAGCGAAGATGATTCTGTAAATATGAGTAATATTATTAAGGTATCCCAAAACCACGCAAATTTTAACTGGAGGTTGGTAGTTCCTGGATATCGACATGCTTAACTTCATCGAAGTGATGTTTGACATGCCGTCTGTTGATCAGCAGTGTTAGCGAGTGGTTGTTATGAACTTTAATGACCTTGTATGGGCCTTTCCATACGGGAGATAAGGCTTTACGCAGTCTTAGGTGGTTTTTTAGAAGGACATAGTCGCCTACCTTATATGAAACTGGTCGAGTGCGGGAATCATAGTATGCTTTTGAAGTAAGTTTTGATTTTTCGATAAATTCTAGAGCTTTCTCGCGAGTCAACTTCAATCGGTGTTGTAACATTTTAATATATTCAGGATAGGTGTTATTAATAGATGAGTCATTGTAAATAGAGTCGGGTATGCGAGGCTTATGACCAAATAGCAGTTCGAATGGGGTAAATCGTGTAGTCGAGTGTACTGCGGTATTGTAAGCTAACATAGCTGTGTACACATATTTGGGCCAGTTGTCATGGTTTGCATTTATATAGGGTCTTAGATACTCTTTGAGGGTTGAATGTGACCTTTCGAGAGCGCCTTGAGTTTGTGGGTGGTAGGGACTGGACCATAAGTTTTTAATTTTCAGAAATTCGCAAGTCCTTTTAAATAGGTCAGCCGTGAAGTTTGTGCCTTGGTCGGTGAGTATATATTTTGGAATACCAAATAATGATATGAAATGGAGGAGACATTCACACGATTCTTCGGCAGTGATACTACGAATAGGATAGGCTAACGAAAATTTTGTGAGATCATCTTGCATGGTTAGAATAAATTTGAGTTTAGCTGTGCCAGCTTCCGGCAGAGGACCTACAATGTCAATGGAAACCCTTTCAAATGGAGATGTTGATGTCGATGTTATTATCATTGGAGCTTTGTTCGTCTTGCGGTAAGCTTTATTGGTTTGGCAAGATGAGCATTTTTTGATGTAATTTTCAATGTCGCTGCGCATGTTTTTCCAGAAATAACGTTCTTTAATTCTGTCATACATTCTGTTTGAACCTAAGTGACCAGCGATGGGAATATCATGGTTTTCTTTTAATATCTTAGCTATTTCAGTTGGGACAGGATATATGATTGTGTTATGGTGTATATTGACGGTAATATTAGTATTGTTAAATAGGTAAGTAAGCATTGCGTAGATTTTTGTAAAGGATATTTGTTCAAATGGATTTTTGAAATCGGATATTGCTATTTCGTTGATGTCGCCAGTAAGTAATATATCGTCTCTAGCGGATTTTAAGGATTTGAAAATTTCAGCATAGGAACATGTATCAAAATGGTATACTTTTGTAAAGAGGAAATAGTAGGTTTTATTTTTTATTGTGAGTTTCTTAAATGAATGTAGTTCGCGTTCACCATCATGAATCGAGGCATCTGCTGCCGAAACTATATCTTCAAGGTAAGGATTTGATTCGTCAAAATCAATCGATACTGGGACGAGTATTGTCTTTGCGCTGCTTTTTAAGAGGCTTTGGTTATGTTCCTTAATGTAAGTATTATATGTTTCGTTTTTGTTATTAAATGATTTTAAAAATTCAGAATAGTCTTTATTAGCATTCGAGGGTGTTTCATTAATTTGTTTGTTTGTTTCAGGTAAAAGGTCCGGTGGAAGAAATGGAGTTGGAGGAGACACGGGATGTGGCGGAGAAGGAGAGTCCAATAGGGACGGTGGAAACAGTGGAGAGAGTTCTGTGTTTGAATCGAGTGGACTAATACCGATATCGGCTAGATCAAATAGATCGTCGAGAATATCTGAAGGTATTCCTGTATTATCAGTGGGACAATCTTTTGTTGGGCCAGAGGTCGAAGGTTGTGGAGCTTCATTGTCTTCTACAACTGGGTTAACAGGAAATCGAGACAGTGCGTCGGCGTTGCTGTTAATTTTGCCTTTTTTATATTCGATTTCGTAATCAAACTCTTCAAGTTTAAGCCTCCATCTGATAAGTTTCGAGCCAGGGTCTTTGCAGTTAAATAGCCACTTCAGGGGTCTGTGGTCGGTCACTATGGTGAAGCGTCGACCATATAAGTATGGCCTAAATGTTTTTGTACCAAAAATAATTGCTAAGCACTCTTTTTCTGTGATGCTATAGTTGCATTCAGCTTTATTAAGGGTTCGCGATGCATAGGCGATAGGACGGTCGTTGCCTATTGGACCTTGGGACAGGATGGCTGAAATTGCGTAATTGGATGCGTCACAGGTTAAGATGAAAGGTTTTGTAAAATCAGGATATGCCAGTATAGGGGCTGAGATTAAAGCATTTTTCAAGGTTTCGAAAGCTAGTTGATGTTCGTTTTGCCAATTAAATGGAATATTTTTCTTTAAAAGATTAGTTAGTGGTTTCGCAATTTTGGACAGATCTGGTATGAATCGGCGATAATAAGACACTAGACCCATGAAGGATTTTATATCTTTGGGACATGTCGGGCGTGGAAAATTCTCTACAGCCGCAGTTTTGTCCGGATTCGGTTTAACACCTTTATCAGTGATTATATGACCAAGGTAAGAAACTTCCTTGTGTAGGAATTCGCACTTGTCTGGCTGTAGCTTTAGGTTGAAATGGCGTAATCTGTCAAAGATGTTCGAAAGGTTCTTCATATGGGTTTCGAGGTCAAAAGAGTGTATTACCACATCGTCAAGGTACACGAAACATTGGAATCCTTGTAAACCAGAGAGGACAGAGTTCATTAATCGTTGGAAGGTCGCCGGGGCGTTTTTGAGCCCAAAAGGCATTCTAGTAAATTCAAAGTGGCCTTCCGGTACTGAGAAAGCGGTCTTAGGTGCGTCTTTCTCGGACATTTTTATTTGGTGAAAACCGGAAGCAAGGTCGAGGGTGCTAAAGTATTTACATTTTCCCAGCTGATCTAAAATTTCGGATATATTAGGTAAAGGATAGGAATCTCCAATGGTTATATCATTTAACTTGCGATAGTCTATTACTACACGCCATTTTCGTTGCCCAGAGGCATCGATTTTTTTGGGGACTACCCAAATTGGAGACGACCATGGAGAGGTCGAATGTTTAATTATCCCTTCATCAAGCATTTTATTTATTTGAGATCGAACTTCTTGTTTGTGAATGTCAGGGAATCTGTAAGATTTAGTATTGATTGGAATAGAAGAGGTAGTGGTGATTTCATGTTCGATAGAATCAGTGGTTGTCAAATGGTCGTTTGGAAGATGAAATATATCTGAGTAAGTGGAGCAAAGGTCGTAGATTGCGTCTGTTTCTTCCGAATTCAGATGAGATACTCGCAACAATTTTATTACTTCTTCAGTCCTATTTGTCGCGTTGTTTTGTTTTGTATCAAAACAAGGTGTATGAAAAACCTTGTGGTCAGTTTTTATTAGAGGCTCAATTTTTAATTTCAGATTTGAGTTTATTCTAATAGGGGATTCTGAGGTGTTTACGACAGAAATATTTATTCTGGCATTGGGTTTAACTTTCACAATGCAGTTAGCTATCAATAGGTGTTCTATGATGTTATTATCTACAACAAGACCTTCTTTTATTTCGGGATTCGTTACAGAGCACTCTATGACTGCTTCAGTTCGAGGTGGGATGGTATATACAGGTTCAGTAAATCTCATGGATAGTTTTGTATTATTGATTGTCAGTATATTTTGAATATAGTCAATTTTGGAATTACCGGTGGTTAGTAGATCGTTTCCTATTATTCCATCATATGGGAAGTCTATGTCGGGTATAATATGAAATGGATGGCAGATGGAATTAAAATTCAGTGATATGTGACCCAATGAATGTATAGGTTTATCTTTTGTACCTATGCCGCTAATAGCGATAATGTGTTGTGAAATCTCGGGAGATTTTTCAATTGTGTTTAATTTTATAAGACAGACAGATGCACCGCTATCAACGAGAAGTTTCAAAGGTTTGCGAGAGACAGATGTTTGGACTTCGACAAATGGTAAGTACTTCTTTGTTGGATTTGTAGTTATATTATAAGTTTTTAATGTGTTCTTATTTGTTTCAGATACTGAGCGAGATGGATACGATTTAGAAGTAGGCTTGGCGGTTCGATTACTGAATAAAGTTCGTGATTGTATAGATTTCAGATTTGGAAAATGATTGTAATCGGTTTCCGGTGTGGATGGGGAATTGGAAATAGCAGCGGTTGTATGAGAACTCGATTGATCGGCAATTGAATTTGAAATAGTAATAGAAGGGTTACTTCGAGTTTGGAACTGGTCTGCGACCTGTTTTATAGCAGCTTTGGATGATGCAACAACATTGCTGTAAGTTCGGCGCTGATAACCTTGTGTGTTAGTGGTCTTGGGTGTAGCAGCAACGCTGCTATAAGTTTTGGGTTGATTACCCTGTCTCATGGTCGGGCTAGAAATATTGCGATTCGGTGGTGGTATAATAGATTTAGTGGATTCAGTGGATTTAGTAGATTCAGTGGGTTTAGTTGATTTAGTAGATTCAGTGTATTTAGTAGGTTCAGTGGATTTAGCAGGTTCAGTGGATTTAGTAGATTTAGTGGATTTAGTAGATTCAGTGGATTTAGTAGATTTAGGGAATTTAGCAGATTCAGTGGATTTAGTAGATTCAGTGGATTTAGTAGATTCAGTGGATTTAGTAGATTTAGGGAATTTAGCAGATTCAGTGGATTTAGTAGATTTGGTATCGGCTTTAAGTCTGAGATTTCCTGTGCGACACCTCTCAGGAAATTTTATTCGTTTAAAGTAGTATCAACAGTGTCATATCCATTGTTATCGTTCTGTCGGGTGCATTCGTCACAGGTGGTCTCCGAATGATCATGATAGATATTATGGATTGCGGGTTTAGAATTATAGTTAGATGAGTTGCCACCATTCTTAAAATTTGCGTTATTATTCTGGGCGCGGCGATTGTTATTGTATTGCCGTTTACGACAATTTTCAATAGTATGACCGATGTTTTTGCAGTACCTACACACAGGAGCCTGCGAATTGTAAGATTGACCTTGACCCTGAGGTCTGGTTGGACGAGAAATTTGACCTTGAGGTCGAGAAAAAGATGAATTGAAATTCGATCTCTGTGAATTATTTGGCTGGGACGCGGTCAAGGAGTTTCCTTTGTATGTGACGCCTAAGATTTTCTCTTCGGCTGTGGCGAAGTTAATGGCTTCGTTCAGTGTGGACGGATCGCGACATCTAACTACTGTTGCCAGTCTAGGATCGAGGCCCATCATGAATCTATTTAACGCTAGATCTTGCATTGTGGCTACTCGCCCAGATAATTCGTCTTTCTTTTTAGTTGGTATAGTGATGTTGATTTCTGTAAGCAATTTTGAAAGACATGTCTCTATTCTCAACGAGTATTGGTTGACATCCTCATTTGGATATTGTTTGCAACTTTGCAAGTCGGCGAGTAGGTGGGCGTAATGTTTCTTGTCACCGAATTGTGTTTTAAGAAAATCTTCGAGCTGTGACCATTTTGTAAATTCTTTAATGGCACACACTGATTCTGCTTTTCCGGTTAATCGGCTTTGGATATATTTAAAAAGTATATCTTGTTGTGAAGTCGATGCTAAATTAATTGCATTGCGGCAATTATTAAGGAATGGAATCAATGTGTCTCTGGAACCATCGAAAGTACCAATAAACTTAATTAACACGTTCATATCGATTTCTGACATTTTTACTATGACTCGTGATTCTTCTTCCTTAGATTCTATAGTTTCTTTAGTTTCTTTAGGTTCTTTAGGCTTGGTCATTCCAAAATGTCAAAACTCAATATGATTAATCAAGGTTACCTACTTAACTTATAAAATAATCTAATAGAGGCACAGTGACTCGGTTGAGAGACGGCGTTATCAGTTCTTAGAAAGCGATGCGTGGGCGATGAGCGGCTGGTCGATGTTATGATCTTATTGTTTTGACTATAGTTTGTAGTTTAGATTTCAAATGTTAGTTGTCACGGGAACTTCACGAAATCACTCAAGTCATAATGATTAATGTTTACGACTCACAGAAATAACCGGAACATTGCAGCTCGAAGGGTGCAGCAGGAATTAGGAGGAGAGTCAGGGGGGTCTACGGACTCCGGACTCTTGTTGATGCTAGCTTCAGCGATGCTCGCCAATTTAGTATGGTGGTAAGGCACTACAGTGCCAACGGGAAAGCGACACGGCGACACAGCGACATAGAAACAGCGTAGTGGCACAATAGGAAATACCACTAGATTTGGAAAATATATTCACTTTTTCACTTTTCCACACTTTTCTGCACTTTTCCGCACTTTGTGGCGCAAAATGAGGCGTACCGAGGATTTTAAAAATCCCTTAAGCTGCCACCAATTGTTATAAGGGACTTAGATTATATCTTTTTAAAAAAAAAATGATTTGAATTTAAAAGTTTTAATTTGAAATAGAAAAGAAAACAATAATAAAATTATGGGCAAGTACTCGATGAGAGTGCTGAAGGGAGACTGACTGCCCTCCGCAGCCAGCTAGAGTACCTCCTACTCATAATGCTGATGCTGCGGCTTAGCAAGCAGATCTCCCTTTAGGAGAGGGGTATAACAGAGCGTATTATTACGTTTTGAACGTCTCCGGCTATAATTCCCTAGTAGTCTTACTAGTCGAACTACTGGGAGTTTCCCTTCCAATAGACTTCACTGATAGTAAGACTTCGCTGGTGTCATTTTTTCCTATTCGTGTAAGTACCTACAATGACACCTCTATCCATGTACCGGTCCTAGATTCTTTACTGTGCCTATGCGTTCGGTGCGGGCCATCATAGCATTCTAAGTTCTTGAATATGGGTGTGTTTTTGTATATTTGTGTCATATAAGCCAACTGTTTTTCGACCGTGTTTACAGGAATTTTATGAAAAATTAGGTAGGTAGTAGGTACTTTGAAATAAAAAATAAAAAACACACTTTGAAATCATACTATTTTATCATATTGATTGTCTCTATAATTAGAACATCATAAATGTTTATAATAGTTTATTTATTAACAATTCCGCTAATATTTTGATGAATCGATTAAAATATTACAAAATGCTAAACTAAAACTTTTTTGCTGTTCAACAATATCCAACTAACACATGCTAATCAACAATAAACAATAATTATTATATTTAAGGTAACCTAATTACATCAGTTAAGCCGTGACTACAGCTAAGTGTTAGCGTGTTATATAACAATATTCTGTTAAATAACACCAAAGCCACGCCCACTTTTTATGTTAAGCCGGGTCCGCAGCGGCATGTTTTTGTGTTATCTAACACAATAACATGAAAAGTGGGCGTGGCTTTGGGTGTTATTTAACAAAATATTGTTATATAACACGCTAACACGTAGCTGTAGTCCCGGCTTTAGGTACATATCGAGTAACTTACTGACAAACCTAACTCCAAACAACTTTTCATTTATTAATTAGGTAAGTAGTAAGTACATATTTGCACCGGATAGTTTCTCATCTCCAACTTGTTAAAAAAGACTGTGAAATACTTAAGAGGGCGCATCTACCAGTCAAATTGAACCACTCTGAAACGAAAAAGTCACAAAAAATATCGTCTTTCCATACAAATTTGCCGATCATCTGATAGTCATTTTGTATCACTATAACATCATCATCTCAGCCATAGGACGTCCACTGCTGAACATAGGCCTTCCCTATAGATTTCCATCCGGTCCGGTTTTAAACGGCTTGCATCCGGCGTGTTCCTGCCATTTTGTGTAGTCGAAATAAATTTTTCCAAATGTCGAAATTCTTTCTTTTGAAAATGGTTCAGTTTGATGGGTAAATCCTTAAATATTACTAACACCATAACATCTTGAATAAGTATTAACGCGTTATAAATTTATAACACAGTAAGAGCCCTTTTGTTCCTAATGTATAACCATAGACCACAACTGGTGCAGAGGTGTGACTTGAAAAATTTGTAAATATGAGGGCAGGTAAGTATAATTGGTGCCTATAATTTAACTTATCCTCAAACCCCCACTGCGTGAAACGGTTGAGGAATCATTTAACATTTAACTTTACCATAAATTCTCATAAATGGATTCAAACGGGACTTCCGAAATAATAAATAATAAAAAAAAAAACATACATTCACGCCTTTTTCCCGAAGGGGTAGGCAGAGGTGTACCCAGGACTCAGTTCCATAGTAGATACACCCACATTTCGCCAGTATGTTATTGGTCCCATGTAATAGGGGGCGAGCCTATTGCCATCCACCGGGCACAGTTCCAGACTCCAGTCAGTTATTGAGATAATTCCTAATGGAAAAATTTAATATTTAACACTTTTTTTAATACATATTGGCCGCCTATTTTACCTACATTGACCCCCATCCTCAATTCTGTCCGTTTAGTATTCTGTGGTAATAGTTTCAATCAGTCCCGACCGAGGCGTCATGTGTTGGAGGCCGCAGTTTCTCCAACAACGGTATCGCCACACCGACCAGCTCCTCCCATGCAACCAGTTTTCTACAACACAACATACAATTTCATCATCATTCCGTGTTTCGGATGTCACGTTAAACTGTAGGTCCCTATTATTATAGTTTCCTATAAGATATGTAGGGGGCAGTCGTTACGTCATGTTGGAGGCTGCGTAGGAATCTTGGCGACATGAAACTGACAATATGGTTTGTCCACATAACACCACTTGTAGTGGTTGGCCTCTTTTTCAGGGGGCCGCCTGGGGAAGTACCATTCCTTTGCCAGTTTTCATCCGCCAAGCAGTAATGTGCAAACATTACTGTGTTCCCGTCTGAAGAGCAATGTTACCAGCGAAATTACTGGGCATGATGAGATTCAACAACTCATATCTCAGGGTGACAAGCGCAGTGCAGTGCCGCGCAGAATTTTGAATGTTTAAAACACTGGGTGGTACTGTGTCTGATATGGGCAATCATGATGCTTACCATGAGGCACCTGATTTGCTCGTCTTGTCACTAACTATCATAAAAAAAAAAAAAAATTAAATACAAAAAAAACCATATGAATTAGCTCGAGCAGCTAAGCAGAAATAATCGGGGTGTAATTGGGTAGCTCATTCGCGCAAATTTTATAGAAATAAATATGCAGTAAAATGGCCATAACTTTTGATTGCGTTAAGAGAAGTATGATCTAAACATATAACATACATTCACGCCTTTTTCCCGAAGGGGTAGGCAGAGGTGTACCCAGGACTCAGTCCCATAGTAGATACACCCACATTTCGCCAGTATGTTATTGGTCCCATGTAATAGGGGGCGAGCCTATTGCCATTTACCGGGCACAGTTCCAGACTCCAGGCAGTTATTGAGATAATTCCTAATGGAAAAACCCAATATTAACACTATGCCTGACCTGGGGATCGAACCCGGGACCTCTTGATTGGCAGTCGAGCATGCGCCCTCTACGCCACCGAGGCAGTATGATCTCTTTACTGTTAACTCTTTTTAATGTGTTTTAATGTTTGTTATATAAATTTTTGTTGTCACATAATATGGCCTAAGAGCCTGAAATAAACAATTTTTTTTTTTTTTTATTATTATTTTAAGTGCCTCAAGGGACCGCAGATTTTCTGATATTGATGGAGACGGTCAGACAGACGGACATACAAACAGACGGACAACAAAGTGATCTTATAAGCGTTCCGTTTCTTCCTTTTTAGGTACGGGACCCTTGCCATAGAGAAAAATAAGAGATCTGTATATGATGTATATGTACCTACCTATAAATTATAGGAATTTGCCACGCCTGTTACAGAAGTACAGCTTAAATAGGCATGGCAACATTTTTTAAATATTTTTTTTATATGGGACAATGTCCGCACACGGTCATCTGGTCCCAAACTAGGCTAGATGACTGATATACATACTTATATAAGCCTTATAACACCCACATCTACCTGCTTGTTACGGCACTCGAGTACTTCCAAACATTTTGATACATTTTTTTTGTATATTATGTACCTGCAAGGTTGACAGTCACACTCCATCACGTCGCCGTCCTCGAAGCCGAGATCGTCTCCGGATAAGGGTTCCTCCTCACACGCGATATGCTCTACATGTAACGAGTTGTCTACACTCATCGCGCGGGACATCTTGTCCACTGGACTGTTGTTATTGTCCTCTTCGAATGTTACCTGGATTAAAAAAAATTGTTAAGCCATACCTTATTAAGTACCTATATGCTTAGAGTAGGGTTCCATACGTGTTAGTAATCAGTTTTTTTTTTGGAAAATTTTACGGTTTTTGTATTTTTTTCCTTTACTTGCGTTATAAGATCTACCTTCTTGCCAAATTTCATGACGCTAGGCAAACGGGAAGTAGCCTGAATGTTTTTAGCCCGCTGCGCAATATATATTATACGTATATGTATACGTATATATAAAATAGCCGTATCTTTTTATTGCGTTGAATTAGAAGTTTGAATTTTTTACAGCAGCAAGGGAACTGAGTTGTTGATATGAGTTTTGACTTGAAACCTCAACGGCTTCCCGAGAAAAAGGGTCTTGTCACACAGACACACAGATAGACAGACAGACAACGAAGTTATTCTATAAGGGTTCCTTTTTTCCTTTAGAGGTACGGAACCCTAAAAAATGCACTAATGTCTGCGTAAGAAATTGCTTGACGCGATAAGACCGCCGGTTGTTTACCGTATTAATTGTTTTGTAACATTATTTTTTATTTTAGTTTGGTATGTAATAAAGTTTAATTCTATTATGTTATTTAAAAAAAAATATTTAAAATTTATTTACATCTCTCATATTCGGTAAGTAGGTCCTTATTACCCCCAAATGGGGCTTGTAAGTGACCAATTAGCGCTCTAGGGTAATAATGTAGCTAGAAAAGCCCTAGGGCGGTAAGTAATTAAAAAAAAACTTCACTCTTTCAAAAAGTTTGCGTACATCTAACCATCATACTGGCAATAGACATCATGCATTCAGGCCAATGACAAAAGAGGTCGCTTCGCTATTCCTTGTCTTCGTATGAGTATAATAGTCATCCATTTTAAATATCGAACTACGAAGCTCAATATCGTTCTTGAAAAAAATAATTTAAAAAAGAGATGAAAAAAGGCGGGAATAGAAAACTTTTACTTTAAAATGTTTTATTCTTGTAATGCCGGTGTTTTTCTACTTACCTCACAATCGAGATGTAAAGCAGAGTAGTTAGCTCGGGTGTAAGCATCAATTGCACCCTCGAAGTATAGTCGCCCTCGCTGCGCTCGTGCGCCTAAATATCTCGGGCTGCAATTGATGCCTTACAGCCCTTGGCTACTAATCTACTATTATTATATTCTACTCTCAGATTTCCAGGTCGCCAAGATCCGCAAAGGCCTCGGACATGGACTAACAACTTGCTTTATACATACTAACGTGCCACGAGAATGCCACGTGCCGATGTGTATTGGACACAGGGACTTGAAGGGAATTGGATTTGAAGCCTATGGATAGATAGACTGAAGAATATTTCCAGCTGGACATACTACCACTATACCACCGACACTGGCTTAAAAGTACAGTACACTAAGAATAGTAGTTTATCTAAGGCCGGTCGGCAAGTTGATAGCCTAGACTTATTATTATTCGTAGCCTAACTCCTAACTAAATAAAGTGGCCGACGAGAGCAGGCGAATGCGAGAGGGCTAGCAGCCTATTTGAACGCGCGTGATCACACTACGGCACGGCCTACACTCTACACTGTCGACACCCGAGTCCCCCACAGATTATGCTAATGTTTGCGTAGCAGTTCGTGCGTCCACGGCGCCTGTCTACTGTGATAGATACTGTGATAAGTCGTGCGAGAAGCACCAAGATATATGTATTTAAAAATGTTATTACATAAAAATGATTGCTTCGATGGCGTAGAGGGCGCATGCTCGACTGCCGATCAAGAGATCCCGGGTTCGATCCCCAGGTCAGGCAGTGTTAAATATTGGATTTTTCCATTAGGAATTATCTCAATAACTACCTGGAGTCTGGAACTGTGTCCGGTAGATGGCAATAGGCTCGCCCCCTATTACATGGGACCAATAACATACTGGCGAAATGTGGGTGTATCTACTATGGGACTGAGTCCTGGGTACACCTCTGCCTACCCCTTCGGGAAAAAGGCGTGAATGTATGTTATGTTATATATATATATTACATAAAAAATACTTTTAACTAGTGTAAGAAAGCGGCTTTGCCCGCTCGCAATTATGTAAATATGGAAGTTTTAGATCAAAACTTTGACGCCCATAGAATGTGTATTATCAAAAATCTTTTCTTAGCACACGTCCAAACAACAACAAAAAACCTATACATTCCAAGTTTCAGGTCTCTAGGATCAGTGGTTTGGACTCTGCGTTGCATGTCAATCAGTGAGTCATTTAGGATTTTATAATAAATATTGTGATGATGATACTGTTAATTTTTCTAAAATACTGTTTAATTTCCTTCTCCGACTTGAATATACTGTATATCTTGCAAAAAAAGTTAGCAACCCTGACAGTGTTAAAAGGAACATCATTAGCCTCGTCTACACAGGCAGCCTCCGGTGGAGTGGCTGTGGTATACAGGGTTTCTGATTTTACCTAAATATTTCTTAGAAGTTTAAAGGGCCAAGGTAACCTAGTACTGGCTTTATACATTACACCGCAAAAAAAATCAATGCCGCGAGGAAATTGTGCAATACTTGTTCTAAAGGTCATCATAATCAAGTAAGTGAAGTATTTTTGTTACAAATTAAAGTAAATAATAATAATACAACTTGTAGGTACTGGTAGAACAATAATTATTCTTTTAATAAATAAAATTATTATTAAAAAAAAAAAAACTTTTTATGAATCTGTTTTTTCGTACTTAGGTACTTCACAACCTCAGTGTCTCGATGGCGTAAGCTCAATTGGGGGCCATAAGGCAGGGGGTGTCAGCTTAGTTCCCGGCCAATGCCAACACGGCGAAGGAAATGTTAAAAAGAAACGGAGCTCTAAAAACGACAGAGAAAGCACTATTAACTGACCCTACTAAGGAAAATATAACATTTTAGTAGAATTCAAAATTATGGGAATTATTTAATTAATTCGGAAGATAGAAATAATAAAGAATAAACACTTTTGAAATAAGTAATGAAATTTATTAATTATTTTATTACATATATTGTTCAAATTAGTTAAATCTAGACCTCAGATTCTTATGATTACTTGAATCAGCGTTAGAAGAATTTCTTTTTTGCCATCTGGCAACCGGATAATAGAAATGGCTGTTTTTATTCTGTGCTGTTTTTTATTTACGATTTTCACTTTTTCATTGATTTGCACTTTGCACTTTAGTGGAAATAAGTTTTGTAAAGTTTCTCGTATTTTGTTATATTGTGCTATAGAAAGTTTTGTTCTTGTGCTAACGAGATCATAGACTCTATTATTGCGATTGTGCGAAAAAGATGCCTAGGTTAGACAAAGTGTTAAATATCGGATTTTTCCGTGAGGGATTATCTCAATAACAACCTGGAGTCTAGAACTGTGCCCAGTAAATGGCAATAGTCTCGCCTTCTATTACATAGGACCAATAACATACTGGCGAAATGTGGGAGTATACTTAGTATGAGACTGAGTTCTGGGTACACCTCGGCCAACCCCTTCTAGAAAGATGTTGTGTAATATAAGATTTACCTTATTTTCATCTGAATAAAGACTACTTCTAATACCTGCTCTTATTTTTTACCCTTTGCGTATGTCATGAATAGATATAGAAGTAAATATAGACATATAATATTGGTAGGTACCTATAGCTAAGTTAGAAATATTAAATCTCCCGCGCTACTGAATAGTTCCAGTGCGAAGCGTTGGTAACGCTAGCGTCGCTTCGTGTACACAAATCTGAAGTACGTAGTGGGACTTCTTCTTGTATATGTGTTCTGTGCCATAAGGTCTCGGGTTCAATCCCCTGGCCAGGCAAAGTGTTATTGGATTTTTTCATTATCTCTATGACAGCCTGGAAGTCTGGAACTATGCCCGGTAGATAGGCTCAATGTCGGACCAATAACATACTGGAGAAATGTCAAAAAGGGAGTAGTCCTGGGTACACCTCTGCCCTTCGGGAAAAAGGCGCCAATTTAACAACTTTGGGGATCGAACCCGGGACCTCATGATCGGTAGTTGAGCTTGCGGCCACTACGCCACTGAGGCAGTGGTACCTATATAGGTAATAGACCTAATAGATATAATGAACTCACATGATGTTTGAAGAGAGCTGGGTCACTAGCTCGTCGATCTGATACTTTTGACGCCTCACACGGTGCGAACACGGACTCGTCTTCTGAATATATAAATAATATAATAATATATAATAGGTATTTATATATAATAGGTATTTATATTTTAATGACAATAAATAAGAGAAACAGATTATTGTAATCCAAGGAAGCTGGGCACAGTCAACGTTGCACTGTCTATCCTATATTTCCGGGTAGAGAATGTTATTTGCAATAATATTATCAAACAAGTAGTCCACTTATCATCAGCCTTTAATTTACAATTATTTGATTTGAATAAAGTGAGGTTAAAGTACTAAGTTTTTTTTTATGGCTACACACGTTGTAATTTTAGTAGAACATTTGCTTATTCATTATAATTAATGGCGATACTAAAAATATTTTTAATGCTCATCTGAAAATCTTATTACTAGGCCTACCTATCAAATAAAATTATAATGTAAGGTCGACGTGTAAAAGATTTAAAAAATCTAGAAAAAAAAATTTGATGTAAAAATTGTGTGCAAAAAGCTTTGACCCCGACGTGATTTGAACACGCAACCTTCTGATCTGGAGTCAGACGCGCTACCGTTGCGCCACGGAGTCGTTGTGGAGAGTGTCGAAATATAGATACAGCATTTTTGACGGTATGTTGTTATCATGATAATATGTTGTTATCATTAACATGATGATAACGGTAACTGATATAACATAATTAGATTTTTGCAAAGTATTAAGCTCGTCATCAATACAAAATGAAAATACACAGTTTTATGAAGAAATAGGGAATAATTTTCCACTCAATTGTTGGTTGGCTCTGGATCTGCCCTTTATTTGAGCAAAAACATATACAACTAGTTTGGGACCAGATGACCGTATGTGGAAGTTGTGCCTTATTATTATTTATTATTATTACAATTTTCATACATACGAAGAAACTGTAAGGTTTCTGTAAGGTTATTTTTAAGGCATGCGACCGCGACGCGACGGTCGTGTCAATAGCCAGCTCATTTATAATGGCCTAAAATGGACATTGTGCTTTAGTAGACAAAGAATAAGAAAGGAACTCTCGATATTCCCTCGGGAACGAAGTCGCGAAACTACTTACGCCAGTAAATTATATATATTAGATAGATTACTTATTATTTTATTTATTTATTTATTTATTGATCGCCAACACAATATACATTTTTAAATTCAAATAAAAATTAAATTATTAATATTTATACATGATTAATGTTATTGTAATTACAGGCGAAGACAGCATTTAATATATTGGGCGAGTTATATAAATTAAGCAAAGCAAAAATTAAAATTATATAAAATTCTATAAATTACGGATCTCAAATACACAAACGTCATTAAATTGTTTACTAAAATGGTATTGATGTACATAAGTTGTATCATTTTATAAATTTTTATTATAAAATTACATACAAACAAAAATTAGATAATTAATAAAAAATAAATATGGGTATTAAGTGTTGGAGTATACGAAAAAGAAAATCACTGCTTACTTGTTAACATAGTACGCATGGGCCTTATTTTTGAGCTTGCAATTGTTATCCCCAAATATATCGATGTCATACGACTTCGTAGCGGTGTTATATTCTCTAACCAGACGATTGAGAGGTGAGTAGTGACCAAGATTTGACTTTGAAGTGCGTGGTTGAAATAAATTGAATCGCAATACACGAGGCAAACGCGACGGCATTGAAATGTTTAAGGAGGATAGCAGCTCCGGAGTATCCAGAATCCCATTCGCAAGCTTATGCAGAAATAACAAGTCGAGCATACGTCTTCGATCCGTTAATGAACTCATCTTGAAATATTTTAATCTATCGTCATAAGATAATAAAACTTTTCCAAGATTTACAGAGTAGGTTAAGTGCCACATGAACCTCTTTTGAACACTCTCTAATCTCTTCAAGTACACATCGTAAAAAGGGTTCCAGACGACACTGCAGTACTCCAAGCCGCTGCGAACGAGTGAGTTGAACAGCAAGACCTTGGTAGCAGGCGACCTGAAGTCTCTAGAGTTTCGAAGCATAAAACCTAAATTCCTAAAGCCCTTAGCGCAAACATTGTTAATGTGAACGTTGAATTGCATTTTCGAATCCAGCTGTACTCCCAAATCCCTTATGGAGGTAACTGATTCTAGTACAATTGATTTAATTTTGTATTTTGTGTCGAGTATCACTTTTTTTCGAGAAAAACGCATGCAGTAACATTTGGAGATATTCAAATCCATGCCGTTCGAGTCGCACCAATCTACTAATCGGTTTAAGTCCTCCTGCAAAAGACCAGCTTCCGCCGTAGTGTTAACTGTTCGAAAAAATTTTAGGTCGTCAGCGAACAAATAATAACGGGAATGATAAAAACAGTCCCCAATATCATTTATAAAAGCATTGAACAGCAACGGACCTAGATGGGACCCTTGAGGGACTCCTGAGGTCACCAGGAAAGGGTCAGAAGAGTAGCCGTTTACGACAACTCTGGCGAGCCGACTCGAGAGGTACGATCCACACCAATTCAGCAAAGGCCCAGCGATACCAAGTTGTGAGAGCTTACGAAGAAGGACTTGGTGGTCCACCCTGTCAAAAGCCTTGCTGAAGTCGGTGTAAATCGCCTCCACGGAAGAACGATCATCGACCATCGATGATACGTCTTCGATAAACGACATCAGGTTAGTTGCAGTGGATCTGGCTCTTGTGAAACCATGCTGAAAGGGGTTTATTACCTGTTTGAGATGCCAGGACAACAAAGGGCACAGTAGCTGTTCGAGTACCTTGGCGAAAACCGAAAGAATTGATATAGGTCTATAATTTCTGACCATTTCCCTGGGACCGTTCTTAAATAAAGGGACCACCAGGGCCACCTTCCATTCATCAGGAAAAATGCCGGTAGAGAGTGATCTATTGAAGATTAGACACAGTGGTTTAGCCAAGGCGGTGGCGGATTTAGCCACAAATACTGACGGGATCCCATCTGATCCTGCACCTTTATATAAATCAAGTCTTTTTAACACCTTGAAAACTTGATCGTCTTTGAATTTGATAAAGGTCAGGTAGTTGCTGGTACTCGAACAATGTCTGGTCACAGACCCTGAAGGAAACGTATCAACGGAATTGTGACAGATGTAGGTGGACTCGAAGTTCTGAGCAAATAAATTACAAATATCGACACCACTGTCGGAAACTTTATCCTCGTAACACATTTTGCCAGGATAAGAACTGCAGCCTTTCTTTTTGTTCTTTATAAATGACCAAAATAATTTAGGGTTGGAACTAAGGTTTTGTTCAAGTCTTCTTATATATTTTTGATAGCATGATGTCATCAAATGCTCTGAGCGTTTCTTAGCTAACTCAAACTCTATCTTGTCAAGAGGGTTTTTATTAAATTTGCGCAATTTGTTACGAGCCTTGAGTTTTTCGCGTAGAATGCCTATTAATTCACGTGAGAACCATATTGGATAATTTCTTGACTTTTTTTTTATTTTGGGAACATGTTTTATTATTATCTTATTAATAAAATCATTAAATACTGATATCATTTCGTTGACAGTGTCACAGTTTTCAAACTCTTTTTCCCAAGGGACATCATTTAGATCGTGAGTAATCTTAGCGTAATCCGCTTTGAAAAAACAAAAATAGTCGGCAGTATTGTTCTTGAGGCATGTTTGATGACATGAGGTTAAAGAAAATTGTAGTGGAGGATGAAACTCATCGATCCTAGTAAGAGGACTTGTATTGACACAAAGGCCCGAAATCTTATCGCTACTTAGCACTAGGTCCAATAACTTTCCTTTAGAATTGACAACGTTATTATACTGTCTTAAATCGTTCAATAAGCAAAAGTCAACGAGCATAGTAGTAAATGAGCTATTATCAGAGGAGTTTACCAAAATATCAGCATCGTTAGAAAAATTCCAGTCAATGGAGCCCAAATTAAAGTCGCCCACTACCATAACCTTCTCTAAGTTATACTGATCAATTATTCTGTTCGAGTTAGAAATAAATTCATCTAGAACGTGCCTCTGGATTGGTGGGGGGAGATAAACCGCGCACACATTCAATCGCTCTACTGAGCCCTTACTGTTTCGACACTCAACCTCAACCCAGAGATCCTCGCATTATGATTCGAAGGTTATCAATCGCTTAGAGTTAAACTTTTTTGATACAGCTATTAAGACGCCTCCGCCGTTCTTGCCGCTGTGAAAGCCACTAGTCTCGCGGTCACGCCTATAAACAATATAACGACTATCAAAAAGTTCTGAATCGAAGACGCTGCTATTCAACCAAGTTTCACTTAATACTATGACATCGTAATTTGTGCATACACTGTTATTAAAAAATTCTATTGTCTTTGTTCTAAGGCCTCTAACGTTTTGATAGTAAAACTCTAACATGAACAAAAAAAATTCTAAATATGATATTATTGTAATTTTTGATGTAAATACTTTTCAGAATTTAACAAGTCTCAAAGATATAATTATATTTTAGTGGATAATATAAAATGATATAATAAGCTACGACAGACTATTCAATACGCTCAAATCTTTCACAAGTATAAAGGCAGTATTCTCAGCTTTTCGAAGAAAGACTTTCCCGTCCCGGGTCCACACGAATCGGTAATGAAGTTCTCTGGCCTTCAGGCGAGCAGCGGCGTGAAGTGCTTTAGCTTCCGCGGTGAGATGTTCCGAGACAAACACGGGAGTCTTCTTGGTGCCTCTGTATCCTAAATGACTGGTGTTAAGCTTGTTACTGGGGTTATTTTTGTTATATTTAATAACTCCGGCCAGAAATGTATCACGAAGGCGGCGACTGTCAAACCTCACCAGAATAGAGCGAGGACGGGGGCTAGTAGTGTTCAGTTTGGCTATGCGACTGCAGTATTCGAGGTTGGACTCCGTCACTGGGCACTTGATCGTATTACCTAGCTGTTGTATGGTGGTATACAAATTCTCGTTGCTGTGTTCAGGAACACACTGGAGCTCTAGGTTGTTCGCGCGGGACAGCAGCTCCTGTTGTCGCAGTCGATTTTTGAGGTCGGTGGTGGTTGTACGTAGATCCTCGTTTTCTTTCTGAAGTTTAAAAATCAGCGCCCTTTGTGAGTCACTTTCGGTCTTGATTATGTCGCGTTCAGAGTTTGACACGGCCAACGAATCCTCCAGTTTATCTATTCTAATATGAATATTTTGTATATCGGCGTCGAATTTTCTATCAAGTTCTTCGCGGATAATTTCCCTTAGATCGTTTGCAGATAAACAGGCGCAAGGTCCCGAAGCTCGAGGCTTGGTACGCAGTGTGACGTTATCGTAAAGCGGTTTGGGGCTGGGCACACACTCAGCTAGTCGAGCGGCTGCAGTCGGGGCCTGAGCGCGTACAGGTGTGTTCGTGTTATCGCCCTGCTTAGGTTGCTTGCAGCGACAAGAGGGACAAACCCAGCTGTTTTTAAATTGAGTGTCTAGCTTTTCAAACTCCTTTTGAGTGATGTTCATACAGGCGTAATGATACTTGTCGGGGCACCGGCAGCACTGTAATAAGGCGTTACCACTCCCACTCAAAGTGTTTTGGCATCCAGCACAATCCTCGGTACTCATTATGATTGCATAAAAGATGAATATAAAATAAATGAGGTAGTCTACGACCGTAGAACCAGTTCTCCCGCTACGAGCCGCTACGACTCGATGCAACTTCGCGAGAAAAAGGACGTAAGAGCCGTGCAGATCTCGTCGCTTACGCGTTTACGTCGAGCCGTTCACAATTTGATTGATTGTAAAGTTATTATTGATGAATTTACTATATAAAACACCGAGTAGATCTGCTAAAATCACTTCAATATATTATTTAATTGCTATATTCTCAGTTTAAGGTAAAATTTATCACGTACACTCCAAAAAACTGTGTTTTATAAATAAAATTGTCGGAGTAAAATTATTTAGGTGTTACTCGCTCGCGCACTTGGACTATCTCTATTAAATCTTTAAAAATCTTTAAAAATAAATGTTATTGCCTATTGCCGTAAGATGCATAATACCTATATGGGCTCGTGGCAATGCTACGCGTCGCGTCGCCTGAGTTACACCACCCCTTTGTCTGATTTTATACCCCCGACAGGAAAAGGGAGGGGTGTTATAAGTTTAACGTGTCTGTGTATCTGTGTGTGACTGTCTGTGGCTGTTTGTCGTGGTTCCTAAGTGAGTGGACCGTTTACAAAGCGATTTTTTCGTTTGAAAGCTGACCTTATCGAAAATGTTTGCTATGTGAATAATATTATTATCGTTCAGTTCGGTTCAGCCGTTTGAAGATTATCAGCTCTTTTCTAGCGGCCGAAGGGATAGAGCAACATCCAGTGTTCAGATCGATTCGAAATGTCGTGTTTTGTTCTTCATCAATCGATTAATATTGCAAAATTAGATGACATTGAAATCGTCTCAATAAATATGTTACAGATATACGGTGACCGGGGTCTGATGAAGGAGCAGTTTACATTTGTTATAAAAAATAGCGTGTAGTAACATACCAATGAACGCGTGCAGCGCCGCAGCAGCCTCCTGCGCGTGCGGCGCGTGCAGCGGCGCGTGCGCGTGCGCGTTCCAGAGCGCGCGCGCCAGCAGCGCGCCCGCGCACGCGTCCCCGCGCCGCGCCGCCAGCTGCAGCGCGCGCGCCGCCGCCGCGCTCGCCGCGCCCGACGCGCTCGTGGCGCCGCACACGTTCACTAGCACGCCCGCCGCCGACTCACGCACGCTCGCGTCATCTGCCAAATACGTGACGATCTATATAGGTACAACCCGCGCCATCACGCAATCACACTAGTATGTATGGTTCTATGACTCTATGATTAATATTACCTAGGTACCTAGTTCTATGTAATTGTTTAAAATTTTGATCTGATCTTCTGATATTATATACAAGTAATTCATTGTAATAATGTAAATGAAGTAGTTCAATGTGTATAGCAGGTCGAGAGCTTCACACGTCGCTATAAAACATTACATTTGATAATGGGATGGTGGCCCGTACCGATCACTGATATTGATAAAATTACATTCCTCTTTATACTACCGTAATTAGCAATTTGATATCTAAGACTTAACACTATATTGTAATAATGTAAGTTTTATTCATTAAGATCCCTTAACATAATATTGTAATTCCTACCTTAAGAATAATTGCAAACTTTTTACAAATAAATGTATCTATCTATATAATATCTACTACTACTACCATGGTCTAGGAACGGAATGAGGTGTTGCAGCGCGCCGACCAACACGAACAGTTGCGCGGCGCGCGGGGAGCGCGTCAGGTTGCCGAGAGCGCGCGCCGCTTCACACGAGGCAGGACCCTCCACGGATAACCATACACACGTCGCTGGAAAATTTACTTACATTATTATTATTTTGACACTTCTTTTCGAGTCAATAGTCTGTGGTCATAAGCCTATCGGGACCAAAGGCATTGACGTGCCTTGAGCCTTTTAAAGCATAATTTTAACCTTTTAACAACAACGAGGGTATTTATAATGTATTTATTTACCTTTAAGGATACGATCAAGCGTGCCATCAAGCGGGTCGGGCGGGTCGGGAGGCTCGCGGTAGAAGGTGATGTTGTTGAGGGTCGCGAGTGAAGCCGTCGCGAGCTCACATCGACGCTCTGATATGCTTCTCCTCTCTTCTTCTGAACAATCCTGAAAGTATAGAAAAAATGCAGCTACGGCCAGTAGCAGCGTAGCATGGGTTGACAGTTGTCACCTGGGAATTCTATTTAGCACCATTTTAGAGGTTTATTTTTTATGACTCCCAGCGACAGCCAACATGGATACAAAACACTTTGGGGATCAAAAGGGGCCGAAACCAATATCCCTTTTTATTCCTGCTGCTCGGTGATAGTGGCTATCTAAGTACCTACTTAGCTGCGTGAGTGAGTTATCACTTGATAATTGGCACTTTGGCACCCTTGTACTGTGAGAGAAGTGGAAAAGGGCACCTGACCTTTTCAACTCACAAATTCTGTGAGCTATGTCACTGAAAGTCAAGAATTTTATCTAGAAAGGAGAAAATAATGATATCCTCACGATATGCTCTGTAGATTTCTCAGCCAGTTCTAAACAAGCCAGTAAAGCATTCATTATCCTCTCGGCGTAGTTCGCTGCGAGTCCTCGACCGGCTGTGTCCGATAAGCAAAGATTCGCTACCACACGAACTGTCTGTCGAACACGAAACGAAAACCATGTTGAATATTAATCAATTCGTAATTTTTGAACCTAATCAGATTTGAAGTGTCTGAATGGCTTTCGGATTATCTGAAAACTCTTGAAACTACGGCTAATCGTGCACTGATTCTCAAGACTCAAGAATTAGTTTATGAAGGTGGTGTATGTCGGATGGATAATGTATAAACACCTTATACCGAGAAAGTAACAAAAACGTGACAAAGTCAGTGAGAAGCAATTCCAAATAAAAAAGTCAAACTCAAACATTAGGTTAGCTGTCATATTAATATTAATGTCAATTGTCAATGGTTACCGCGTTTTCTCTCTGTCAAGTCATGTAAATGTTCGCAACATGTCGTGATAAAAAATCTGTGTTTTTCTTGTGTTCAGAAATACAAATTCCTGTTAAAAGCTTCCTCAAACCAGTGGTTTTCATTTAAGGAACATCCCCATAGTTTAACAAATAGATTATAATGGAAAAAGTCGCGCTGTGCTACGTTAGTACTATTATTTATTCAGTGGCTGTGCCTATCAACCCATCGACCCACGCACTAATGCAGGAAGAAGCGTTCATTTTATGAGTTTAGGTAAAGTTAAATAAATATCGCAGATATTTATTGATACGAGATACGAACTGCGAAGAAATCCGAAAAAGAGTGGGACGGTATTTTACGTCTCAAAACTTGTAGTGAAACATTGGAAGGTTGTTTACAACCTTCCAATCTTCCTTTAGGAAGCACCAGAGACATGTTGGCTTACCTTTATCAGAACGTCTTCATTTGAACCATCAGATGCACCCAAATCGGTACCTGAAAGGAAATTTTGTTTCTCTTACGATTTATTTGCCTAAGCCAAGACAATTTCTTGGTAAATGTGATTCTTACCAATAAGATGAAGATCCGGATCTAGATCAGGGTCCCTGGACTCCCAGTCATTGCGTTTGGTGTAGGATTCTAATATCGTCAGCAGGACGTCGATCCCACCTTCTTCATTGTAAATCTGAGTACATAGTGTAACAGACAAAACAATTATTATTAAGGTGGTTCGGCTGATATAATTTTCGATACAAACTTTGATGAACCAATGACGATTGATGAAAGATTTAATTTCTTCATATTTTATGTAACAACTAATTATGAAGTAGAGTTTATGTATACTACAAAAAATACGTTTTAAAACCAAAATTAAGTAAGTATTGTAAATTCTTTCCTTGAAAATTCCAAAATTCTGATAAATAACTATTTGCCAAATTAAAATGTATCTTTTGTAGTATAACTGAATAAAAGTGCCACTGTAGTACCACACAATGGCATGTACCCATGTATTTGCCATTGGAGTTACTGTTGTCATAGAGAGTTAGTCATTATTCATTATCATTTGTCCACCGCTCAGACATACCTTCTGATTACACTGAAAACGCTGATACGAGCAGCAAGTCAGCAACGAGAGCGCACTCACACGAGCAACACACATCATAGTGTACTCACATTGTTCCTGGCACGGTGGTCAGTGGCGGCCATGTTCCCCAGCGTGTAGGCGAGCCGCACCGCGAGCGGCACTCGCGCGCCGCACGCCGCCAGCGCCCGCAGCAACGTGAGAGCACTCACTCGAGACCCGCACAACCACGAGCAACACGACTCTTGCGCTGAGAGTACGCTGTACGTAACGATAACATTACTTCAACTAGCTACTTCTGTAGTGGAAGGCCTCTTTTGCAGGGGGCCGCCTGGGGAAGTACCTCACCTTTGCCAGTTATTCATCCGCCAAGTAGTAATATGCAAACATTACTGTGTTCCGGTTTGAAGGGCAATGTTACCAGCGAAATTACTGGGCATGATGAGATTCAACAACTCATATCTCAGGGAGACAGGCGCAGTGCAGTGCCGCGCAGAATTTTGAACTTTAAAACACTGGGTAGCACTGTGTCTGATATGGGCAATCATGATGCTTACTATCAGGCACTTGATTTGCTCATCTTGTCACTCACTAACATAAAAAAAGCTAATTAGCAAAATTTGGACGGGCTGACGCATTTATTCACCAACATTCAGCCTTTATTAAAAAAGCCAAAATTTTGCACGTAGTTTTCCATTATGGATTATAATGTAAGGAAGGGTCTTCGAGGTAATAGAAAACATGACAATTTCCTCGAAATGTCCACAACTTCGTCGTCAACGAGCACTCCGCTGGAGATAAATTCGGGCACGTGAGAGTCTGAACTCTGAAGCGAAGTTGCCTGTTAGTTAGTCCAACGCGTGGATACATTGCTTACCTGAGACATCTAGCAACATTAGTGAGAACATCTCTATCAGTGTGAAGCAGCAGAGCGTTGAGGAGGTCAGCGAGCGCTCCGCTGGAGATGAACTCGGTCCCGTGCGAGTCTGTCGCGAGGTTGCGGAGAGCGCCTGTTAGTTGATACAACGCGTGGGTGCATTGCTCTGATACTGATCGAGGGTTCTCTGCTTTCTGATGAACAAAATTATATAATAATAATATAATCGCGTATTGTTCTCGACTTCAAAGACTATTAGGCTCCACTTGCTACGACACTGGGACAATTTGACGCTTCTTTTACTTTTATCATGTGTAAATTATGCCTAATCTGGACACGCTGCACATTCGTTTTTTACATGGTTGTGGAGTATGTCTAATATTAATGGTGTTAATGTCAGCTGTAAAAGCTAAGCCGTGCACCGTAATATACCCGTTGAAAAATTCTAGGAAGAATTTCACTCAAAATTTGTAAATCGGTTGGGTAGAAAGACAAAGACGCATGTGATTTTAAATAGCTTACTAAATCTGGTGTAAATTGTTGGGTATGATATGCGACATACATGCGTGTTGATCATCTTGAGATGTATAGCGGCGAGATGCACCGCGCCGGCGTCCCTCGCGCGCCTCCGCAGCCGCGGCTCCAGGGCCAACACTCGCAGCGAGCCCGCGCCGTACACACAGCACGCGCTCTCCGACACCGGCTCCACCAGCCCCATGCCCTCCACCAACAACTCTGCATCAACATTACTGGTTCAACGTGACCAATGTAGGCAACAACTTCCACCTGCACTCGGCACGGCCGCGTTTGCTACTCGTGTTTGCATTCTATGCACAGCACTGCTGCTTGCCAATTTCGTCGTGACTGCGATTTCTGCATACAGAGGGATAAGGTACTACGAATTTGATAGATGGAGCAGTAAAATTTAAGCTTGCCGTATGCAAGCTGCTTGTGCATTAATACTTATATGAATATTGTACTCTTTCGTGTTTTTCTCTGCTACACTCTTTCGTGTTTTTCTCTGCTCTGTCCATAGAAAAATACCGGTCATGCTAGCCCTGCTGGTGTAGAAATAAATATTTACCGAGCAGATTAGTGTCCCTGAAGAAATGATCGTTTTTGTCATTCTTGGCGATTTTAAACACGAGTTTGCACGCGGCTGCTAAATGGTTGCCTGTCACGCGCATCTGAAATAAATTACATAAATCGAATAGAGATTTACGAATATAAGTTTATATAGACACATGGCAGTGTGTCAGTCAAGTTCGTAAAACACCGGCCGTGGATTATTCATTATTACACCTACGCATTTACCTATATTTCTCTATTCTATAACACCATACTCAGCCATGGGCTGCCGGCAGTGTAGGGCGAATAGTGCTCCACCCTCTTTACCCGTGGTTGCCGTAAGAGCCAGCGAAGGGTTATCAGACCCAGAGGACGGGCAGCATCCTTATCTGCGTAAAAACCATCAAACTACGCTCGCTAACCCACCTGCCAATCTTGGCGAATTTTGGCGAAATTCCCCCTTGTAGGCCTATATCTAGCAGTGGACTTCCTAGGGCTGAGACGATAACCAAACTCACACCTAGATCGAAAGCTGTGCCCCGCGGTTTCAGCTACGTAGGCAATCTATATCTATAAGTATAAGATATACCAGAATTGATTCCATTCCCTAGTTTAGGCGTGAAAGCAAAACAGACGGACAGAGATTATTTTTACAATAATATTATAAAGAGAGAAACTGTTTTTTGTATTTACAATATTTATAGTAGTAGGTACTTATGGCAGCATGGATAGAGCATCGCGTGAGCCGCGTTACTTTCACGTAAATGCCAAACGCGAACAGAAAAACAAGAAAATCAAATGCTGTCTTTCGTCTATCTCTTCCATAATTAGCTGTCAGCATGGAAACTAGCTGTCTAAACGCCAATCACTTGGTAGATACTTATTAAATCCAGCGTTTATCTGCCCGTTCGCCATAAACTCTGAAACTAGGTAGGCACATAGTAATGGGAAAACGGGAAGGGAAGGTTTAAATGTATAAAATTTGATTAAGGTTTCGTGTGAATTGGCTTAAATATGGCGATGAATCACGAAGAGGTCGGAAAAAACATGGGCGAACTTTATGCGGCCTGTAACCAATACAAAAACAATGTACTACGAAATTATTCTGTGTGTAATCACGGTTTCTGTGTTACAAGTATACCTAGATATATAACTCACAGTAAGCATAGCTCTGGCGATGGCGACCAGCACTCGTTCATCATCGCAGTCAATATGTGAGTATAGCGAGCGTAGTACAAGCTCGCGCAAGCTGGTCGCGGGCGCGGTCTGTTCGAGTCTCTCTTGAAGTATCTTCATCAGGAGAACCGTTCGCTCCGCTCCCTTGCGATGAGATAACGCATCGCACAGTTCCAAGATACTCATACTGAGGATATAATACAAGGTGTTAAGAAAAGGTATTCAACATCATCAGCGCGTGTTATAATAGAAAACGACAAATTCTGTTGCTCAATCATGAAGGGGAATTTTTATTTTGTAGTCGTTTTTCGGAATTGGTTGACATCCTCGTTCCATTGCATAGTCCAAAAGACTCATCACTTTGAAACAACTTTCACCTTAGAGCCAACTCTGAATTGTACCGTCCGTGGCTCAGCGGAAATATGCCGGAGTCCCTGGCTCACCATGTCTCTCTGTCAATCTCACCATTTGGACTTTTCACCTGGATACTACCGTATTTCGGATGGAACGTTAAACTGTAGGTCCCGGCTATTTCCTATAAGATATATAGGGGGCAGTTGTTAGGTCATATCGGAGGCCTTGTAGGAATGTTGGCGACCTGAAACTTTGACAATATGGGTTGTCCATATATCCAAAGTTCCTTTAAATTACGTATACCTTAAAAATTACGTTTAAAATTTTTATTATGATGATTTTGCATTTTACCAGAAATAATTTATGAAAATTTAAAATTACGCCGTGGTGTTACCGGCTTTGCCCCCCCCCTTTGGGAGAGACCTATATTCAGCAGTGAACTTTCTACGGCTGAGATGATGATGATGATTATGACGATGAAAAATTTAAATACTTACTAGTCCATCTTGGCATTGTTTGTTGAAAGGTTTGAATTCTGACCCTCGATTTGCTTCACCCCAATATCCACAACCGTGGGACGATTGTTACTTGTTTCGCATGATTGAGACTTTGTTGCGGCAAACGCTTTCCTTTTAGAATCAGGGTCTGGACTGAGAGCTGGAACAATAACTTATGGGGATTGATTGTCAATAAACTTACCTAAATATAGAAAGGTGTAGTAAATGATACTTTAAAACGATGGGCTATATTGTTGCCTAAAAACAATCGAATTATTTTATTGTTCTGCTTATTCGATCAAATTATGATGTAACGATGTAGCGATAGATTCATTCGATGTTTTTAAAACCGAAGGGCCGCCCAAGAAAGGGGTGTTAGAAGTTTTACGTGTCTACTGTGACAGTCATTGAGAAGTCTGTTCGCTCCGTTTTCGGTACTGATACTCATAATCATATCACCAAACCCGTCGGCGAGGTCGAAGATCTCTCAGATCCTTCAGATCGGTTAGTTTCTCTCCAAATAATCAAACAGAACAAACCATTGATAGGGCCCTAGGACACTCCCCTCCTGGGGTACTGGGGCAAGTCTGACCCCACGTATTCTGGCGACGGCCGAGGCCGAGGTTCGTACCGTCTAGGTGACCTTAAGCTCGTCGCCTTTAAACTTTAGGTGGAGGAAGATGAAATATTACGTTATCATACTATTTATTCTCAGCTAGCATATTTTTTATTGCAAATTGAAAATTATCCTACTTTATGTATTTCTTTTTGTAAATAAATACTTTAGTATTTATTTTTCAAAGCTACTTACATTTACTAACATGTGGTTGAACGTTGAATCCGTTGGCAGCTACATCTCCTTCCATGCCTGACGGTCGAGTTATGGATATCGTTTGCGATAGTTCATATTCAGGGCTTAATTCTGAAAAAAATCCCCTAATATTAACTCGAAGGTATTAAAAAAAGGAAGTTCATGGACTCAAAAACAACTATCTAGCTGTCACAAAACCTCGCGTAGACCGTGTCTCTTATACGGCTTGGCTAGTAATGTCACGGAAAAAAATAACAAGGATAGGTCTGTTTCAAACGAAGAGAGAAAACGGCCGTCGACTGTCGACTTTATGTAAGTGTATTATGATCGCAAAAAAAGTAAACGATAGCATCGCTTTCGAGGTAGGTTCCCATCGAGTCACACTAAACGAGTCACACTGTGACACGATGAGACTTTTTCTTCCCATCGAGTAACACTGTTACCCGTTGCAACCTTTTTTTAAAAATGTTCTTTACTTTAACGTATCGCTCTCTCGCTCTACGAAATGCAACCACTTCCACAGTACCAGTCATTGGTAAATATTTTTTTTAATTTAGCAAGGATTGGTACTACTTTGTTTCAAATGCAGAGCGAGAGAGAGCTTGGTGCGCCTCTAGCTCTGTACTCTACCGTAACGCCTGGGGTCGTATTTTCAATCTTTATATTTATTTAGGGCTTTCTCCTCTAAAGCGAATATGTCACCCTGTACTTAAATTAACAAATAATAGACCACTTAACCTTTGTACACACAATACAACATAAGTAGCGACAAAGAACCGACCCGGGGTCAATGAATGTTTTTGTGTCTACATTCTACATGAAACAAAGCATGCCAGCAGGACTAAGCAGTAGGAAGTAGGAGCCCGGTACAATACGGCCGCCGTAACTTGGCGAGTCTGAACATAGGCTCTGCAAACTTTAGCGCATGTAAACTCCTGAAGAAAACTGTTATTGTTATGATTGAACTGAACTGAACATTACATTTTCAATATACATTTGTTCGTGTATTTGTTTAACTGGCAATTATAGTTTATATGCGCTAAACTTTGCAGAGCCAATGTTCAGACTCACCAAGTTAGGCCGGCCGTAGTGTAACGCACGACAAAGCTATACCTTCAGTAGTAGCGTGTGAATTGCTACGCCTGTGCAGAGGTTTCGCGCGCCCGCTGAGGTGAGGCAGCTTCGGGAGACCACTCCAGCCATCACCAGACCGCTCTTGCACTGAACGGGACTGGTTACGTAACTGGATCAATGGTCAATGACAACTATGTTCATTCATCTTGTCAACCG
This sequence comes from Hemistola chrysoprasaria, assembly GCA_947063395.1. Lineage (NCBI taxonomy): Eukaryota > Metazoa > Arthropoda > Insecta > Lepidoptera > Geometridae > Hemistola > Hemistola chrysoprasaria. The sequence continues at coordinate 9,434,745 of OX346729.1, forward strand.
TAGAAGTTTACTTACTAGTCACAATATCTATAATCCGATTGTAAGTGGCTAATGCATCTAGAGTGTTTCTACAGTCTTTATTAGGTCTGTCCACATTACGGGTACGCTGCGCTTGCTGGTCCGTGGTCTCAATTCGAGAACTTTATAACCCCATCGGCCATCTACGTGACATGTGCCCTGCTCATTGACTCATTGCCACTATGTGCAAGAGCACCACAATGCTTAATCCAACCACACGGCTTCACACATCACACTAGTAATAATCATTACTTCCCTGTAAGTCAATACCTACGTATCTATTGACGTATTTACTGACTATATTATCAAGTTACAAGGATCTTCACGCACCATAATCGTACGCCACTCAGTTATCGTTACAGCTAAGAAGAAGATCGGAAGAAGAAAATAAGATTTGTAAAAATAGGGTAAGTAGATAAATTATTCCAGTAAAACGGTGGATTGGGACTGGAGGGTGCATAGGTAGGTACACTTATATTACATTAACCCAGATTACCAATAAAACACTAGCATTCGTACTACGTTACCCTGTGTTACGAACGCTAGGACTTCCATTCATTCGAATATTAATTTAGTATTATCTCACTAGAACAATAAATATCCAATAAAAATAAAATAGGGTTAATATAGTCGAGTTTATTTAGTTTATATATAAATATCTCTTCTCAACGGCAACCTGAGGTTACCAAAGTTTTCTTTAATTTTCTTAAGAGGTCAAACAAAAGGGGACACCAAAGTTGCCGTTGGATAGACAATTCACCCGCGGGCTTATTACGGACGCAACAGAAGTGTGGAAAGCGTTTAGATTGCTCAATTTCTGCTGTCGAACGGCATGTTTCGAATTACCCAAAAAAACTTGCAATTGATTGCTAGCTCGATTCAAGACGCTCACCGTTGGTTTCTTTCTATGACTGCTTTGGCTACTACTCTCTGAAAGCATGGCACTGTTAAAGGTTTCCTCGTCAACGCCCGCGACTTGAGCGCCCATCGTCATCAGCGCGTCTTCACTGCTCTCAGATAAACTCAGGTATTTGAGACTGTTGATGAAGGTAGGTACATTAAGTCTATAGTTCTAAAGGTTAACTAAGTCTGTTTCTGAGATATGGAAGCGGCGCGGGAGGGGTGTTTTTACGATACTGATGCATGGGAGAACGCCCACCCCCAGTGCACAATACCTCAGAAACAGACTCAGTTAACCACTAGGCTATGAAAAGAGCAGTAACTTACGTAAGTAGTTAAGTAACGGGGTTTTTACAACCCGTGTTTTGCTAAGCTTCCATATAGGGGTTCAGAGTTCCAGCATTGAAATTATTCAATCGGCTTGCATCAAGCTTTTTTTATGCCTTAAGTGGCCGCACAAGCAGACGGGCCACCTGATGGTGAGCGGTTACCGCCGCCTATGTATACCTGCCCTTCAACACTTTATTAACTGTCCTCTTGTAAAGCCCCATGTTGTTTCTTGCGTAGGTACCAATAAATTGGAAACCTTCGTTATTTTTCCAGTGCTCGCAACAAGCTATACCTATTAGTTTTCATTGAATATTGGCACACCGAAGAAATTCTGTCTTGGAGCACCAAGATTGCTGTCTAGTATAAAAAGTATTGGGCAGGATATACCTACATAGAAGCTGTACTCTTGTTCTTAATTTTTAGCTCATGATTGTTCTGTTAGATTGTCCTTGCCCCGTGGGGTGCAGGCAATAGAACAGTACCCCACACTCTCTACCCACGGTTGCTGTAAGAGCCCGCTAAGGGTTATCAATTCCATGAGGACGGGCAGCAGCGTACTATGCTTGAAAACCACCAAACTGCTCCAGCTAACCCGCCTGCCAAGCGTGGCGCAAGACCCCCTAAGAAGGGAGAGGCCTATGTCCACCAGTGCAGTTTCTACGGCTGATATGATGATGATATTCCGTTAGCAGATGAATCATCTTTCATTACTTACTCAAAAGAACTAGGCGGTCTGGTGTCCTTCTTGCGCGTCCGATCAGAGAACAGCGTCCGCTGAGGCTCGCGCGGCGTGAACGGTCGACGTGTCCGTAGCGGACGCAACGCACCGCCCGCCCCGCTTGCGCTGCTTGATGATGCACTCATCTCCGCTGGGAAATTATAACTAATCAGCATCTTGATTATGATAAACAAATTTAAAATAAAACGCCTGCCTACTACGCCTACTACGGAACGGAATAAGACCATATGCGAGCGATGATGGATCGATTGGTGTCGTAGAAACTATCGATTAACATCGACTGCGTAATCGTATGGCTATGCCGGCTATAGCATAGTACCCTCTACCCGTAGTTGCCGTAATAGCCGGCTTAGGGTTACCGGAATCAGAGAACGGGCAGCAGCGTCCTCTGGTTTTACCATGGAACTGCTGATTTGCTTAGTCAGGTAATTTTAATCTTTCGTATATTTTATACACAATTAAAAGGATTCGCGTCGCACGGATAAGAAATCTAATGTTTAATAACATTTTCAGTAGTTTTAAGTTCTTTAAAATAATCTCAGCGGTTTAGAAGGTTCTTTGGAGCTATTTTTTTAGTAGTGGTAGGCCTCTTTTGCAGGGGGCCGCCTGGGGAAGTACCACACCTTTGCCAGTTATTCATCCGCCAAGCAGTAATGTGCAAACATTACTGTGTTTCCGGTATGAAGGGCAATGTTACTAGCGAAATTACTGGGCATGATGAGATTCAACAACTCATATCTCAGGGTGACAGGCGCAGTGCCGTGCCGCGCAGAATTTTGAATTTAAAAACACTGGGTGGCACTGTGTCTGATATGGGCAATCATGATTCTTAACACCAAGCACCTGATTAGCTCGTCTTGTCACTCTAACTATAATAAAAAAAAAAAAGAAAATTTAGAATTAATCGTATAATAGTTCCGTTAGCAATCGCGTGCTCGTAGCAAGATCCCTCCCTAGCAACGGGGTTGTAAATACACCGCTTGACCGCGCGACCCCGCCTTGGCACTTGGGGTTGAACCACCTTGAGACATTTAGCTACTTATTAACATAATACTTAATTATTATAAGACGGTGTGCTAGCGCTAGCCCTAGCGCCACTGACTGTAGGACAGCCGGAATGTTCAAATAGTATTATGTACTTACCTATAGGTAGTAACTTTCATGTTTCTAATTTCTAAGTTCTTATATGTATCGTGATGTATATTTTGGGTGTCACGTAAAAACTTTTTCCCAAAAGCAAACTTTTATTCCAACCTATAAATCTTAAAGTATGCCGAAAAGTTAATCTTTACACTGCCATAAAACTGTCTACTGACTATAAAATAAACTGAAGGTTTCAGCTTTCCTAAAAGATATCTATAGCGAGCAGTCATGTCGGAGGCCTTTAAAGAATCTTGGCGATCTGTAACTGTGACAATAAGTATTGTCATTGGAGAAGCCAGTTCTGAGAGTATAAGTGTTCACTTACATATAAATTATTATTTTATTGAATGCGGCCAATAATGAAACTAGCACTACGCTAATGCTCAAACTGAAAGTAAGTCTTAAATAGACTATTATTACACTATTTTTTTCAACTGAGAGTTTTACAATATTTGGTTGGTCACATTTTGTTTGCTTGTAAGGTGCCAGATGGTGACTATGCAGAAGTTTCCAGACAACTTTGTCCTCATGTATTGATGATAAAGTGTTTATCAATCAATCAATCATGTATTGATTAACTTTACAATAAGCCTAATAAAAAAAATCCTAATAAAGTCGATATTTTATATACAGGTCTTGAATTTGCCCGATGAGAGCCCAGTTATATATGGGATTTTATTATAGAAACGTACACAGTTCCCTAAGAAAGACTTTTTATTTGTTTTAGATAATCTAAAGCTAAATCTGAGCTGCCTGCCTCGGTGGCGTAGTGGGCGCATGCTCGACTGCCAATCAAGAGGTCCCGGGTTCGATCCCCAGGTCAGACATAGACTTAATATTGGATTTTTCCATTAGGAATTATCTTAGTATTATATTTAGTCTGGAACTGTGCCCGGTAGATGGCAATAGGCTCGCCCCCTATTACATGGGACCAATAACAACATACTGGCGAAATGTGGGTGTATCTACTATGGGACTGAGTCCTGGGTACACCTCTGCCTACCCTTTCGGGAAGAAGGAGTGAATGTATGTTATGTGTAAAGCTAGTTTCAGCTAATTTATCTTATACCAAGTATTAAAATTGTGTAGATCATTATTTAATTTGAATTTACCCAAATTTTTAGGTATACATACATGATGTTAGTAACTGTAACTCTCAAGATTTAAAGTAATAGACTAAACGCTTTCACTCCTCACCCATTCATTCGGAATCGTAGCCAGGCAAAGTCGCAGTGTACGGATCGCGTGATTCAGCGATATTTCAGGACAATGGCTGATCGGAGACGGTGCGATGTAATGCCGTGCGAATTAACTTTCCACCAATCAGAACGACGCCGTCAATCGACCGTTACAATCTCTTTTTTATTAGGTTATGGCGTCTTTATTTCATTTTTAGAAGTCGTTCATATGGGTCAATAAGCCACGCGATATCTTTAAAACTGACTGATAAAACTCACTTGCAGAAATTTTCTACTTGGAGAGCTGTTTTATATTTTTTTATTTTAAATAGGTCAGCGTTTATTATGATGTAGACAATGAATAAGAAAAGAACCGATATTCCCACGGGAACAAAGCCGCGGGTATTATACGCTATAGTTAGTAATTAACGCATAAATAATATGTTATGTTAATATGCGGGAAATAGAGTGCAGAGAAGGATAATAGACTGGAATTGCGGAAGACTGGAATTGCGGAGTGCTGTGCCAACCCCACCTGGTGTGGGATAAGGATAGGAAGATAATTAATAAAATATTTATACAGGGTTACTGGTTCAGTTAGCATCCTCTATCTATACCACCTAAAGATCATTTTACTCTTTTGCAATAACTTTCACTCGTGGAGCAAACTCTGAAAACGCGAATTAAATAATGGTGTAGATGCACCCCATTAAGTCTGAACAACTTTCAAAATAAAGATTTGCGAAATTGGATTTATTTCTGTTGACGGGTAGATGTACCCCTTGAGTATTAGGTACTAAATTTTTTTAACACGTTGTATAATGCCTGTATAAAGTTTGTTCAAAGCTAAGAAACAATATGAAACTGATAAAATATATACTTATATTTTTTTTAAGATAGTGAGTGACAAGACTAGCAAATCAGGTGCCTGATGGTAAGCATCATGATTGCCCATATCAGACACAGTGCCACCCAGTGTTTCAAAATTCAAAATTCTGCGCGGCACTGCACTGCGCCTGTCACCCTGAGATATGAGATGTTGAATCTCATCATGCCCAGTAATTTCGCTGGTAACAAATCACATATCAATATCAAAGTCACATCCCAACTGATTTCCACACTCATCACTTATCAAAGCCCAAAGCAGACACCCGTCACTCCACACAATCGGCCGCACGCAATAGCCTACACCACTACGTAGAAAGCATAACGTGTGTGCACGTGTAAAATGTAAAATGTGCTTTTTCATTGTGATGTGACAAAATAAAGAAGGAATGCTCGAAATTTTCACGGGAACAAAGTCGCGGTATTACTTTAATTAACACTAATATCTTTTGTCTTTAACACTATAATACTATTGGACGATATCAAGCTTATTTTAATAAATGATAAAAAGCAAGGCCGTATTAATTAATCTAAAACAATACAAAACCCAAACTGCCGGAAAGATAAACCAAAAGCCCTCCGGATAACTTAACGTGACGTCAATATACTACTAGGTATATACTAGCTCTGCCCCGCGGTTTCACACGCGTAGTCAGCATTCCCGTGGGAATATTTGGATAAAAAGTACCCTATGTGTTATTCAGGGTCTAAGCTACCTGAATACCAAATTTCAGAATACAGACCAATCTGCGTTCAGTAGCTTTGGCGTGAAAAAGTAACATCAATCTAACCAAAACCGCGCTAGATGGCGCTGGAGGTGAGTGAGAACTCGCAAGCGTTATTCCCGATATTCCTACGGGAACGATGTCTACACGGGTGAAACCGCAGGGCACAGCTAGTATTTTACAATTTTTTATTTTTTTTATGATAGTGAGTGACAAGAGGAGCAAATCAGGTGCCTGATGGTAAGCATTAAGCATCATGATTGCCCATATCAGACACAGTGCCAGCCAGTGCTTTAAAATTAAAAATACTGCACTGCGCCTGTCACCATGAGATATTAGATGTTGAATCTCGTCACGCCCAGTAATTTTGCCAGTAACATTTCCCTTCAGACCGGAACACAGTAATGTTTGCACATTACTGCTTGGCGGATGCATAACCGGCAAAGGTGTAGTACTTCCCCAGGCGGCCCGTTGCAAAAGAGGCCTACCACTACAAAAATCTCAAATTTCAGTACAATGTAAAACAGTTACGTGTGTAACAGGTAAACAAAACGCTAGCGTGATCTAACTCGACTCCAGCGCCATCTAGAACTGAAATTTGGTGTGTGTGTAGCTTAGACCTTGGAACACAACACAAAGGATACTTTTTCCCCGATGTCCCCACGGGAATTATGTCTACGCGGATGAAACCGCGGGGTACAGGTAGTATTATTATGACGTACCTCCGTAAACGGCCGCCCTCGCTTCGCTGATGATTTCCGCGGATGTCTTCCGTCGAGGAGCCGCGTAGAATGGTGCGCCTGCGCCGCGTCTCACACCTCTATCGCTCATCTTAGACTCTGCGTACATTATTACTTTATTACCTACACAAGTAGGTATACTATTATATAAAAGTAGGTGTGGCGTATATGTGGCGTAGTGGACGCAAGCTCGACTGCCGATCTTGAGGTCCCGGGTTCGATCCCCAGGTCAGGCAAAGTGTTTAATATTGGATTTTATTCATGTAATTCTTTCTGATAAATAAAGAATTTATTATAATAAAAAATTAACTTGGCTGGTATCAAATAAATTATAAAAAAAATTAGCTATCTTTTTTGTAACGATTTTTAAATGACTTCCACTTAGCTGTGTAAGCCACTGATAGTTCGTTGGCACAGTTACATGAACTGGGTCAGTAATATTATATCCAACGTCATTTTATTGTCTAACTGTAACGTCGTAATAGAATCAGTTAAATTTTAATAATTGGGACAACTTTTCATACACGATATTCTGGTCCCAAACAGGGCTAGAATTTTTCAGGTACTATGATTTCCAGGAGACTGATTTATACGAAAACTATAAGTTTTGGCCCGCGGTACGTAGTCTTCGTTCCCGTGGGAATATTGGGATAACAAGTCCCCTATGTATTATTAAAAGATATTAGTAGTTTTTGCGTGAAAGAGTAACAAACATCCACCCATCCATCCATCCTCACACACTTTCTCATTTTAATTATATTAGTAGGATATAAGTATTAGAGTAGGATTAATATAATTATAGTATGATTACACAGATCAGAGATGATCATGCGCACAAATATTTGACCTGACCGAGAAGTTGCCGGACAGAGTTACTGATGCCCAAAATCTAATTTGCTTCAATAGTCTCGATTGAAGCGCTGGCTAGTAGTGCAGACGTTTTATAGTTACGATGAGTTTTTAAATTAAATAATATATTAACTGAAATTACATTTATGTAATTATTATTATTATTGGAATTACGGTTGCGTAATTAATAAGTTATATAAATATTGACACATAAATTGGTTTTATACGAAATATATGAACTATAAACTACGAGTATGAATCATTTATCATGAATCTATGAATCATATATTTGACAGCCTGGTTTGCACAGATGGTAGTAACTCTGCTTTCTGTGCCGCAGGCCCCGGGTTCGATCCCCGGCCAGGTGGAACATTTGTGTGCATGAACATGTCTGTTTGATCTGTGTCTGGGTGTTATAAGCTTATATAAGTATGTATATCAGTCATCTGGTTACCATAGTACAGGCTTCTAGCCTAGTTTGGGAACAGATGACCGTGTGTGGAAGTTGTCCCATATTATGATTATTATTATATTATTAATTATATATATTATTAATCGCACTCAGGATTTGTGGTCACGCAGTTACAACCACTGAGCCAAGCGGCCAGTCATAAAGTATTGCTTCGATGAACAAATGACCTAATTCCGAGCATTCCCATCATTCACTAAAGGTGACTGTACACATTCATTCTTCTCGATTACCCGCTATGACTGGCATCAGTCGCAGATCACGCCATATAATACCATCTTCACATCGGTGAAAGAGTCACGTCAATGCCAACTACTCACGAATGTACAGGGGCTTTAAAATTCTATGAGGACAGTAACACGCGATAGCTGAAATGCAATTGGTGTCTATTTTCATTATTATCTATTTTTATAGTTATTATACCACGAGCCTCATATGTCCGTATTTAATATGTGCATTACAATTTACAATAAATTGCCCGAGAACATAAATATTTTAAAGGAAAATAATATTAAATTTTATTTACATAAATGGCTACTAGATAAATGTTTTTATAGTGTACAGGATTATATAAATTTGAAATAGACTAAAATGTATCTTATGACTGCCTCGGTGGCGTAGTGGGCGCATGCTCGACTGCCAATCAAGAGGTCCCGGGTTCGATCCCCGGGTCAGGCAAAAGTGTTAAATATTGGATTTTTCTATTAGGAATTATCTCAATAACTGCCTGGAGTCTGGAACTGTGCCCGGTAGATGGCAATAGGCTCGCCCCCTATTACATGGGACCAATAACATACTGGCGAAATGTGGGTGTATCTACTATGGGACTGAGTCCTGGGTACACCTCTGCCTACCCCTTCGGGAAAAAGGCGTGAATGTATGTTATGTTATGTATCTTATGCAATCTTTATGATATTAATATAATTTTTAATGATAATTGACATAAGAATAATAATTAATAATATGTCTGAAACATTTGCACGCCTGCTTGCAAGCTGAGTATCTACACTGACTTTTAGTTATTTAAGGTCCTATATTATAATGTATATGTATTTTGGCAAATAAAGTATTTGATTGATTGAATCCTAATCCTAATACTTCCTAATACTATTATAAAGGCGAAAGTTTGTAAGTATGGATGTATGTATGGATGTTTGTTACTCTTTCACGCCAAAACTACTGAACTGATTGTGCTGAAATTGGGAACGAAGATTATATTTATTATTATAATATACTAGCTGTGACCCGCGGTTTCACCCGCGTAGTCTTCGTTCCCGTGGGAATATCGGGATAAAAAGTACCCTATGTGTTATTCCAGGGTCTAAGCTACTTACGTACCAAATTTCAGCCCAATCGGTTCAGTAGTTTTGGCGTGAAAGAGTAACAAACATCCATACATACATCCATACTTACAAACTTTCGCCTTTATAATAGTATATATTAGGATTAGGATTAGGATTAGGATAGGATTAGGATGACTCATATATTCAATCAATATAGTATAATATATAGAATAGTACGCTAGCTCTGCCCCGCGGTGTCACCCGCGTAGTGTTCGTTCCCGTGGGAATATCAGGAAACAAAGTACCCTATATGTTATTCCAGGGTCTAAACTATCTACATACCGGATTTCAACCCAATCGGTTCAGTAATTTTGGCATGAGAGAGTAACAAACATCCATCCAGCCATCCATCCTTCCTTCCATCCTCACAAACTTTCGCATTAATAATATTAGTAGTAGGAGGAATAATGGATATACCTACATAATATTAAATAGAATTACTGCGGTAATCAATTCCTAGAATCCCCATATAAAATTCTATGACAAGAGTGGCACATGATAGTTTAAATGCAATTGGTTATTTTTATTTTTATATAGGTATAGGTACTTATCTATTATTATGGTTATCCCTACTGAGGGTTTTGAAGATTGTGATTTATAGCAACAAAAATATAAAAAAAAATATGCACATAATATTAATAAGCATTCAATATGCACCAAATGCAATACTGACTGATACCTACTGGCAACCCTTTTTTTTTTTTTTTTTTTTTTTTGAAAGGGGGGAAATGCCTTCGCACTTCCCTTCTGAAACGGGGGTGTCAGAAGGGGGAGTGTGGGACTTGCACCCACTAAAACCCCCCTGGGAACAGTCTTCCGCCGAGAGGTGGGGCGATATGGGGTCGCGGTTGCATTCACCATATCGCCCCAGCGGTAGGCCCAGAATGATTACTGGGCCTCAGCGCCTGTGGGGAGGATTAACTTTGTTATCAGGTTAATCCCCTAGGCTTGTGGGGTCATCGTGTAAACCGGCAAGTCCCCCGACTTTACCGGTGATCCCACTACGAAGGCAGAAGAAGGTGGGCAAACCTTCTCCTCCTTGCCCCTGTACGTCTGCGCCGGATCGGGTCAGCCAGAACATTTTCTTCCCTGACCCGCTCCGCGGCCTCTTTCTGCACCATGACGTTTTCGCAGAAAGAGACCATAGCCTGCCACGATTCCTTGCTATCGAGCATGGCGCTAACCACGCTCGACAGGGAGAGATCGCTCCCTATCTGCGCTGTCAGTCTGTGCCGCTGCAGTCCAAATGCGGCACACACCTCCAAGGTGTGGAGGGCCGTGTCTTCCAGCGCCCCACATTCGTGACAGGCTGGAGTTGGCTCCCTTCTTGCGATCCGGTACAGATACCTTCCGAAACATCCGTGTCCGGAGAGTACCTGCACCACCTGCTGCGGTCCGAGCCTGTCTACGCAAACCTACTGGCAACCCTTTATTATATACCTTCATATCGTATTATTTACATATTATGTTTCTAATTTCACGTATTTCTAGAAATTATTAATTTCTCTAAAAACAAAGTCATTAATTATGCTCCCATTGAAACTTACTAATTAGAAGAAATTTCAATCACTTTAGATTATAATTAAATTCATTTAACACTTTTCTTGAATTTATTTTTAACAATTCGTACATTATTAAAACGTAAAACGAATAATTATTAAAACGTAAAACGATTTCATGGCGAGGTCCTGCTACGCGGCGTAGCACCCGAGCGGCCCGCTACGCGCTCTACGCGACACTACTCATACACTCGTAGACCCTCGTAGCCGCGTAGCAAATCGTACGACAGACTGTGCGCAGACTGTGTAAAGAATTTATGAAATTCCTTTTTGTTTTGAAGATTTTTTTAAAAGATTTACGTATTTTTTTATTATATGCTCGTGTAATTGGATTTAAATTAACTATGTATGAACTAGGTACCTACATAGGTGGTTTGGGTTTAAATACCGGAACTATCATAGACGTAGCATTTTTTTCACTATGCTAAGACTAACTGTACCTACTTTATTTACATAATATTATGTTCGCTGTAAGGTGTACAATAAAGTGTTAATCTATCTATCTATCTATCTCAACAGATCTTTGGAAACAACACAGTAGAGTACTTTTTAGCGAGCTAAACTATAGCAACGAATTTATCTATCTATCTATCAATGCCTATCCAAACTAATCCTTACAAAGGAAATGCTGGTAAAAAAGTTGCCCGCCGTCCCGCCGTCTGGCAAGAATCCCGCTTAGATCTTTTAAACAACGCAAATGATTTTAATGAGGGTTGCATCAATTGACAGAGTGATTCAAGAGGAAGGTTTTTATATTATACGTTTAATGGTGTCCGAAGCGTCAGCCATGTGGTTACCGGATATATAATAGGGCCACCCCTTTCTCATCACTCATCCCGTGATAGCCGTGAGACCCGGCAGAGAGACTTATTCTGAGTGGGCAGCAGCGTTCTCCGGCACCAAGTATTCCAACTGCTGCGATCACCAAGCCGCACAACAAGCGTGGTGATTACGGCAAAATAACCCCATATGAATTGTTTATGGCGTTCTATGGGGGAAGCCTGTGTTCAGCAGTGGACGTCTTCCGGCTGATGATGTGTGTGATGTGATGATGTGTCCCAAGCGAAGCGAGGGCGAGTCGCTAATCCTACTAATATTATAAATGCGAAAGTTTGCGAGGTTGGATGTTTGTTACTCTTTTACGCCAAAACTACTGAACTGATCCTCCTCTCCATCCATCGGTTGTCTGAAAGAAATCGCTTATTAGCGATAAGACCGCCGCTTGTACATTTAAGTATAGTTTCTCTGTATCCTTTGTGTTGGTTCTATATAAGTGTGGTGTACAATAATGTATTATCTATCTATCTATCTATCTACTGAACTGATTGCGCTGAAAGTCGGTATGTAGATAATTTAGACGCTGGAATAACACATAGGGTGCTTTTTATCGCGATATCTCCGCGAACGAAGAATTCACAGCTAGTAATATTATAAATGCGTAAGTAACTCAGTTCTGTTACGCTTCACCTCAAAACCGCTGAACCAAATTTGGTGACTTTTGATATAGAGATAGATGGGACCTTAGGAAAGGGCACAGGAACAATAACTTCGCGTCTGAATCCGCGGGGTACAGTTAGTGTTAATATACAAATATTATTACGATCGGGACGTGCCGTATTCCAACAATAAGTTTACAAGGCAGTGTTGTCTTGGTTACCGATTACAAACAATGAGTAAGAAGCCTTAACATTCTCCTCTACGCACTGTTTATAGTGATTACTGCCTCGTCGGCGAAGCGGGCGCAACTCCTGATTTTTTTTCAGATATTTTAGGATTTCAGACCTCGCTCTGTCGCACAGATATTCTTTTCTTCATAGATTTTATCATAACACTAGTGTGAACAAAGCGGCTTTCCTCGCTCGCAATTACGAAACATGAGAGTTTTATACCAAAACTTTGACGCTCTTTTTGGACCCCTTAGAATGTGAATTTTCAAAAATCCTTTCTTAGCACACGTCCAGACAACGAAAAGAACCTACATTCCAAGTTTCAAATCTCTTATAGTATCAGTGGTTTGGGCTCTACGTTGCATGTCAACCAGTGAGTCATTTAGGATTCTATAATATAATATAGTGATAATATAACATCACGCCTTTTTTCCAAAGGGGTAGGCAGAGGTGTTCCCAGGACTCAATCCCATAGTAGCTTAGGTACACCTACATTTCCCCATTATGTTATTGGTCCCATGCAGTAGGAGTTAGGAGGCGAGCCTATTGATATCAACTGGGTACAGTTCCAGATTGCTGTCATTGATATAACTCCTAATGGAAAAATCCACTGACACTTTACCTTACCTAGGATCGAACCCGGGTTTCTGACGATCAGTCGAGCTTGCTACCATTACGTCACTACGCCGAGGCAGGCACCAAGGCAAAAGGTTTTATCTATAAGATATATTTCTGTGTATTATATAACAGCCCCGAGTTCTCAATAAGAAAAAGGTGCGTTTATAGGTTAGCTCCTACTCTGCTCAGTATCCTGCTGAGGTTCGCTTCGGTTGGAAGGGAAAAATTGTGAAAAAATTACAGGGCATTCTCATGTCTCGTCATTATGACAAGCGCAGTAACTGTAGGTCTACCCTATGAGCTTTCATACAAATAGAGACGATACTCATTCAAAACAACCGTAAAACGCCACTTTGTAGAATTATAAAAGAATTTTTCTATGTGGTGTAGAATATACGTAGCTTTTCTTCCATCACTAATTCAAGTAAAAGGTAGCAGAGATCAGTACATATTTATTTATAATTTATTTATAATATGGGACAACTTGCACACACGATCATCAGGTTCCAAACTAGGCTAGAAGCCTGTACTGTGGTAATTAGATGACATTAATACATTATACTTATATAATCTTGTCATCACCCAGACACAAATTAAATAGACATGTTCATGCACACAAATCTTTGATCTGGCCGGGAATCGAACCCGGGGCCTGCGGCACAGAAAGCAGAGTTACTACCATTTGAGCCAACGAGGCTGTCAATACCCGGTTGTCAGAAAGAGATAAACACAGGTTCACAGCGACTGACTTGACTCAAGGCAATTAGCTTGATTTGAGTTCGCCCGGCGAACTGCTAAGGTCAAAACAGGGTAAAACAGAAGGTAAAATGCATCTGCCTCAGTTTGTATAAAAATTAAAAATCATAGAGCGTACCTACCTAAATAAATGCATTGTATTGGACCTCGAAGTCTTGAGCATCACGTGCCATTAGCGAACGTCGCGCCATGCTCTTTACGTTAACTTACATAAATTATTTTTAATTTTTATAGTATGTATAGATGATTAAAATTTTATTACCATTTTTTTTAATAAACACCACGTTTTTATGGCAAAATGAAACTTGGATGACTGATGACAATAGTAGACGTGATTAGACGCAAAGTGATTAAAATGAATGTTCATAATAGAGGTTTTATACATTAATAATAATATCTGGATGACCGAGCTTTGCGCGGTATTTTTTTTTTTTTTTTAATAAAATGTCATTTTTAAAAAATGATTCCTAGCTAGATCGATTTATCGCCCCCGAAACCCCCAATATACTAAAATAATAATAATAATAATAATAATAATAATAAAAATAAAATTATGAAAATCGTTGGAGCCGATTCCGAGATTCCAATTTTATACAAGAATTGCTCATTTAAAGATATAAGATTTGCATGTACACAAAAAAAAATACCATTTGGTTAAAAACTCCGTGATACATTTAAAGGTGAGACTACTCGACAATAGATGGCGCTATAAATATTGAAAAATATACACATCAATTCAATTCAATTCTTATTTTGTGGCTTACAATACTTAAATATACACATCATACACTAGATAGCGCTAATTGTAGTTTATGTTACAATAGATACGCAAAAGAACAGTGATATGCAAAAGCGACGAGACTTCAACTTTTTATAACTTGTCTAATTTAGTTTTGTTCAATCAAATCACAAACTTTCATCAAATTCATCAAATTTTATCATATCCTTAAATTTGGTACATAAAAGGTATCTTAACGGGTAATAAAATATTCAGTTGATAAATTAAGAACCCTCTTAGAACCTAATTTACGGACTTAAGGCCTAAAAATAGAATTTTGTTTATCTGACAGCTGTCATTTTTTATGCCTTTCCCTACCAAACTAAATTCTATGTAATTAATTAGTAATAATCTACATTTTAACACGGTTTGAAAAAGATTTTATTGGTTTCGTTGCAATTTGCGTTTCACTTTCACATGTGTTTCCACCGCTTGTTGTGAATGACAAGTGATAGATATGACTAACTGACAGGCAGAGCCGACAGACTGACAGATGACATTTTAGTGATTTTAATTTAGGTTGGAACTAGGAAATAAACCTTGTTTCATCGGAATTTTGAAATAATTCTAAATATTTATTGTTTTCGGAAATAAACAACTAAATTAATAATATACGCAAAGCACTGTGTGAAGTAGATATAAGATTTATCTATGTTTGTTAGGTATGTATTATAGAGGTACCTACTTTTATTTGTTCATCATCATCTCAGCCAAACTGATGTCCACTGCTGAACACAGGCCTTCCCCATTTTTTTAGTACGTGCGTTTTATCTTGGCGAGTCTGAACTGTTGGTCTGAACATAGGCTCTGAACTTAAGCGCATCAAAACTCGTGAAGAAAACTGTTAATTAAAATTCAAACTGAACATTACATTTACAATAAACATTGGTTCGTAAATTAGTTTATCTGGGAATAACAGTTTTCTTCACGAGTTTACGTGCGCTAAAGTTTGTAGAGCCTATGTTCAGCCTCGCCAAGATAAAACGCACATACTGTACATACATAGTTATTATAAATTGAATACAATTTGGTCACACTCGGTCGCTAAATATAAGGTACCTTTACTTGGATACGGGTGTTAAATATCCAGCGGAGTTCACTGCTGGATATTTAACTAACGGCTGAGATGATGAAGGATTAGGATGTGACTTTCTATTGCAGGAATCTATGAAACACATTAAGTAGACCATGGAAAATGCGTTGTGCTTGCTATCAGATGTATGTAGACTCTGCCTGGACTTGCCTGGAGTACACAGCATCAGTGACACCAGCCATTTGATGCAGGATTTATTAACTTACATAGGAATAAAGGTAAGTTGAGTATGGAAGTTTAGATACCTACATAGATAGTTAGATTTTTTTTTTATGATAGTGAGTGACAAGACGAGCAAATCAGGTGCCTGATGGTAAGCTTGCCCATATCAGACACAGTGCCACCCAGTGTTTTAAAATTCAGAATTCTGCGCGGCACTGCCACTGCGCCTGTTGCACCCTGATATTAGTTGTTGAAACTCATCATGCCCAGTATTTTCTCTGGTTCATTGCCCTTCAGACCGGAACACAGTAATGTTTGCACATTACTGCTTGGCGGATAAACTATTATTAGGTACACTACAATCAAGAAACCTTAAATTTCAAATACAATTATAACAATACATAATGTAACAAATCCAGTGGACCGTGCAGGGAGAGGAGAGTACAGTAAATCACATTTGGTCGGTGGTGTGACAGAAATAGTAAAATCATCTCAGCTATAGAACGTCCACTGCTGCTAGGCCTCCCCTATAGATTTCCATCCAGTCCGGTTGTAAGCGGCCCGCCTCCAGTATGTTCCTGCCGTCCTTATCAGATTGTCTGTCCACCTTGTGGGTGGACGTCCTACGCTGCGCTTGCCGGTCCGTCGTCTCCATTGGAGTACTTTAGTGCCTTTAGAACTTTGCAACAGTTAAATAAAAGGCTATATTTTAATTTTTGCAGATATCATTAGGTGACTCCTTGCCGGAGAGTATCTGTTCAAGATGTTTGTACAGAATAGAAGCAATGAAAGACCTGAAGGAATGTGCCCTCAATAATGATAGATACATGAATGCTCTATTAAATGAAGACTGTGAAACTGTACATGAGGTTTGTATGAGAATAATGTTGTTAAATAATGGTTTCTTTACAATATATTTCTCTTTTTCGCACCCGTTCAATGCATATGTGCTGTCTCGTTCTAACCCCGGGGACATGGTTTGCCTTGGTTACTGTGCTAGTAGGGCTCGAGTAGGTAATAAATTGTTACTATAGCACAGAACAAATAATAATACTACGTATAGAATGTACACTGTCATCTGCCCACCAATCGGGCCTTCCTAACCCCGTGAGCAAATATTGAGCTCTGGACTTGATTGAGACAAACAAAAAAGAAATTTACTTTACCCTGTAGAGATTGAAAATTTATTTTAGCCCCGCTCTGGTACTCAACAATGACGGACTTTTTTTAAACTGCAATATTTATTTATTTATAGGTATCACTACCAAAGACGTCAAAAAAAATTATGACAGAATTAGTGGTAAGTGGTAAGCTTATTTTTTATTAGAATATTTTAAAAACATGCTTATATAATATTATCAGATGGTCCTTGTGGTTTGCCTCGATGGCGTAGTGGTTCAAAAGCGCTACTGCCGATTATGAGGTCCCAGTCTCGGTGCCCAGGTCAGGCAAAAATTGCACCTAGGAATGGCTACATACACGTATGCAGAAGCCTACTCCTTCGGAAAAAAAGCGTTTCTTATTCCACTTGTAGAACATTTCGCCAAACCCAACTTACACATTATTATTTTAATTGTACTTTTTTGTAATATTTTTTTTATTATTTTTAGGGTGACCATCCGGAAAAAGTAAACGAATATTTACAAATAGAAGAAAGTCACAGGGAGAAAAGGAAAAAGAAATGCAACACTGAGAATCACACCCAAAGTGTTAGTATGTACCTATTGTATTTAAAATATAGTCCGGCCCGATTTTGAAAATTCTCAGGCTGACATGCTTTTTTTTTATAATAGTGAGTGACAAGACGAGCTAATCAGGTGCCTGATGGTAAGCATCATGATTGCCCATATCAGACACAGTACCACCCAGTGTTTTAAAATTCAAAATTCTGGGCGGCACTGCACTGCGCCTGTCACCCTGAGATATTAGTTGTTGAAACTCATCATACCCAGTTATTATAATGCAGTAATATAATGCAATGCCTGCAGGCTTGTTTTATTGTAGTATTTTGTATGTTAAATATTTTGTTTATTTCCAGGATGTTCATCCGGAAAAAGTGAACAAATATTCAGAAGTAAATGAAAGTCCTAGGGAGAAAAGAAGAAATAATAGTAACACTGAGAATCGTACTAGAAATGTAAGTATGTACCTATTTTAAATTATAACATACTAGCTGTGCCCCGCGGTTTTACCCGCGTAGTACTATTCCAATCAAATCAGCTCAATCGGTTCAGTTCCTTTACTAGCTTAACCGTAATATTAGCTTAACTGTTGTAATATTAGTGTTTGTCAAAATATTTTCTTTATCCATAGCATGAGCAGCAAAGAATATCAGTGAAGCCATTAGAAGAATTATTACAAAATCCTAAGAAGAGAAAAGTAAAGGTAAATTAAAAAATTCTTTAATAATATTATATATTATATGAAAATATTATATGGAAATATAAGGTAGACTGGGCAAAAAAACATAAACATACGATCACGCCTTTTTCGCGAAGCGGTAGGCAGAGGTGTACCCTGGACTCAGTCCCACACCCACGTTTGGCCAGTATGTTATTAGTCCCATGTAATAGGGGGCGAGCCGGGCACAGTTTCAGGCTACAGGCAGTTTTAAATAATTTTAACACTTACCCTGACCTGGGGGTCGAACCCAGGACCTCATGATCGGGAGTCGAGCTTGCGCCCGCTACGCCACCGAGGCAGTCGAGTTTCAGCAGACACCAACCGTACTTCTAATACATTTCTATTCCAGACTTCAAAAGACAATGTAAAGAAGAAAAGGAACTCCACCACAGACAAAGAATCACAAGACACTACACACAGGGACATAAAGAAAGAGAAGAGACGTTCTACCTCCGACACTAATGATAGAGAGGATGGTGAATTTAAGTGTAATGTAAGTACAATTAAGGTTTTGTAACATCTGAGAGACCGGGCTTTGTTCGTAAAGAACAATAACATTTTCAAGATAGATACTATTTAGCTAGAATAAAAATAACTACAAAAATAATTATGTCCAATTAAAATAGGCTTAGCTTTAAAATTAATGGAATGAATTATAAAAATTAAGGTTTGCACTATATCTGTGTCGAAAATCACGTGTCACAAGACAAACCTAATCTAACCTACAGAAGTCCGCTTGCTCAAAGTAGCAGAATCGGATCTGGCGCTTCGCCGGCTGCTGCCGCGGCACGGTCGCTTGGCTCGCGCTTTGTGGTCATAAGACATAAGACAACCCTAACCTACAGGAATCGACTTGCTCTGAACTTTATAGTGTAAGGCCATTATTTTTTATAGTTAAACCGTTACTTTTTATAGCTAAGACCTTATTTTTAAAGCTTAACACTTTCAATGGGGACATAGGAGGTGGGCACGAGTGTAAATGGTCTGCTCCAACGTTTTCTGCATTTCAGATATGTGACAAATCATGTTCAACACAAAAGAAGCTATATCTCCACCAACGCACTCACTCCAAGAAGTTATTCTGTCCGCTGGACGCGTGCGGGAAGAGCTTCGCTTGTAACGGAGACCTACAGAAGCACATTCGCTCACACACCGGGGAGAAACCTTACAATTGCAATTTGTGTGACAAGAGCTTTGCACAGAACGTCACCTTAAAGTCTCATAGGATAGCCATTCATGGAGGGGTATGAAGTCTGCGCTAGTCATTTTATATTGGATTTATTTTTGACTTTGATTTGACACACGTTGGTCATTGATTGTAATGTGGTGATCATTACCTTTCATTAAGATGGAGAAAATCTTATTAGGGTTCCATACCTCAAAATGAGAAATAGGAACCCTTATCACTTTGTTGTCCGTCTGTCTGTCTGTGTGTCAAGACCCTTTTTCTCGGGAGCGTAATGAGGTATCAAATTGAAACGCATAACTCAGGTCCACGGTCCCTTGCTGCTGTAAAAAAAACAAAACTTAGTCAAAGCAATCAAAAGATACGGCTATTTTACTGCGCGTTTTCATACTTATACTACGGTGTGTGACTGCCTCGGTGGCGTAGTGGGCGCATGCTCGACTGCCAATCAAGAGGTCCCGGGTTCGATCCCCAGGTCAGGCATAGTGTTAAATATTGGATTTTTCCATTAGGAATTATCTCAATAGCTGCCTGGAGTCTGGAACTGTGCCCGGTATATGGCAATAGGCTCGCCCCCTATTACATGGGACCAATAACATACTGGCGAAATGTGGGTGTATCTACTATGGGACTGAGTCCTGGGTACACCTCTGCCTACCCCTTCGGGAAAAAGGCGTGAATGTATGTTTATGTTATGTATGTTTTCATACTTTGCGCAACGGGCTATAAACCTCTAGGGATTTTCCCGTTGGCCTGGCGTTATGAAATTTCGCAAGAAGCAATATCTTTTATCACAAGTAAAGGGAAAATCATAAAACCGTAAAATTTTGCAAACCAAAAAAAGTGATTACTAACATAGCGGTATCTAGATACGGAACCCTACACTAAGCATACTAATCAAGGTATGCCTTAACTAATTTATTTTATTTTTACTGTCAATCACTTAATATTTAATACTTTTATAGATTAAGCAGTCTATTCGCTTGTACTGTATGAATGGTAGGACGGCGGGAACACGCTGAATGTGGGCCACTTACAACCGGACTGGACGGAAATATAACATACATTCACGCCTTTTTCCCGAAGGGGTAGGCAGAGGTGTACCCAGGACTCAGTCCCATAGTAGATACACCTACATTTCGCCAGTATGTTATTGGTCCCATGTAATAGGGGGCGAGCCTATTGCCATCTACCGGGCACAGTTCCAGACTCCAGGCAGTTATTGAGATAATTCCTAATGGAAAAACCCAATGGACGGAAATATGGGGGACACTATCATAGGCCTATGATCAGCGGTGGCTGAGATGATGATAATATGAAAATGCCACAGTAGCTAAATTAGTAGAGTGCCGCCACTCGGATTGGTGTGGGTTCAAATCCCGCTCATGAGAAATTTTTTTGAATTTTTCTGATCAGAGCAATTGAAATCGCTGTCTGCGCAGTTTCTTTATTTATATGTATTTATTTTTTTACTTTATTTATACTTCGACAGAACTTTGGCTCAATAACACTAACGAAGTCATAATAATTTCAAAGAAGTACATAGTACATAGTAGGTATATAATATACATAAGTGAATAAATATTAATAATAAATATATCATCATTCAAAAAGTTTCACAAATTCTTCTCACACAACTCCAGGCAGATAGTTGTCTGTTGCCGCAACACGAAACTCAAAAGTTGCCCTGTGCGGAGCCCTTAGTATTGATTTTACGGTATTTTTCCATCACATAGCATACTTCATGCATACTCTTGTAAATAATGATTACAAAAATAATGTGCATGTATTATTTATTATGTTTTAATAATAAAACTGTATTTTGTTAATAAAATAGTTTTAATATTTATAACATCCTTATTTAAATAGTCATACTATGATATAATACATTCCTATTAAAGGTGAACGCACACCTGTCCTCGTCGTATCGTCCGAATCGGATATGTGTGCGTTCAGCTTATACGATAAACAATTTTCGAAACCTTATTCACAAAATAATAATCCTACTAATATTACAAATGCCAAAGTTTGTGAGGATGGATAGGAGATGTTTGTTACTCTTTCACGCAAAAACTACACAACCGATTGGGCTGAAATTCGGTATATAGATAGTTTAATAACTGGAATAACATAAAAAGTAGTTTATATCCCGATATTCCCACGGGAACAGACTTCGCGGGGCACAGCTAATTAATGAAATCGTGGTTACATTTATAAATACAAATTATACTTACAATAATTATCACACATAATTATTGAACAACGTGAACTTGATTCAAAAAGGTTAAGGTTAAACGTCACCCATACAATACACAGATATGAAGACATAGGGAATAATTTTCCACTCAATTGTTGGCTCTGGATCTAGCCTTAAGGGTCGTTACACATCTGACGGAATATGCGTCGAGCGTACCAACTGTTGTACTAACGCATCATCGGTTGAGTGTACAAGGTTGAATGTTTTATCACACATTTGTCCGTTCTGACGTTACGCAACCAATAAGACGCGACGCATCTTCCGTTAGATGTGTAAGGACCCTTATTTGCGCGAAAACATAATTTGTTAAAGAAAACCGTATGATTTTTTTTGCTATTTAAAAGAACATTAACATAACCTACAAGCTAAGGTTTTTACAATTTTCATAAATACGAAGAAACTGTAAGGTTTAAAAAATATGTTTTCACGCAAATAAAGGCCAGATCCAGAGCTAACCACAAATAATTGAGTGGAAAATTATTCCCTATTTCTTCATATCATTTTGTATGGGTGAGGTTTAACCTTAAGGTGTCGTATCTACCCGTCAACCTAAAAACAACTTGCAAAAGTAAGAATTGCGAAACAAGGAACCTGAAAAAAATTGCGGAAAAAGTCTTAAAAAAAATGAAGCACCATAGTAAGCTAGCTCGCTAATACAAACATGACGGCACGCACACCACAGAAACAATACTAGTTCATGTGAAAAAAGCCAGGGGATGTGTACATGTCGTCATGTTTGTTTTAGCGAGCTTGCTTACTATGGTGCTTCACTGTTTGTTTTATAAGACCGTCCACCTTTTTTTCTAGGTACATGTAGTGGAAATTAGCAAAAAATCCGCAAAAATCAATTTTCCATACAAACTCGCCAATCAGCTGATCCATTTTGTAAGGGACGTCTCAAGTCTTTTTTTGCAAATTTCTCAATCCTAACTTTTGAAAGTTCATTTTAACAGATAAGATGCATCACCTTAAGTATTACTACGCAGTTTTTAAACTCATTACATAATATATAATTAATGGAATGCATAGAAAAGGAGTAGGAACGTGCACACTGCCACCACGAGACCGATGATGAGAGAGTCGCGTCGCTTGCGAGCGTTTATACGGTATATTAGGCTGTTTAACATCGGGAACCTGAAAAAGAATTGTATTTAATATAATAAACTGGTCAAATGCGACTGCCTCGGTGGCGTAGAGGGCGCATGCTCGACTGCCAATCAAGAGATCTCGGGTTCGATCCCCAGGTCAGGCAGTGTTAAATATTGGATATTTCTATTAGGAATTGTCTCAATAACTTCCTGGAGTCTGGAACCCCCTATTACATGGGACCAATAACATACTGGCGAAATGTGGGTGTATCTACTATGGGACTGAGTCCTGGGTACACCTCTGCCTACCCCTTCGGGGAAAAGGCGTGAATGTATGTTATGTTATGTCAAATGCGAATGGGACTCGCATATGAAGAGTTCCTCTACCCATCATTTATCTATTACCTTGTCCTTTATTCTACTAGCTGTGCCCTGCGATTTCACCCGCGTAGACATCGTTCCCGTAAAAATAGCGGGGATAAAAGTACCCTATGTTTTATTCCAGACTAAGCTACCTGCCTACAAAATTTCAGCTCAATCTGTTCAGTACAATACGACAGGTCCTAATACGGTCTTGTAGATTCTCCCCTGAACTCCTTC
This sequence comes from Hemistola chrysoprasaria, assembly GCA_947063395.1. Lineage (NCBI taxonomy): Eukaryota > Metazoa > Arthropoda > Insecta > Lepidoptera > Geometridae > Hemistola > Hemistola chrysoprasaria. The sequence continues at coordinate 9,458,231 of OX346729.1, forward strand.
TAACTAGGGTCTACTATCTAGGGTCCCCTTTGGGCATGCGTGGATGACCATATTATTATTATTATAAAAATAGTTACTTGTTGGTAATGTTGTTGAAGGTGGTCTGCATACGTTTGAAGGCGTGTCGTTGTGAGGCGAGGTGCTCGCGAGCTTCCATCGCTATGTTTATCTGCTCGTCCACTAGAATGTGTGAACTGAAATCAAATGTTTACAGGTTTACTTTTACCAAAAATAAATTATATATCTTCCTTCACTATTATGATACCCTAGTATTTCCAAACGAAAAAAATATAAAATCGAATTATAAATATAGGTAAAAATTTGTTGTTTTTTAAAAGACTCCTCCATGTGTGTTCCTGGGTGAACAAGTGAGTAGGTGAACAAAGGACACTACATTTGTCGAATCAATTCACCCAGGTCAATACACCCAGGTGAATTGATTCAGAGGTTAATCGAAGCGACTTTTTTATTGCAGTTTGTTCACCCAGTGCCCCGGCCTTCTGTGCCGGAAGCTCTGAATCGATTCCCGGCCTGGTCAAACGTTTGTGTGCATGAGAATATATCTGTTTTGATATTATGTGTTATACATGCATATATAAGTATGTATAACAGTCATCTGGTTACCATAGTACAGGCTTTGCCTAGTTTGGGCCAAGTTGTGTGGAAGTTGTGAAAAAAAAAAAAAAACTTCACACCACACAGTTAAAAACACAGCGATTGAGTCGCTTTTCGGTAGCTTGACACAGTAGCCAAACACTACATTCCACACACATTTGGATTCAGATGCCAGTCGATTTAATGTAAAGTAGACGGTCTTTTGGGTTCTAATTGTAACTTATTAACTTGTTAGTAGTCGTATTATATAAGGGTACCTGTGTAAATGGTTGGCCTCCTTAGTGTACTGGTCTCGGCGACTCAGGCCGGAGCCAGCCCCCGGGGGAGGCGAGCTGCCGCGGAGCAACTCCTCGCGCTCGCGGCGCGCGCTCACACGGGCTGATGTCTTTGTGAACTCTTGCTGGTAGTCCTGGGGCAAATGTTTAAATTTAAAAAAACCTCTTCTTCCTACTCCATCATCACGTCACTAATATTTATTGTGTTTGAACAATGGAATGATCTTAATGAGTACAGTATGTTTGTTATATCTTGGCTCTAAACATAGGCTCTACAAATTTTACCACATGTAAACTCATGAAGAAAACTGTTTGTATTAATGATTGAACTGAACTGAACATTACATTTATAATGAACATTTGTATACAATACATATTTGTTTATCTGGGAATAACAGTTTTCTTCATGAGTTTACATGTGCTAAAGTTCAGAGAGCCAATGTTCAGACTTGCCAAGATAAAAGGATTGATGAAAGGATATACATACCATTAATATTTCTCTATGTCGCTTGATTGTGTGCATAGTGGCCGTGCCACTTGGAGCTAGATCTGCCATTTTATCATTGATTGATGATAACTGAAAATATTTACTAAAGTTTATTATAGTAATTATTAGCAAAATTCTTCACAGGAGTAGTTTTTTACAGGAGTAACTCACTGTTAAGACATTCACTATCTCTTCTGCCGATCATGAGGGGGTTGTATTGTAATGTTATGTAAAATGGACTCCTTTTCCACACATAGACTCTTATCAGGTCAGTTATCCGTGAAGTCATGGCTAGTCTAGCCAGCCTAACTCCACCCTAAGCTCAGAAGCTTCCTAGTAACTTGAGAGGGTGGATCCCCAGATTGGGCACAGTTTTGTTGGGTTTTCCTTTTTAGGAATTTTCTCATTGATAACCTGTTATTAGAAACTGTGCCCGGTAGATGGCAATTAGCTTGTTCCATGGGTATTACATGGGTCCCAAAAAAAAACATAACTGATAAAGTGTGGATATACTTACTTTAATGGGACTCACTGAGTCCTGGGTCCTCTGATTACCTCTTTGGGGAAAAAGGTGTGTTTTTATGTGTATATCTCACCTTATTAAGTAGTTGTTGCAGCTCCATAGACATAGTATCAAACATGTCATCACTGTTTATAAGAGGAACAGACTCTGAGCTCAGCCCTGAGGTGCTGGGGCTGATGCCAAGCTTACTGAATGCTACTAACTTCATATCAATGTCATTCTCTAGGTGACGGGCTTGCTTCCGCAGTTCTGAAAAAGGTTATAATATTATCCTTACATAGTATAAGGCAAGTTGACTTCCTGCATTATCTGTATTTTTTTTTATGATAGTGAGCAGATGACAAGACAAGCAAATCAGGTGCCTAAGCATCATGGTTGCCCATATCAGCAGTGCCACCCAGTGTTTTAAAATTCAAAATTCTGCATGGCACTGCACTGCACCTGTCACCCTGAGAGTTGTTGAATCTCATCATGCCCAGTAATTTTGCTGGTAACATTGCCCTTCAGACCGGAACACAGTAATGTTTGCACATTATAGCTTGGCGGATGATTAACTGGCAAAGGTGTGGTACTTCTCAGGCGGCCCCCTGCAAAAGAGGCCTACCACTACATAAAAATGCTTAGATCTTTATAGAAACCAGTGTATTTTAATGCAGTTTTCACTGCTAAACATAGGCCTCCCCCATAGACTATTCATATGGGGGATTTTGCCGTAATGACCATACTTAGCAGGCTTAGTGATAGCACTAGTTGGAATACTTGGAAACGGAGTGCTGCTGCCCACTCTCCGAATATATCCCTCTGCATGTTTAACAGGTTGTTTAAAAGGTGTCTGTTAAAATTAAGGTACAATATGCATTCTGTTGTAATATAAATAATGTGTTTACATTATGTTTATTCCAACAGAATGCATATTTTATTTACATTATGTATATTCCAACAGAATGCATATTGTACCTTCTTTTTAACAGACACCTTTTAAATAATTTTTGTAATATTACTATTATGTATATCATCAGGAAGACATTGCTTGAAGCGATAAGGCCACCCATTGTTGACCAATAAGAATGACTATTTATATAATTTTTTACTTGTTTATTATTTTTATTTCGGTTTCAATAATGAGTATTGTATTGTTTACAAGTTTCTCTACACTACTAGTCTCTGTAGTAACCTGTAGCGTAGCGCTGACCCATCTAAGTATGGACAATGCTTAACTACACTCAATCAAGAACGTCTGGCGACTGGTGAAACTACGCTACGAACACTGCAAGTACAATAAGAAGTTATTATAGTAGGAAATACTAAAACAGTAAAAGGTATATTAACAGGCAAAGAGACTGAAAACTGAAAACAGCTATGAAAAGACAAGAAAATAAAAACATTTCGGCTTCATGTTGCTACGTCATCCATACTGTAGGTATGAAAAGGTATAACCGTATTTTCTTACCTTCCCATGAGGAACTTGATATTGTAGACATTGTTTCTCGAGATGTATTTGCCGATATCATTAATAATCAGATTGTTTTTTTGCAATAAAAACTATAGGATTTCCTATTATTTTGTTTACTTCGTGTCTTTTTTCATTTGACAGCTCTCTGACTGCCTTGACAACTGACAACTGACATTTATTGGTATTGGATATTGACAGCAGCATCATTAGACATTTGGCGTCGAATCTAATTCTTTCTAATAATCTAAAATGCTACACATTATTGCATTTGCTTGACTTGATTAGTGCCTTGAGCTTAGGGCCTTGCTAATGGCTAATGGCGCAGGGCTTCCGTAGGTATTCGTTAATACTATAATTTATTCTGTGGTATAGGGTCCCCTCATAGACTTTTAAGTCATTTTTAGAGTTCCGTACCTCAAAAGAAAAAAAGAAACCCTTACAGGAAAGATCCTATAAGGGTTCCTTTTTTCCTCGGACGGACAACAAAGCGATTTGTTGTCCGTCTCTCTGTCAATCAAGACACTTTATGACGGGAACGCGTGGAGGTATCAAGTTGAAATTTATATCAATTACTCAGATAGACGGTCCCTTGTGACTGTAAAAAAATTATACGTAAAAAAAAGTTAACGCCATCAAAAGTTAAGGCCATTCGGGATTAGATTTCGGGAAGAGTTTTGTTCAGGTATCTAGGTATGGAACCCTACACGCATAGCATACGTATGCCTTTACAATTTATTATTGTTATGTTAACTACTGAGCAAGTCAACACCGTATTAATTATAGTACCTATCCTTATTTATTGTCTTGCCGTTTGTGACTAGCAACAGTGTAATGATTTACGTAATATTAATATTAAGCTCATAGAATATCGAGTTCCTCGGCTAAGTTAAGAAAGTCATAAGGGTTGTGTTGAGTGTTGACAATCAATCCTCTTTAACCAAGGTTTGTCGTATTTTGGTAAAAGCCAAGAATTTTCTACCCAATGGCACAGAATACTAATCAATGGTACAAAATCCTTGGTTACAAAAGCATCCTTGATAAAGAGATGCAACGCGACACAGATACAGGATATTTATCTTAATTTAAATTTGGCGCTAAATGTTATGTAGTCTCTCTTTTTCACTCTTTGTGGAAGACCCTTGTAAGTGAAAGAGATAGCAACTTTGCAGGCGGTTCAATTATAAAAAAAATAATTAATACGCTTATACTTCATTAAATTGATAGTTTTGTTGTAGTTAATCAAGAATGCGAATCAATATTAAGTCAATATTATAAAGAAAACAATAATTTAATATGAAAATATGTAGGTATAATATATATTACGCAATTTTACCTATCCTGCAGATATTATTATTTTTTAAAATAAAATTGAGTTGAGCCATAATGCCCTCTAAGTCAAAGCAATTTAGTGTTAAAATCATATGGATCGTTATTTGTCTGACGTATTCTATCGAACACTTTCGACCGTTAGCTATCTCCTTTTTACAAGTGTGTCTGAGCATAAATCTGTTCTGCTTACACAACGTTACCCCACCCATGGCCGATGGCAGTGGCGGTCAGGCAGTTGTCTTTCTTTCTTTGGGAATAAATATGATTTCGCAAGTGTGCTGTGTTCAATTTGTATTTTATTCGTATTCTTAGACATAATAATATTTTTGTGGTCGTGGATTAAACAGTAGAATTATGTTTAGTATATTGCTGATAGAGTTAGATGTGCAAATTCAATTTTTATGAAAATATAGTAGATAATATAGAGTTACCTTATTGTATAACAAGGATAAGAACAGCTCGATAGTGCTGTCAAAATGGCTGGGAACACGGCAATCAGCAATAAACTGAAGAATGTTAACTTTGATAAAATATGTCGAGCTTGTTTGGAGATAAAAAGAGACATGAGACCTTTATTCGAGCAGCTGACGGCGACGATGCTGATGGGCATTTCGAAAGTGCAGGTGAGATGACAAAATAAATGAGATATTTTTGGAATTTTGGATGTAATTTTGTCTCTGTCGCACTCGTGGAAAACGCGCATAGGTCGTGTCAGTAGGTAGCAGCCGTCCCTCACTGCGTCATCTTTGTTTAGAAGTCATTGAATATTGAACAATTCGAGCTTCCCAGGTAGGTGCGAACGGGATTCTTGAAATTATTTTGAGAAATGTGATTCTGTCTCCCTCGGATGTACGCATCGGCACGCACGCGAGATGAGATAAGCGATGCGTAGTAGGTATTGAGCCAATCGAAATTGACATGGGACTCGGGACTTTGTAATCATTGAGTTGGTAACCTATCTCTATCTATGAATCATCTCTGTCTATGCGTATACAATAAATTAATACCTACGAAAAGTACTTTTTATAGTGTGTACACTATACCTATCAATCTGTAACTGTATGACTGTTATCGAGAGTCCAGTCTTATATTAAAAAAAAAAATTAAACGGGGAAAGGCGAAAAATACAACGATAGTAAAGCCGCGGGCCACAAGGCTGTAGCCAGGAAACCACAGAACAAAGAGGACAGGAAACCCCCCTGCTTACTTATTACGACCATGGCGGACCATGTGCTAGTTGATATATATACCTAGGTAGTTAGAGTAGCTTTAGGGAATACCGGGATAATAAAACCTCTATTCCAGGGTCTAAACTATCTCTATCGAATTCGGTACTTACAAACTTTCCCATTTATTATATTTCTTAATAGTAAGAACTATAAGCAAGATAATTAATACTGGAAGATTATAATATTTATCTATACCTACAGTTCTAGGTATAAGTACTTACATGTCTTTTTCATATTATGGGACTAAAAACACAACTGGCGAAGTATGGGGATTGGGGATAGGTACACATATATACCTATACTTATATGTCAAGTTATATATTATATATATGTATGTAATAGATATATACAGTACGTGCGTTTTATCTTGACGAGTCTGAATATAGGCTCTGCGAACTTTAGCGCATGAAAACTAGTGAAGAAAACTGTTATTCCCAGATAAACAAATATACTAACAAATGTTTATTAATAATAATAAATAAATAAATTATATTATTATGTTATTGTAAATGTAATTTTCAGTTTAGTTCAATCACAATAATAACAGTTTTCTTCACGAGTTTACATGCGCTAAAGTTCGCAGAGCCTATGTTCAGACTCGCCAAGATAAAACTCACGTACTTGAAGTATGTTACGTTATGTTAATCTGTACAGGTGGCGGTCGGCGACGGCTTGCCCACGCAGCTGTGTTTGCAATGCGTTCATCAGATCTCCAGGTGTCACGCCTTCAAGGACCTTGTGGAGAGGAACGATGTGGCTCTACGGGAGCATGCCAAGTATCTGGCTGAGGAGGCGGCGAAGGCCAAGGAAGAGGTGAGCTTTGACACTGATTGAGTATAGATAGAAGATCCAAATATGGAAGAATGGAATATTTAACGTATAACTGAAAATATATCCGGCTTCATTTTTGATAATTTTGATTTTCTTCATTGGTTGATAAACAATCCGACCACATTGTTTATCAACCTACGGCATTCTCTTTTTATTTCTCTCTGTTGTTTCTTTGTTATAGCGCGGCTTTTGTATGGGGTTGAGTCGAGTGTCCGGGGTGTGCTTATAGCCTAGTCTGGGTTATAGGTTAGGTTGTCTGTAAGAAATTGCTTTACGATAAGACCGCCGGTTGTTTACCGTGTCTTTAGATATATTGTTTCTTTAAAAAACGTTACTTATGTAAACCTCAAATAATAAAATAATTTTGTCATTTGGCATGGTGTGCATAGTGCTTAATATGCCACAAGGATCATAATTATGCATCTAAATAAGATGATACGTTTTTTTTATGATAGTGAGTGACAAGACAAGCAAATCAGGTGCCTGATGGTAAGCATCATGATTGTCCATATAAGACACAGTGCCACCCAGTGTTATAAAATTCAAAATTCTGCGCTGCACTGCGCCTGTCACCCTGAGATATGAGTTTTTGAATCAATATATTATTTAGCAGATGTAATTACGTGTTTGTTAAGGTTGGGTTATTAACGCATTTATCTTTCTTTCTTTTTTGGTATACAATAAAGTATAATTCTATTCTATTATTATATTATAATGTCATAATAAATATTTTAATCTAAACTCAACGAATATGTTATGATTTATGATTAACTGGTAATCATAGTAATACTAAGTCTGTCGCTGGTAATACTTAATACCTTAATATTTTAACTATCTTCAAGTAAAACTGTTAAATAAAATTACTAAATTAGATGAGGTCGTATATAATATTATTATTGTTACCGAACGATTACTCGTATATGTAAAAATTAACATAAGCCTATATTGTTCTCATGTAAGTGATGTTAAGTCTTTTTTGAGAATAAATTTCTTTAAACCGAATGTCTTACAGAAAGAGAAGCTCCTCATAAGCCTGAACTGTTCAGACAACTATATGGAGTACATGAGCGAGGTGCCAACCCTGACCAACCCTGGACAGATACTGGACGGGTTCTTCGGCCCCTCCGCGCCTCCAGACCAAATCGAGATCGAGGTTAAGGAAGTTGAGGTCAAGCCTTTTGAGGATAAGGTAAGACTAAACACTGCAGGCCAATAGCATGACGGGGATCTATTTTCTTCACTGTTGGTGTCTCTTTCGCACCCGAACAGAATATATTATATGCTGTCTCTTTTGTTAGGGAATTTTGATAATAACGCGTACTTGTTGGTTCGCCATTTTTTTTGCAGAGAGAGATTCGACCATAGACTTAGTAAAAGAGTGGGAATATATATTAACCATAGATGTATTATAACATTATTATTATATTAACACTCAAGACATCCTTCATCTCCCTGCTAAAAGTCTAATTACGGCCGGCGCACATTTTAGCGCAGCGCAAAAGACTTTTCACTGTCAAAGCATTATAATCTATCGTCTTTGTGTCGTTGCAACAAGATCAGAAATTAATTAACATACAATAATAATCTCTCAGAGCACCGTGAAGACTACAGAAGAATTTTTTTGCGTTAGGTAGGTTATCACTTTTCGATCTTATATTAACGCGCTGAATGCTTTGACTGTGAAAAGTGCCTCTGCGCTGCGCTTCGTCAAATGTGCGCCTGCCCTAAAGCACAGAACAGATAATAATACTACGTATAGAACAGACACTGTCATCCGCCCACCAATCGGCCCCCTTATTACGGACGCAACAGAAGTGTTGAAAGCGTTTAATTGCTTAATAAAATACTATAATTCTATAATAAAATCCCAAAAGAGATAACTGGGCTCTCAGAGGGTAAATTCAAAACCTATATAAAATCTACTTTACTAAAGAAGGCATATTATAAAGTCAACCAGTACATAGAGGACAAAGATGCCTGGAAACTTCTGCATAGTCGCCTCGCGGCACCTTCAAAGAAAACGAATGTAAGCAAACCAAATATTGTGAAACTATCTGTTGAAAAAATTAAGCCCTACAAGTTTCTTGTGCGTTCTTCTTGTAGAGGTATCTTTCCGAACGCACGGTAGACTCAGTACTGTATCTTCATTGACGTACAAAAGTGTCAGATTATGACCTATTTGAATAAATCTGTTTGAGTTTGAGTTTGAGTTTGAATGTCTGCTGTCAAAAGGTATACAAAAAATGACGTTTGACAGCAGACATTTAGCAATTTAAACGCTTTCCACATTTCTATTGCGTCCGTAATAAGGGGGCGGGTCTACCTACCCCGCGAGCGAGATTGAGCTCTCGACGAGCCCCCGTGAGCTCAGAACGCACCTCACGCACACTCTTGCGCGTGTACAAAACTCCATGTGTGTATTGTCTGTGTAGTAGGTAGTTATATCGCGGCTTTTGTATAGGTATTGAGTCGAGTCAATACCCTGAACACGGCAACTTTGTAAGCTCCCTCATCACTAAATGGTTTTAAAAACAACTGTACTGTACGCATCAGTATAGGTCATAGGTCAATATAGGTCATAGGTAGGTAGAGATGATTATGATAGATTACGATGCTACAGAGACGCTGCAGAGATACACAAATAAGTCTTTATATTACCGCTTCCTTCTTAAAAATGGTCTATTTGTTGTAGCCCGAAGCAGTGGCGACTAAAGACGACGAACAGCTGAACTCCGACGAGGAGAACTACCTCCAGTTCGTAGTATTCCAGGCGAGCTCGACCGTCTCCTCAGGGAGACACGTCTGCAACCTCTGCCACAAGGAGTTCAAGCACGCGCGGTGGCTGAAACAGCACATGAGGTCCCATACTAACTGGATCAAGGCTAACTGCAAGAAACCGCCCATGTGCCCCATTTGTGACAGGACTTTCAAGGTATTGACCTAATGATTCATTCACGCCAATCTCCTAATGGCTAAACATTAGGGGACCTTTAACCTGTTCCTAAGAAGAGGTGCCCACTCTCATAGTGGAGATACCTACATTACGCTAGTAATATTTTCAAAAAAAATAAAAGCCATGGTAAGGTCGAGCCTGTTACCAAATAATACACTCACCGCCCCCCGCCATTAGTCCGTCCAACGAGGCAGTAACGCCTGTACGTTCGCACACATGCGCACACGACGTGTACACACGTTATGTTTTCTACGTAGTAGTAGGCTATTGCACGCGGCCGATTGTATGGAGTGACAGGGGTCTGCCATCAAGTCACATATCCAGGTTGCAAGCTGCTATTGAGAAATTCGAAATCGAAGCTAAGACCTTATGCTCAGCAGTACATCTCTTGCGAACCACTAACGATGGATTGGTCTATCGTAACATCCTTTAAACATTGCCAGGTTTTATAGAAAAGTGCATTCCGAGAGAAGACCCCCGTCACTCCATACAAACACCCGCGTGTAATAGCTTACTTCTACTACATAGAAAACATAACATGTACACGCGTGCTGTCAGGATGGCTATCCTTGAATTCTTTTAAAATAAAAAACACTCACTCTCTCTGAAAGAGATTTATTCAAAGAAAAACTCACTGTAATACCGAATCACAATTACTGCCGCGGAAAATGAACCGAGTGTGTCCGTCTACGTCTACATGTATATCTGTGTGTGGCAAACCGCATGGCGAAGCCTTTTTATTAACTTTGATGCGACGGGTGACGGGGGGTAATCGTTGATTTAACAAATAAGTTATTGAAAAATATAACAGTGCGCATGTGTGCCTATTGTTGGTTGCAGGCGGGAGGAGGTGAATGTCATGTAATAGTAATACCATGCCTGGAACACTCCCCAATAAAACTATGAAGCTACAAGTACCTGGGCGTCCGTCTTGACGGTACAATTTCTATGGACTAGACAGAGAGCAGATAGAGAGATACGCGATAGAAAGAGAGGCAGCTTGTAGAATAATATTATAACGATAATGAGTTAGGCGCTGTGCGACCTGAATTGCACTTTATTGCGTCGGAGCTAGAGTCGCTACTTATTCTAGTGATTTTGAGGAGTGTCTCTTCTGTTCCTCTAGTACTTTCGTATTCTGTGGTATAATAGTTAGTATTATTTCCCCAGGGTCCAGGCATGCTAAAGATGCACATGCGTACACACGAGCAGCGAGTTCCGAAGCAACCAACGTGCTCCGTCTGCCAACGTCAGTTCCCCACCAAGACGCTCCTCTACAGACACCGACAGACACACTTCGAACAGAAGACCCATCTCTGCACGGTCTGCGATAAACGATTCTTCAGCGGATATGCCTTGAGGTCGCATATGGCTCGCCACAGAGGAGAGAGACCTTACATCTGCTCCAATTGCAACAAGAGCTTCTATAACCCCACAGATTTGAAGGTGAGTCTAGAATATCTTTTTCCACTCCTTTTGCTCAAAATTAAAATATTATGACTGCCTTGGTGGCGTAGAGGGCGTATGCTCGACTGCCAATCAAGAGGTCCCGGGTTCGATCCCCAGGTCAGGCAGTGTTAAATATTGGAATTTTCCATTAGGAATTATCTCAATAACCGCCTGGAGTCTGGAACTGTGCCCGGTAGATGGCAATAGGCTCGCCCCCTATTACATGGGACCAATAACATACTAGCGAAATGAGGATGTATCTACTGTGGGACTGAGTCCTGGGTACACCTCTTCCTACCCCTTCGGGAAAAAGGCGTGAATGTATGTAAAATATTATTTATTTCATGAGTAACATGTTTTTGTAAAAATCTCAATAAATTGACGTAGTAGACAACGTGCCACATTTCAACTTATCGAACCTCGCTTCTTCTTCAGCCAACGTCCTGAACGCCTCCCGAAAACTCTTCTTGGTTTTATTCGACAGATACTCAGGATAAGATATATGGAAATGCAGAATCAAATTCCCTTTAGCCTTGTTAGGGCACGCCGGCACTGGGAGACCTTCGTCTTCTATGATCTTCGTGTACGTCGGAGTGATAACGTCGTCGATCTTGATTCTCAAAACTCTGTCATCTAAAGTTTTCATTGTGAGAGTGAGACCGCACAAAGCTTCCTCTAAAGTAACATGGTGTACCGCGGCGAGGTCACTCAAACCTGACCGGAAGTATGTCTCGTGAGGCCTGTCCTCCGTTATGAAGATCACATCAGCCGGGATCCTCGTCGGTCCTTGATCGCCCTCCTCCTTGAACCTTATCTCTGTATTCGGATATATTCCAGGCTTAATGGGAATAGACAGTACTTTCTCGCGAAGCTTCAGTTCGGAGCATGTTTCGTCGGTGAAAACCAGCCTTTGGATCTTCATTTTCTTCAGACCTCCTTTGTAAATCTCCTCCAAAGACAATGCTAAAGGCCTGACTATGGTTGGATCCTTTTCTTTGTATCCTTTTCCTAGAGGGGAGTCGAACATGGGCGGTGGGTTTTCATAGTAGTCGAGAAGGTCAGCGTAAGGGTTGCTGGTGCCGAAGAACTCGTGGAATGTGCGCAAGGGTTCCCCGTGGTAGAAGTAAGGTTGGATGTAGGCAGTGGGTCCTGGCACACCTCTTTTCAAGCCTTCTTCTCCGTACTGGTCGTAGACAGCCCTGTGTCTGTGGTCTACTAACACTTCGTACGCTTCCCCTATTAAAGCGAAGATTCTCTTCATGTTTTCGTCGTTGTCATGTTTCTCAGGGTTGTACTTGAGCGCGAGTCGGCGGTACGCCTGCTTGATCTCCAGTTGAGTGGCGGACCGCTTCACGCCCAGAATGCCGTAGTAATCGAAACCCATCGCTATAAAATGTTGATAAAACAATAAACAATAAAATTACAAATATCGCTTGGGTGGATTGATTGCTTTTTATGTCATTTTGGCAATTTCAAAATCATGTCAAAATGAGCGATGGGACAAAGACAAAGAAACAAAACTTGGCAAAACAGTTTTCAGTTAATATGATATAGGTCCGAAACCCAAAATGAAACCTCACCACTCAACCTCCGAATGAAATAAAAATTTCATAAAAAATAGTGTTCACACCTAGTGACTATGGCGCTGTCTTACGACTAGTACTAATATAGTGATCTGTTCTGTCTTAACGTGTCTAGCACGTAGCAAGCAAGTAGGCGGCACAGAATAGTAAATATATTATAAAATTATACACATATTATAGAAAATGCATAATAATTAAAGTAGTAGGCACACGTTTTGTGTGGCATCACCAGATTTAAACACTAGCACCGACTTAACATAGATTATGCCATTAAAATAATGACTCTGTTATCTTCCACCAAAGGTACATTTCCGCCTACACACAGGCGAGAAGCCCCTCAAATGCACCGAGTGTAACAAGACGTTCCGTCGACATTCCACCCTCTGCCAACACATGAAGAAGCACAAGGGGATCAGGAACCATGTGTGCAACGTCTGCAATAAGGGATTCTATGAGATATCCAAGCTTAATGCTCATATGAGGGTGCACACCGGTGAGTAAAAGATCTTACTGGGTTCCATTTGGTGGTACTACACAACACAGCACAGCAACAGGGCAGTCTTTTACCTATTGCATGGGGCACATAGGTAATGGGGCCCCTATGACTACTACTTTATGACTATTTTGCCAAAATATATCAATAAGCAAACTTTTTAATAGATCTTGTTTTAAGAAAAAAAAAAAAATAATCTTGTTTTAAAAATAATAATAATATGGGACAATTTCCACACACGGTCAACTAATCCCAAACTAGGCTAGAAGCCTGTACTATGGTAACCAGACGACTGATATACATACTTAAATAAGCTTATAACACCCAGACACAGATCAAACAGACATGTTCATGCACACAAATGTTTGACCTGTCCGGGGATCGAACCCGGGCCCTGCGGCACAGAAAGCAGAGTTACTACCATCTGAGCCAACGAGACTGTCAGTAACAGTACAAAAATGTGTACCCTTTCCCATCCCCTACTCATCCTCTATCTTTCCCCTATCCGTCCAGACTGGTTGCCTGGAAGAGATCGCTTTAAGCGATAAGGCCGCCGATTGTCAACCAAGAATTAGTTTTATATTACTTTAGTTTGATATGTATTATGTTATTTTGGTGATAATAAAGAGTATTTTATTCTATTCTATATATTAAATGCCACTTTTTAGATTATTAGCCTCGGGCGGCATTTTCGGGACGCACCTAAATCATAATATAATACGAAATTAAAAAACTCGCTGCGAAAAGCGCCTAGCATAAGGAAGCCTGGTTGGCTCACTAACGACTTGTAAGAAAAAGACGCCACACAGGCCCACAAACCACAAACCACAAGTGAACTTGTGTACTCTAGACGCGGATTTGAGATTTGTCGTGGCAACAATAGACGGAGAGAGGGGCTCCACTATTAAGTTTCTGATCCGGTTCGAAAAATCGTAGATCCGGGGCTGATATTATGTTAGGTTAGTTTAGTGGTAGGCCTCTTTTGCAGGGGGCCGCTTGGGAGTTTAGTGGTAGGCCTCTTTTGCAGGGGGCCGCTTGGGGAAGTACCACACCTTTGCCAGTTATTCATCCGCCAAGCAGTAATGTGCAAACATTACTGTGTTTCGGTATGAAGGGCAATGTTACCAGGGAAATTACTGGGCATGATGAGATTCAACAACTCATATCTCAGGGTGACAGACGCAGTGCAGTGCCGCGCAGAATTTTGAATTTTAAAACACTGGGTGGCACTGTGTCTGATATGGGCAATCATGATGCTTACCATCAGGCACCTGATTTGGTCGTCTAGTCACTCATTATCATAAAAAAATAAATAAAAAAAAATGTTATGTTACCTCAGGCGAGCGTCCGTACGAGTGCCAGTTCTGTTCCCGTCGTTTCGCGCAACAATCGGCCCTGATCTACCACCGCCGCACGCACACCGGAGAGAAGCCGTACTGCTGCAAGCTCTGCTCCGCCAAGTTCACCACCTCCTCCGCTAGGAACAACCATATGGTCACGCATACTGGGAACAAGAGGTACGGCATGTGCATACATACATACATACACACTAGGTACATAGTGACTTTTTTTTTTATGATAGTGAGTGACAAGACGAGCAAATCAGGTGCTTTATGGTAAGCATCTTGATTGCCCAGATATCAGACTACCCTATATCAGACACAGTGCCACCTAGTGTTTTAAAATTCTAAATTCTGCGCGGCACTGCACTGCGCCTGTCACCCTGAGATATGAGTTGTTGAATCTCATCATGCCCAGTAATTTCGCTGGTAACATTGCCCTTCATACCGGAACACAGTAATGTTTGCATATTACTGCTTGGCGGATGAATAACTGGCAAAGGTGTGGTACTTCCCCAGGCGGTCCCCTGCAAAAGAGGCCTACCACTACTACCGGGGCAACTTCGAGTCAATATATTTGTTGCACCAGAGGCGGCCTCAAGTGTATTGTATAGCTGCTTCTACACTTGCGCAGTCTCGAGTCGAGGCGGCCTTAAGTGGATACTCAGATCATGTATGTACCTAGCCGCGCTCCACGGTTTAAACCGCGTAGACATCGGGAATATTTCGGGAAAAAAGTTCCTTATGTGTTATTCCAGGGTCCAAGCTATCACCTTCATACCAAATTTCAACCCAATCCATTCAGACAACTGAACGCACAAACAATTGTGCGTGATGGAGTAACAAACATTCACACATCTATCTATCCATTCAAACATTCGCGTTATAATAATAGTGTGATGATGTGATATGGATATGTAACGTCAGGTTCGTGTGCACGGTGTGCATGAAGGGCTGCACGTCTCGCACGGAACTGCGCGTGCACGCGAGCAAACATACCGGGGAGAAACTGTTCGAGTGTAACTCTTGCAAGCAACGGTTCAGCTCCGCCTCGTACCTGGCCGTGCATCGCCGTTCACACCAAGCGTCACACTCGTGCCATGTCTGTGGGAAGGGTGAGTGATACAGTTACAGTACAAGCAACGGTCCAGCTCCGCCTCGTACCTGGCCGTGCATCGCCGTTCACACCAAGCGTCACACTCGTGCCATGTCTGTGGGAAGGGTGAGTGATACAGTTACAGTACAAGCAACGGTCCAGCTCCGCCTCGTACCTGGCCGTGCATCGCCGTTCACACCAAGCGTCACACTCGTGCCATGTCTGTGGGAAGGGTGAGTGATACAGTTACAGTACAAGCAACGGTCCAGCTCCGCCTCGTACCTGGCCGTGCATCGCCGTTCACACCAAGCGTCACACTCGTGCCATGTCTGTGGGAAGGGTGAGTGATACAGTTACAGTACAAGCAACGGTCCAGCTCCGCCTCGTACCTGGCCGTGCATCGCCGTTCACACCAAGCGTCACACTCGTGCCATGTCTGTGGGAAGGGTGAGTGATACAGTTACAGTACAAGCAACGGTCCAGCTCCGCCTCGTACCTGGCCGTGCATCGCCGTTCACACCAAGCGTCACACTCGTGCCATGTCTGTGGGAAGGGTGAGTGATACAGTTACAGTACAAGCAACGGTCCAGCTCCGCCTCGTACCTGGCCGTGCATCGCCGTTCACACCAAGCGTCACACTCGTGCCATGTCTGTGGGAAGGGTGAGTGATACAGTTACAGTACAAGCAACGGTCCAGCTCCGCCTCGTACCTGGCCGTGCATCGCCGTTCACACCAAGCGTCACACTCGTGCCATGTCTGTGGGAAGGGTGAGTGATACAGTTACAGTACAAGCAACGGTCCAGCTCCGCCTCGTACCTGGCCGTGCATCGCCGTTCACACCAAGCGTCACACTCGTGCCATGTCTGTGGGAAGGGTGAGTGATACAGTTACAGTACAAGCAACGGTCCAGCTCCGCCTCGTACCTGGCCGTGCATCGCCGTTCACACCAAGCGTCACACTCGTGCCATGTCTGTGGGAAGGGTGAGTGATACAGTTACAGTACAAGCAACGGTCCAGCTCCGCCTCGTACCTGGCCGTGCATCGCCGTTCACACCAAGCGTCACACTCGTGCCATGTCTGTGGGAAGGGTGAGTGATACAGTTACAGTACAAGCAACGGTCCAGCTCCGCCTCGTACCTGGCCGTGCATCGCCGTTCACACCAAGCGTCACACTCGTGCCATGTCTGTGGGAAGGGTGAGTGATACAGTTACAGTACAAGCAACGGTCCAGCTCCGCCTCGTACCTGGCCGTGCATCGCCGTTCACACCAAGCGTCACACTCGTGCCATGTCTGTGGGAAGGGTGAGTGATACAGTTACAGTACAAGCAACGGTCCAGCTCCGCCTCATACCTGGCCGTGCATCGCCGTTCACACCAAGCGTCACACACGATTTGGCTTCACAATAAAAGTGTTTGCAAATGACGAGGACACAGGACAAAGACTCTTAAAGAGGTTGGCAATTACAGCAGTTACCCTGAAAAAGTGATTTTCATAGTGTTCCAAGTAATTATCATCATCAGCCGGAAGACATCCACTGCTGAACATAGGCCTCCCCATAGAACGCCACTTGTTGCTCGCCGTCCGCATCCACCGCGAGCCTGCGATCCTGTCGGTCCACCGTAATTATCACTCTTTCCATCATGCCCTATGCGTACAAAAGCTGGTTACCTAGAATCGACCAATAGCTGTAACATTATTACTTTAAGATATGTTTTTGAGACTCTCGGAGTGGAGACCATAGGGGAAACGAAGACCAATAGGGCGGCCACAAATGAATGGAAGGATGACATCAAAAACTGGTTGAAAAAGGCTGAGAAGAAGATTTTTGTGTGTTGTTTACGTCACATTGGCCTTAATAATTGTATCAATCCGCAGTGTTTACGGAGTACTCCGTATACAAGAAGCACATAAAGAGTCACGACAAGTCCGAAGAGGAGTCGTCTTCAGAGAACAGTCAGGAAGCTGACGCGACCAAACCTGAAGAGCAAGCAGACACGCAGGGCGCTGCTGGGGAGGAGATTGCTGAGGAAATCGACCAGGGTGAGAAAAATAAAAAAATAAAAAAGAAAGAAAATGTATGTGTGTGTTTAAAATACTGCCTTGGTGGTCTAGTGGGCGCAAGCTCGACTGCCGATCAGGAGGTCCAAGGTTCGGCAAAGTGTTAAATATTGGATATTTCCATTAGGAATTATCTCCATAACTGCCTGGAGTCTGGAACTGTATTACATGGGACCAATAACATACTGGCGAAATGTGGGTGTACCTACTTTAGGACTGAGTCCTGAGTACCTCTGTCTACCCCTTCGGGAAAAAGGCGTGATTGTATGCTATGTTTAAAAAGAATGTAATGGAATATACTCTTTATAACGAAGAACTGTAAGAGGCAAAGTGCCTTGGAAAAAGACTAAACACTGATTTGCGATAATATGTTTAGGTAGTAATGTACATATTATATAACATCATATATATATGTTTATGTTATGTATGTATGTAATGTACTATTGATAAAATATATTTAGGCGCATCAAGCACGCAGCCTCAAGCAACAGAACAAGAGTCGGAGCAAGCGCCCCGCGCCAACACTCCGCGCCGGTACAAGTGCGGCATGTGTGTCAAGACTTACATGTATCTACACAGCTTGAAGAAACACATGCTCACACACTTGGCGGTGAGGACTACACACTCATACTAATTTATGTACCCATTTCATCCATAGATATTTGCGTGCCGGCAATAGTATAGTACCTACCCCACCCTCTCTACCCGTGGTTGCCGTATGAGCCGGCCAAGGTTTTACAGATCCAGAAGACGGGCAGCAGAGTCCTATGCGTAAAAACTATCAAACTGCGTTTGCCAAACCGCCTGCCAAGCGTAGCTTGTATTGGCAAAACCCTCCAATGGGGAAGGCCTATGTCCAAACCTGGACTTCCTCTATAAAACATAAATAATAAACAACTAATATAATAACATATAATACTTCTGCTATCAAACATTATTTACCTTCATTTAACAAATAATAAAATACGACTACTGCTCTATAGCAACAACAACAAACACCACAACAACAAGTTCAACAACCCCAACCGCAACCGCAAGCGCAACAACAGCAACCGCAGCCACAGATACAACAGTTGCAGCAACAACAACTGCAGCAACAGCAGCAGCTGCAACAACAACAGTTGCAGCAACAGCAGCTGCAACAGATGTTGCAAGTGGGCGGCGTGCAACAACTTACGGTGCCGATACATGCGCAACAAATGCCGCAGAGTATCACTGTCTCCGGTGTTCAGGTATGTCATTTACACAATAACTGCGGCAACTGCAACAACAACAGTTGCATCAACAGCAGGTTGCATTTAACAATAGCTCAGTTCATAAAGAAATCATGTTTTGAATTTATTTAAAAAATAAGAATTAAAAATGTCAAAGAAACTGCAACTGCTAAATTGCTATAAAATACGATGTAACTCATTTTGTACTTACCTTAAAAGTTTTTTGTGGGTTCTTGTTGTAGAAGTATATTTTCCAACGCACTGTAAATTCATTAGTAATAATTCAGACTATCATTCAAGCATTCGGTCTCTTTTTCTATCGCTGTCACATAACCGGCGCACGCAGTGAGCACTGCGCACCGACCCCGTCGATAGCAACGACGTACAGCGACATTGACGCGAAAAAAAAGATAAATGCCATGATTGTACTAAAATCTGTCGCCACTGAAATTGGGCTTAGTTGCTACTTGGGGGTATCCATTAATTACGTAAGGCGTTTAGGGGTGAGGGATTCGAGCTGAATCTCACCAAATCTCATGTGGATAATTATTTTCCGCAAAAAAACAGGTGCAAAATGGCGAGAAAACTTAGTTAAATTAAGAAAAGAATTTTTATCACTGAAAAGAATTTTATTAGCCTAAATATGGATAAATCATATTAAATAGAATTTATGTATCGCGTTTTAATTTAACGCAATCCAGTACAAATTAACTTTTTTACATCAAAAATACGCATTTTGTAGAATCTCACGTGAGATTAAGGGAGGGGTGAGAGGGTCGGGCAAAAACTCACAACCTCTCACCAAGGGGTGAGGGGGGCTCGCTAAATCGCCAAAATTATTTCACGTAATTAATGGACGCCCACTTAGAACTGTGTATAAAAGCCGTGGTGAGGGATAACCTTTGACGTTCATAACAATATTGTTGTAGGGGGCTCAGCACACGTACCCGGTGATATCGTCGGTGCAGTCGTTGCAACTGCAGCAGACGCAACAGGTTAACACGGTACTTGACTCTTGATGTTGTTTGCGCTTTACCAAATCCAACATGTTACAAAAAGGTAAAAAAAAGTCTACTTTCCATACAAATTTGCCGTTCAGGTGATCCATTTTGTATGGGAAGTCGAAGATTCTTTTGAAAATTGTTCAGTTTGACGGGAAGATGCACCGCCTTAAGTATAACTACTCCTTTTTGTAGCACGTCGTAAATTTCACACTGCACCTATTTCTTTTATTTGGCTCACTGTAACTTTGTTTTCTTTGTTTGTTTAGTTTAGTCACGTTATGCACGACTTGTATTGTGTTGGTTTTGCGTTATCCGCTTTGCACTGCTTGAATACCTATGAAAAGATACCGCTATGCCCGGAACCAATGTTGCGTACCTACTGTTATAGTTCGACACAAAAGAGTAGAAAATAATGGGGGCGCCACTGTCTTTTACAAGAGTAAAAACAATTTCATCAACACATACACTTTAAATTAGTTCCGTTTCTACTCTTTTGTGTCAAACTATATCATTGCATTCAACTTCATTGACCGTGATCGATACACTATAAATTACCTCCATGCAATTTTTAGCAATTATTAAAAAAATGTATTTTTAAATTTATTCTGAACGTTTAATGAAAATTATGTATCATCCGAATCAAACATCACTTTAAAAATATATTTTTTAATTAATTATGCAATTCAAAATTTAGCAGCAGCGTCCTCTGCGTATAAGACCATCGAACTGCGCTCGCCAACCCGCCTGCCAAGCGTGGCGAGTATTGGCAACAACCCCCCTTATGGGGAGGCCTATGTTTAGCAGTGGACTTTAAACGGCTGAATGATGATGATGATGATGAATTCAAAATTGATAAAATTATATTACATTATGAATCACTTGATCACGAACGCGCTACGAGTGGCCGCCATGATTGTGACGTCATTATGTTATAGTTATGTATGGTACTCTATAACATTGTGACGTCACTACAGGTCACGAGCTCGTTCGAGTACTATCGGCGTGTTTTCAGTACTGGATTAAATTTCTTTGTAATTATAGTAATAAAAAAAAACTAAAAATAGTTTTGTTACGAAACTTATATATGATTTTTCCTTTAATTACATTGTCCTCTAATCAACACAAATAAAATTTGTGTAGCTGATGAGTTACTTTTCGGAACTCCATTGGTATACTTCTGGAATAAGAATCTTTAGTTTTTAGTTCCGATTTTTAGTGTCTAAAGTCAACATGCACAGTGCACCGCCCTCCCGCCCGTACAATCGCATGCAATTTTACTAGGACTTAAAACTTCTAGAAGTATAAGTACTTATAATATGTTATTGATGTGACGTTACAGCAACCGCAACAACTTCACGTGCAGACAATACAGATACACCCACAGCAACAACATCAACCCATACAAATACATGTAAGTACTAACATATTATATTACAAAATGATGTAGTATAGGTACCTAATACTCAAATTCAAGCAAGTCACTGACCTCCATAACCTTCATTATATATGTACTCTGGACTACCTTAGAAAATGACAGCAATTTTTTACTGGCAAAGGTGTGAATTCTCACACCTTTGCCAGTTATGTGCAAACATTACTGTGTTCCGGTCTGAAGGGCAATGTTACCAGCGAAATTACTGGGCATGACGAGTTTCAACAAGTAATATTTTGAATTTTGAACACTGAGTGGCACTGTGTCTGATATGGGCAATCATGATGCTTACCATCAGGCACCCGCCCCCTTATTACGGACGCAACAGAAGTGTGGAAAGCGTTTAAATTGCTAAATGTCTGCTGTCAAACATCATTTTTTGTATACCTTTTGACAGCAGACATTAAGCAATTAAACGCTTTCCATACTTCTGTTGAGTCCGTAATAAGGGAGCTGATTTGCTCGTCTTGTCGCTCAGAAAAAATTCTGAGCCGTTATGAAGAGCCACTACGAGTGTACTATAATAACTAATTGTCATACATTATGACGTTTATTTTTCGGTTTAAAGACCTCATTAAGACATAATCACTTACACGAGATACATTAGCTTAGAATTAGTAATTAAATAAAACAAGATCCGCCGTTCTTACAATAATATTATCCATCATAGGTATAATGTTATTAGCAAAAGATAAATAAAACAGTAGGTACAAAAAATGAGGGTAGATTATAAAACATTGTTAAACACAAAGAGATAAAAAAGTATTACGAATTCTCTTTAAAGGCATATTCTGCTAGTTTCAATTTACAACATACATTCACGCCTTTTTCCCGAAGGGGTAGGCAGAGGTGTATCCAAGACTCAGGTCCCATAGTAGATACACCCACATTTCGTGTTGGTACATACACATTTCAGTATGTTATTAGTCCCATGTAATAGGGGGCGAGCCTATTGCCATCTACCGGCCACAGTTCCAGACTCCAGGCAATTATTGAGATAATTCCTAATGGAAAAATCCAATTTTTAACACCTTGCCTGACCTGGGGATCGAACCCGGGACCTCTTGATTGGCAGTCGAGCATGCGCCCTCTACGCCACCGAGGCAGTCAGAGTCATAGTACATAATATATGAATGTATTGTAGGCAGTAGGAGTCCAACAAGTCCAACAGCAGCAGCTTCACGTGGCCACCTCCTCGTGTCAAACCATGCTGCCTAATATTCTACAGGTAATATTTCATTATTATTTAGAAAAAAATTGCGTCCAACTCTTACACATAATGGTTCATTCCCTCCCTCAGTCTGACTTACTCTGCCACTACATTTGCTAGATTACATTGTCTACATTAGCTAGATTAGAACTAAATATTTCCGCCACAGTTATAAGTAAAATGTTCGTAAATTTACATCCGCTTTATTACATACATACAGTCACGCCTTGTTGGTGGGGTAGGCAGAGACTATTTCCCTCCACTTGCTACGATCCTGACATACAACTTTCGCTTCGTTCACTTTTATGACATTTTTCATACATGCTCGTCGGTTATAGGTACTTTTGACTTGGCCTTTCCTAAGAACAACGTCAACTTGTTCATGAAAAGTACGCCTAGGTCGACCGCTATATTGTTGATGTCAAATGTATGTTAACATACATTTAATCAGGGGGGGGATGCTTCGTCACAATGAAGCCGTTTTATTTCAACTACATTTCCAAGGTCATCTGTATACCCGTCACCTTAATGGAGTTGTATAGGGGAGGCAGAATATGCCTCCTACTAAAATATGTATATTGTACCTTAAGCCTCTTTACAGCTTAATATATTTTATTGAATATTAATAATTAGTGTAGTGGTAGGCCTCTTTAGCAGGGGACCGCCTGGGGAAGTACCACACCTTTGCCAGTTATTCATTCGTCAAGTAGTAATGTGCAAACATTACTGTGTTCCAGTTTGAAGGGCAATGTTACCAGCGAAATTACTAGGCATGATGAGATTCAACAACTCATATCTCAGGGTGACAGGCGCAGTGCAGTACCGCGCAGTATTTTGGATTTTAAAACACTGGGTGGCACTGTGTCTGATATGGGCAATCATGATGCTTACCATTAGGCACCGGATTTGCTCGTCTTGTTACTATCATAAAAAAAAGAGAAAAAATTAATTATGTACATATTACATTTTTCTTATAAAAAAATGAATGACGCTAATTATGTGTTTCATACATACATACATACATACAGTCACGCCTTGTTCCCGCTGGGGTAGGCAGAGACTATTTCCCTCCACTTGCTACGAACCTGACATACAACTTTCGCTTCGTTCACTTTCATGACAATTTTCATACATGCTCGTCGGTTGTAGGTGCTTTATTAATTTTGTGTTTCACATAGCTATATTTGATTTTTATACTTAGTGTAATAATATTATGGTTGGTATTGAATATTGAAATAATGCGTACACACACGCATTATTTCAATAAAGATTTTCTATTCTGTTGTATTGTAACGTTCAGTCTTCCGGCTGAACATCAGAATATGGTGTTTGATGCCACCAGTAACACGTAGTATATGTCCAGCTGCAGCCCGGCACCGTGGTGTCGGGGCTGGGCCAGCAGGAGCTGGGCGGCGTGGCGCACCGCATCATCCTGCAGCCGCAGCCGCAGACCGCGCACCCCGCGCTCTACACCATACACCACTAACATTACCGCTCTATACTAACTATAGTCATAGGCCGCTGTCGGTCTCAGCAATCTGTGGGGGACTCGGGTGTCGCCGTGAGCTGTAAACTGTGACATTTCTATACTAACTTGCACCCGTATTCGAGAACAATACTATGACCCGACGCATCATCATCTTCTTGCCCTTAACCCAATATCCTCATTCACACATTTCATTCTGGTCTTGTTTGAACCAAACGCATAGGGTCGGTAAATCCAATTGAAAACAATTGCCTGTCAGGATAAACGTGGTGAGAAATTCCTAACTTAGCGCAGTACCTTACATAAGTATTGTTCTTGAATACGAGTGTGTACTACAAGAAACGACACTCCCCTCCTGCCATTAGACATTTAAAAATTGTTTTCATATCAACCGTAAATTTTAAAACAGAGCTTTAGATTTTGAGGGTAGACCATAATATAAATAAGCACCTACTTATGTAGTACATTTGCCATTATGTTTATAGTTAATTTAAATGTAAATTTTTTTATAATATTAAATTCTGTCCCAAATGCAGAGATACAGGTTAGAGCGAGACAGCTTGACGCGCCTCTCACTCTCCCCTGTACCACGAAATACAGTAAACGTAGACGACAAGAAAGCGATACTGTCGTTTGGTTTTGACCATAATACTTAGGAATAATAAGCGGTTTTCTCTGCCTTTGAAACAGATTATTTTGTAATTAATATTATTATTGTCAAGAATAACGAATTTTGTTGGTACAAGTACCTAAATATATTGTGTTAATTAAAGATAATATTAATTTCACGTTTATTTGTATTTTTTTTTAATTGACTTAAGGTGTGATAGACTGAGCATCTCCTACTAATGTACCATTCTTAAGAATGGAACATTTATCTGTAAGAAATGTTCAGTGTCGAATAGCATTTGTATGTTATCTAATTCCCATTTTTTTTAATTTTAAATATGGGACAGATCAACCAGACATGTTCATGCACACAAATGTTTGACCTGACCGGGGATCGAAACCGGGGCCTGCGGCACAGAAAGCAGAGTTACTACCATCTGAGCCAACGAGGCCGTCAATCGTTCACAGATATATAGGGTTTGTGGTATCGTTCTTGTGAATGCTCGGCCCGCCGAAATGCTCACTGGTATTGAGCAAAACATCGAGCGTCGTGCTCGATTTTCAGTTCGATAAAATTGAAAAAAGGCGAATGCTCGATATTCTGCTCGAGGAAATGAAGAAAGAAAAATGCGTTTAGTACCCAACCTTAATAACCAACACGTTATTACATCTGCTAGTAGTAATCGGCTTTTTTTTTCAATTTCCACACTGTCATCTGGTCCCAAACTGCGGCACAGACAGCAGAGTTACTATCATCTGAGCCAACGAGGCTGTCATTGTGCTCAGCATGTGCTGCGCTCGGCTAACCTTGCACAACGCTGTTTTTCAGCACGTACCGTCTTATTTAGATTAATACATGCTGAAATGCTGAAGTCTATCTCCACCTTTATGTTCCTACGTCCCGATGAGGCAGAGAGCGTCCGCAATGCTTCGACTTCGCCATACCGTTCGGTCTTGAGCGTTTGATTTCGCTCCAGTTTTTTTTAAATAAAACAAACAAATTATTAAAATAGTCGTACTGTATTTAAAATTCAGAAGATTCCTATTCATAATAATATTAAAATTAAACTAATAACAACTAAATATAATTATTGTATTTATCGAAGTCTACGCATCAAATGAATTTAATAAAAAAATAATGTATAATCCTAGGTACGAGTAGGTTCATACATATCTTTGAATATATTACACTAAGGAATGGCTCTACATTACTTCCGGCAACGTATAT
The DNA here is from genome assembly GCA_947063395.1 of Hemistola chrysoprasaria. NCBI lineage: Eukaryota > Metazoa > Arthropoda > Insecta > Lepidoptera > Geometridae > Hemistola > Hemistola chrysoprasaria. The sequence goes on from OX346729.1 coordinate 9,484,130, forward strand.
ATTATATATTGTGGGCATGAACCAAGATAAAAAGGCGAACGGAGTCAAACTCAAACTCAAAAACTCAAAACAGCTTTATTCAAATAGGTCATAATCTGACACTTTTGTACGTCAATGAAGTTATACAGTACTGAGTCTACCGTGCGTTCGGAAAGATACCTCTACAAGAAGAACGCACAATCAGATGATAGTCTTCTAAAATAAAAAGTGAAGCACCATAGCATAGAACAGATAATAATACTACTTATAGAATCTCAGAGTAAGGATACCAGAGAGAACCAGTCGTGCAAAAATCTGTTCTAAGCCGTGAGTCTGGTACCTCCACAATATAGTCTGGTACTATGTGGTTAGTTGCATGGCAACCGTAGGCCGTGCGCGTGATGCCAGTGTTAGGTAAAAAGCTAACCGAATTACAACAGAACTGTGCGTGAAAGCGATAGCTTTTCATAATTTAGGCATGTATTTACAATAATTTTAGGAATTTATATATCCATATTGCGTGTTTCTATTTTATTTTAATTTTTTTAACACAATAAAATGGACAACAGCGCTTTGTTCGAATGAAAAACTATGATTACATTTTAAATATATTTGGATAATATTATCCGAATATAAATATATTTTTTTACATAAATTAAGGTTTGGCATTAATTACCTAGTGGATTGAAAACATTTAAAACATTGAATTAAATATTTGGTTATGTTATCTCAATAACGCACTGTGCATTATAATATTATACTTTTTGTTTCTAATTGGTTTACATTGCATAGTCCTCGTTAATTTTACAATTTATGATAACATTTTAATATTTTTGTGACTTTCGACTATTTATTAAGAGTATAAAAGTAATCATATTACGTAACAATTTATAATAATATCGTCAAAGACCCTTTCTACGTGCTAGAATCAGGCCCACGAACCTGTACTCACTATTAAACCGAGATTCTATCATGTAACTTAATTATCTTTACAAACATAAATACATTTTAATTTTAAAACTTTTTGACCCTTTTAAATTTTATATCTTGTAATATATATTTATAAAAAGTTAAAAAAAGTTAAAAAGTATAAGTGTGATAAATTTATTTAAAAAATTTAAATATTTAAATTACTAAATATTTTTGTGCATATAAGTCTACTCCAATGCTCCTATGTTCGCCCGCATCGCTTAGTGTCAAATTTAACATTGAACTTCATAGGGTGAAAAATCGTTCAATCCAAATTAGGCTTTAAAACAATCCGGTAAATAGAGTTTAAATTCAAATAATAGAAATTCAGCAGATGTCAAAGCGCGTAATTGTCAGTGATGGACACCTTTTTGTGAAGCTTGTTCAGGGATTGTGCGTCTGTAGAAGGAAGCGATTCAACGTCATTGTATAGAATGGACACTGTCATCCGCTCAACAATCAGGCCTTCCTCATCCCACGAGCGAGATTGAGCTCTCGACGAGCCCCCGCTTCGCTGGGATATCACCTCACGCTATCAGTAACCCCGGGGTTTGACCATAGTAAGCATGATAGCTAATACAAACTTGACTGCACGCACACATTCACACCTAGAAGAAAAGGTGTCAATGTGTGCGTCCACACAAACAGGGGTCACAGCTTAAGTGGTTACTAATCGAGCTTTTAGTACAAAAATCCTATCCGTCCACTCAAAGTAGACCTGCGCAAACAAGTTCACTTTTTGTTTTAGAAGACTACGTCCGTTATTTTTTTTTAAGTTGGTTCATGATTGTGGGTTACTACGCACCACATGACCAGCAGAGGATTCCTGAGATGACATTTCCACAGTGCTATATATTCAAAGATACGTTATAGTCAGCGCAAAACTTTATGAGCCGTCTGAAGTCAGCCGTATTGGTTGCCCAGTACACACGAGACCTGATTATACGTGTTACAGGTCGCGGCACGTTTTAATAGCGCTGACTTTGAATGCGCAGTAATCGATTTTTAAATCTGTTAGATCTTTTTAGACCAATCCACCTGCGCAAAGCCCCCCTCCACTTTTAACGCGCGCTATTAAACCGTGACGCGACTAGTACAAAACTCAAAACTGAAAGATATTTAGGGTGAACGCATATCCATCCGCGCCGAACGTAACGAAGTTTAGAATTATTTATTTATATGTAATCCTGCAAAATCTCGCACACCTGTCCGTTTAAGACGAAATTAATAGTAAAAAATTGAAATTTATGTATGTAGACATGAAAGCAATGTAACAGTTGTAAGCTCTGCGTACCTGACGCGAGTTCAGACATACAAAAGTACAAAAATATCTCGACACTTTCATACAGCCCTAACACTATGATTTCTATAATAATAATAATTAAATTTCATACATACAACGAAAACATTCATACAATGAACAGATTCAGTAAATTGATATAATCTGCAAAATATGTGCTAACATTTCCAATTTCTAGCTGTGCCCCGCGGTTTCTCCGTGGTTTTCGTTCCCGTGGGCACATCGGGATAAAAAGTAATCAGTGTTGTTTCAAGGTCTAAGCAACCTACATACCAAATTTCACGCCAATCAACTTAGTAGTTTTTGCGTGGAAGAGTAACAAACATCCATCCATAGAAACTTTCGCGTTTATAATGTGATTATAATGTGTGATTAAGTTTGTAATTTAATTCTCAATTATTTTGAAAGTTATTCAGTTCAGTTTAGATGTTCAGTAGATGATTCGCCTTATTATTAAAACATCTGTACAAGTCTTCGGTAAAATGCAAACAGCTTCATAATAGTTAATACAAATTAAGATAGGCCTTACAAGGCCAGAAACTATTAAGTAAATTAAATCCCTAAAAATTAAAAATATTCATTAAACATTAAATCCTCAATGCAGATAAAATTCAATTTAAATTCAGTCATGCTTGCAAACAACGACCACAGATAAAAAAATGCCTATTTTAAAAAGGTCCCACTTTCTCATTATAGATAAATATTTGAGTTTAATTATAAAAATGTCATCATTTAATGGATTAAAAAAATTGATCTAATGCTTTTTTGCAACATGATCACAGATAAATTTATTAATCTGTAATTTTCGAAGGCATACGAAATAAGGCGACTCTCACACTACCCCGCAATGTGCAGGGAATCGCCTTAAGAGCAAACGACACTTAGGAATTTTAGACAACCCTATAATAAGATGACCAAATCGATGTTTCGTGTTCCCGTTTCCTAGGAATATAATTTTATTATTAATTTAAAATCACTCAATTTTTTAGCCTACCTCGAAAAATTTGTGTTTCATTCCCGTGGCGTATACTAGAATAAAAAAGCTTTTAAAGGAAAATAAAATTAAAGGGACACGGTTAACTAAAATCAATTTAAGAAAATACCAGCAGCAGAATCGGGCGCAAATGATAGAATTTTTTTTTTATCTTATGTGTCAACTCCCTTTTGGAATGAGGGTTAGGGACGCGCGCGGGCCGCCAGTCCGTCGCGAGTTGCGATCCCGCACACGCGTGAGCTCCTGATGCAGGACACCGGAGTTGTCCGAAACCTAGGTCGAGCGTTACAGACTTCAAACGTGAGAAATCGTTGTAAAAAATATGAAGTTACAAACACGATTCCGAGAAAACACATTGATTTGATAAACTTATCACAGGATCGTGTCAAATTCCTAAAAGATAGAATAAGGTCTTATGTACATATACAAAAAAGTCTTTAAGCGTGATGTCCATTGGTATCGGCTTCAGGATATCTAATATAAGCATGGTTGGTAGATACGGCGAGGCAGGGCGGCAGTTTAACGTCGCGGAAGTATCTGTGTCGCCGCGCTTCCTTCGCCGAGATGCGCTTCATCGGGTCGTACACCAACATCTTCTGCAGCAGATCCATGCCCACTTCGTCTAGGTTTTGGACCTGTTGACACATCATGATAGATCAACAAAAGTGGAGACGGACTGGTCACATGATCCGTGACAAAACAAATGGAGCACAATTGTCTCGGACTGGTACCCCAGGGATGGGAAACGCAACAAAGGACGACAACAACTGAGATGGGAAGATGACCTGAAACTGAAAAAATGTTAGAAGAGGCTTATGCCAAGAGGCACGCTGAACTTCGAGACATTTTATAATTAAATCAAAACAAATTTGTATTTTACTCAGTTCAGAATAAAGAGCTTTATTATTATTACACATCATGAGATTAAAAAAGTCATCATCATCATCATCTCAGCCGTTGGTAATCCACTACTGTACATAGGCCTCCCCTATAAAAGGGGGTTTTGCCAATACTCAAAACGCTTGGCAGGCGGATTGTCGAGCGCAGTTCGATGGTTTTTTGTAGGGGACGCTCATGCTGCCCGTCCTCTGGATCTGTTAACTCGTAATCGGCTCTCACGGCAACCGTGGATCCCTATCTGCGGTTGCTCTAAGAGCTCCACCCTGTCTAGGGCGGACCACTATTCTAAAGCTGGTAACTCCACGGCAGAGTTGCCAGTTAATAAAGTCAACTCTCCACGGTCTAGAATAGAATAGAAAACTCTTTATTGGTACAGTTAGTACAGAAAACAACAAAATCAATATTTAGACAACGTGTAACAATTGGCGGCCTTATCGCTCAAAGCGATCTCTTCCAGGCTACCTGCAAGACAGTCTTAGCTATCTAATTACTAAATTTCAGCACAATCGGTTCACTACAGTCTGATTATAGGTAAAGCCCAACAGAAAAGAGTACAAACGGAACTAATGTGAAATTAAAAATTAAAGTATATGTGTTGATTCAATTGTTTTACCTTGTAAAAGACAGTGGCGCCCCCATTATTTTCTACTCTTTTCTGTCGAGCTATTATGTACGTCTTATTATCTCGTTTTAGCACTTAGTTCGGTGGTTTGGTTTTACGCTCTAATGTCAACATAGTAATGTCTGTAATAAATAAATATACATACATGATTGTGCAGGTTAAATGTGTTCCAGTTAGGGAAAGTAGGTTTATAGTCAGGCAGCGATGAGACCCCGGGCCAGATGTCCTCGGTGGGCGTCCGCAGCATCCTGAAGATACGGAACAGCTGGTCTATCTCCGAGTCACCCTGGAACAGGGGCTTCTTGGACGACATCTCCGAGAATATGCAGCCTATCGACCACATGTCTATTGGGCAGGCGTATCTGGAATCATTTACATAGGAATATTGAAGACTAGCTGTGGCCCGCGGTTTCACCTGCGTTGATATCGTTCCCGTGGGAATATCGGGAAGTACCCTATGTGTTATAACAAGTTCTAAGCTACCTACATAACAAATTTCAACCAAATCCATTTGGTACTGCCTCCGTGGCGTAGAGGGCCTATGCTCGACTGCCAATCAAGAGGTCCCGGGTTCGATCCCCAGGTCAGGCAAAGTGTTAAATATTGGATTTTTCCATTAGGAATTCATCTCAGAAACTGCCTGGAGTCTGAAAATGTGCCCGGTAGATGGCAATAGGCTCGCCCCCTATTACATGGGACCAATAACATACTGGCGAAATGTGGGTGTATCTACTATGGGACTGAGTCCTGGGTACACCTCTGCCTACCCCTTCGAGAAAAAGGCGTGAATGTATGTTATGTTATCCATTTGGTAGTTTTAGTGTGAAAGAGTAGCAAACGTCTATCCATTCAACCTCACAAACTTCCGCTATTGTTATACTAGCTGGACCTCGCGGTTTCACCCGCGTATACATCGGTCCTGTGGGAATATCGAGCGAAAAGTTCCCTTTATGTTATTCCACGGTCTAATCTATCTACATACCGAATTTCAGCCCCATCGGCTCAGTAGTTTTGGCGAGAAAGAGTAACAAACGTCCATCCATCCAGTGCTACTCATAGCAAAACGCACACAGACTTTGACATCAAACTATCTAACCAATGCCTGGAAACTTCTGCATAGCCGCCTCGCGGCACCTTCAAAGCAAACGAATGTAACCAAACCAAATATTGTAAAACTGTCTGTTGAAAAAATTAATCCCTACAAGTTTCTTGTATGTTCTTCTTGTAGAGTGTAGAGATATCTTTCTGAATGCACGGTATGCTCATTACTTTTTATCTTCATTGACGTGCAAGTGTTTATGTTTATTATGACCTATTTGAATAAATCTTTTTGAGTTTGTGTTTGAATTTCCATTGCATGTTCTATCTGAATCACCGAGAGCATCAATTCTGCCAGAGTAATACAGTTATTAGCCCATGGGACCGAAATTCTCAAATGGAGACCAAGAACCCTCCTCCCAAGGGTGGATCTAAAAGTCGCAGGAACACGCTCGATGAAGGCCACTTACAACCGGACTAGATGGATATCTGTGGAGGAGGTCTATGTTCAGCAGTGGACGTCTTGCGGCCGAGATAATGATGATATTATATGTTATAAAAATACTCTCCCCTTTTGCATATTGTATTTCAAGCAAAAGACATCTTAGTATTAAAACATAAAATATCACTATGGGTACTACCAGGGACCATTGGTTAAGAACCACTGGCCTAAGGGCTTGGTAGATAGATAGTGTATTTTACCTTTGTGTGCCGAGCAGTACTTCAGGCGCGCGGTACCACAGTGTGACGACTTCATGCGTGTACACTCGCACCGGCACACCGAATGCTCGACCCAGACCGAAATCCGCTACCTGTAATGTAATTTAATGTACGGTGGAATCCTTTTCCGCAATTGAGTATTTAAAAAAAAAAAATGTATTTATCGGGTTATTTTATAAGTTTAATGAAAATTATGTATTATCCGATTCAAAAAACACTAAAAATATTTTTTTTATTAATTACAACCAATTCAAAATTGATACAATTCCAATAGGAGTCACTTGTTCACGAACGCGCTACGAGTGGTCGCCATGATTGTGACGTCTCTACAGGTCACGAGCTCGTTCGGGTACTATCGGCGTGTTTTCGGTACTGGATTAAAAATTATTTTTTAATTTGATATAACTTTGTAATTATGGCGAATAAAAAAAAACTAAAAATAGTTTTGGTACGAATCTTATATATTATCTTTCCATTTATGCCAAAAGAAAATAAAATTCAAATACTCAATTACTCTTATTTGGTCCGTTGTGTGTCATCATCGCCATTAACTATTCATATGGGTGGATTTTTCCGTAATCACCACGCTTGGCAGGCGGTTTGGTGCTCGTAGTAGTTGGAATACTTGGAAACGGAGTACTATGGCCCTCTGTCAGATCTCACAGCTTCAACGGGATGAGAAAGTTGTGGCCCTAGCCGGGAACCACACGGCTTGTGTGTACTCCAGGCTAATCCGGGCAGCCTAGCTCTGCCTAGCAGCTCAGGAGCTGAAGCTCCTCAAGAAGTACCTATGAATAGGTACTTCTTGGCTTCGTCAGGTAGCAGGCAGAAGGCCAGGTTCGATAGGTAATTATTATGTTTTTTTTATATCTAAATAAAGTAACCTATATAGAACCTTATTCTAAATTTTTTCACTAAGCCACACCCCAGACACTTGACTCAATTCCAAACAAAAGTCACGATATAACTACCTACTACACAGACACTGCACACATGGAGTTTTGAACACGCAAGAGTGTGAGTGAGGTGATTTCCCAGCGATGCAGGGCTCGTCGGGAGCTCAATCTCGCTCGCGGGGTGAGGAAAGCCAGATTGGTGGGCGGATGACAGTGTCCATTCTATACGTAGTATTATCATCTGTTCTGTGACTAAGCTACTCACTCAGAATGGGTTGCTAATAGTATACTAACTTTAATGATGCCAGTCTTGTCGATGAGCAGGTTCTGTGGCTTGAGGTCTCTGTGCAGGATTCGGCGCTGGTGGCAGTACAAGATTGCACTGTTTATCTGATATAGATAGCTCTTCACTATGGCTGGGTCCATGAACTGAAATATAACAATGTATTTTAAATACCCCAACTCTTTGAGCTCTCACTCACTTGTACTAGCCTAAGATTAATTTAATTATTATTCCTTTATGTTTGTGTCCTATGTATGGTGCACAATAAAGTGTTTTTCTATCTATATATCAGATCACTCTGGCGGTGGTCTGTATCAAACGCCGTAAGCTACGTCCGGCTGGACGCTGTACGCGGCCTATGAATGCTTACAATGGAAATGCACTATAGTGGTCTCTGTCACATGCCTGACGCGCCGCATCAATAGGTCGTACGTCATTTGGAAGCATTCCGGCGTTACATATGTCATAGAACGAAAAGAAGATAGCACGACGGTTCAATAATAGAATCTGTTAAATTAAACAGAATTTTATTTAATGCCAACAATAAAAAGGTCGTGACGCCTTTTTCCACACTCCTGTTTTAATAAAATTTGTATAACGACTGCCTCGGTGGCGTAGAGGGCGCATGCTCGACTGCCAATAAAGAGGTCCCGGGTTCGATCCCCAGGTCAGGCAGTGTTAAATATTGGATTTTTCCATTAGGAATTATCTCAATAACTGCCTGGAGTCAGGAAATGTGCCCGGTAGATGGCAATAGGCTCGCCCCCTATTACATGGGACCAATAACATACTGGCGAAATGTGGGTGTATCTACTATGGGACTGTCCTGGGTACACCTCTGCCTACCCCTTCGGGAAAAAGGCGTGAATGTATGTATGTATAACAATGACATAATCCTCCCCCTCTTCAAGGAATACTCTTAAAATAGTCTGTTCATCCATAGTTTAATCACTTACGTCCATTCACATAGAGTGCATGCGAGAAACTACACTGGCAATCGCGTTCTTGAGTGACCATCGCAAACAACTCTGGAAGCCACGTCACACTATGGACACTTGACTCTATTCCCATACAAAAGTCACGATATAACTACCTACTACATAGACACTGCACACATGGAGCTTTGTAAACGCGTACAGTGTGCGTGACGTGATTTCCCAGCGAAGCGGGGCTCGTCGAGAGCTCAATCTCGCTCGCGGGGTGAGGAAGGCCCAATTGGTGGGCGGATGACAGTGTCCATTCTATACATAGTATTATTATATGTTCTGTATATGTATGTATGCATAGTGTAATTTGAGATAGATTTTCTATTCATAAAGATAGACACTAAGAAAATAAATCTTATGCTAGTCCAAGTGGCAGTCTTATCACTTAAGACAGATGAGAGTGATCGTTATCTGAGAACACAGACTGATATAATCCCACTTCCTAATGATATTGTAAATGTGAAAGTTTGTGAGGATGGATGGATGGATGGATGTTTGTTACTCTTTCACGCCAAAACTACTGAACCGATTTGGTTGAAATTTGGTTAGACCCTGAAATAACACATGCGGTAATAAACCCATTTTATAAATTTATATCCTGATATTTTTATAGTTAAGTAACCTGTGTCGCTGTCATTTTAATTTTTCTTATAAAACTGTATTTTTCATAGTGAACTTGCAAAAATCCCAGTTTTACTCCCGTGGTTGGACATTCACAACAAAAAATTTTCGAGTTTATTAACAAAAATAAAATGTAAAAACTATACTTTACTTCAACATTAAAATATCAGGATATAAATATATCAAATAGGTTTACTTTATTCGAAGGAAACAGGGGAACACAAAACATCGATTTAGTAAATTTTCCGTAGGATTGTGTTAAACTGCTAAGAGGTCTTCTTTCCTGTAAGAGTATCTACATGAAAAAAGTACAACTTTCAAAAGAAATAATAGCAAGAATATAATAGTGATATTACCTTTCCCGATCCAAGGGAATCCATGTATTTCTTAAGGTCCATGGCGAGGAACTCAAATATGAGGTAGAGGCGGGACTCCTCCATCAGAACATCTTCCAGTTTCACTATGTTTGGGTGATTCAGTTCTTTTAATAGAGATATCTCTCTGAAACATTAGATTTATTTATTCGATCAAAACATTTTACACCATTTACATTGTTTATAAGGTATATTATCATCAGCTAAGTTCTAGGAAGCCCATAGATTTACATCACTATTTGTCTCCGGGATGGTAGGGCTCGACACATTGGAACTGAGGCGGAAACTGCTGCTCGTTGGCCATTACTGCAAGATATTGCGCGGTGAGCTGCACAATATCCTGTCTAGTATTGGGTTGTATGTGCCAGACAAATTTGCATGACAGATGCTTACTTCATCAGTTTCATTGTACTTATTGCATTTACCTATTCTTCTTCTTCTACTTTTACAATTATTATTTTTTTAAATCTTGTTTGTGTTGCTATGTACTCATATATCCCAGTGTAGCACAGTTATTACAGAGTGAATGTGAGTACCAATTTAAAACTACTTGGTTTCATGGTACAAGATCAAAATGTACTTATATTTTAAAATGTACCTCATGGATTTAAAGAAAAAGAGAGATAGGGTATGTTCTCCCAGCGCTTACTCCACAACTGGTACATGCAATTTGCTCAGTGTGCAGTTTGCACAGTTTGAACAAGAAAGACCTAAGACAGAAGTGCGACCAAGACATCAATATTAGTCGCTAGTACGACCTCACTTTACTTACATATGTGGACCTAATAGAACCTTATTTGAGCTTGCCATTTTCGAAACCTGTACCTCATCACCCCTTTTCTTTAAATCAAAGATATACCTATAAAAACAAAAAAAAGTGGCTTGCATTCTGCTATCTTTATTAGATCATCTGATTGTCTTTTGTCATCAAAATGCTGGCATTTATCTGGCCTAACATATAAGCATTGCTATTCAACGTGCCAATGCCACCAGCATCGTGGGTACTCTGCTATCTGATAGTGGTTTAGACTTGCACTGGTAGGACTTGGATTTTCTATAGGCTGACATGTCCGCCTGTGGATTTATAAAGTGTTCTATGGCATAGTGTATTTAGTTAGGGTAGATAGTAAGTAGGTAGCTCTATTGTTCAGTATTTTTTCGATAATGCACTGCTCTTTACATATTAGAATAGATAGATAGATATTATAATAATGAGGAAGAGTAATTTAATTTACTGAACCTTACCTTACTGAATTCTATCATATTAATATTAAGAGTAAAGTTCATATTGTCTGTTTCCTGAATTAATAGTTTGACCAATTCTGATAAATTTTGATATACAGATAGATGGGAACTTGGTTAAGGACATAGGGTATTTTTAACCCGAAGTTCTTAAGAGTATGCGCCTATGCGGGACAAACAGCGGAGCACCAGCTTGTAGAATACAAATGAGGTTATAATCAAGGCATGTTTTTTTTAATAATATAACTTGAAGTGGAGACTTCAAGTTAGCTAAATCCTACTAAAACAGGTGTGATATTTAGAAACAAAAACATACCTGATAGCAGTAGAAGGAATGCCTTCGTCTTCAGATTCCAACCGAATTTTCTTCATAGCCACAAACTGACCAGTAATTTTATTCTTCCCTTTGTAGACTACACCATAAGTACCTTCACCGATCTTTTCAATTTTCAGGAAATCATCCATTTCAGAATAGGGAATTTTGAACTTTTTCGTAAACAAAGCGGTTTCCAAAACCGTTATACCCTTTCGCCTTTTAGCAAGTTCGATATATTTTTTGCTTGGTACTTAATTAACAAAGGTTTTTAACTGTACTTATGTAAATCAATAGCCAGCCTATCTGAAGTAGTGGTTAATCCGTAAAAACCATTCACATTTCAATTATAATATAACAAACACGAAACAAAGTCGATATAACGACACTACAAGGAAATTCAAACATTCACTTGACAAACAGACAACTGACAACCACAGAACAAAAGGAACCTGACAACTCTAGGATATTTTGCACTGCTCTACAATTTGCCATTCTCTATGTATTTTATATTTTCATATATAATTAATGTAGAGATTTATTGGAATAATATATTCTAGAAAAAAGTGTCAATACTAAAGTGATTGAAATAAAGACGTTATAAGTAGGTATAAAAAAGGTCTATAATTTATATCACAGAACAAGAGGAACATTTATATGTCTTTGGTTTGAAATTGTTGAGTTGTATCGTCTGTGGTACAGAAAATTTGACATTTTTATCTCAGAGTAAAGATACCAATGAGAACCAGTCGTGCAAAAATCTTTTCCAAGCCGCGAGTCTGGTACTAAATCAAAAAAATACCAGACTATGTGGATAAAAAGTACTCTGTGGGTAGGTTCATGGTACAGGTACATACAGGTTTCATCATTCACGTTTTGATATTGTACACGATTATGAAGTTTGCTCTTATACCACAAACTACTTACTCGTTAGATTATAGAGCCTACTGCAGTTTAAAAATGGTGCCATCTATATCTACTAATGTAGATTATGTTAAAGACTTATAAACAGCGCTTTCTGTTAACGAACCGTTTCTGAATAGTGAATAGCGCCATCTATTGGGGAGTAAATTAAATACATAGCAGTGCCATCTGTCGATGAGTAGCTAAAATTAAAATGGTTTTAGCCAAAATAGGTTTATCTTGCTAAAATCTTTTATATTGTGTGTTGTGATAATTATGTTATAATTTATTAATATATCTAGACTCGGCGTCCACAAGCACTTAAGTCCAAATTTCCTCAAAATACTAAAATGTAACAGAGCTTTGCTTTTAGTGATATTCATCGGCGGGAATAAGCAAATAAGTCATCTGATACATAATACGCATGCTACAGTTTCAAGCACCAAACAACTTAAGTTTTTTTAATACATTCAGCGGCAGTAAGAAGCACTTAAAATGAGTTAAGTTCTTTTAGTCAGGACTATTATTATAACCGTTGTTTTTATCACTGCGGCAGTAAGAAGAACTTATATTAACTTAAGTACTTTAGTCCGGAATATTATAATCGTTGTTTTTATCACTACAGCTGACTTATTTTTTTGGACTATAACAATCTTAAGTACCCTCATTTTTATTTTGTTAAAATGCATATTGATTTAGATGACTGATAAGATTGCCGTTCGGGCGTCGGCTACGTACGCACGCGCGTCTTGTTTACGATGAAATTATTGTGGTTGCTACCTACTTAATAATGAGTAGCAACGAGCATCTCGATCGTATTATGGAAGCAGAGTTTTACGTGGAAAATGAAGAGATAATTACCGAATACAGTGAGAGTGAGATGACAAGGAGCACTGAAGAAAATATCAATCTAACGCGTGGGACGGAGACTAATAACTATGTGGAGCAGGAAAGGCCTTCTAAAAGGGTACGAGAGATAGATGCGGAAGAAATATGGAAAACTGTGGGACGTAAAGCGAAGAGATTTGGAAGAGCGGAAAATGATGAGACGAGGATACCGGAGGATAAAATTGAAGTAAGCATAACATGTCCAGAGAAACTACCAAAACAATTTGGGTTAGCTAAAATGTTAAAATCCGAGAAAATAACAAATGTAATTAGAGTTAAATATATAAACGCATATAAAGCTTTAATCCAGTTTAATGACGAAAATAGTGCTGAATTATTACTAAGATCGAATTTATTTAGCGACAAAGGCTATAAATGCCAGAAAACTATGGAAATAAATCAATCATACGGGGTTATTAATTATGTTGATATTGATTTAACCGAAGAGGAGATAATGCAGGGCATCACTAGCGAAGTTTTAATTACTTCAGTGAAAAGATTAAAACGCAGAAACACAACAAATAATGGTCAATGGGAACCGAGTGAGGCTGTACGCGTTTGTTTTAAGGGAGCATCGTTACCATCATATGTAAATATATACGACACCCGGGCCCTTGTCACCCCGTACTGCTATCCAGTCACGCAGTGTTCTCGATGCTGGCGTTTCGGCCACACAATCAAAATGTGCCCTTCGCTTAAAATAGTATGCCCTAAGTGCACAAAGAATCACCCTAACTGTGAGACAACAAAATTCCACTGCAATAACTGCACCGGGCGACATATGGCCATGGCTAAAATTTGCCCTGTATATATCAAAGAGAAAAAATTAAGAGAACTTATGTCACAGTTCAATTGCTCTTACAAGAAGGCAATTACGATTTACGTCCCACCGTCTCCGGCGCCGTCACTGATGTCTTCAGCGCTGGACATTATGTCTCATAACCCACCTTTACCAACACCTAATAAAACTTTAGCAACTAGTACGGAAGATTATCTCCAACAAGATGAAACAGTTGCTCATACTACTATGGCCCATACTTATGCGAGTATTACAAAGATTACCTCAGATAAACCCAAGAAAAAGTCGAAAACAGAAAAACGCAAGAATAAAAAGATGAGCCAAGAAAAGGATGAAGATTTTATGACAGAAATAAGTGAAGAAGACAACAAAAGTGAGAAACAAACGAGCGAAAAAGACAATAGATCCAAATTTAAAGAAGAAATAAGTTGGCAATTGCTACTTCAAAAATTGAAGGATAAATTGTTTGAGGAGAAGAGTAGTTCGTGGGGAGACAGATTGAAAAGCTGCATGGTCATATTTTTCGAGGGGATACTATCTTTACTATTGCAGTACTTTGCAGACATGCCTTGTTGTGATCTTATAAAACAATTATGGATTACAACTTTCCAGACATCACAATAAATATTATGCAATGGAATGCGCAAAGCATCCGATCGAAAAAGGCTGAATTGGAAACTCTTTTATATCAAGAAAAGATACATATTCTTATAGTTAGCGAGACTTGGTTAAGGTCAGAGGATTACTTTCGTATAAACGGATACAACACTTTCAGAGCGGACCGGGATGATGGCTTCGGAGGAGTTGCTGTGTTTACTCATCAATCAATTAAAGCTCAACAACACAACATATCATTATCTAATTCACAAATTGAGATATTACAAATCAAAATACTAAACTGTGACCACCTTGAGAATATACTTTCATTATATTGCCCCCCGGCGGTTAGAACCAACCCAAGTGACTGGGATCAAGTACTTGCACTGAGAAGTAGAAAGACCATAATCGCAGGTGATCTAAACGGCCATCACACCAACTGGTCAACTAAAATCGACGTCAGAGGCACTCAAATTTTTGATTCTATACTGGACAATGACTTTATATCCTTAAATGATGGAACACACACGAGAGTTAAATTATTGGCAAACGGCACAGTACAGAGATCTTCACCAGATTTAACATTAGCATCTTCGGATATTGCTATAAAATTTAATTGGAGAGTTTTAAATGAAAATTTAGGCAGTGACCATCTAATCATTAAAGTGGAGACTAATATAATTGAATCCGGCATATACAAAAAGAAAAGAAATTTTAAGAAGGCCGATTGGACTAAGTACAGAGAGATTATAGAACAAGAACTGTTTAACTTTTCGCTACCAGAAGATCATCAGGATGCCTATGATAGTTTCATCAATATTATAAATAAATCAGCAGATAAATCGATCCCTTACATAAAGATTTGCGAGAATCCTTGTAAGAGACATAAGTTTACGCCGAGACCATATTGGAGTCAGGAAATCTCAAAGACGGTAGCAGAAAGACGCAGAGCACTAGCAGAATTCAGGAAAAACCCTACACCAAATAACCTGACACTCCTACAGAATAAAGGCAGCACGGCACAGAAAGTGATCAGGAACGCTAGTTCTAAGTCATGGCGTGGATTTTGCGACAGTGTGGACAGTGTGACATCTTCTAGTGAAATGTGGAACAAAATGAAATGGCTCAAAGGCTACAAATCTCCCAGGAGTACCATCACTCGTGAGAAAGCTGAACATTTATTAAACAGTATAGCGCCTGATTATGTAGCTCCGGCTGCCCCCAGGTTCTACGTTGAGAACTTGGAACTGTCGGCACCGATTTCGATACAGGAACTTGTGAATTCTATAAAACAGTCAGATACCACACCGGGCATAGACGATATATCATATTCTATGATTAGAAATTTATCGAACGACGCGAAAGTAGTGCTAGTTTCTTTGTTTAATAGATTTTTGTCCTTTAGTTTTGTACCTAAACAATGGAGAGAGATTAAAATAGTTCCTATACCGAAACTGGGATCTGAAAACAACACCGTGTCAAGCGTAAGACCTATCTCTTTATTATCATGCCCATGTAAGATATTTCACAGTATTATTACTCGTAGACTGGAATGGTATCTTGAGAGAAATAATTGCTTTTCAGATGAGACTGTCGGGTTTCGAAAAACGCGATCTTGTATGGACAATTTAACTAGTTTGGTTTCGCGTATTCAAGGAGGTTTTACTAATGGCCATGCTACCATAGGATGCTTTATTGATATAGACAGCGCATACAACAATGTTAGCGTATTAAGTATTTTAGGTACTTTACATAATCTCGGAGTAGGCGCGATCATTTGCAGGTATCTGTGGGAGTTTTTATGTTGTAGACGGCTATCAATTGAAATGAATGACAACTCAGGCGTATTAACCCGGACGACAGGCATGGGAATTGCACAAGGTGATCCGTTATCACCATTGCTATTCAATGTGGCGACTATTGATATCTGTAAAACACTGAGAGAGGTCGTGTCTATATCGCAATACGCAGATGATTTTGTTATTTATACCAGCCATAGAAATGTATATGATGCAGAAAGTACTGTTCAGGATGCGCTGGACATTTTGAATTATATGGTTGAAGAAATTGGCTTAACTATATCTTATAGAAAAACAAAAGTGTGTGTATTTACTAGGGGAAATCCAAGGAATCCGCTGCATATAAATCTATCAGTAAATAATCACAATATTCAACAAATCAATTCAGCTAAATACCTAGGCATGTGGTTAGATCATAGACTAAAATGGGGACGACATATAAATGAGTTAAAGGAAAAAACTCTAAAATTTTTAAATGTTATTAAAGCACTTGCAGGCATCAAATGGGGCATTCATCCTAAACATCTCAGGCGACTATATATCTCGATTATCAGAAGTAGATTAGATTACTGTAGCTACCTATACGATAATAGCATTAAGAGTCATTTATGTAAACTGGACAAAATCCAAAACCAGGCCATGAGAGTAGTAGGTGGATTTTTAAAAAGCACCCCCATTCACGTCATGGAGAGTGAGTTGTGTTTACAGCCATTATTTATTCGTCGAAGATACCTTGCTTCCAAATTTTTACTCAGATCCAGATCGCTTAGTAGTAATATAACATTCCAAATATTACACGAATTAAATAATTTATGCCAAAATCATTATTGGAGAAGGAAAAAACTACCTTTATTAATAGAAATGTATAGGAAATACCATAGTTACACAATACACACCGATAACACTGTACAAATGTATTCTCTTGAGACATGGATGAGCAACTTTGATATATCTGATAACATAAAGTTGAGTATTGAAGGCGTCAATAATGCTAAACGTAGTTTTAATATAATAGATTTACGCAACATCTGTTTGAATTATATACGGGACAAATATGAATCATTTTATAAGCTTTACACAGATGGATCTAAGGACGAAGTCGGTTGTGGAGCGGCTTTCTTTGATCCGCAGCTTGATATTCACGCACAGTTCCAAATTAGCACAGATGTAATATCGATAATGCATTGTGAGCTCATTGCGATATCTGAGGCACTGGCATATACGGCATCTTTGAGTAACAATAAGTGTATTATTTTAACTGACTCAAAAAGTGCCCTTTTTCACTTGGCTCGGTTACCTTCGAATCTTCGAGGGCATCCGATAGCCTATAATATCTTAGATACCATCTGCAAGCTACGTAATGTAAACAAATATGTAATAATCCAATGGATACCATCACATGTAGGTATCACGGGTAACGACGAGGCGGACCGTGCGGCGAGACAAGCGATAACGAGTGGTATTTATTATAGATGCTTACCATTACATAATGAGATAATAAGTGAGGTTAAGGGTGATTGCACACAAATTTGGCACGAATATTTTGACGAGCGTTCTAAAACAAAAGGAATTTGGTATAAAACAATCCAGTGTCAACCTCCTCGTTACCCGTGGTTCGATGAAACAGGATTAGACAGAAAACGAATTGTATCGTTAATGAGGCTCCGCTCAGGGCATATTCTGTCAAACAAATTCAAATATTTGATGGGGATATCTAGTTCACCGAACTGTCCGGAGTGTCATACTATTGAAGATACTCATCATGTGTTGACGGAATGTATCCGGAACGAAGCGCAACGACAACATTTGGAGTTTATGCGCACTGGTAGTGTAGGTATTTGTAACAGCATCTTGGCATCCCCAACTTCGGACGAGGCCAAGATGCTGGTACGCCTATACTCACATGCCATAATATAAGTAAATTTTTAATTAGTTTATGTTCTCTTTTTGTGTTCAGTGTTTTGATACCTACTTTAAATTGTAATATAATAGGCCATTTTCTTATATCAACAATAAATTATGAAATTATATTACTTGGATAGTTTTCATCACGGAAAATGCAAATATAAAGTTATTTTCCCATGAAAACCTAAGGTTAATTTTATTTTTCAAAATTAAAATTGAGGTTTCATTATCTGTATGTCACGTGATTGAAAACGCCGACCGCCATGATGTGACGTCAATTTCACTAAAGCTCGTCGTCCGTCACTCGTTTTACAAACAACAAACTACTTACCTACCAGCGCTCATAGAAATTTAATATTTTTATTGAGTTTAATGTGTTTTGAAGCTTAAATTTAAAAGATTTAATATTTTAATACGTTAGTTTTACTTAATTAAAATGGACGTCGGTTTTGTAAAAGCCGAAAGTACTAATCTCCCGAAAATAGATGCGGTAATGATTGCAAAGTTCTTTGCGTGTAATACCGACTTTTTTTCTGCCGAATGCAGAAATATCAAAACAGCTATGTAAGTATAATGTATTTAAATTACAACTTGTATTTAAAACTAAATAGTTTTATTGTGTATGAAAGTATCCTTACGTGTTTTGAGGTTATGTGTAAACAATAAGTAGGTATCGTAACTTTTCATCTTTTTTTATAGGTCAGCCAGAGAAACGTATGGCGATGATGCTGTTGGGTATGTGCAGCTGAAAAGAGATCAGCAGACATGCGTTGTCAAATGCAAAATGTGTCCTGAACACAAAGTGCGTTCCAAGCCATACTCTTGCACACTTACTGTTGATGAACAGGAAGAAGAAATTAAAAGTGTAGTATGCCATGACTGTCCAGCATCTGAAGGTGGTTGTAAGCATGCTGTTGCTTTTTTAATGTGGTGTCATCGTCGGAGTGAAGAGCCACCTTGCACTGCTATTGAGTGCTATTGGAGGAAATCTACTTTATCTAAAGTTGGATCTTCTCTAAAAATATTACTTGCTAAGGACATATTGAAGAAAAGAAAAGGAAGTAGTACTCAAACCCCAGAAGTAGCACCACATAAAAGTGTCGCAGAAATCTTTGTGACTGAATGTAAAAAAAGAAAAATAAGCTCATGCCAGCTGCTCAAACATGAGATTAACTATGCTGAAAAAAAAATTAATATGCTTTCTTTACATTATTTGATGTGCAAATTTAATGAAAGACTGGATTGTAATTCATTTTTAAATAATATCAGTAGTGTATTTAATGATATTAACTTAAGAAATGCTGAAAAAGAGACAAGGCACCAGCATCAAACAAGCTTTTGGTATGAGCTACGTTATGGAAGAGTTACAGCATCAAAATGCTACGAAGTGAGCAAATGCAAAACTGTGGATGGCTCCTTAGTAGCGGCTATTCTTGGAGCAAGGACTCCACTAACTTCAGCAATGAAAAGAGGGCAAAAATTAGAAGAAAAAGTAAGGAAAACAGTAGAAAAAAAATTGGGCCATAAGATTGAAAAATGTGGTCTTTCTATTTCAGAAACATATCCTATGATTGCAGGCTCACCTGATGGCATCTATAAAAAAAGTACTTTGGTAGAAATAAAGTGCCCAACAAGTGTAAAAACTTTAACAAATTATATTAAGGATGGTGCTGTGACCAAAAAATATATGGCACAAGTGCAAATGCAAATGTTCTGTGCAAAAGCAGAAAAAAGTTTTTTTTGTGTTGCGAGTAGTGATTTTGAGACTTCCAATGATGTCAGTATTGTAGAGGTGCAGTATGATAGAAAAGTAGTACAGGAACTTTTGGACAAAATTGTTCCTTTTTGGAAAAATAATATATATCCAATTTTGTATGAAAGTACCAAAATATAGAACTTGTAAGTATTTATGTGTATTGTTTTATTTTATATGCTTTAGCCCAAGGCTTCTACCACTAGCTACAGTACCTTGTCTTAGGATGAATCTTTATTACCTATGCCCCCGGACCTCAAACCACACCTTAGATAAAATCCTCAAACTTATCTCCTCTATACTGAGTTTTAACCAAACTTGTTCATAGGATAAAGAGAAAAGAAGTAACAGACAGACTGCCAGAGTTACTTTTGCATTTCTAACTAGCTCATGCAAGTTACCAAAATCATGAAAAACCTAATATTTCTACTACATGGTTATATCAATTACATACTGTCCACTTTAATGTAATAAATAGCATATGTCAATATCTGGTTTGAACAGTTGGCTGGGATATTATGGGTATAAATAAAAGTTTAAAAAAAATTGTATATGTATTTATTTAATAAGACTATCTTGTATGTTAATCAGAGCACATGCAGTAGTAATACATTCATCAAGAAGGTGAACTAAATTTATGTTAACCACAGAATGTGGTTTTAAAAAAGCAAACTCCCGGATTCTTCGGATCACCCTTTCCACATGAATCCGGAGGCTTGCTATTTCTTTTGTCTGAAGTACCTCAGCTTTTGACAGTTTGGAACCACTACCAACACTTGGGGGCCTTAATAAAGTTATGTTCTTTTTAGACAAATATGTTTCAATGTGCTTGAATCCTCTGTCAGCTAAGACACATGTGTTTGATGGGAGAGTATCTAAAAATTTGGAGTGTTCGAATAAATGTACATCTGTTACTCTTCCGCCATATCCTGCAGATATAAAACTTATTAATCCATCTGGAGTACAAGCAACCAAATATTTTATTGTGTTGGCCTTCTTATACTCGGACCAAGTCAGTGCTTGGTGGACTGCATTAGTGGGTTTCTGTATTTCTATCTCCAAACAATCTATTATACAACTTACTTTATTATATCTATGTCTAAATGCTATTGGTAAATTTAATTTTATTGACTCCGTTGTAAACGATCTAATAAAAGGTAACATTACTTTACTGATTGGTATTATGTTGGTTGAAAAAAGTTTACTTGCTTGTGATAGTGACAAACCAAAATCATCAGATATTTGTGAAAATGAGCTATTTAGCCTAATTTTTGTCAAACACAACAAAATATTTGCCTCAGAAATGTTTGTCTGTGTTTGTATGATATTTAGTAAAAAATAAAGTTCCTTAGGGATACCAATATAGAGTCTAGGCTTTTTCTTTATTTTTAAGATTGTGTTTTCTAAGTTCGTTTTCTTGTCCCTCTGAATTTCTTCAGGCAAACTACTGTCAGATGTTGTGACTTTTATTGGAGAGAAGTCTTGACTCGTTGATCCAGATACTGATGGAGTAAATGATATCTCACTATCAGACTGGTCTTCGAACAAGGTAGACAATTTCCTTTTTGCTGGTCTTGTGATACCTGATGTACTTGGTACATCTATAGTGCTCATTTTAATGAGTGGTGAAGTGGCAACTGAGGTGCTTAACTTTATTGGAGATGTAGTGCTGTGCCGCACTTTTAAATTTATTTGTGTTGCTTTGCTTCTATAATGGGCAGATAAATTCACTTGGACAGCTTTGTATTCCATAACTGGCATTATCTGTACTTGAACTTCTTTATCTGCCTTGTGTGAAATATTTTCATCTTCCTCCACTTCCACAACATCTGAAAACAATAGATAAGAATCTGTAGAGCAGCCTTTCCATTGTAATAATTTAAAGTAATGCGATGGTGAGTGATCATCATTAAACTTAAGTTGAGTTAATAAAGTGGGCTGTATGGTTATTTATTAAAGCACTCTCTTCTGTTTGACTGGGATTACCTCTTGTATGACATGATGTAAATGGTGTTTGGCTGAGATTCACAACCTCTCTATGACACGATGTAAATGGTAGGATTTCAGTTAGAAACAAAATTTCCCTTTAGGTTTAAATATATTTTATCATTTTAGCACCATCAAAGCTTGGTAAATAAAATATACTTACGTGATGTTGATGAACCAGGTTGTACACTTGTTGAAGAGCTCTCTGCTTCCTGGCCAGGACTCACAATGGGTATATTATTAAACTTAGATGGTATAATGCCAGGTTTCATTCTGATTTTCTTTACTGAGCCCATTATTTTATATTGCATATAATTTTCCATGTCTTGCTCTAGCTAAAAACAAATGTTAATAATTATTGTAGGTTATTTAGCTAAGCAGAGCAATGATACCGAGCTATGTAGTAAAAATAACCTCAAAGTCTCGTTTACATAGTAAAAAAGAGAGTAATATCGTAATTTAAATAAAAATCAATAAAAAAAGCTTATGTACTTACGTCAAAGTGATCCTCACAAAGATATAAATGAGATTTCTTAGAATATTTTACAGGATCTCGTCCCGCGAGTTCCAACCAAACATTTCTCATAGAAACGTCGGTCGGCACATTAATAAATAACTTTTCTGGAGTCTTCAACGTAGAATTTTTACAATTCAACGCTACACACCAACGATATGGGCTATAAAAACTCATTTTTACTTGAAATTAAATTATATTAAATCACTACAAGAGTACAAGACAAACTGGCATTTTGACATTTCTTCATTTTAGTTTATATGACGTCAGTCGCCGCCACCATCATGGCGGTCGGTGTTTTGGCGCGTATATTTTAAGTCAAATTTTTGATATATTTTTTTTAACATTTAGCAGGTATATTTTGCAGAAATAAAAATAATCCTTGATTATCTGATATATATGAGCATTTTAAAAAATATTTGAAAAAATAGGAGAATAGCTTATTGTTAAATTTTAATTACGGGAGTGACTTTAGTCACTTGGTGACCAAACTCCTTTCTAATAAATAAAGATTAAAAAAAAAAAAAAAAATGACTGATAAGTCAAGTATAGCTATGAGAATTTTTCGTTTCTATTCTCGACCATTTTTGAACTTTCTGTGCTGTAGTTGTGTTGTGTGATTTATGTTATTGGAATTATGGAATCCAGAGGAAGAAAATTACTGAACCTTGCTCTAAAAACATAAAATACTGTTGTGTACTATGTACCTATAAAATTCAAGTTTTTATATATGCATTATTTTTCAATTCTATAACCAAACATCTAACTTTAATCTAAAAAAAATGTTTTTTGTAGCTTAAAGTATCGTTTACATTTTGCAATTTTAATTAATCATGAAATTAATTAATGATAAGTTTTTATAATTTTCTGTATTTTGCTACAACCAAGGTACGATCACTGTTGCTCAACCAAGTATATCTGAAACACAGAATACAACAACTTTGAATGAGACACAAATTACCTTTCCTGGCACTGACTCCGTGGCTGTCCTAATACACTACCACCTAGCCCCAGTCCTCCTGCATAAGATAATGATACATCATAATATACTGTAGCAGGTCCCAATCTATCTAAATCTAATGAAAATGAAAATAAATGTATCCAACGACGAATATGCAAAAAGAGCCCTTGAATGTGAATTACATCTGCTATCGGCTGATACGGCGAACAATGAAAATAAGATTGATAAAATCACTGCATACACGCAGACAAACAATTAAGTGCCTTCCAATCGCCCGTAGCCTTTTATATATAAAAGACACCTTCAACCTTACTATGCATGACAATGCATCGGGAATGTCTACGCATTACATGTGGCATGAGGGGATTTCGGGTCGAGGTGCAAATCAAATAGCTACAAAGATACAAAAGATACAAAGATGTATGGATCTTTGAGGATGTTACTGAGTGAAAGAGAGGTAATTGGTTTAGATTATGATATATTGGTAATTGTTTGATATGCTAAATGAGTCGCGTGTGAATGATGAGGTGATTGATTGCGAACTGGTGAATTTAGGCCGCGGCAGCATGATTTGCAACCGCAGCAATAACGCAGGTTCAATGTTCGGCTTGACCGTACATGCTCCCGGGCCTGAAATGAGATGTTTGGGGATGAAATATGGTTTTGGTTAGTGGTTGAACTGATGAGGTGATACAAGATGATTTCAACAATAATTGTTTCTAGCCCATGTTAGTATAGTGATTACAAGTTAAGATTTTATGGTCACATAGTGTTCTCATGGTAATATTTTTTAAAATGAACCACTGGTTCAGTGTACTGGTTTTTTGTATCACCACTATTGCACTGCACTACACTTTCACTACAGTTTTTGACGTGTGCCCTGGTGCGGGAGGCGGGCTGCGGACTCCGATCCGCAGCGGCTGCCTCCGAGCTGGACGCTCCGGCGTCCGCTGCCCACGCCGCCACCGCCGGCTCGCCCGCTGCTGCAGCTGGACTCGACGATGGCGTTTCCACCGATATGAGACGGTTTCGACGTAGTATGATCACTACGACGATGATAAAAGCCACGATCATGATGGCTGAGAGGATGTAGATGGCCACGTAGTGGTGAACGTCACGTGAAAGCGCGTCACCGTAGAGTGGAACGGTCTTCTTCATTTCGTCGATCTGTCGTTCTAGGAACTTAATCTGTTCGTGATGAAGATCCGAGCTTAACTCGGTATGGTCTGTGGTCTCTGTGGAGGTCTGAGGTAGAGGTATGGGAATGTTTATAACGTGGTTGATCGGTGCTATTGAGGGCGTCAAAATATCTGCTGTTAACGTGAGATCATTTCTCCCTTGTTCATGGGTGTATAAAGTATATTCTTGGAATTTGATGACACAGCCGTGACTCACTGTTATGATGCCGGCACGCGACAGCGCTAGCGACGTAATTTGATCATTGCATAACAGTTTTAATTGACAGTAATTACAACATGAATATAAATAATTATTAATTTGTTGTAACTCGATAAGTTGAGAGTCGCACGGTTCTCGGATTACCTTGCATTGAGTCGTGTTTTGTTCTTTGTTACACATTATGTCGTCGTCTCGAATATGGTAAACAGGTGTTTTGATTTCGCATAAAATAGTGAATGGGTCCTGATGCAAGCATTCCCTTAGGTCACTCTCTCTTATGGTTAGTAGAGCGTTTTTCTTCAAGTTTATCGCTAAGTAGTTAGAAATGGGCAGGATATGAGCAGAGTCATGTTTGTTTAGCAAGCGAGGAATAGGTATGACATGATGGACTTCATATAAATCTCTATTGATAAGTGGTATTCTGGTCTCAAATATTAAATTGTTGGTCGACATCCTTGCGCGTATTTTTAATAGGTGATAAATTTTTGGCATATCTACAGTATCTAGCGGCGTGGCTAAGTCCTTTGGTATCTGGCTGGCAATAATACCAATCTCGTGACGTAGCTGGTCAGGCGTCAATAGGTGAAGACTGAGCTGTCCATTGTAGATGTTCGTGAGGGTGTCCAGCAAGGTGTCTTGCATCTTCTTCAACTGTGCTAAGATGTTGTTAGCTATCATAGCTGTTATGGTGAAGTCAGATATGAGGGGCAAGG
Source organism: Hemistola chrysoprasaria (assembly GCA_947063395.1). Lineage (NCBI taxonomy): Eukaryota > Metazoa > Arthropoda > Insecta > Lepidoptera > Geometridae > Hemistola > Hemistola chrysoprasaria. Next base: position 9,509,583 of record OX346729.1, read on the forward strand.
TGGAGGTACTTTGCGTGTAGTTTCTCATCCAGAATTCAAGTTTTTGGAGACGTTTATCAATAATGTTGTGTTGACTTGTCATTTTGTTTTCTGTTCGTTTGAGGAGATTAAATTCTCCCTCTATTACGGAAGTCTGATTTTTCCATAATAAAGCTAGATGGTTCTCGTTGCGTTTTAGTAGCTCTATGTCCTTTTCGTATTTTTCAGCGAAATCGTTGTCTAGAACACCAAATAAAGCGTTCGCTATATTACCAACTCCTGTGATATCCTTAATTTGATTGCAGGTTGCCTTCAAGAAAGTAATGTATTTATTAATAGCTTTTGTTCCTTCCCAGTAAGGTGTCATGTTGTAGTAGACGACTAGGCGCCACTCGCCTCGTATCAAGTACATGTCACTGACTTTGTCGAAGTATAAACTTTGGTTTGGGTCTAATGTTGTGGTGTTGTATGCACCTTGAGTCGTTGTGACAAGAGTCATTATGAACATGAAGGTCGTAAGCGCAAATGTTATGTAATTAGACCTGCGACATGGTCTAAATGATGTGGTTTTGTTTTTATATTGGTCACCTGTTTTGATGTCTTGTTTTATGCAGAGAGGATCGGTTGTTTCTTCTTGGTTTACTGGTAATTGTGACAATTTGACAACCGGTCTTTTCATGATTCCGTTTTTTGTTTTCAGTGAGACAACTCGTACCAATCCATCGTCTCCCGGGTGGAGTTCTATTACGCGGCCGAGAGCCCACTTCCCTGCTGGTAGATTGGCGTCATGTATGGCCACTATGTCATTTAATTTTATGTTGTTTTGAGCTTGGCGCCACTTGCTACGTGCTGTTAGCTGCGCAAGGTACTCTGCACGCCACCTCTTCCAAATATCTTCAAATACCTTCTGGGTCATGTGCCAACGCGTTCTTAAATCGCTCTCGGTGTTATAGAGAGCCAACGTGGGGCCATTAGTAAGAAAATGTGCTGGTGTGAGACAGTCTAAGCTATCGACGTCTTCCGACAGAGGACATAGTGGTCTCTGATTAAGGCAGGCTTCTAATTGTGCAAGTAAAGTGCTGTATTCCTCGAACGTTAGGCGCTGTTCGCCAATTACTCGCTTCAGATGGTATTTAAGACTCTTAACTGCTGCCTCCCAGAGACCCCCAGCAGACGGCCATGATGGTGCGTTGAAATGCCAGCGAATACCCATTGTTGTTAATTCTTTTATGTATTGGTCGTCGAATGTGTTTGCTATCTCTCTATAATCTTGTTGAAGGATCTTGTTAGCTCCAATAAATGTTGTTCCTTGGTCGCTGTACATATCAGATGGTGTACCACGTCTTGCTGACATTCTGTGAAGGGCAGCCAGAAAAGACGATGTGGTAAGATCTGATACTAGCTCTAGGTGCACAGCTTTGGTCGCCATGCAAATAAATACCGCCACATAACCCTTTGTTGTCTTTATACCTCGGTCTTTGTTCGCCTTGATGAAAACGTGGCCGGTGTAGTCGACTCCTGTATGTTGAAAGGGGCGGCTGGGATTAACTCTTGGTGATGGTAAATCTCCCATCAATTGTTGTTGTTTGATGGGATTTTGTCTTCTGCATTTAACACATCTACTAACGCGTTTTTTGGTGGCACCAATTCCTCCAACTAGCCAATACTTTTGTCGCATAAAGGCCAATGTGAGGCGGGCTCCACCATGGTAGGTCATTTCATGGCAGTGATCGATTATGAGCTCTGACAGTCGAGTGTTTTTTGGTATTAGAATAGGATGTTTCATGTCGAACCTGATGTGAGCATTTTTCAGTCGACCACCTACTCGTAATAATCCTTCCTTGTCTAGGTACGGATTCAACATAGAAAGCTTGCTTTTTGTTGAAATCTTGTTTGTTTTGCGTAGATCCGCAATTTCTTGTGGGAACTGTTCTTGTTGAGTTTCTTTTATAATCATAGATTTTGATTTGTTTATTTCACTCAGTGTCAGATAGCTCCTGGTTTCTTGATTTGATTTTCTGCTGTTTGAAACGAATCTGTGTATCCATGCTAAGATATTGGTCGCCTTCTAATTCAGTATCTATTTTAATATGCAAGGCGTCTATTTCGGACCAACGGTGTTTAATAGCTTGCAGCAAATCTTCCAAGTCACACTTATCGCTCAACTCCTCTATCTCGGCTTCGTTTATAATTCTCTGCAATGCCCTAAATTGACTCGCCTGAGTCTTTATAAGCTCTTCTGTTTTGCTTGATGCTCCCTGCGACCTAAATTCCCTGTGGGACACGTCGCTAGGTTCGGGTGGCGGGCTCGGTCTACGTTCGACCTCCTGCTCCTCCCTGTTGGCGCCGCCCGGGGTGGTGACGCGTGACGTGCCCGGCTGTGGTGTTCTTGTTCCCGCAGCTGGTTTTACGTCGCTAGGCTTCACCTTATAATCCCCTATGATTGTTCTGATATGCTCGTACCTCTCCTTCGTTTGCTCAAAAATTTTGTTGCTGAAATACTCTCCTGACATGTCTCCAAAACCACAAAGTTTTATATGGTTGGCATGGAAATCTCGCCAGTATTGATTTAGAGTATCTAGTTTACGCTTTATATAATCGGAAGTTTTGCGATCCGAGCCATCTTTTTTGAAGTTGGTGTATGTCTGTTCGAACGCATCAATTAATTGTTTTTGCGTAAACAGAAGGTCTTCCATTGCTGTTAAAGTTGACCTACTGACCACAGACCAAGAAAAATGGAAAGCTCTTACTCTTATCCCCGGATAACTCCCTGGACTGGAATCCTGGATGCCTTGGTTGCCTCAGGACGGGATCCTTGGTTGACCCCACACAATCCACTTGATAAGAACTGCGTTCCACCAGAGGGAGCTGGTCGACGGGTTGCTCGCTTGCACGTGTCACTATTGCGTAAGTGCCACTCGCGATTTGTCCCCGCTTTTCCGGAAGCGTCGAAAGACCAAAACAAAGATGTATGGATCTTTGAGGATGTTACTGAGTGAAAGAGAGGTAATTGGTTTAGATTATGATATATTGGTAATTGTTTGATATGCTAAATGAGTCGCGTGTGAATGATGAGGTGATTGATTGCGAACTGGTGAATTTAGGCCGCGGCAGCATGATTTGCAACCGCAGCAATAACGCAGGTTCAATGTTCGGCTTGACCGTACAATCTTGTTTGTTCATACTTCAAGATATCTCCAAAGTTATTTTGTACTCCGATACATAAAAACATAACATAACATACATTCACGCCTTTTTCCCGAAGGCGTAGGCAGAGGTGTACCCAGGACTCAGTCCCATAGTAGATACACCCACATTTCGCCAGTATGTTATTGGTCCCATGTAATAGGGGGCGAGCCTATTGCCATATACCGGGCACAGTTCCAGACTCCAGGCAGTTATTGAGATAATTCCTAATGGAAAAATCTAATATTTAACACTTTTCCTGACCTGGGGATCGAACCCGGGACCTCTTGAATGGCAGTCGAGCATGCGCCCTCTACGCCACCGAGGCAGTCCGATACATGTGGAGGACAGAATGAGAATACCCACAATACAATAATCCAACAATAATAACAATAACAATAATACAATCTGTAGTGGTAGGCCCCTTTTGCAGTAAGCCGCCTGGGGAAGTATCACACCTTTGCCAGTTATTCATCCGCCAAGCAGTAATGTGCAAACATTACTGTGTGCCGGTCTGAAGGGCAATGTTACCAGCGAAATTACTGGGCATGGCGAGATTCAACAACTCATATCTCAGGGTGACAGGCGCAGTGCAGTGTCGCGCAAAATTTTGAATTTTAAAACACCAGTGTCTGAACCAGTGTGTGAACGGCACTGTGTCTGATATGGGCAATCATGATGCTTACCATCAGGCACTTGATTTCTTGTCATTCACTATCATATAGAAAAGAAAAAGAAAAAACTGCCATTCAAGTATTTCACCCACTTCAATTAGTGAGGTCGAGTAGCATAAAATTTGACGTAGGTACGTGAAATGCATCAAGCTGATTTTTTGGATTTGCTAGTTTGTTGAAAGGACCGTTGACAGCACGAAAAAAGGACATAGAGGGTAATGTCCTCAAATGACACGATGTAAAGTTGATTTTGATTGACCCTGATTTAAAAAGCCTCTGAACACAGTGAATTTTTATTTTGTGATAAAGTTTACTGTTTCTACTAGCTATACTTAATAAATTGACGTAGACTAGTAAAAGGGTAATTTTTTTGTGGAAAATTATTTTTATCCATACAAATTTTTACAAGAAAACGTACATAATTGCTTTTGCAAGCTGACGTAAGTTATACCTTAAAACTTAAATTATGAAAAGCTTAGACGCCCTAATAAACTTAAGTCAGATATTTTAGGTATTTTATGAAATTTTACTTAATACGCTTATCTAGATATTTAGCTCGTTGTTAGGTGAGTAATAATCTATACTAATCTATATCTATACTAATATTATAAAGAGAGAAACTTTGTTTTTTTGTTTTTTTGTTTGTAACGAATAGGCTCCGAAAGTACTGGACCGATTTTAAAAATTCTTTCACTTATGGATAGCTTAATTCAGTGTGAGTGCCATAGGCTATATGAGATTTTGAAAAAAAATGGGGATCCGTAAGAAAACTGCAATATTGTGAACCAAGGTGTTACATAATATAATTACCATATTCATAAATTTGCGTGCGCTGTGAAATGCATTGATGGTAGAATAATATAATGTACTAGGGGTTTGTAGTACTTATCAATACCTACAAAACAGTATACATAGATTATATCCATCTGTTTTGGTTTAGTCACAATAATCGAAAAAGTGATTATTTTTCATGCGGTATGAAAACTATTGGTGGTAGAGTAAAGTAATGTACTAGGGGTTTGTAGTACTTATCAATACCTACAAAACAGTATACATAGATTATATCCATCTTTTTTAGTTTAGTCACAATAATCGAAAAAATGATTATTTTTCATGCGGTGTGAAAACTATTGGTGGTAGAGTAAAGTAATGTACTTGGGGTTTGTAGTACTTATCAATACCTACAAAACAGTATACATAGATTATATCCATCTTTTTTGGTTTAGTCACAATAATCGAAAAAGTGATTATTTTTCATGCGGTGTGAAAACTATTGGTGGTAGAGTAAAGTAATGTACTAGGGGTTTGTAGTACTTATCAATACCTACAAAACAGTATACATAGATTATATCCATCTTTTTTGGTTTAGTCACAATAATCGAAAAAGTGATTATTTTTCATGCGGTGTGAAAACTATTGGTGGTAGAGTAAAGTAATGTACTAGGGGTTTGTAGTACTTATCAATACCTACAAAACAGTATACATAGATTATATCCATCTTTTTTGGTTTAGTCACAATAATCGAAAAAGTGATTATTTTTCATGCGGTGTGAAAACTATTGGTGGTAGAGTAAAGTAATGTACTAGGGGTTTGTAGTACTTATCAATACCTATAAAACAGTATACATAGATTCTATCCATCTTTTTTGGTTTAGTCACAATAATCGAAAAAGTGATTATTTTTCATGCGGTGTGAAAACTATTGGTGGTAGAGTAAAGTAATGTACTAGGGTTTGTAGTACTTATCAATACCTACAAAACAGTATACATAGATTATTACCATCTATTTTGGTTTAGTCACAATAATTGAAGCAGTGATTATTTTTCATGCGGTGTGAAAACTATTGGTGGTAGAGTAAAATAATGTACTAGGGGTTTGTAGTACTTATTAATACCTACAAAACAGTATACATAGATTATATCCATCTTTTCTGGTTTAGTCACAATAATCGAAGCAGTGATTATTTTTCATGTGGTGTGAAAAGTATTGGTGGTAGAATAAAGTAATGTACTAGGGGTTTGTAGTACTCATCAATATCTTCAAAATAGCCCACGATAAATTATAACATGTGTTAAGGTTTGGTCATTGTAACAAAAATAGTCATTAATTTGCGTGCGCTGCGTAAACCATTAGGGTTATTTTTATTAAAATACAATGTATCACGAATTTACTCCTGATAAACGTCCACTATACCTACTTCTGCTACCCGTGCGAAGCCGGGGCGGGTCGCTAGTATATAATAAAAATAGATTACCTAGTATATTTTTTTTAAAGCAGACAAAAAAAATTCCGCCCTGTAAAAAAATATTGTTACCTAATTGATGACTTAAGTACTTTGGAATTCCGGGTCTAGATATATTGTAATATATATTAATAAATTATAATAGCTCCCTGTGACTAATTTTAACTACTAATATCTCAGGGTGACAGGCGCAGTACAGTGCCGCGTAGAATTTAGAATTTTAAAACACTGGGTGGCACTGTGTCTGATATGGGCAATCATGATGCTTACTGCTTGACTGACTCGGTGGCGTAGTGGGCGCATGCTCGACTGCCAATCAAGAGGTCCCGCGTTCGATCCCCAGGTCAGGCATAGTGTTAAATATTGGATTTTTCCATTAGGAATTATCTCAATAACTGCCTGGAGTCTGGAACTGTGCCCGGTAGATGGCAATAGGCTTGCCCCCTATTACATGAGACCAATAACATACTGGCGAAATGTGGGTGTATCTATTATGGGACTGTGTCCTGGGTACACCTCTGTCTACCCCTTGGGAAAAAGGCGTGAATGTATGTTATGTTATGTTTTATGATGCTTACTATCAGGCACTTTGATATGGGCAATCATGAAGCTTACCATCAGGCACCTGATTTGCTCGTCTTGTCACTCACTATCATAAAAAAAGCTATTATAGTTAGAATGAGTTATATTGAAGTATAGGAAACTTATTAAAGAATATTTTAATCATAATTGCGGTTATAAAAGTTATGTACATGGGTAAAGTAACCAATGAATGTTCCGACCGAGAATGAAAACATTGCCAAATCCAAAAAAATCCTTAGGATTGTCACCTAAAAAAAGTTTAAATAAAATATTGATTAAATATGCTTATTAGTCATTCCTACTAAGTAATGTATACGCTATTGAATACAAAGGTATGTATGCTGGTTAGTTATCACTGAAACTGAGAAAATTATTGTTTTCATGATAATATATTATTTTGCATATATTTATCATCGGATGTGGATAAATTAATAAACATACTGCACCAACAAAATTTATTGATATTTAACACTATATTAAATAGGTACTAAAATTCATTTTAACTTCATTTTAGATAGGTACATTTAAGCAGTAACGTGCAAACATTACTGTGTTTTCGAGAAGCCAGTACCTCATCTCCCCTTTTCTTTGTATCAATGCTCGTGGCTAATAAAAGTCCTTGTTTACAGGGCCGTCTTAAGTCTATTCTGCGCCGGGGTGCGGGACTCAGCCTGCGCCCTCGTTTTGTTTACACTGCAGCGTGGCATGCCACCGGCGACACACTGCAGTATGAAAGGGGTCCTAGTCAACCAAGAAAACACAAAACACATTTTTTTTTTTCCCATTTCAAATGAATGAATTTACACTTTATTGACATAAAGATCATTTTGCTTCATGTGCGGGCGACCGGGCGGCAATGTCAAAGGGCGCAATTACTCGCCCATGACAGACGCACCGGTGCCGCGCCGCGCGCCCATTTCAAATGAACTTACACTCTATTGACTTAGAGATCATTTTGCTTCAAGTTCGGGCGACCGGGCGGCAACGTGTCAAACGTACATACATACACTCTCTTTGGATTAGAGATTTTGCTGCGCGCGTGTTGTATTAAATAAAATTGTTATTTGTGTAGTGTAGTAATGCGGTATGACAAGCGCCGAAAGCGTAATAAAAGTAAAAATTTTTTTATTGTTGATGACTATTTTTTTTTGCTTGCGCATACATTATTGTCGTAAGTAACAAGTATAAAAAACTGTGCAATAGCGTTAAGTTCAATGTAATATCCAAAAATTCAGCGCTCGAAAGGCGCCCCCGGGCGCGGAGCGCCCGGGTGCCTTTGTCGTGCATTATGCCAGACTCCTTGCTTACGTCATCGCCAGTCCTGGATGTTTATAACTTCAAAATTATAGTAGGTTTTAGATCTGTGTAGGAAGGTAATGGCAAATAGTGACCTAATAGCGTCGACTGGAGTGCGATGTCCATGTTATTTTCCGACCATAAGTATATAATTTAGGTTATTATGTCACATAAAGTTAATCTCACGCTCCACAAAACTAGAAAGCGAAATAAATCACACTCAGCATTCTAAGTATGATTGTAATTAAAGTATAATGTTTTGATCACGTTCATTGATTATAACCTTTTAGCGCGTGCCTATCTCTACAATACTTCTATCTAACTTTTAAGAGTGCTTTTACACGTACGCATGGTGTCGCGCGAGAAAATCTTAGCCATTCCCGTTTATTTTATTTTTTCTGATAGTGACAAGACGAGCTAATCAGGTGCCTGATGGTAAGCATCATGATTGCCCATATCAGACACAGTGCCACCCAGTGTTTTAAATTTCAAAATTCTGCGCGGCACTGCACTGCGCCTGTCACCCTGAGATATGAGTTGTTGAATCTCATCATGCCCAGTAATTTCGCTGGTAACATTGCCCTTCATACCGGAACACAGTAATGTTTGCACATTACTGCTTGGTGGATGAATAACTGGCAAAGGTGTGGTACTTCCCCAGGCGGCCCCCTGAAAAAGAGGCCTACCACTACAAAGAAACTTTTTAATAATAAATGTATAGAACATCCTCTTACACACTGTCTTATCCTTTAGAGACTATGGTAACCAGACATATAAATCATGCGCTGAGACAGATCAAACAGACACGCTAATGTGTGTAAATGTTTAACTTGCCCAGAATCGATCCCGCAGCTTGCGGCTCTGAAGGCAGGGTCATCAATAACACTTTTTTTTGACACAGCAAAAATGCATTTATTCATAACCTTCTCACGTACCACTGAGCCAACCGGCTAAGGCATTTATGTTGTGTACGTACGGTTTATTGAGCGACCATCCTGGTCTCCGATCCGTAGGTGCCCGGTGCCAAACTTAAGGGGAAGATCTACAAGACCGTAGTAAGACCTGTCGTTTTGTATGAATCAGAGTGCTGGGCTACGAATGCAGTGAATGAAAGAAAAATTCATACGGCAGAGATGCGAATGTTGAGATGGATGTGTGGTGTGACAACAATGGACATATTTAGAAATGAGTACCTACGTAAGGGGAAGTCTGAAAGTTGTACCAGTGACTAAGAAAGAGTGGAAGACTAGCCTGGTACAAGCATTTAATGCGGAGGGATGATAATCACGTGGCCAAAAGGACTATGAAGATGAATGTAAGTTATGTGAGGAGGAGGCGTGCATTAAAATACCTGGATGAACTGTGTGAATGAGGATATGTATGAAAAGGAGTGAGTGCAGAGATGACGGATGATAGACTGGAGGCGGAAGAAGACGAGCTGTGTCGACCCCACATTGTGTGGGATAAGGACAGGAAGGATAAACCGAACACTGGAATTTGTGTAAAATCTGTTCATAGATGGTGTAAACTAAACTTATTTTAAGTACTTAGTTATCAAAACAGGGGTTTTTAAAAACAAACTTGTCATACGCTTTAAAAGGCACATAAGTGGGATTAATATTATAATGTATGTTTGTTTAATAAAATGTTATAGTTATAGTTTAGAGCTCAGATGCTGAGCTTGCCGTGCCGATGTTGCGTAATATTATTGAATACGTTGCCACATAAGAGCATGTCTTTACTCGAATCACTATAATTCCGAAGATTTGCCGACAGCGGGCTAGTCTGCGCATGAATCCAGCGCGTCACTGTACGTGTGAAAGCACTCTTACATTATCGTATCGGATGTTAAAGATAGGTCAGTCATCGAAGATGATATTAATGGGTGCCATCTGATAGACTCCTCATTGCGAACCGGCCCCATGTGAAGACACGAGGAAAATGTATAGTTTAGTGATTATATTCGGGCTGTGTCATCACGTAAGTTTTTTTTCTTTTTGATGAACCCACACATTAGTGTAAAGCCAGTGTCAAGTTGTAATGAAATGTAATGAAATTGTTTATTGTGATAAAAACGACACGAAATCAATTACAATTATCACACAAGAAATAAAATATAATAGCGAAACAAATGCAAAAAAAATTAGAAACAATAACAAAATTCAAATTAATAATAAAAATAAAAAATAATATTGGTCAAATTAAATTAAAAAGACAATTATTATTTACATTATTCCATGTCATTATCTAGGTCCGGATTCAAGCCGGTCCACTGATCTCTCAAGGTTTCACAATAGCTTAACACTATGGGTAGAACGGTAGACCATTTGTCATGTTCGGCATTAAAGTCTCGGAGTGCATTGAGATGGAGCAGAGGTCGAACTAGTATATTTATTTGCCAGAAGTATGGTAAAATAAGTTGTTACATTCAAGCAGTAATGTTTCACATACTTCGCCGGTAGATACACCGACATGCAAATATTTTAAATACACGCATGCGAAGAACCCAGTCTAGTACAAATTAAGAAATTAAATACACAATTGTTTTTGATTCAAAATTTCAGTAGTCAGATTCAATAATCATTTAAAAAAAAACATTTAAAGTTAATCATAATAATATAATAGAGCCACATTAATGTCATACCATAAAAATAAAAATAAAACAATAAGCTATTCTCCTATTTTTTCAAATATTTTTTAAAATGCTCATATATATCAGATAATCAAGGATTATTTTTATTTCTGCAAAATATACCTGCTAAATGTTAAAAAAAATATATCAAAAATTTGACTTAAAATATACGCGCCAAAACACCGACCGCCATGATGGTGGCGGCGACTGACGTCATATAAACTAAAATGAAGAAATGTCAAAATGCCAGTTTGTCTTGTACTCTTGTAGTGATTTAATATAATTTAATTTCAAGTAAAAATGAGTTTTTATAGCCCATATCGTTGGTGTGTAGCGTTGAATTGTAAAAATTCTACGTTGAAGACTCCAGAAAAGTTATTTATTAATGTGCCGACCGACGTTTCTATGAGAAATGTTTGGTTGGAACTCGCGGGACGAGATCCTGTAAAATATTCTAAGAAATCTCATTTATATCTTTGTGAGGATCACTTTGACGTAAGTACATAAGCTTTTTTTATTGATTTTTATTTAAATTACGATATTACTCTCTTTTTTACTATGTAAACGAGACTTTGAGGTTATTTTTACTACATAGCTCGGTATCATTGCTCTGCTTAGCTAAATAACCTACAATAATTATTAACATTTGTTTTTAGCTAGAGCAAGACATGGAAAATTATATGCAATATAAAATAATGGGCTCAGTAAAGAAAATCAGAATGAAACCTGGCATTATACCATCTAAGTTTAATAATATACCCATTGTGAGTCCTGGCCAGGAAGCAGAGAGCTCTTCAACAAGTGTACAACCTGGTTCATCAACATCACGTAAGTATATTTTATTTACCAAGCTTTGATGGTGCTAAAATGATAAAATATATTTAAACCTAAAGGGAAATTTTGTTTCTAACTGAAATCCTACCATTTACATCGTGTCATAGAGAGGTTGTGAATCTCAGCCAAACACCATTTACATCATGTCATACAAGAGGTAATCCCAGTCAAACAGAAGAGAGTGCTTTAATAAATAACCATACAGCCCACTTTATTAACTCAACTTAAGTTTAATGATGATCACTCACCATCGCATTACTTTAAATTATTACAATGGAAAGGCTGCTCTACAGATTCTTATCTATTGTTTTCAGATGTTGTGGAAGTGGAGGAAGATGAAAATATTTCACACAAGGCAGATAAAGAAGTTCAAGTACAGATAATGCCAGTTATGGAATACAAAGCTGTCCAAGTGAATTTATCTGCCCATTATAGAAGCAAAGCAACACAAATAAATTTAAAAGTGCGGCACAGCACTACATCTCCAATAAAGTTAAGCACCTCAGTTGCCACTTCACCACTCATTAAAATGAGCACTATAGATGTACCAAGTACATCAGGTATCACAAGACCAGCAAAAAGGAAATTGTCTACCTTGTTCGAAGACCAGTCTGATAGTGAGATATCATTTACTCCATCAGTATCTGGATCAACGAGTCAAGACTTCTCTCCAATAAAAGTCACAACATCTGACAGTAGTTTGCCTGAAGAAATTCAGAGGGACAAGAAAACGAACTTAGAAAACACAATCTTAAAAATAAAGAAAAAGCCTAGACTCTATATTGGTATCCCTAAGGAACTTTATTTTTTACTAAATATCATACAAACACAGACAAACATTTCTGAGGCAAATATTTTGTTGTGTTTGACAAAAATTAGGCTAAATAGCTCATTTTCACAAATATCTGATGATTTTGGTTTGTCACTATCACAAGCAAGTAAACTTTTTTCAACCAACATAATACCAATCAGTAAAGTAATGTTACCTTTTATTAGATCGTTTACAACGGAGTCAATAAAATTAAATTTACCAATAGCATTTAGACATAGATATAATAAAGTAAGTTGTATAATAGATTGTTTGGAGATAGAAATACAGAAACCCACTAATGCAGTCCACCAAGCACTGACTTGGTCCGAGTATAAGAAGGCCAACACAATAAAATATTTGGTTGCTTGTACTCCAGATGGATTAATAAGTTTTATATCTGCAGGATATGGCGGAAGAGTAACAGATGTACATTTATTCGAACACTCCAAATTTTTAGATACTCTCCCATCAAACACATGTGTCTTAGCTGACAGAGGATTCAAGCACATTGAAACATATTTGTCTAAAAAGAACATAACTTTATTAAGGCCCCCAAGTGTTGGTAGTGGTTCCAAACTGTCAAAAGCTGAGGTACTTCAGACAAAAGAAATAGCAAGCCTCCGGATTCATGTGGAAAGGGTGATCCGAAGAATCCGGGAGTTTGCTTTTTTAAAACCACATTCTGTGGTTAACATAAATTTAGTTCACCTTCTTGATGAATGTATTACTACTGCATGTGCTCTGATTAACATACAAGATAGTCTTATTAAATAAATACATATACAATTTTTTTTTAAACTTTTATTTATACCCATAATATCCCAGCCAACTGTTCAAACCAGATATTGACATATGCTATTTATTACATTAAAGTGGACAGTATGTAATTGATATAACCATGTAGTAGAAATATTAGGTTTTTCATGATTTTGGTAACTTGCATGAGCTAGTTAGAAATGCAAAAGTAACTCTGGCAGTCTGTCTGTTACTTCTTTTCTCTTTATCCTATGAACAAGTTTGGTTAAAACTCAGTATAGAGGAGATAAGTTTGAGGATTTTATCTAAGGTGTGGTTTGAGGTCCGGGGGCATAGGTAATAAAGATTCATCCTAAGACAAGGTACTGTAGCTAGTGGTAGAAGCCTTGGGCTAAAGCATATAAAATAAAACAATACACATAAATACTTACAAGTTCTATATTTTGGTACTTTCATACAAAATTGGATATATATTATTTTTCCAAAAAGGAACAATTTTGTCCAAAAGTTCCTGTACTACTTTTCTATCATACTGCACCTCTACAATACTGACATCATTGGAAGTCTCAAAATCACTACTCGCAACACAAAAAAAACTTTTTTCTGCTTTTGCACAGAACATTTGCATTTGCACTTGTGCCATATATTTTTTGGTCACAGCACCATCCTTAATATAATTTGTTAAAGTTTTTACACTTGTTGGGCACTTTATTTCTACCAAAGTACTTTTTTTATAGATGCCATCAGGTGAGCCTGCAATCATAGGATATGTTTCTGAAATAGAAAGACCACATTTTTCAATCTTATGGCCCAATTTTTTTTCTACTGTTTTCCTTACTTTTTCTTCTAATTTTTGCCCTCTTTTCATTGCTGAAGTTAGTGGAGTCCTTGCTCCAAGAATAGCCGCTACTAAGGAGCCATCCACAGTTTTGCATTTGCTCACTTCGTAGCATTTTGATGCTGTAACTCTTCCATAACGTAGCTCATACCAAAAGCTTGTTTGATGCTGGTGCCTTGTCTCTTTTTCAGCATTTCTTAAGTTAATATCATTAAATACACTACTGATATTATTTAAAAATGAATTACAATCCAGTCTTTCATTAAATTTGCACATCAAATAATGTAAAGAAAGCATATTAATTTTTTTTTCAGCATAGTTAATCTCATGTTTGAGCAGCTGGCATGAGCTTATTTTTCTTTTTTTACATTCAGTCACAAAGATTTCTGCGACACTTTTATGTGGTGCTACTTCTGGGGTTTGAGTACTACTTCCTTTTCTTTTCTTCAATATGTCCTTAGCAAGTAATATTTTTAGAGAAGATCCAACTTTAGATAAAGTAGATTTCCTCCAATAGCACTCAATAGCAGTGCAAGGTGGCTCTTCACTCCGACGATGACACCACATTAAAAAAGCAACAGCATGCTTACAACCACCTTCAGATGCTGGACAGTCATGGCATACTACACTTTTAATTTCTTCTTCCTGTTCATCAACAGTAAGTGTGCAAGAGTATGGCTTGGAACGCACTTTGTGTTCAGGACACATTTTGCATTTGACAACGCATGTCTGCTGATCTCTTTTCAGCTGCACATACCCAACAGCATCATCGCCATACGTTTCTCTGGCTGACCTATAAAAAAAGATGAAAAGTTACGATACCTACTTATTGTTTACACATAACCTCAAAACACGTAAGGATACTTTCATACACAATAAAACTATTTAGTTTTAAATACAAGTTGTAATTTAAATACATTATACTTACATAGCTGTTTTGATATTTCTGCATTCGGCAGAAAAAAAGTCGGTATTACACGCAAAGAACTTTGCAATCATTACCGCATCTATTTTCGGGAGATTAGTACTTTCGGCTTTTACAAAACCGACGTCCATTTTAATTAAGTAAAACTAACGTATTAAAATATTAAATCTTTTAAATTTAAGCTTCAAAACACATTAAACTCAATAAAAATATTAAATTTCTATGAGCGCTGGTAGGTAAGTAGTTTGTTGTTTGTAAAACGAGTGACGGACGACGAGCTTTAGTGAAATTGACGTCACATCATGGCGGTCGGCGTTTTCAATCACGTGACATACAGATAATGAAACCTCAATTTTAATTTTGAAAAATAAAATTAACCTTAGGTTTTCATGGGAAAATAACTTTATATTTGCATTTTCCGTGATGAAAACTATCCAAGTAATATAATTTCATAATTTATTGTTGATATAAGAAAATGGCCTATTGTAGAATTGTAGAATTTAGGTACTAAAAGTCGTATTGCAATTCAAACTAGGTAGAGGTCAAAGTCAGTTTTAGTCTTTAGTATTGAGGTGAAAACTTTACTATCGTATGCGGAGGGACGTACCTATAATCACTCGTACTACTTTTGACGTGACAACGTCTTATAATTCGATAGAGAGCCGGCTGCACGCACGAAAAAACATGACTCATACGGCGTTACCTCGCTCTGAGGCGCTCGCTGTAAGGCTTGAAGTGCAAGCGAGAGCGCGGAACGAGCGACAAAGAAGCACAATCGGCCTTTGCGTTCGGCAGCGTTCGACATCCGTCTCTCTCCTACTTGAGTGAGCGATGCGTCTGCGTGGACAGCTGCTATACTATAGTACATTTACATGTTTTGATCGAGTATCAAGTGCAGTGAAAAGTGAAACAAATGAAATTAAAATTGTCTTTTGAAAAATGCTACCATTCCATCAGTATTTTCTTAAGACGTTGTCACGTTCAACTATCGTCAGTAAACCGACTTTACAGACAACCAATTTTTTGATCAGTTTCACTAAGATATACATGATATTTACATACAAGACCCTTAATAAATAGGTAATACTTCACCCAAACTACCTACGCATTAACTCTTGAAATATTATCAATTAGACTGCCTCGGGGGCGTGGTGGGCTGCCGATCATGAGGTCACGGGTTTGATCCCCAGGTCTGGCAAAGTGTTAGATATAGGATCTTTCCATTAGGAATTATCTCATTATCTCTATGAAAGCCTGGAGTCTTGAACCGTGCCCGGTAGATAGCAATATGCTCGCCCCCTATTACATGGGCCCAATATCATGCTGGCGAAATGTAGGTGTTACCTACTATGGGACTGAGTCCTGGGAACATCTCATCCTATACCCCTTTGGGAAAAGGCGTGATTTGCATGTTATATTATAAATTAAAACAACCATGAAATGTACTTTATACGCATCATTCCGCCATGAAGTTTATCCAACCTAACGTGGGAAATGTTAACGTAAGTCTAAAGTAAGTAAACAAAATTATTACCTAGAATTTAGGCTGAGTTTCACCACCTTAAACATTAGCTAAAGCTTAACTGACCGTTATATTTCTGGTAAGATCAAAAAAAAGTTGCGTAGCTCGATGGTAACCCACCAATATTACGCTTTATCATATAGGCAACTGTGAAACTGACGTCAATTAACGTTACCATGTAGCATTAGTTAACGTGTAGCGCGTAATACTGGTAACTGTAGGTTAAGTTTTAATTAATGTTAAAGTTAGCCGGTGCAATTCAGTCTTAGTAATTTACCCATAAATTATATAATTTCATTTTATACCAGGAGTAACAATGATAAATATAATTTTATTTTATACCAGGAGTAACAATAATATAATTTTATTTTATACCAGAAGTAACATTAATTTTATTTTATTTTATACCAGGAGTAACAATAATATTTTTCACCCCTCTTGCTCAAAAAGTCCATTATTGTTGCGTAACAGAGCTGGTTTTAACCTCTTGCCCCAAGAGGTCGAAACCAGCTCTAGTCTAGGGGATTGAGTAAATTTATTTTTAATTTTTTTCTGTTACCTAGTTACCAAGAGATTATATTTTTTTGGTGTCGCACGTACCTATAGGATATTAACCTAAATGTTTTGATGAACTTAATAATTAAATTTTCTTACAACCGTATTAATAAGTAGAGTGTAACAGACGGCGCGGCGCGGCGCTAAAACGCATTAGTTATAATGAGTTTTAGCGCCTAGTTTATTTTCTATTTACCCCCGAGCTTTAACAAACCTTCAGTGAGGTTCAACCTAATACTTAGCCAGGTATATAAATTCCAAAGCCTATTCCAACGCGAATTGCAATAGAACAATGAAGTAGCTAACTATTACACCGAACAGCTGTTGCGGCAGGTTCGCGTCAACAACTAATATTCCGCATAGAGTCATCTTAGTAAACTCTACCGAACTTAGTCTCCGAATGTTCTTGCAAATCATCTTCTCTGGTTCTGTAAAGAGGAGGAAGGAGGAAGGATCAATTATATAGATTATGCTTATTACTATCGCAATAGATATTTTTCCCAGAAATACCAGATTTCCAAATAGAATAGAATGCTTTATTGTATAGTCCGCGCGCGAGCTATGTGTCTTCGGCATTATTTATATATCATATTATTAATTTATGTGTTATTTTTTATTAGAATTGTGGTTTTTAATTCTTTAGCTATTAACGTTTTATCACTGTACCTATTTATTATAAAATCCTAAATGACTCACTGACTGACATGCAACGCCGAGCCCAAACCATTGATTTTCCCAATTCTTTCTTTTGCAATTTATAACGATATCTATTATTTACTTATATTTGACTATAAAATGACTTACCAGAGTCAGTACGGTCAATGTACTTAACGCAGACGTTTATAGCATTTTCTTTAGCGCTATACAGTCGCTCGGTTTCGACTCCAAGATACAATTGAAGAACAAGATTTTTCGAGATCATGATAGAAATAGTGCTGATCATCCATATTACAGTGATATCCTTAAAAATAACATGCAAGTTTGTCTTCAATGCACCTAAATATTTGAAGTATAATATAAACTGCTATTAATTAAAAATATAATATATTATTTGGGATAACTTCCACACGGTCATCTGGTCCCAAACTTGACAAAGCCTGTACTATTTATACAGAAGATCGATATAAATACTTATATACGCTTATAACAACCAGACACAGATCAAACATACATGCTCATGCACATAAATGTTTGATCTGTCCGGGAATCGAACCCGGGACCTACAGCTCAGAAAGCAGGGGCAGTACCGGCTGAGCCAACCGGCCGGTCAATCCGATTACTAATTTTTGATGAATTTCATATCATACCATAGGTATAACATACAATCACGCCTTTTTCCTGAAGGGCTAAGCAGAGGTGTACCCAGAACTCAGTTCCATAGTAGGCATACCCACATTTCGCCAGTATGTTATTGGTCCCATGTTGTAGGGGGCGAGCCTATTGCCATCTACCGGGCACAGTTCCATACTCCAGGCAGTTATTGAGATAATTCCTAATGGAAATCCAATATTTAACACTTTGCTTAACCTGGGGACTGAACCCGGGACTTTCTGAAGTCGAGCTTGCGCCCACTACGCCACCGAGGCAGTCGAGGAGTCGAGGAGATGAATTTCATAATCAATTAAATAGGTATAAGATAAGCAAAATAAGTAAATAATTTTGCCAGTTTGTTCAAGAGAGATTCAAAGAAGACCTTTGATTTGAGGCGGTCGGTGCCAAACCACTGGGAATTAACACATATGTATATGGAAGGCTAACAGTGCCCCGCGGTTTTGCCCGCGTAGACATTGTTACTACCTCCGGCAGATTTGATGATAATTATCTTAGATAATTACCAATAAGTTTTGATAGGCTGGTATCGTCGTTAACATCGATAAAATAGTTTGTAAGTACAAAAGTCCATGAAATCCAGTTTCTACTACGTGTAAAAGCACCTGAAGAAAAGAAAACAATATTGAGGCACGCACAGTTATTTAATGAATATAATTTCCCTTTTTAGCGTTCCGTTGTGTACTTTAAAAGGAAAAAAGGAACCCTTATGGTACCACCTTGATGTCCGTCTGTCAGTCAGTCCGGCTGACAAGACCTTTTTTCTCGAGAACGCGTACTTAAAGGTATCATGTTGAAATTAATACCAGTTATTCAGGTTCCTTGCTGCTGTAAAAAAATCAAACTGAGTCTTATTAAAAGACATTTAATCGCACATTTCCAAACTATGCGCAACGGACTTCAGGGTACTTCCTGTTGGCCTAGCATTATGAAATTTGGCAATAAGCAAGAGACTTATACTAGTAAAGGAATAAATCCCAAAACCGTAAAATAAAAAAAAAACGTGATGTGTAGGTGAACATGTTTGCAGTAGTTTCCAACTAGATGACGTTGTATGTTCTTGAACGCGTTTTGTTCAGGTATCTAAATATGGAATCCTTGTTTTGTTGACGCTGGAAAAAAATGCATTGCGCAAATGCTTTGCGCCCTGGTTGCAACCAGTATCCACTAAAACGACCCAGTGATACTCCCGCATCGTTTGTGGCAGAGCCTTTACATCCAGTCCCCCGCCGACGACCACCCGCCTATACAGCGGGGCCTTCACGCCCCTCCCGCAGCAGCACACATTTCGGCAGGGAGGTGTCCAGGAATAACCGCGAGTGCTCGGCCGTTCCCGCTTGGCGTGGTGGTGATGAGAAGACGTTGATTGTATAATCTTTTTTTCCTTCCCCTTTTTCGCCTGCGGAGTGGTGCCGCGAGAGGGTCGTCCTCTCTCACTCGCTCCGTCGCCACATTTTGAGACATTACGTCTTCGTAAAAGGAGGCGACCGCTGTCCAGGCCTCCTCACTTCCCAGCACGGAGTTGACCATGCCGGTAAGAGGTCCTGCCCAATTACCGCGATGAGACTGCAGTTCGGTTCGGACCAGGGCGGGCACACCTCGAGGGTATGTTCTGCGCCGTGTCCTCCGCCGCACTACAATTCGTGGCAAGACCTTTCCTCACTCCGGATCTGGTGCAGGTGCGATCCGAAGCATCCATAGCTGGATAACACCTGCACCATACGGAGAGAGAGGAACCTATGGAACCGCTCGAGCCATTCCCGCATAACTGGCCCAAGCGCGTTAAACGTAGCAGTGACGAGTGACGTAGCAGCGGCGGCCAAAGGTAGCAGTGGCGAGGTCCTTCGTCCAATGGAGGACAATTGTGTCCCTCGCCTCCTGCCGCACGGCCAGATATGGAACCCTACACTAAGCATACTAACCAAGCTATGCCTTAACAGTTTATTGCCGTCTGTGTTCTCAAACTCTGTGTCTGTGTTTTCAAACATAACATAACATAACATACATTCACGTCTTTTTCCCGAAGGGGTAGGCAGAGGTGTACCCAGGAATCAGTGCCATAGTAGATACACCCACATTTACCGGGTACAGTTCCAGACTCCAGCCAGTCATTGAGATATTTCATAATGGAAAAATTCAATATTTAACACTTTGCCTGACCTCAATCCCGGGATCAAACCCGGGACCTCTTGATTGGCAGTCGAGCATGCGCGCACTAAGCCACCGAGGCAGTCAATTATGTTTTCAAACTCGACGAAAATAAAACAAAAGTATGTCGTGTAAGCAGATATTACTTACCATCTCTTGTAATATTTTTTGAGACATTTTAAATGCTTCCAAAATTTTAATGTACATTAAGAGTGACTCCTTCATCTTTTTCAATTTAATTTCGGCGTCCATTACTGTAGTCAACCTTTCGAACTCCTCCGACCAAATCTCGAGAAATCTTCTTATAAATTTCAAGTAGCATGTACAGTAAATCACATTGAAATCGAATACACTTGCGTAAATGTTTACCAATATTAAGATAATGTTCATTATTAAAGAATCATAATATGTGATAATTAAGTTAGAAGCAAAATAAATTGTCGTGTAAGCTAAAATAGCAATGATGCAGAACCAATTTGTACGTTTTATACGGTGGAAGTCATAATTTGCATACGGTCTGTAGATAGCATTTAATTTGATAATCAAGTCTACGTGCGATTGACTTCTGAAGACGTTCAATATCAAGTTAGTGAATGTACTTAAGTGATTGATACTTAGGTGGAGCCATTTACAGATGTTTAATATATTCATTTCAGAAAAATTATGTTTGTTCGACAAGTCCAAATACACATACGTGACCATTACTATAAATAACACTGATGCCAAGATAGTTATGCTATTCAAAACGGGAGTATTTGAAGTAATGAAGTGGTCGCGGATATCATATATGAAAGTACAAGTGATACGTTGCGTTAGTTTGAAAGGATTAATGATACTCTCAAAGTTTTCATCTAATCTGTTACTGAGAAGTATTTCCACGGTTCTCCTTTTATTTTTGTTTTTCTTGAAACACTTTCCGAACATGGTGATGTTCGTGAAGGATTCTAATCAAATGATTGGTTTTGTTAAAATAATTCCTTACCATATTGATGTAACGTAGATAAGTTTGCCTATAATTAGTAATAATTCAATTTGATTAAGTAGAAGCTTTTTAATTTAGTCTAAGATATACCTAACTACATTATAATATGTATGCACACGAGTGTACCTATTACTGTTTCAAAGGTCAAACGAAAACAGAGTCCGGTCGTACTATTAATAATATTTATGTTCAATGGTGACCTGTATTACGTATGTAGGATGTTAACCTATTATATTGATTAAAAACGTAAAATTTGTTCATCCAAATTAAGAGTATAAAACGACTGACTTAAAAAGAATAAAGAGGATACCAACTGAGTACCAGTTACCAGCAACCATGTGTACCATTCATTCAGTGCTTGAGTGCTAAGGAAAAAGGCGCACCGTAGGGGACATCACTATATGTCCACGGATTCACTTATTCAATATGTTGCTCGAGAACTTACGTAAATGTCCCGAGAGACAATGCCGTGGAGCGTGGTACCATGCGCTCACTCTCGGAGCGAGAGCAAGCAATATGTTCTGCGACACGTAGTGTTGCGGAACTTGTTGCAGGACGCTTTGCAACGTTGCAGTGACACGTAGATTAAGTGTCGTGTCATGTTGAGGGATTAAATGTCCGTTAGTGAATAAATAGCTTAATATGCAATATGTTAGGAATACTCTTGGGAATACTATTAATATGGGGTACATTACCCGTCAAACTTAAGTAAGTACTCAAAAAAGAAATAACTGTAAAATTATAGTAAAAAAGCGATTCAACGTAATTGAAAATTAGCAAAAAAATTACGACTTGCCATAATACATAAATGGATCATAAGCTCATTGATAAATGTGTATAGAAAGTATATATGTTTTAAATTCGCTAAACTTTCATCATCACATCACACATCAGCCGGAAGACGTGCAAGCTGAACATAAGCCGCCCCCATAGAACACCATAAAACTATTCATATAGGGGGGGAGGTTTCAGTAACCACCACGCTTGGCAGGTGGCTTGGTGATCGCAGTAGTTGGAATACTTGGAAACGGAGACCACTCTCCGAATATGTCCCTCTGCCGGGTCTCATAGCTTCCACTTGAGACAGGGGTAGCCCTATTATATAGCCGGGAACCGCACGGCTGAGTAGGTATACTAATACAATAGTGCAATCTAATCATTCAAGTAACCGATTAAATGTTTACACAGGCATTATCTCAGCCAGTTCTAACTGGTCGCGAGGTTCGTCAGACAGGCGAGTGCTGTCCGTGTCCTGATACAAGCAATGTCGGCAAGGACTCGGTGGGTGCAAGCAGTGCGCGCGCTGAGAGCCGCATGGAACATTGTCCATGCTGGCCTCGAGGCGCTGACTCCGAGGGAGCCTCATCGCTCTTCTTTCCTACTGCAGTCCGTGCTAGCGGGACTCACATGAGGTTATTGAAGTTAACTTTAAAAAAAATAGTTGTAGGCATACCAACAGGTACAAGTGTCTTTGCCGATGGTGAAGTAAAGGAACTAAAGTCATCATCATCATTATCATCATCTCTGACTTGGAAATCCACTACTGGACATAAGCGTCCCAAAATATTATATTTACCACGCTTGGGAGGCGCGTTATTGGTGAGTGCAGTTTAATAGTCTTACTCAGAGGACGCTGCTGCTGCTGTTCGTACTCTGGATCTGGTAAACCTTAGTAGGCTCTAACGGCAACTAAGGGTGGTGGGTGGGAGGGTACCACTCTATTGTCCACGGAATTAATACTAACTGAATTAGTAGTAACTAAAGTATGGTGTAAATATATATCAACTCTGTCAAAGTCTACATTTTTGAAAGCACGCAGTTTTGCTACTAGATATATTTATAAATCGATTTTTCTTACTATAACTCTGGAAATATTTATTATATTATATTTTAAGCCCTCAATCGGGCGTTATGTGGTATTATGTGGTGCCCAATGTGGATTTTATTTTCAAACATAATCATATAGTTTCAGTCACTAATGGTGTATACTTTCGTCATAAAAATAATTATATTATAAACGTAGTCCACAAAGTCACCAACGTTTCTTAATTTCAGACCATCGGATACAAAAGAAGATACAAAGAATCTTCTAAAACCTGAAGTGACACTAGCCACATCTATGCTGGACACACTGCGTGAAGCAACTGAAGAAGAATATCAAGATGCGCTCGCGAGAGACGCCGCAAGAGATGCAGACCCTAGCGATGCTATTCCAGAAGAGAGTGGTAATGTGGTAATGATAGTCCATCCGAGAAAGGCCAAAAGTGATGAAGATTTCCTTCCAGAGGCATCTCATGTCCAAGAATCCCGTTGCATTCATCCTATAGGAAAGTTTGCTAAACTTAGATCTTCAGAACCAGTCAACTCTTCACCTGAAACTATAATAAGGTTTCCGATATCTAAACACCCAGGACTTATACATACAAAATTAAACACTGATAGTAGCTTAGGAGCAAGTGACATTCGGGAGAGTGTTATCGAGGTTGATGGAAATACTCCAAGATTTGAACATAAACCTTTTTCTCATTTGAATACTCCTATTAAGAATATTTTGAATAATGGTAATGAAAATGATATTTTTAGAAAAAGCCCATTTTCTGGATTAGGTTATATGGCAGATGGTATTGAAAATAGAAAGTTCCCACATATACCGCTACCAAAATTAGATGGACTATTAAGAAATCAATTTGAAGAGAAAAATTTAAATATCAACGATCGGTCTGAACTCAATAACAAGCATAAGTTATCTGAAGCAGCAAATGATGGTAGTCCTATATTTCGGCAAACTAATTCTCCATTTAACTTGAAGGATTTCTTGAAATTAAGAGACGTGGAATTAATCCCAAAACTTAAACGTAACAAATCTTTGAATGATTTGATCAAGCCAACAGTTTTACATAGCAGACAAACTGATGACACTAATGCAGATAATTTGAGTGGGCCCTTACTAAAAACTGCTGAACACAAAGACAAATCTACTGGCCGAGATTCTGAAGGAAGTGATAGTAAACTCGACGTAAATGAATGTGTAGTAAAACAAGAATTACCTCAGGTTCAGCAAGATGCAGATAATTTAGACAGTTCTTTAGATCAATTCAGAATAGGAAATAATGGAGGTAGATCCGAATATTCTCGTCGATTAATTGATAGTCCCAGAGAAAATGAATTAGTTTCTAACTCTGCAGAATCTCAAGAATTGGCACAAGATAAAACTCTGTTAGAATCTGAGGGGAATAGTTTAAAATACGATGACTTAAATACAAAAAGAGATTCAGATACTGCTGGCAACAATATAATTTCATCTACATTACAATTTGAAAGTCAAGAAACAATGGATGATACTGCATCGGCACTCCAAAATAAAAAAAATAATAATGATGTCAAAGACTTTTCTAGTGATCAAAGTATAGAATCTTGTAATACTGCAGAGGATACTGAATCAACAGAACAAGATAAAAATTCCATGGATAGTAAAGTTTCTCAGGTCATGCTAAGCCCACCGTTTGGAAAATCTTTGTCAGATATGCATGAGAATTTAATTAAAGGAATAACAAATTTAAGAAAACCTTTCATAAATGTAGAGTTGCCAAAAGCACCCATGGACCAGAAAACCATAAGATATGAGACACCAAAACAAATAGAAAATTCTAACAATGATGCAGTGAATGAAGGAGCAAATAGTTTAGATTTCATTCCAGTAATACAATCACATGAAACAAAACAGTTACCAAGTGATATGTCTTTCGATGACTTACAAGTAATGTCAGACACATTATTACTTTCAAATGATAATCAAAGTGAAACAGATGATATAAACTGCTCCATTTCTAATGAGGACGACCGGAACCCTGAAACCAAGTCAAATGATGATAGTATAAAACTAAGTAAAGATGAAAAAGAAATTAGTTCAGCACCTAATGACACTGAAGAACACATAACAGAAAATAAAAACGCTAAACAAGCAGAGGATATTTATTGTATAGATAATATGAAACATACAAGCTCAATGGAAATCATTGCAAAATCAGCAAATCAGGAAAACGAAAATCTAGAAATGGATACTGGAGCTAGTGATACTGTTATTACTAAAATTTTTGATCCATTAAACAACAATCTAAAGGTACTACAAGACATTTCAAAGCAGCCTTTAATAAAGGACCCATTGAAATTGTTAGATAAACCTTTACATGATACTTTGGATACCAATCTGCCAACGCTAGATAACGTCAAGGAACGAATAGCTAATGTTTTTAACAATAGAAATACAGAAAAATCTATGTTTACGATACAAAATAACGGCGACGATAATTCTTCAATTGAACCTATGACCCCAGCGGCAAGTATAACTAATTCACGTCAAAAATTGCCTTCTTTAAAACCATTGGATGATTTCAGTGTAGATATTTTTCGACCTAAATTGCCAAATTTTACTGATTCAATGAAGAAGTTAAACTTAAATCCAAATAAAAAAAAAACCGGACCTAGTAATAAAGAACTTGTACCAAGAAATCTGGCATCAACACTTGGATCCGAAAAAAATACATTAGCGCGTAAATCTAAACCAATTGATTTATTAAGCAATCATTTAGAAACATTACCTTCATTAGATGATTTAAGTAATACGGTAAGGTCAAATACTAAGAATTTACTGAGCAAGTCAGTTAATCCAGATTTAGACTTATTCACAGAAAACTTACGGTCTGCTAATGTTGATGATATTACCGAGAATATTCGACAAAATACACAAAAAACAATGAAAGATTTGGAACGAAAAATGAAATCAGCTTTAAGGAACACAAAAACTAGCAGTACTTTAGCGGATAAATACGCCAAACCAGAAGAGTTGCTAGATGATGTAAATGATAAATTGAAAGCAATACATTATGATCTAAACGAGCGGCTGACTTCTTTTCGAGAAAGTATTTTAGACTCCACTAGGCTAAGAAATTTAGAAAATGAGCGTAAATCTTCCAATAATAGAAATGTACTACCGAATTCACCAAATAAAGCAAGAAAAACGCCAGCGCGTCTTCAAACGTCAGCTAGTACATTAACGCCTCAAAAAATTGAGCCACTAATTGAAGATCGTGTACCTAATAATTTTTGGCAACTACCGCTGAGAAGACAATCTGCAGAAACTATCCCCCCAACTATTGGTTCAATGGCCAAAATAGCAAATCCAACGCTATCACAGCTAAAGGAACCTTTTTTGAGACAAAATCCACCATCAATACCGAAAAGACCTTTAATAACAACTCTTTCAAAGCCTTCACAAGAGAGTTTAGATAAAATGCCTACCTTTACTACCAAAAAAGCAGTAATTCCGCTTCAAGATCATCGTCGCAAGTCTAATAAGGTAACGATTTCGTTTGGGACGACTACTCCTATGCCAATTCTATCAGCAAGATCTAGAGTTCCTACAATATCCACACATTCTAATGAACAATCCAGTACTTTCCCTAATAAATCAATGAAGGAAAGATTTTCAGTAAATGACAAATTAGGTTCAGCAGGGCCAAAATTCATGCCCAATGAATTCAATTCATTCAAAACTCCAGCTCCATTGATGTTAGCTGACGAAGATGAAAACTTCGATGATGACTCTAGTAACGAAAATATTATGAGTAACTCAGACTTACAACGAACAATACATAGAGGAAGGTATAAACCACAAAATAAATATAATGCACCCGAAGCAAAATATTTTGATAGGAGCGCGGAAACATTAAATAAGTTTTCAAGAATGCCATCAAAGTCGCCAAAAGCTACTGAAAATTCATTTCTATCTAAAGTTATGAACGCATTTAATACTGATCCAGATATTAATGAAGATAAAAGCTTGGAGTCTAGACCAGATATGTTCCGTTCAGAGTCTCGCTATGCAGATGCAGCTGGAGGTGAGACATTGAAAGAAAAAGTCTCTTATCGCTGTAAAATGATTTGTTATTCATAGTTTACTTATATTATAAATGACATGGCAAAAATGGAATATAAATACTCTATATTGCGACTATGATTTTATGATTTTACATTAATAAGTAAGTAAGTAGGAAGGCAAATTGTAAATATTGTAGATATTGTAATTATAATTTAATTGTTAGGCAAGATAATGTAATTTTATTGAAGTCGTAGGTACTTATGGACCTTGTATTCCTATTTCAATATATTTTCTAGAAAATAAAACGGTTGTTTAATTTTTGTCAGTCTTAATATCCGTGATTTTTGGGTAAAAACAACTACTTTCAAAATACAATAATTTATATGATAATATATGAGTGTTATAATAGGTATGTGCGTTATACGATATTATACTTCTACAGGTTTAAAAATAACAAGTAGTGAAATATTTGGTCAGGGAACTCCTCCCTTCGGGAAAAAGGGCGTGATGAATGTTATCATTATATTATTAAAATAATATGACTATGTCCTTTGATTACGTGAATTTCGGATAAAAATGAAACAAAAGTGTTATAAATAACTTTTAAATTCTTTTATCTAAAACACAGACCTAAAACAACTAATTCGCTAGAAATACACACTTGTAATAGAAAAAAATATTATTACAGTATTACAGAAGGCAGCTTTAATAAAACTTATTTTTTAAATAGGTACTTAATTGAAGAATAAAATAAAATATTGGAAACTAAATGTAAATACGATATTCATCCGTCGTCCGGTTCATATTTCAGTCATCAGTAGATCCTAGGAACGCATCAGCATTCATGAGGTAAGAGTCACATAGGTTTCTTTTATCGAATGCTTCCAATAAGCTGCGATCTAGATAGGAGTTGATGATGGCGGGCGCTTGGAGGTCGACAGCGGCGTGGGCCATGGGTGCGGTGAGGTTCTGAACGTGGATAGGTTGCTCTGAGTACAGTTGCAAGGAATGTTCCACGTTCGATGTTGTACGACGCGCCCGTAGAAGAACGATGCGTGAGCGTAGTTTTATTGGAGATGGGATGTGGCTTCGCGCGGTAGAGATGCGATCGTACGCAGCTTGAAGCAGCGAGCGCGCATATTGCGCCGAGTGCGACACGCGTCCCAGTAATGCTCGCACGCATGCATCCACTCGCGCGCTCCATGTTCCACATTCAAGCACGGACTCCGGCACGGCTGCGCCCTCAGCCATCAACGTGAACATGTGCCGGATCACACCCGACTGCAGCTCCTCTTCTGTTTTGAACCCGCTTAGCTCTTCTTTCAGTATATCTCTTATTTCTTCGGGACCGTCGCCGATGCAAAATACTGTCCCAGATTGCCCTAAAAATTTTGAAAATATGTAGTCATATGATTTTGCCTCACTCGCCTCACATCTGTTAAGGAAGTCTGAAACTTACCATGTTCTTCCAAAATGGATGCCAATTCGAGAGCAACGATTAGGCCTACTTCATAACCTAATATGTAGAAGGGCTTATCCGATTTTGGGAGACCTATCTTTTTAATCAAAACCTGAAAGTAAAAAAAAAACGTATGATATCATGAGCTTCCCGGATTCGATCCTCAGGTCAGGCAAAAATTGTTATTGGATTTTTCCTTCAGGAATTTTCTCTATGATTCTATATGAGTGCCAGATAGATGGCAATAGACCAAAAAATATTACTGGAAAAGTTAGGATGTACCTATTAACTTCTATGGGGGTAAGTCTTGGGTATACCTTTGGTTACCCCTTTGGAAAAGGCCTAGATGTTATGTTATATTCTTATTCTACAGCATGGCATGGAAACTTACTGCCTACCCCTTCGGGAAAAAGGCGTGAATGTATGTTTTTTTATGGCATGGGAAATTCCCGTCTTGTTTGTTATGCTTTCCAATGAATGCCATATACCGGTATGGTGTTAAGTCGATGATCCCGTATGGCTACGTCGATAGGAACTTCTCAGTTCTCTTTCTACAAGTTACCTCAGCATATCTAAGAGCAAGTTCTCGTGGAGTATCATTAGGTCGGTCGAGTCCGGGCTGCAACACGAGTGCGGACATCTTGAGTCGCTCGCACAGCTGGCTGAACCTCGCGTGATGACCTTCGAGACCTGGCACTATGTACAGGCATGTGTCGTTCACGTTGAACTCGTCGTCTCTCTGAAAAACAAAATGTAAGTTTTTAGCAAAGGATGTACCAGAACAAATCTTAAGGTTTATTAGTGCAACAAGATAATGTAATATATTTTGGAATAAATAAAAAAAAAAGAAGTAGATGAGTTCTAGTTATTAAAAGTGTTTCTTTCGTTTCGCTTACTTGACTTGGAGGGGATATTCTCAGTGCAAAAATATCCCTCCAAGATACCTGTGTAAAATATTAGGTTTTTTGACATCATATGTAGGTATTATGTCATTTTCACGCCTTGTTTGCCCGAAGGATTCTGGCAGAACTGTATCCAAGCTTATAGTGGCAAACCCACGTTTTGCTAGTTATGTTTTAAATTTAATGTAATATAAGGCTATCCTATTGCTGTCAACTGAGCGCCATCTAATCTCAGCTATTGAGAAGTTCCTAATGGAAAAATCTAATAACACTTTGCCCGACTTGGGAATCGAACTCAGGACCTACAAAGAAAAGAAAAAAAATTCACAACACAAGTTAGTCTTAATATTAGACCTACGTCGTCAAACTCATATTCACATTGCGTGTGCCGCGAAACGGAACCAACTCAGCATAAGCAGGTTGCAGAACAACCGTTTTGGTCTTCCGTTTATTTATTTATGTCATTTATTATATTTTGCCGTATCTGACTCTAGAAAAACTAAAAACTCGCAATCTAAGAAAGGGTTACGTGGCTGGAAAATTCGGGAGAATCGTCTACCAGAGAACAGAGTAGGACGTCGCATTGATATCTTAATACTGTTGCTAATGTACCAGCGCATATCGCTTAACATGAACGTAAATAAATGTTGAGCTTCTTTCGTTTGCCTACATGCTTAAATAGAATAAAGAAGATAGAATAGAGAAATAAAGAAATTGCTCATTTACATACCATTGTCGAATTGTTAGTAAGTGTTGGTAGATGCACTATTTCAGTAGTAGCTAATAGTTCGTCTGAATCCACATATGAGTAGAAAGTCTCTAGTCCTTTAGTTTCCTCATAGTTTGACTCAGTAATGTGGTTTTCGATTTCGTTGATTCTAAAAACAAGAAAAATGTTTTATTATAGTGATAGCATCCATATGGACTTTGACCATTGCTGATCTATTGTAGCAGCGTGTATGGTTCTGCCCAAACCCGCAAAATCTAGAAATTTCCAGATTTTCCGAGGAGTGGTGTGTTGTGTATCTCTTCGGGCGTATTATATGTCGTCCGTGGGAAAAAAAATCGCAAAAGCATGCGTCGCAATAACGACATTCGAAACTACGTAGGGGACCCGTCGTCCCAAGTGGATACTTCATTTGAACATGAGTGGCCCGCATTCGTTGAGGACGTGCATAGTGGTCATTATGTTTATTAAGCTTGCCGTGGCCAGTAAGAATTCTGGTTCTGTTTTAGGGTTAATACCACTTCATCATTATCACTGACCTTATCTCATATCACATATACAAATTATTCAATATATTCTACATCTCATATTATATCAAAGATGTTTCAAGCAGCGTCAACGCAGGCCTCGGCATTAGCGCTCGTGGCTGAAGACTTAAATGAGTGTCCGATTGTCCACCTAGGTAGAGCATGCAAACCCAGAAACTATACTATCCTCTCGACCCAACCAGCAGGAGCCATAGGAATGACTTGTCGATACATGTCGTGCCGGGTCCGTTGTAGGTCTATCAGATAGGTAACTAGACCATTCCTCATCAGGAGTTTGAGATAGCCTCGCTGTATGTGTATGAGCCACGTGCAGATCTGTTTGGCTTGGATTCTTAGGATAGAGATTATTTAAAAAAAGCTTAATGGAACTTACTTATCTAATGTTAACGAGGGTATTGCGTCGTCATCTAAGTAAGTGTTATGCATATCTCTTAAAAATGCAGCGATGGCTGCAGTCTTTTCCAATACCATTCCCAATTCTCTAAGCGATGAGGTGTTTGGAGTGTTAGCATTTATATTTAGTTCTGAAATAAGAGAAAAACTGGATAATCTTATTAGTATTGCAAGAATTGTCAGAAACTCCAAAGGTGGAGTAGTCAAACGATCAAGCATGCGGTCCTGGTTACGATTTCCAAGTTGGGAAAAGTATTATGAATTTGTCTATGAGACATTTCCTTAATAGCCGACTTGTACCCGGTTGAAGGCTCTCCCCCTATAACATAGGGCTAAACACAAAACTGGCGAAATGTGGGTGTACCATAGTAGAAATGCCATATGAAAGTGTACAAGTTCAGGGAAACCAGTAGTGATGTTATGTAGTGATAAAAAGAAAGTAATCAGCCTTACCAGCGATCGCAGCCACTTGTTGGACCAAGCTGAGACGAGGAGAAGTAGACGGTTGTGCGATCATAACAGCTTCGGGACATTGCAGAGCTCGTATAGCGGCTTCAGATGCACCATTGTACCAGATCAAACCGTCCTCCTTCCGACACTGCAAGAACAATCATTTTATCATCATCTCTGTTGTAGGACGTACACTGCTGGACATAATCGGCCTCCCCCACAGATTTCCATCTAATCCAATTGTAAGTGGCGTGCAATCCAGCCTGTTTCTGCTGTCTCTATTAGATCGTCTGTCCACCGTATGGGTGGACATTGGACATCCTCCGCTGTACTTGCCGGTTCGTGGTCTACATTCGAGAACCTATTATAGCCCCATGCATAGACCCACTTTCGTGAGTCTACGGATCTCTTCATTCAAATTTTTATCTCCTCAATTTTAATTCTAACTCGTTGAATATAATCCTTTATGGTTACAATAATTTTAAGTCGCTGCAAATTCGGTCATAATCCGTCTAAGTATACGGTAGTAAGAGAGAGTGAGTAAAAGAAACAGCAATTCAACAAAATACATCACGTTCTGATGCAAATTGCAATGATTTTGCAGTGAATAAAATTATTAATAGAATTATTCACTTATCTATAACTAAATCATCATATTCGAATTAGTGTAAAAGATATCAATAATAATAAATATGTGATAATGTGATGAATTATCGCAATATTGATCCGAGTTTTCAGAGAGAAAATAATATTAATTTTGAAATATCCTTGTGATTGGTATTGTTTGCTGTATTTTATACTATCGTTATAATAATATGATCTCGAAATTACTACCACAATAATATTTACGTATTATAGGTACTTACAGGTAACCTGGATAAATCCAACACATTTACTCGAGTTAATCCTTTGGTTCTTTGAATAACGCTATCGTCTCCACTTAATATCAAGAAATGTCTGTGAAAAAGAGCACTTAATATTATAGTTGATATTAAGTATAGGTATAATATTTATAACTAATGATAATATAATATTTATTATTTTTATGTTCTCAGATGAGTAATAAATAAGGGGTATTCAGGTGTTACTAAACGCAATTTTCGAAGATTTTTGACCCTCCCTCCCCCCTATGTAACACATCGTAACGTTTCACAAGACTCCTCCCCAAATTTCCCCATAATTAGCGACCCGATCACTTCCTTTCGGGTACCATTTCATATAATGTTATATAAACATTCCTCTTAAATCAATCTGTCTATTAATGAAAAAAAAAAACGCATTAAAATCAGCTGCGTAGGTCAAAAGATCTAAGCGTACAGACGGCAGTAAGCGAGTCTGTTTTATACCATGTAGAGATGTTATTAAATATTTTTATACTCACTTTAGCGCTGGGCTAAATTGACCGATCGCCAGATTTAAATGATTCAAAATGACAGGTTGTATCACATTATCTGCAACCACATATAAACCTTCTACTGTTCCTAAACTCGTCGCTTTGTTGAACATACAAATGACGTCTTTCATATCATCTAATTTTCCATGAGATATCGTGACTAGAGTTTGCAATTTTTCCCAGGCGCTGGAAAGTAAAAAAAAGTGTAAAAACATTGAATTAAAGAAAAGGGGTGATGAGGCACTGGCTTCTCGAAGATGGAAAGCTCAAATTAGATCCCATTAGGTCCACATATGTCAGTAAAGTGGGGTCGTACTAGAAAATAAAAGTTTGTCTCGGTCGCACTTTGGTCTTAGGTACATCTTTCTATCTTTGTTGTTAATTATATGTCACTGTGCAAACTGCACACTGAGAAAATTGCACGTGCCAGTTGTTGAGTAAGCGCTGGGAGAATGGTTTCAAATGTATATAAAACAGCGGACGGTATGCAATATACTGCGATCTCCCTATGTCTTGCATACACATTGATGTTCCGAAGATTTTCCACACGCAGTTTTAGAGCAACTGAATAATTCTACTCTACTAAGAATTCTGATCACAGATCACTATATTAGTAGGTATAATATTACTACTTGGATTGTAATCAGTAAGAAATTTTGCATTAAAACTGAGACTGTAATTACAAAGTCTCAGTTTTAATGCAATATGCTGAATTCAGCCTAACACGTTTTGTTATGTTGAACAAACACAGAATTACACAAAACATTTATTCTGTGTGAACAAAGAAGTAATTTTAAAACGAGGCTTACTGAACCGTTTGGGCATTTTGGTATGTAGATGCTTAGAAAACATACATTATATCGTTTCTAAAGAGAAGATGTTAATATCATTATTACCGTAGTTTATAGTGAAGGTGTGACGGTGGCTTTAGGAAGTGCAAATGTATCCTTTTCGCTCCGCTAACTATCAACTTCTCTGTCAGCTGCAGTCCTAGTGGTTGTTCGTCACAAATAACGACGTGACTGTGAGAAGTTGTACTGGGAACCCTGTCGAAAATACGTAAGATTTCAATAATATCTTCTAGATACCTAGATATAATCTAGGCACTCATTTTAATTTCAGTATCTAACAATCATTATGGAAGTTTCAAATACAGAGTTATTACGACTGTGGGGCTGTCCGATCAATGTCGCTCCTTTTGCAGTGTTCTAACTGTCCCACAGCATGTACGATGGAGGACCTTTTCCAAGCAACCCAAAACGCTATAGATTTGGCAAAATACTGGACCAGTGTTATAAATATAAAAGAATATAGCTTTTTCGACTCGAAAAGAAGAAGAAGTCTCAGTCAAAACTTGGATCTGCGATATAATATTATTATTGTGCTGTCACAATAGATCAGCAATGGTGGAAGCGGCTTCAGAATCCTATGGAAGATATAAATAATATTGCGATAGTTCATACTTTTCTACCCCTCTCTTGCATACTTGCAGAAGCGAAAAATCCAGTTTTTAGACGGTATTCAATTAATATCATAATAATTATGTACCTGTGCCGGGGCGGTGGCATGATGTCCCTCGGTCGCAGCAGCACGCGGCCGCGGTGTCGACTCGCCGCCAGCAGACGGAAGGCGCGCGCCGCCTCGTGCGGGGAGTACCTAATATAACATATGTACCTGTGCCGGGGCGGTGGCATGGTGTCCCTCGGTCGCAGCAGCACGCGGCCGCGGTGTCGACTCGCCGCCAGCAGACGGAAGGCGCGCGCCGCCTCGTGCGGGGAGTACCTAATATAACATATGTACCTGTGCCGGGGCGGTGGCATGGTGTCCCTCGGTCGCAGCAGCACGCGGCCGCGGTGTCGACTCGCCGCCAGCAGACGGAAGGCGCGCGCCGCCTCGTGCGGGGAGTACCTAATATAACATATGTACCTGTGCCGGGGCGGTGGCATGGTGTCCCTCGGTCGCAGCAGCACGCGGCCGCGGTGTCGACTCGCCGCCAGCAGACGGAAGGCGCGCGCCGCCTCGTGCGGGGAGTACCTAATATAACATATGTACCTGTGCCGGGGCGGTGGCATGGTGTCCCTCGGTCGCAGCAGCACGCGGCCGCGGTGTCGACTCGCCGCCAGCAGACGGAAGGCGCGCGCCGCCTCGTGCGGGGAGTACCTAATATAACATATGTACCTGTGCCGGGGCGGTGGCATGGTGTCCCTCGGTCGCAGCAGCACGCGGCCGCGGTGTCGACTCGCCGCCAGCAGACGGAAGGCGCGCGCCGCCTCGTGCGGGGAGTA
Organism: Hemistola chrysoprasaria; assembly: GCA_947063395.1. Classification (NCBI taxonomy): domain Eukaryota; kingdom Metazoa; phylum Arthropoda; class Insecta; order Lepidoptera; family Geometridae; genus Hemistola; species Hemistola chrysoprasaria. The sequence continues at coordinate 9,544,910 of OX346729.1, forward strand.
CCTAATATAACATATGTACCTGTGCCGGGGCGGTGGCATGGTGTCCCTCGGTCGCAGCAGCACGCGGCCGCGGTGTCGACTCGCCGCCAGCAGACGGAAGGCGCGCGCCGCCTCGTGCGGGGAGTACCTAATATAACATATGTACCTGTGCCGGGGCGGTGGCATGATGTCCCTCGGTCGCAGCAGCACGCGGCCGCGGTGTCGACTCGCCGCCAGCAGACGGAAGGCGCGCGCCGCCTCGTGCGGGGAGTACCTAATATAACATATGTACCTGTGCCGGGGCGGTGGCATGGTGTCCCTCGGTCGCAGCAGCACGCGGCCGCGGTGTCGACTCGCCGCCAGCAGACGGAAGGCGCGCGCCGCCTCGTGCGGGGAGTACCTAATATAACATATGTAACTGTGCCGGGGCGGTGGCATGGTGTCCCTCGGTCGCAGCAGCACGCGGCCGCGGTGTCGACTCGCCGCCAGCAGACGGAAGGCGCGCGCCGCCTCGTGCGGGGAGTACCTAATATAACATATGTACCTGTGCCGGGGCGGTGGCATGGTGTCCCTCGGTCGCAGCAGCACGCGGCCGCGGTGTCGACTCGCCGCCAGCAGACGGAAGGCGCGCGCCGCCTCGTGCGGGGAGTACCTAATATAACATATGTACCTGTGCCGGGGCGGTGGCATGGTGTCCCTCGGTCGCAGCAGCACGCGGCCGCGGTGTCGACTCGCCGCCAGCAGACGGAAGGCGCGCGCCGCCTCGTGCGGGGAGTACGACACTCGAGACAACGGACGCACCTCCCCTCGCACTATACCATCACTTATGATACTGTGCAATATCTGTAAAGGATATTATGAATTGATGCAAAGTTTCACGTGAAGAAATGTGCACATACATCACTGCCACTGCAACAAGTGTGGTTTTATGGCTTGAACCAGTAGCAGGAGGGTTCATTTGACATCATCCTCTCACTTAGCCTTTTACCTAATTTCATCTAATCATATCAAGAGGCAGGTTCTTATATATCTTATGTTTCAAGTTTCAAGTTTCAAGTTTCAAGTTTCGTTTATTGCAAATCATGTGTACAAAATGGTGTTACAACGGTTTATTGTTCAACAATTATGGTTCAACATGATGCCCATTTGAGCATAGCAACTTAGTATTCCTACATTAGGTTATACAATCATAAAATGTTTATTTAATTAATTTAATTTGGAACGTGTAGCGGGTCTTATGAATGAATTTTCCTTATTTTTATTTTTCTTATTTTTCTTTTTCAACTGAATTTGCTTATGCTTACATAATCTTACTTATTATATGTTATACTATGTTACTTATTATACTATGTTAATATTCCATTAACTCACTTTCACTTCTTCTCCATTTTGTAATACATCCATTATATTAACTGCTAAATATGATTTCTCTCGTGATAAGTTACTCATCCCGAAGTAATAATTATCATGATTAAGAATTTGCGTCGTATCACATATTAAACTGGATACTTTGCCACATTTGAATGATAACTGAAAACAGAAATTATGAGTCGGTATATATGCATGTTATGTAATTCAACAACTATTCAATTTTAAAAATTAAATATTATTCAATACGAGTCAATTATTCTTACATCTTTGAGATCCTTATTGAGACAGCAGACGACCAAATTACAACCTTCTCCGTTTGTAGAATTCAAGACTAAATCTACGAAGGTGCTGTCCCGTGAATTGCCAATGTATTCATCTGAAAGTGACGATATCACATCAATAATAATCATTCAAAACTTTTTTTTTCTATCAAACACGGCTGGTCTAATGTTATTTATGATACCTTTTAACTCAGGGTACAGTCTCCTCAGAAAACGTTTTTTGTGAAGATCACTAACTGTTGTGAAAACTCTATACCCTCTAGCAAGAGCTATACTGATGACAGCTTGTCCCAATGCGCCGGATCCTCCATGTACCAATACACTTTTATTGACATTGCTCGCTAAAGTACTCTGAAATAAACAGTAGTAAAAATAATTATCATAATATCAAACATTGTTTTAAACAGGAGACGAACAGGACACTGCAAGACAGGACGTGAACCGACTAAAGCTATGAGAGTAACATGGTACCTGGAGAAGGACAACGATCTCGAGAAAAACCACCAGTCTGATAGTCAGAAGATTATATTGCCTTTTTCAGAGAGCGCTGGTTGGGATGACAGACACGAGAAAATATTTAGTAGGTCCCGATTTCCTCGTTTAAGACAATATTATGTAGAGGGCAGTTGAAAGATAATGTCGGTCGTTTTGTAGGCTTTTTGGTGACCTGAATTTCCGACATAATTTGGGCTATGGCTATTATGGAACACCCATAACGGTTTTTCTTGAGCAACGTAATAGGGGAAATCCGTTCTTGTATAGATTTCTTTATTTATTTTATCATACATACGGTTTTGAGCAGACAGTAGTAGGCGTAAATGTAAGCAAAAGGCACTGTTGCAGCGTCTTCCAGAGTCCAAAACGAAGGAACGGGCCACAACAGATCAGGTTGTGCTATTACTTCACTGCTTGCGGCACCTTTACTCACTAGACCCATTACTCTTTCACCACTAAAAATGGTACAAATATTTCAAACTCATGGCAGTTTATTTTATTTTTAAATTTAATATGAGACTCTGTTATACTGTTCATACCTTTCTGTCACTCCACTGAACTCCATTCCATAAGAGTTAAAGTTTTCTTTTCTATTTGTTACTCCAAGTGCTCTTTTAACATCGCCAACGTTTATCCCAGCGTAATGAACCTGGATATTTTGAAGTTAAACGTAAATCATATTGGTTTTTATATTATTTGTATAATGTCATAATTTATCATGTTTATTTTAAAGTAAATACCGTCACTAAAGTTGTCCGAGAATCTATTAGTTCAGGAGCAGGCACCCAACGTAAGGTGTCCAAGTTTCCAATATTATCAGATTGAAGTGTTACATTACCACTGTTTGACGTATTTTCTCTCACGGGCAAAATATATTCACCTCCCCAAGACCCCTGAAATTCGTTAGTATATAAATAAGGGTCGTAATGTTACTGTGAGTATTAGAATTATCCATTTGCTCCAAACTGGGTTGTTAGTAATTGCAGCATCAGTGTTCGAAAGAGAGAGAGAGATAGAGACGTCTAGATGGTAATGCTTTGTTGATTCAGTTCGCAGCGAGGGAATAATTCTACTGTTGATAAATCAAAGTTACTTATGAATTAGACAACTCACATCATTAAAAATATTGTAGGCTAAATTAACATCAGGAAGCTCATCCAGTCTAGCATTTTCCTTCGACTTCTCATTGACCATGATCAGGTGAATTCGGTTGCGGGTTGGTTCTCTTCTCCATCGTTTGACAAGTGATAGAAGCCCAGGGACGGGCGGGTAGGACGTCACAACTATTAGTCCACTTTCAGTAGATAGAGTGTTGCGAGCATTTGTCAAGAGTGGAAGGTCGGATTCTGAACGAGCAGTAAATGCTGAAGTCATGGTGGATGTGGCAGTAGGTCTCCATAATGCTAACTCAAGCTGTGACTTAAGATTCTTTAAAACAGACACAACGTTGTACAAGTTCGAGGGTCGGATACGCGTAGCTCTGTAGGATACTTCTTCTTCGCTCACAATGAAAGTGTTCGGTTGTAGCTTTTGGTAGAAGTTTTGACAAATCTGTAAACATAATTAATGTACCTACCTAAGTTCTATAATGTTGAGTTTAAGGAGGGTGTGTAAAACTCTGTGCATTCGGAATATGTCGAAGAGTGTGTGGTCTGTTAGTTTGTGGTAGAATTTTGCTGGGTAGCGTATATTACGCTGCCCTGCAAAATTCTCCCAATATTGTCACTCTCAATATTATTTTTGATTTATTTCTCAAAATTAATTGTAAAATAATTGTAAAGTAAAACAATCATTTGTATTCGTATCTGGTTATCTCCTAAATTCCAACTTACTTTATCACTGTTAGATAGATTTTTCATGATAATGAGATCCACATTATTGAATAAATTTGTATTTTCTTGTAAAGCAATATCTTTAGGGATGTGACGATATTCAACATCGATATCAGGGATTTCTCCTTCAAGAGAAATATTTTCAATTTCTTCGAAAATATTTGTTTTGTTATGCTCGAATGAGAGCCCAACCACGTTGATTTTATCTTTATTAATGTTTTCTGCAGTCATTTGTAAAAATATCTTTAGAGATGTGTGAACCTGTAAAAAATAAGTTAAAAAATATTAGGTGTATAATCAATGGGTGTAATAACACTATTTAATCCCATTTTACTACACTGATAAATAATATTATATTTTACTTACATCAAATTCCGAACAATACCTCGGTACAAATTTCAAGGTATGCATAGAAACAGGATTTGGAACTGGAGGCAAATCATGAAACTGTATGTTTTCTATTTCTACACCTTCACACCTAAAAATTTAATTGGCCTTATTACCCACCAAATTTCTAATAATGTTTACATACAATACTTTTACTATTATGTAATATATTTACGTAAAAGCAAAAACTTAATATGCCTCGAGGGCGTAGTGGTAGCGAGTGTTTCTATCGATCATGAAGTCATGAGGTCTGGGGTTTGGGTTCCCAGGTCAGGCAGAATGTGTCTGAAACGGTGCCAGGCAGATAGTATAGGCTCTCCCTCTATTACGAAGTGTGTGGTGCTATTGCACTGGGTCCTGGGTACACAGCTGCCTACCCCTTCGGGAAAAAGGGGCGATTTTATGCTATGTTATGTTAAAATGATACCTACCAAGTACGATTATACACATCAAGTACTTGAGCTCGTAGAACTGTATGAGTATTTCTGTTGGCTTCAATAATCTTCATGTGCTTGTCAACATCAATGATAATATTTCCAATGTGGTCAATTTGAGACACATTATTATAATAAGTATGTCTCAGAGTGTTTACTTGGAACAAACCATCGAGAAAAGTTACCCAATTATCCTCCCACAGAATGTTGGCTTCATTCAGAGACTCGTTGGCACTATGGATGCTTCTGAATGCTCCGCTGTAAATATAAACCATCTATTTATTTATTACATGAATGTGTATATAAAGAATTTATTTAAAACCCTGAATTTTAGTAAGCTTGGTAGTAAAAGTAAAAGTAATTATAAGTATTTTTAACTGATAGGCCAATTTGCACGCTCGTGGGCTAACGAAGGTGTTGACCACTAACTCAGAGTTAACCAAATTTTTCTTGCGACATCAACATTTATGAGCAATACTTTTATTTTAATTTATCTAAGTCTGTGTTTATAAACATTCATTTTTTCTATCATCGTTTCAGCCCAGTGTAAAAGTTGACATTGGTTGTATACAATACTATTTAGATTGAACATTTCATACCTGTAAGCATACTGTCTCTCATATAACAATCTATACACGTCTGTACCATTATATGTGAGTTCTTCCTTTAACATTTGCGGCTCTTTTATTTCTTTTTCGTTAGATCCTTTTGGTAAGACTGCGACCTTTGATCTCTTTTGAAAACTAGTTATAAATCCTGTAGCTACCTTCGAGTTTTCATTTACAATCTGAAACATAAAATTGAGTCACCATAAATTTAAACAAATTTGACGGATTTTATAAATATTATCATTGGTAAATTTAATATTATTTCAAATATGTAATTAAATTATATAACTTAGTTTTTTTCGTGACTATTTATACAGAAAATTATTTAAAACGTCAGGTATATACATAAACCTACGCAAATTTGTGATGCAGATTGAGAAGTTCATGCTATATTGACTATTCCATTTGAATCCCTTTATGGGTTCCACTAATTTGTCACTATCATTGCATTCTATGGTCCTATATCATATTGTAAGTGTTCTCTACCTCAAACCAGCCGTTTCCTCGGTTAATAGAGATGGACAGCCGGACTATCTTCTGCTCATTAAGGATGGGTTGTGTGTAGAGCTTCACGTCACAAAACTTAACATTTATAGATTTCTTTGGCACATTCATTGTCATAGCAAGGGTGTCCCATGTTGCTACTAGTGCAAATGAAAATGGCACCAAAGTTTTCTCTGCAACATCATGTCATAATTAGCCCACCTTTTCATGTGGTCTATGTCGAATACTTCATGCAGCAGATATGTGAATATTTATATGGATGTGTAGAGTGACAAGAATAGATAAAATTAGAAAAGTTTATGTATAGAGAGTCTAAAATAGCATCAGTGACAGAAATTAAAGAATGGAAGACTGTTATGGACATAATGTGTTATGAGTTATGCGGTGGGATAAAATTCAAGGGGCGAAAAGCTATGAGGATGAATTTAAGTGGTTATAATATGAGGAAGTGGCATCAAGAAAGACTTAAATGAACTGTGTGAACATGCGTCAAAGACGAGCGAGTGGAGAGCTACTCGCTCCTCTTTGACGACTTCATCATCATCTTTATGACGGATAATAGACAAATGGCGGAAGAAGACATACTGTGCCGACCCCACCTAATGTGGGATAAGGGCAGGAAGAACAAGTTGAAGAATAATTTACAAACCTTCGCGATTTGAACAGACATTATGATCGTAAAATTATAAATTATTAAATTGCAAAAATTTCAAAAGTTCTTCTAATTATTATCAAAAATTTCATGAAAGAACGAAGCGAAAGTTATATGTCAAGATCGTAACAAGTGGAGGGATATAGGCTCTGCCTATCCCACCGGGAACAAGGCGTGACTGTATTATTATGATTTCTTACCTCTTATGACATGACCTTTCAAGAATTCGTGTTCCTCATCATAAAGAGATATCAGAACACTGCGCGAAGATGCAACAGTTCTGCGAGCCGATTGGTACAGCGGTAGAGGCCTTAAAATGCATTAATATATAATATAAATCTGGCAATATGGAAGGGACTACAGGCCCACAACACAAGAGTTATCTCAATGTGGGTCTGTAGAACACATTTTATTATTGTAATAACAGTAACATTTTCTTTTCTTGTATTATAGAGAATATTTGCAGTGGGTAGGCCTCTTTTGCAGGGGGCCGCCTGGGGAAGTACCACACCTTTGTTCCGGTCTGAAGGGCATTGTTACCAGCGAAATTACTGGGCATGACGAGTTTCAACAACTAATATCTTAGGGTGACAGGCGCATTGTAGTACCGCGCGGAGAATTTTGAATTTTAAAACACTGTGTTGGCACTGCGTCTGATATGGGCAATCATGGTGCTTACCATCAGGAACCTGATTTGCTCGTCTTGTCACTCACTATCATAAAAAAATTATAAGAGCCTTATAGCTATTTTGTAAAACCACTGCATTTATTTGAATATGTTTAAACAAACAAACGATTGTATGTCGTAACTACACCAAATATTATCAAACTGGCAATAGATTAAAAAATCAGCCAGCTAAGCCTTACAAGTTTCTGATGCGTTCTTCTTCTTCTTTCAGAATGGACGCTAGATCCCTTACCATTAACGTATTATTGACTTGCAAAATTGTTTTCTAACTAATCTGAATGACAATTTTCTTAGTGAATGGGTATTACGAGTACCCACAGCTCAACTGTATAAAGGTGAGCAATCTAATTGAGCAAAAATAAACTTCCCCACGGAAGTAACAGAATTTTATTATAGTCCAAACGATAAATAAACATCCATACCATTTCTCTTGATGGGCCCACTCAACTAACTGCGAAAGTAACGGTGTACCGTTCGATACTGGAAATTCTATTTGTGGATAAAGTACTTGCACTTTCGGATTAAACCCGTTCATGTACAATCTGTAAAAATAATATATTTATTTTATTAGCTAATACGTATTTACCAGGTGTCAAAAAAGGTGCAGCTGAAGGTCTATTTGTATTGTAAGTCAAAATTTGTATAAAATCTTCCAATTATTTATTTTGCAAGTTGTTTTAAGTTTCACGGGAAGATGATGATGCAGCTGATGATTAAGTATTAGCAATTAGGAACAACTTTTCGTAATTATCATAATATGTCAACGTCATCTCAGACATAGGACGTCCACTGCTGAACATAGGCTTCCCCCATAGATGTGTCCATATATTCCGGTTGTAAGTGGATTACACCCAGCGTATTCCTGCTACCGTTTCGCAATATCTTGTATATTTTAAAACCTGATCAGCCAAAGCAGCCAAGATTGCTGAAGCTGAAGCTGATAAATAAAATTTCAACTGACTTGCCAACAGCCTCTAAGAGCAGGAAGACATTATCGTGATGTGCGCGTCGAGTGAGCGGTATGTTGATGCAGGAGGTCGGCAGCGAGCGCTTGAGGATGGCTTGCAGGAGCCCGTGCGGGGCCACTTCTACCAGCACCGCGTTGCTTGGTATCAACTCACTTGTTTCTTCAAACAGCACCGGACTCTGTACACACAAGAAATATACAATACTAGCTGTGCCCCGCGGTTTCATCCGCATAGTCTTCGTTCTCGTGGTAATATCGGGGTTAAAAGTACTTTTATGTTAATTCTCAAACTCAAACTCAAACAGATTTATTTAAATAGGTCATAATCTGACACTTTTGTCAATGAAGATTAACAGTACTGAATCTACCGTGCGTTCAGAAAGATACCTCTACAAGAAGAATGCACAAGAAACTTGTAGGGCTTAATTTTTTCAACAGATAGTTTCACAATATTTGGTTTGGTTACATTCGTTTTCTTTGAAGGTGCCGCGAGGCGGCTATGCAGAAGTTTCCAGGCATCTTTGTCCTCTATGTACTGGTTGTCTTTATAATAAGCCTTCTTTAGTAAAGTAGATTTTATATAGGTTTTGAATTTACCCAGGGTCATTATTCCAGGTTCTAAACTATCTATATACCGAATTTTAGCCCAATCAGTTCGGTAGTTTTGGCGCGAAAGAGTAACAAACATCCATCCATGGGAAGAAGGCCTCCAAGATACAGGTTTACCTAGTTTAGGGACCATTCTCTGTATGATAGTAGGTATGTTATTATCAATAAACGTTATCTTATCATATCTTATCCATCCATCCTCACAAACTTTCGCATTTATAATATTATTATTTATTATATTTAGAAGAAGGATGAAAATAGTAGTACTTCCACGGCACCTCAATTGGTATAGTATCCACGCGGTGTGGAAGGTGCGGGTTCAATTACAGTTCATGGGTGACGTTTTTCTTCCCATTTTCATATTGTATTTCATGCGAATAGACCGCTCTGTCTATAAAAATATAATATATATCTCAATATATAATATGTTTCGTATGATATAACAAAACTTTACGCCTCGTTTCGCCGAAAAGTTAGATAGAGGCACAGTCCAGGTGTAACCACTCCCATAGTAGTAACCATGCATGTCTCATGTAATAGGGCGCGAGTAAATTACCACCAACTGGGCACAGATCCAGAATCAGCTGCTATTTAAAAATCCCTTATGGAAAAATCGAATTGGCCGACGTTGGAATCGAATCCATGAACTCAACCAAGCTCAGCAGTAACGCTGGTCGCTACTAGATCTACGAGGCAGATTGTGATGAGATTCGTGTTAGTAGGATAGCACTGACGAAAGGAAACGTTACTTTTTTGTTCAGTAAGTATAATAATAAACAATACTAGGTAAATGCTTACCAATAAGTTATTAGTGTGATATTCAGCAGAAGAATATTTGGCAGCTGATTCCTCCCACTTATCCTTTGGTACCGATGTTGACACCCATCGCTCACTTCTAGTTTTGGGTATAGGAATAACTTCTTTAAGATACTTCAGAAGTCCGGGACCTAGAACCATAACATAACTTCACGAATTGTTCCCCGAAGGGTTAGGCAGAGGTGTATTTATATCTATTTAAACTTTTTTGCTCAGTAAGCATATATATAATAAACCAAACATACAATAACACCTTTTTTCCGAAGGAGTAGGCACGTTTTAAGTCCCATGAAATAGGGGGCCAGCCTATTACCATCAACTGGGCACACATTCTAGCTTCAGGCTTCAATTGAAAAGTTCCTAATGGAAAAATCCAACACTTTCGCCACACCCCGGACACTCGACTCAATTCCCATACAAAGATATAACTTCCTACTACACAGATACTGCACACATGGAGTTTTGTACATGCGCAAGAGTGTGCGTGAGGTGATTTCTCAGCGAAGCGGGGCTCGTCGAGAGCTTGATCTCGCTCGCGGGGTGAGGAAGGCCCAATTGGTGGCCGGATGACAGTGTCCATTATCTGTTCTGTGCTTTGGCTGACCTCGGAATGGAGCTTAAAATCTCATGCTCAGCAGTAGCGTTTGTGACCTTGAACCACTCGCTTATTTTTATCAGTTCCAAGTACTAATGAACAATAATTATTAACAAATCGAGGTATACAATACCAACCGGCATCAGCAATATATCGTGAATGATAAGCTATGTTGGAACACGGCACTTCTTTCGCAAATATGCCTTTATTGGTAAGATCACTGACAAAACTACGCATTACATCGGCAGGCCCTGAGATGGTGCAAGAGTCAGCGCTGTTATGACACGCTATCTCTATTTCAGGTGGACACATCTTGGACATCTGAAAAGTTATAGTTGTTATTTTTATTAGATTATATGGAAAATACGATAAACAACAAGTATGGAGTGAGCCGTGCTTGCTATATCCACCCACCAGTGGGAGAGTCCAGTGGGTGGACGGGTCGTTTCCGTAGAATAGTATCCCACCCCTGGTGGATTCTTCGTTCGTTGTGGACTTCGTGGTTGCCGTAAGAACCGGCTACGGATTATCAGATCCTGAGGACGGGCAGCAGCGTCCTCGACATAAAGTTCATCAAACTGTGCTCGCCAAGCTGCGGAAGCTAGGACTTCCTATGGCTGTGATGATGATGATGTAGCGAGCTTACATACCACGATTAGTCCAGATCACACAATAATTATTCTCGCCATATAATATCTATGAGGGAACCCCAAAGTTGAACATCGAAACAGAAAAATAGGAGACAATTTCGGATACAAACATCGGGGAGTATTAATATCAGAAAGAAGAAGTCAGAAGAAGAAATTTCAACGATCCTTCTTATTTAGCCTGATAGTCTTCTCATTCATCTCTATGTTGAGCTGATCGTATCCAGGTCTTTCCTCACGTCACAATGTTGGGCAGATGGTCTGCTGACGCCACGCCATTCTTCTCGTAGCGTCCATTCAGTATGAGACTTACTCTCCCTACCATGACCATGCCAAGCAACGTGTATAGTAATTGCATTGTTAAATTTATTATTAAGTACGTACTCGTTGATATCCAATGCCAATAGCAGCCATGGAGCCGCGGATGAAGGGTGTCTCCAGTGAGACGAGTCCGCGGCTGTAAGCTGCCAGTATCATTTCCTCTGCTGTCAGGCATCCGTCCGCATAAGCACATCCGAGCTCGCCCACACTATGCCCTGGGTAACATAAGTCACAAGTCTCACAACAGTTGGGGAAAATATAAATACAAGCGTAGAATATAATATATTGTATGTACTGTTATTAATGCCCTCTAGAAAGGAACGGTATTCGACACGAAGATGGGATACAAACGCCTTACTCTGTCCTCTAAACCGTTTCAATACTATCGTAGACAATTTTCGACGCGACGTTAACGCTCCGTACGGCACGTGAAGGTTCCAAAACGGTCTCGTGGGCAGGATTTCAAAACATTTTTTTGCCGCATACAGTCCTTATATACGTTTGTATTCCGTAACGTTCTAATGGACAGATGGCTTATGATGTACCTATAATTTTATCTGGAACCAATCCCAGTTTTAGCAGGACGTCAGTCAGGCCAATCTGCACAGCAGCGATGCCAACAAATGAATGTAGAATATTGTCAAAAATGCTCTTGTCGTTTGATGTTATAATGTGCACAATATCAATTCCTTTTGGTTCCAGAGCTTGGCGACAGCTGCAATCACAGAAAATATGACATAATTAATATTGTATCAAGAGGTTTACCATCGTCAATAATGTAGAATTATTTTGAACTAAACATTTTTAATGGCTTTTATCGCGTTTCTCATATTATTTATATAACTGACGTTTCAAACACGTTTCAGTGTTCGTGGTCAGTAGAAGAATTAATGATTAAATCAATGAGTATCAATGTCGAAAACCTAAGAAAGTAGAATTATTTTAGCGCTTCAAATCTGAGTCCGATGGTTTACCATTCGAGACGTGAGAGAGACGGAAAGATCTTCTTAAGAGATATTTTAAGAATAAACTGATTGCAGCGTAAAAATAATTCTAAGTATAATAATTCTGCCAAATAATTCTACTTAGTATAATCATCATCATCATTATCTCAGCTGTAGGAAATTTACTGGTCGACATAAGCCTGCCCCATTAGGGGGGTTTTGCCATTACTTGCTATGATTACTTGCTAATCAAATTGTATTTTTAATTTTTTGACGGTTTTTTATTATTTTTATTACGTATTCCATTTTAATTATTGTTTGATTATTTAATTTGAATACTTATTTTTGTGCATGTACCTATATTTCAAATACAATGTTATATTGTTTGATGAATAAATGAAATGAAATGAAATATGCTTGGCAAGCGGGTTGGCGAGCGCACTTGGATGTTTTCATGCAGAAGACGCTGCTGCCCATCTTCTGTATCTGTTACTAAGTATAATAATTCTACAAAATAATTCTATCGATAATAAGGTAATGCTAGTATAACCTACCGTTCTATAGCAGCAGCGAAGATGGGTATCCTCATGAGTTGTGCTCCCATACCAGCCCACTGCGAGCCCATCCCACTGTACACGAACCATAGCGGCCGCTGAGAGTCGTCGAAATATTCCGCTTTTTCACTTAAACTGACTGTCTTATTATTCTTGTCAGCATCTAAAAGAAGTAATATAGGTTATTATAGATTATTACAATCATTGCATGTTGAAGGTGGCAATTGGCAGGGTGCATAGCACGTAGAACGGACGGCTTGGACGGATGCGGCGGTAAAGTACTCGAATAGAGACCACGGACCGGCAAGCCCAGCGTTGTATGTCCATCCAAAGGTAGACAGACGATCTGATAAAGACAGCTGGAACATGCTGGATTTAGGCCGCTTACAACTGGACTAGATGAAAATCTATGGGCCTATGAAGGAGGCCTATATTCAGCACTGGACGTCCTATATGGCTGAGATGATGATGAGATCATTTAGCATTATCATCATCGGTCTTAACGTCTGTGACAGTCAATTCAAGTAGGGCTTGTGCGTTGTGTTAAGCACTTTTTCAGATCATTATAAAATAAGTTACATAGCATCACGCTTTTTTCCCAAAGCCATAATAGGCAGAGGTCACCAGTTAGGCGGCGAGCCTATTGCTATCTGCCTGGCACGCAAACTCAAAACTCAAAACAGCTTTAATCAAATAGGTCATAAAAGTGTCAACTTTTGTACGTCAATGAAGATAAACAGTACTGAGTCTACCGTGCGTTCGGAAAGATACCTCTACAAGAAGAACGCACAAGAAACTTGTAGGGCTTAATTTTTTCAACAGATAGTTTCACAATATTTGGTTTGCTTACATTCGTTTTCTTTGAAGGTGCCGCGAGTCGGCTATGCAGAAGTTTCCAAGCATCTTTGTCCTCTATGTACTGGTTGACTTTATAATAAGCCTTCTTTAGTAAAGTAGATTTTATATAGGTTTTGAATTTACCCTCTGAGAGCCCAGTTATCTCTGGGGATTTTATTATAGAAACGTACACTATTTTCTAAGAATGTCTTTTTATTTGTTTTAGATAATCTAAAGCTAGGTACAGCTATTTTGTCTTTATTCCTAGTATTAAAATTATGAAGGTCACTATTTAATTTGAATTTATTTAAATTTTTACGCACATACATGATGTTCTCATAAATGTATAAGGATGGTAGGGTCAGTATGTTTATTTCTTTAAATAATTCCCTCAGGGATTCGCGTAGACGCATCTCATAGATGGCACGAATCGCACGTTTTTGTAGTATAAAGATAGTTTCTATATCTGCGGCTGACCCCCACAACAGAATCCCATAAGACATCAAGCTATGGAAATATGCAAAGTACACTAATCTCGCCGTGGCTACATCTGTTAGTTGCCTAATTTTATAAACCGCGTAAGCTGCAGAGCTTAGTTTCCCTGAGAGCTCGGTGATATGAGTGCTCCATTGCAGTTTAGAGTCTATATTTATGCCAAGGAACAAAGTTGCATTGTCAATATTGAGTTTTTCACCGTCAAGAACTATGATTGGTTCTATACTTCTGACGTTAGGCAACGAAAATTTCAAACATTTAGTCTTGTTCACTGTTCCAGTTTTCACGCTATCATTGATAAAATTACTCATTTAAAAATTCAATAACACTTTTAGCCTGACCTGGGGATAGAACCCATGACCTCAAAATCTACATTGACAGCCTCGTTGGCTCAGATGGTAGTAAATCTGCTTTCTGTGCCGCAGATCCCCGGCCAGGTCAAATATTTGAGTGAACATGTCTGTTTGATCTGTGTCTGGGTGTAATAAGCTTATATAAGTATGTGTATCAGTCATCTGGTTACCATAGTACAGACTTCTAGCCTAGTTTGGGACCAGATGACCGTGTGTGGAAGTTGTCCCATATTATTATTATGTCGCTCGAAAACACGGGATGTACCCGGTCTTTTGATAGGCGTGCACGTAGACCATTTTTTTTTAAGTCCAACATGCAGAGGCCCCTTTGAGCTTTTAATCTAAAGGTAATGTATAGCACCTATCGGGGTCCATCTCTGAAACCATCTATATTTTTTTTTTTTAAGATGAGCTCAAAGAGAGCCTCCGCTAGGTACAAGGACTATTGTGAATGGATGGAAACTACTTGATTAGTCTATAGGTGTGATGTCTAGATGGATGGAAACCGGGCTATTGCTAGAGACTCCGGCATCTGCTACTTCCGTCTCATAGTGAAATATGACGGCAGGCGATGACTCGCCGCTCACTAAACGGACCCCCGATAAAGGCCGCCCACCACATGGGAATAAAGGCGACGAGAGGGGCAACGTTGGTGTGAGCGGCTAAGGGTAGGAGAGGTGTCCCTGGACTTTAAACGGCGATCACTTGCGTTACCCTATCGCATCACGCTCGCCCACTCGCCACTTATGCTTCACATCCTCCCTCGAGCATGAGGCTCTCGCGACTCCAGTCTGGCCGGCCAATGAAGGCAAGACAGAGGTGGGGGACTGTTCCTCGTCAGTGTTCACTCTGGCCGGCCGGTGAAGGCAGGTCGGAGATGAAGAACATAACCCTCCCCCGGGAGCACTCAGGTACGTGGGGTCGCTACTCCCCAACAGCTCGCCATAAGCCGCCCTGCGTACTTATTATTATTATAATCTGCAGTAGCGCTTGCTAAACACCACGGCACCGATATGGATAGTTTTTGAAATCAGTTTTAACTGCATACTTAAAATTATATTATGTTCATGTTTATATTGTTAACTTGACTAAATTACGTTATTGATGTCACGTTTTTGAGTTTTGATGTCGATGAGTCACCTCTAAATATCATGTTTGTGTTTAAACCAATCCGTTCGATTTCTAAATAAGAAGTACATTTGAATATTATTTTAGAAGTATAGAGATGTCATCGCAAGGATTTTCCCTCTTCTGGGGGGCTATTGGCGTTCTTGGTGACTATCACTTTAGTGACTAATATCTTGATTTGACATTAACTACAAATGTCAAAGTCAGGTTACTAACCAAAGACATTATGCTAAACTTTATACTAAGTAGACTATGCACTGTGTCGGTCCCGAGTGAGAACCACTCGCAGTGTCTATCCTTTTCCTTTTCTCTCTTCCAAATTTGGTAGTGCACAGACTTGTTAGAAGGGTATAACGTCTTTGTAACTATCTCAAGCCACAGAACATAAAGACTCAAGCCTGATAGCGACTGGTGACTATAAAGAACGCCAATAGCCCCCCTGGTCATATGCGCAAGTAGCTCATATACGTTATCAAAAACTATTTCACGGGCAACCGCTGACATAAGGTTTACTGCATGAAATTTATGTTTGCGTTATTATGTAAATGAATAACCTAACCTTATGACAATAATCCTTATGATGATGCGTCTTATAGTCTTACCTCACGTTGTCGGAAAAAACTGTTCAAATGCGAATGAGACTCGCATAATATACCAATCACTACTACCTAGGTAACTTCTTTTTTTTAATAGGGCAGAGTGCCTTTACTGAAAAAGACTAAACAATAGAGCTACCTACTTACGTACTATCTACCATGACTAAATACAATATGTCATAGAACAAGAAAACACGTTACTTTGAAAACTTTTTAAAACACGTGCAGGGGGCCGCCTGGGGAAGTATCACACCTTTGTCAGTTATTCATCCGCCAAGCAGTAATGTGCAAAAATTACTGTGTTCCGGTCTGAAGGGTAATGTTACCAGCGTAATTACTGGGCATGACGAGTTTCAACAACTAATATCTCAGGGTGACAGGCGCAGTGCAGTGCCGCGCAGAATTTCGATATTTAAAACACTTGGTGGCACTGTGTCTGATATGGGCAATCATTATGCTCACCATCAGGCACCTGATTTGCTCGTCTTGTTACTCATTATCATAAATAAAAAAAAATTGAATGGAGAGCACCTTTAGAATAGAATAGAATAGAATAGAATTATACTTTATTGCATAACAAGGTTAGAAGTAACGATACATAAAATATTTATCACGGTAAACAACCGGCGGTCTTATCGCATAAAGCAATTTCTTACAGACAACCTGGGGATGGAAACAGAGAGTTAAAATATTACAATTCATTTTATAATTAATTTTAATTATTAATTTTATTTTATTTTTATTACTTAGTTGTAGCGGCAATATAGGAAAACATATTTTGTGAATATTACAAGTGTCTAGCTATTACAGTTTATGAGATAGAGCCCTGTGACAGACGGACGGACAGACGGACGGAGAAGACCAGAGAAGGTTCCTAAATATTATAAAAAATAAAAAGAAATGCTTTATTTTCAAATATAACATTCATAGTCCATACCTAATCAATTCATTGTAAATAAAATAAAAATTAAATTTAAAAATATTAAGCTATTAATTTAATATAATAAATGCGAAAGTTTGTGAGACCGGATGAACGTATGGCTAAAATTCGGTATGTTAGTTTAGACCCTGGAAGAACATAAAAAGTAGGTTTACTTCTAATCTCGATATTCCCACGGAAACGAAGACTACACGGGCGAAACTGCGGGGCTAGTAATATATTAAAGCATGTTTGAATAAAGAATGTTTGACTGCCTCGGTGGCGTAGAGGGCGCAAGCTCGACTGCCAAGCAAGAGGTCCCGGGTTCGATCCCCATGTCAGGCAGTGTTAAATATTGGATTTTTCCATTAGGATTTATCTCAATAACTGCCTGGAGTCTGGAACTGTGTCCGGTAGATGGAAATAGGCTCGCCCCCTATTACATAGGACCAATAACATACTGGCGAAATGTGGGTGTATCTACTGTGGGACTGAGTCCTGGGTACACCTCTGCCTACCCCTTCGGGAAAAAGGCGTGAATGTATGTTATGTTGTTGAGAAAAATAATTTTACATCATTCATTAATTTACTTACCAAGAATCGTGAAGCCTCTGCCCAGATGACCTGCAATACTGGTTTCATGAATGTTGTGCAACAACGATAGCTCCTCAGGGTCTATAGGGTGCGACTTCAAATACTCGAGCACTTTGTTCACTGATGAATCCTGCCTTGCTGATATGGTTACGAGACGTGGAATATCGGTTTTGTAGCGGTTAAGGTCCTGATTACAAACAAACGTACGCAGTTAGACACATTTCGACTGAAAAAATCTGTTATTGTATTGTTTTTTGGTTCCATTAGGTATTTTCTCAGCCTGGAATCTGGAACTGTTCCCGGTAGATGGAAATAGGCTTGCCTCTTGGGACATGGGACTAAAACACTTCGCTAAAAACATATTTAGTCTGGGTGTTCGTACGTAGGTTCAAAAAATCTGGTCCGTGAAAAATCTGAATGTTGTGTGACCGAGCCGTAATTGTCAAACTGAAGGCCTACCCCTTCAGTAAAGGTACCTGCTACCTTCTTATTTGATAAAAAGGTGTGACGATATGTTCTTCTTCTTCTTCAAGTGCCTCTCCATTACTGAAGGTCGGCAGTAATTCTTTTAAATTTTTCCTTGTCCAGGGCAAGCCTAAACAGGTGTTCCTCATTCTTAACTCCGGTCCTCGGTCTGATGTTACGAGGCCAAGACAGTTTCCGCCTTCCGACGATATGTTATATATGTAAGAAATTCCGTTGATTTCTACTGAGATTTCTGTTTATCCGTACTTACTTCTATACTTGTGATCACACAAATACAGATTGCCGGGTCCAGAAATCTGGCAGCTGTACAATGTCAAAACAGAATGGCCTCTTAACACGATGATATCCAGATTCTGCCCGAACCAGTATTTTAAAGATCCAGTGAAGTGGTGCCCGTGCTACTGGGCTTTTATTACCCTGCTTAAATGTCTTATATAAACCTTATGTCTTATATAAACCTTATTTAATTACTGGTACCTTAGGTTTATTATGGGCACGCAAAAGAACGTGCGCATTAAGTCCCGTGACGGATAAACTATTTACAGCAGCATAGCTTCTTTGGATTTGTTCATTATCCGTCAGTATGCGTATACGTCCTTCTTGTATAGCCGCTACATCTTGCCTAGGAATGTCACAGTGCAGGTTCCCGGCCATCTCGCCTTTGTGATAGCCCAGAAGCACCTGAAGAGCAATGAACTTTTCACTTTTCCAAAAAATTATGGGTCGGTCCGCGGTCAGTTTAAAAGTGTCTGCCTACTAGTACGAAAACGGAACTAAAATGGACCGTATGATGTCGTATGCGTCAAAAATATTATTTGTATTACAATATATGGGCTTCCCAATAGAGCGTTTCACGACCGTCACGTATCGTGCATAGAGCGTTAATAATCCGTCAACAATCTTCTATGAAAACACTGTTGAAAAGGTCTAGTGGATAGTACTCTGCTCAATAGAAGTGTAACTGCCCACTGGCCTACTGGCCGTTTCGTATTAGTCTCCGTGCTGGGCACGTTCCTATTCCGTTCCGTTTTAGTAGGATTATTCAGTTCTTTAACGCCCATCCTTCCTTAATGATTACCTTAGTCACAGCAGATATTCCAGAAGCTGCTTCCCCATATCCAATGTTTGACATGACACTACCGACCAGTAAAGGTTTTTCTCTGTCGTTGCAGAAAACTTTGTCGATAGCTTCCAATTCAGACTTGTCTGCATCTGGTACAGCTATAAAATAAATAAAATCTAATTATAGGTCGTCAAATTTAAATAAATTAAACCAATGACCAATTAAAAACATGCTTGCTTGCTTGCTGCTAAAAAATGCTGCTTCATCACATTCTATTTATTGGTAGGCCTCTTTAGGTGGGGACCGCCTGAGGAAGTACCACACCTTTGCCAGTTATTTATCCGCCAAGCAGTAATGTGCAAACATTACTGTGTTCCGGTATGAAGGGCAATGTTACCAGCGGAATTACTGGGCATGATGAGATTCAACATCTCATATCTCAGGGTGACAGGCACACTGCAGTGCCGCGTAGAATTTTGAACTATAAAACACTGGGTGTCACTGTGTCTGATATGGGCAATCATGATGCTTATCATCAGGCACCTGATTTGCTCGTCTTGTCATTCAATATCATAAAAAAAAAACACTTCAATCGGTTTGAAATTCGACCTGAACATACATTATATATTTACAAACATTACAAATTAATAATAACTTATAAAATTGACAAGTTGATGCAATTAGCCTTTTTCCAAAGAAAACTGCCAATAAGTACCTGAACCAAATGCTTCAACATATTCCACTGAGTTAGGCAATACACCAGCATCATCATAGAATTTCTTTAGAAAGATCGCTGTTGTATCTGGATTACGATAAAATCCATATTTGGGTCCAGTTTCATCTCTTGGAATTTCCATAAATTCACTTTTAACATACACCACGTCTGCATAAATCCTAAGGAATGCGAAGAAAACATTATTATTTAAATTGTTTGTAAAGTAATACATCAGCAAATACTGAAGCCTGCAAAAAAATAGAGAAAAAAAATGCAAGGAAACCTTGCAAACTTGGTCATAATTTTGCTCGCTCATTTAAATAATTGTATAGAGGTGCGAGAGTTAGATATACAATAAGTAGGTATAACTACGAGAGGTACAGTTTAAGGCGCTTTAATTTATTTTTAAAGCGGTCCAAAGCAAATTCACCACGAGAGGCTCACACCTACCCACATTTTGGAAGATCTAAAAATACTACATTATATAATTATTAACAAATATTAGAAATTACAATTAAAAATAACAATACAAATATTTAGTAAAAAATCCAATTTGATCCAAACAAGTTTTAGTGCCTTTTTATTTTTCTAAATTTTTCTTTCTTTGTGCAGGTTTTTAACCTCGTTTGGATTAAATAAGATTTTTTACTGAATCCCTGTATTGTTATTTTCTAGAACCTAGTTGTCTTTATTTTACGTAATTACATGTAGTATTTTTTACATCTTCAAAAATGTGGGTACGTGTGAGCGAGAGGGCGAATTTGCTTTAGACAGCGCCTTTACAGTATAGGTAACCCTGTCAGACATATCAAGCCTGTATGGCAAACAGCTGATACTCCAATGATTTATAAACGAAAGAAAATATATTTATTCACAGAAAACCTATAAAAATATTTGTCTACCTTACCTACACCTTATACTAATATTGCGTATGCCGCGAAACGGTAACAACTCAGTATATTGCGCTGGTCTTCCGTTCCGTTGACTTTACATAACATACATTCACGCCTTTTCCCGAAGAGGTAAGCAGAGGTGTACCCAGGACTCAGTCCCATAGTAGATACACCCACATTTCGCCACTATGTTATTGGTCCCATGTAATAGGGGGCGAGCCTATTGCCATCTACCGGGCACAGAAACGGTAACAACTCAGCATATTGCGCTGCTCTTCCGTTCCGTTGACTTTACACACGTTCCTTAACTTATAACCTTCGAGTTACGGCGATTGAATAATTCTACTTAGTTTATTTGTATTTTATGTAGATTACTTATTGACCTCCGATCTTACTATCAGTCATCAATAAAGTAACTCTACATAATACAAACTTACCGTTTTGCGTGTTTTGCTTGTTGAAGGAACAGTACATTAATAGCTTCTGATTTGGCACAACCGGCTGCATCTTGTGCAAAAGACTTAGTTTTGCCATCGGTGCTCATTTTCATGATTCTGTAATATCAATTTGAATGTTTAATTATTTATGATGTTAAATGGAAGGAAGATGGGCAATATGGACAATAGCATATCAAAACTAGCATCAACCGGCATAAGGCTAGGTATGTTTATCAAAGGCTGATGAATTTGTTGACAAGTTCTATATCTAATTACAGTCCTACTGCATAGTCGGTATAACTTACATGACAGGAAGTGTCAACAAACCACATTCAACAATAAAATTAACTGTATCAAATCAGACGTGCACTTTTTTTATATTTAACATGTAAATAATTAGATCGCTTCGAAGTTCACGCAATTAACAAAAAACACCATAAATCAGTCACATTTTGCCAGTTATTCATCCGCCAAGCAGTAATGTGCAAACAATACTGTGTTCCGGTATGAAGGGCAATGTTACCAGCGAAATTACTGGGCATGATGAGATTCAACAATTCATATCTCAGGGTGACAGGCGCAGTGCAGTGCCGCGCAGAATTTTGAATTTTAAAACACTGGATGGCACTGTGTCTGATATGGGCAATCATGATGCTTACCATCAGGCACCTTATTTGCTCGTCTTGTCACTTCCTATCATAAAAAAAAAAACATTAAGAGCCATTGTTATTGTTTTCAACCAAGTAAGGAACAACTGACTATAAAACGTATTATACAAAAAAGTTGTAGTAATACTTAAAGGGGAGGATCTAACTGTCAACCTAAACAACATACATCTTTCCCCTACTCATCCTTTCACTTCCCTATCCGTCCAAAGTCTGGTTGCCTGGAAGAGATCGCTTAAAGCGATAAGGCCGCCCATTGTCAACCAAGAATTATGTGTATATTATTTTAGTTTAATATGTATTATGTTATTTTGGTGATAATAAAGAGTATTCTATTCTATTCTATTCATACTAAAGAAAGAATTGCAAAAACCGCATACATTTTTTTTTTATTTTTTATGATTGGGAGTAACACAAGACGAGCAAATCAGGTGCCTGATGGTGAGCATAATGATTGCCCATATCAGACACAGTGCCACCAAGTGTTTTAAATATCGAAATTCTGCGCGGCACTGCACTGCGCCTGTCACCCTGAGATATGAGTTGTTGAATCTCATCATGCCCAGTAATTTCGCTGGTAACATTGCCCTTCATACCGTAACACAGTAATGTTTGGACATTACTGCTTGGCGGATGAATAACTGGCAAAGGTGGTACTTCCTCAGGCGGCCCCCTGCAAAAGAGGCCTACCACTACAAAATTTTTGTTTTGGTAGGCCGATTTGCCGATCAGCTGATCCATTTTGTATGGTAGATGCACCGTCCTAAGTATTACACATCAAAAACTGAAGGTGTGTAGCAGCCTTAAGAATAAAAAAGTGGGGTTTTCCTAGCGACGACGAGTGATATTATGGGGCTGTCCAGTCCAGTCCAGGGCTCACCTCATGTAGTGCTCTAACTGTCCCACAACATCTACGATGAAGGAGCTTTTTGTAGCAAACCAAAACGCTGTAGATTTGACACAATATTGGACCAAAACCACTAGCCATTTTGACTCAAAAAGAAGAAGAAGAAGAATTAAAAACAACAAGAAAGAAGGGTTGAGTTTTAAGTTTTACCTCCCATAATGTACAGAAGACTGCGGATGCAACGACAAGTTGGCGCCTCCGACGATAGCAGCCTCACACTCCCCACGAGAAATGGCTCGGTATGCTTGCTCCAGTGCGCCTGTGGAACTACAGCATGCCTCGTCGATAGCCATTGAAGGACCTTTAGCGTTCAGCCAGTACGAGATGCGGTTCGCGAACATGCTCTTGTTACATCTGCCCACGAATAAAGCAAGTTCTTTTAGTTGTGCTCTTCAGTTTCACTTGCTTAGACATCGTAACCGTAGAAAAAAGTACCCTGAACCAGGGTTTAAACTATCTTACTACCGAATTTCAGCCCAATTGTTTCAGTAATTTTGCGTTTAGCGTGAAAGAGTAATAAACATCCATCCATCTATTCATTCATCCTCACAAACTTTCGGATCTATAATATTAGTAGTGAACCAGCCATAATCATATATAATAATCATAGTGTTTTGCAGTTTCCACGAGTATTCAGATTCCCGGCCCAATTGAGCCAGATTAAATCTGGATGCTAGTGTGAACATAATTATGGATGCCCCCTTATTACGAACAGCAGCAGTAGAAGTGTGGAAAGCGTTTATATGCTTAATGTCTAAAACGCTCAGAGTAAGTATACGCGATTCAACGTCATTTTTTGTATGCCGTTTGACAGCAAAATTTACTGCTGTTGTTACGCGATTGCATGTTCGTACGAGTAATACCACCATGGATCCCGGATCAAAAAAAAATTGGTCCAACGAACCATTCGTGAAATTACCTTAGATTACGTTACGTTAGATTAATCTCAAATGAGTTGTAGAATGAAACAGTTTACCCAGCAATACCAAATCCAGTACGACTAGTGGCGATGTAGAAACTAGCTTTTTCTGTTTCTGACATACATGATCCGATATAAACGCCAACTTTCTTTCCTGACAGCTCTGTTGGACTTATTCCTGAAAAGAATTACGGTTCTTAATTTTCATTCTTATAAATTGTTACAAAAGGGTGTGGAAATACTTCATTTGAACCATGAACCTAGAAAAAAAGGCGGAGAAAAAAAGCGGCTATGTTCTAACATAGCATACAAACATGCCTTTTTCCCGAAGGGGTAGGCAGAGGTGTACAAACAATAAATAAATATATAATACAATAATACAAACAAGACGACAGGCACACGTTCACACCGTGGAAACAATACTATTTTAAGTAAAAGCCAGGGGTTGTGTGCATGCCACCATGTTTGTATTAGCGAGCTGGCCTATGGGTTGAACTATGGAACTGAGTCTTGGGTTAATCTCTGTCTACCCCTTCGGAACTACGGTGCTTCACTTTTTGTTTTATATAAGACTCCGTCCACCTTTTTTTCTGGGTTCATGATCTGAACAAAATGATAAAATGGCCTTCCTTCTTTACCGATTAGCTGATTCATTTTGTATGGGAAGTTGGAATTTGTTTTATCTTGCAAAGACCTTTCTGTAACACCTGGTATAGATCCACATATTCAAAACAAAGAACAAAATCGTACCAGCATCGTAAATAGCTGCATACGCTTGCTCTAATATCTTCCGTGACATTGAGTCCATACTGTTTCCTAGACGATAATGGACCTTAAAGAATTGAGCATCGAATCGGTCGAGTTCGGGCACGTTACCGGTGTATTGTGCAGCTTCTGGGTGGTTATACTGCCACCGGAGATCTTCTGATGTTACAGGATTTAACTGAAAATCAAAAAAAGGAGATGTAGAGCGGAGTTTAATAATAAGGGGCCTTGGAGTACCAGATTGGGCGGTCCGTCATTCGTGGTGAAGGTCAATTTCATTTAGACCTAGCTCCTTTGGCGATCCCTTGACCATCATTTTGGCGAGCGAATTACCTGGGGTTTCAGTATGTGCGTCTAAGTGGAAATCTGACTTACTAGTCATGTGCGTAAGTGCCGATCCTCGAACATGGACGCTGCTTCTATCATCTTAGATGTAAAAGTCATGTGTGTGTGGGGGTGGGTGTGTGTGTGTGAGGAGATGAAACAAATAACTATTATTACCTTATTGTAAAGTATGTTTTCCAGATCAGAAACGTATCGCGCCTTCGGGAAGAGACCAGCCATGCCGGAGATGACGACGCGGTGTGTGGGTGCTTTCATCTCTACCGACTGCATGCTGCCGTGTTCTTCGGGAGTCGGAGCCATGGTCACTTTCCACTACACCGTTTAGGGCTAGACCTAATGATTGTTGGAAATTATTTAGCTGTGTTGTGAGCTTGTACACTTTCGAGGATGAAAGAAGGCAAGAACTTGAGTTTAAAAAGGACCAGCAGAAAGCGCGACCGTCTTCTAACACAACTATTATAATAGATATATCAAATTGGCTAATTTTAGGAGCACGTTCACA
The DNA here is from genome assembly GCA_947063395.1 of Hemistola chrysoprasaria. Taxonomy (NCBI): domain Eukaryota; kingdom Metazoa; phylum Arthropoda; class Insecta; order Lepidoptera; family Geometridae; genus Hemistola; species Hemistola chrysoprasaria. The sequence goes on from OX346729.1 coordinate 9,570,213, forward strand.
GCAAAAATAGATAGATAAACCTATAGCAACAAGTCAAATCACTGTAGCCTAAAACGGCTAGGTAGATTATTATTATGGCTCAGAATAAAGAAGAGCTTATCGGTTGCCGCAATCTAGGTCGTAAATTATCGGTATCATTTGATATATAATTTATTATATTATTGTTTTTCTTTCTTATGTGATGATATTCTTATCTTCTTTGATCTGATGATTTATTTAGTTTGCATCGACCAAAAATTTCTACAACGTACCTATAAATACTATAAATACTAATACCTATATATTATAGTGTTCTAAAATTAGTAGAAACTGTATTTGAAGTCCTTTTAATTAGCTTTTAATTTTAACTTAATTATCACAGTTTTACCTTATTTTAATACACACTAGAAAATGATTAATTAAAATTATCCGAACACTGACAGTACTCCCCACTATAACGCACTTTTTCGTATTAAATCAATTTTCAAGTACCTATTTAAACTATATTTATTCCGTAGGTCACAGAGCCAAATTAATTATTATTAATGAATTCTTTAGTAGTGCATATAAAATAGAAATATATTAGGTACCTACTGTTATTTCTAATTGATATTAATGCTATGTGATACGATATGTAATGTGCATACTAATTCACACAAGGAGTTCTTTTTTACAAAGGACTCGAAACTCAAACTCAAAAAACTTTAAGGCGCGGTGCAAAGCGAATTCGCCCTCTCGCTCTCACATTTTTGAGAGATAAAAAATACTACAAACTACTTACATTAAAAAATTAATTTTTAATTAATATTAAAATATTTTTTTATCATCGATTTGGTAAACTTTCCATAAGATTGAGTTAACTTTCATTAAGTTTTTAGATTTTTTTAGACTAGACTTTAAACGTCAATAAATGAAATTATAGGAAATATGCCTTTACAAGAAAAACGCACAAGAAACTTGTAAGATACTTAGCGGTCTAATTTATAAAAAAAATTTTTTTTTGTATGAAATGCAGTTAGATATCTGTTTCGCGCATAACTTGTAGATGTTGAAAAAATATTCATCGAATGAAGGATTTAAAATATGAAGTTATTTGTAAATTGTGCTGTTCTATGAAAATTGCCAAATTGAAAAACACCAGAGGACTTTGTTCGTCGGGTCAATAAGTATTTGCGTCACTAAACTGTCTGGTGTAATACTAGGTATGGTTTTATTTAATTTTCATGTTTATGCTCTAGATGGACAAAACTTTTTATTTTTTTATGGTATTGAGTGACAAGACGAGCAAATCAGGTGCCTGATGGTAAGCATCATGATTTCCCATATCAGACACAGTGCCACCCAGTGTTTTAAAATTCAAAATTCTGCGCGGCACTGCACTGCGCCTGTCATCCTGAGATATGAGTTGTTGAATCTCATCAAGCCCAGTAATTTCGCTGGTAACATTGCCCTTCAGGCTGGAACACAGTAATGTTTGCACATTACTGCTTGGCGGATGAATAACTGGCAAAGGTGTGATACTTCCCCAGGTGATGATGATATTGTGACAAAGATAGAGAAAGGAATGCTGAAATGATTCGGACTCGGAGGGACTTAGAATACTTATTTAATTACTGGGTTGGCGCAAGAATCCAAAGTGGATTTTGGCCTAAGATAACAAGTTTCTCCAATTCGGTCTGTCCTGCGCCACCACCCGTCACTCATCCACGTGGAGATTGCTCAGTGCTCAGGTCCTTCTCGACCTCATCCCTCCAACCATACCTTGGACGGCCCACCGGACGATGCCCACTCGGCCGTCCCAGGTATGCTCGCTTCACACCACGATCCTCTCCCATTCTTTCCACGTGGTCAAGCCAGCGAAGTCTGTGTGCTTTTGTCTCGCCGATGATATTTGGCTCGGCCACTGAGATAGTAGAATATAATAGAATAATCATTTATTGCATCAGATGAATGAGAAATGATAAGTCTTCGCTGGCGCTCTCACTAGATGGAGCCCTACCCAAAAACAGCTTCAAAAATTTGGCCATTTTCAAATTGTGCGTAAAACATCGCTAAGTAGTGCGTTAAATACAGTTCTCAAGGAGTGGCAGCGTGCGTGAAAATTTTGTGAAGGATAGCCGATATTACGCCGATTTGGCGTAATTCATGTTGCCGTATTTGACAAGTATGACAGTCACTAGATAGATATTATGTAATATTTTATGTACATCGCACTTTAAAGAAATAACAAAGGATACAGAAAAAACTATACTTACATTAATGTTTACTTACATTTATGTTTATTGCATAAAAAACGATGTTACAAAAATATGGTAAACGACCAGCGGTCTTATCGCATTAGGCAATTTCTTACAAACATGGGATTCTTATTCGAGTATTTAATAATACATATCGATTTCATGCAAAAATACATTATTTTTATTGTTCATCCTATATAATGTGTAATTGTGCATACTTTAGTAGTTTTAACTGCATCTATTTAAAAAAGAATACTGTTAGTATGGTAATTACTGTGGTAAAGTACAATTCATTTAAATAACCTTATTTTATTAAACTTTTATAAATTGTTTAATAGTATGCAAAAATGTAACCGTTAGGGGGTATTTCCACGAGCGAGCGTATTGTGATGATTTAGAAGCCACATTAAATTGCTATTATTTATTATTCTATGGCCATGAGTTGCATCGTATTCTAAAGCATGATGACCATGATAGTTAGTATACACGCAGCACAAAACTAAAATATTTAAATTCAAAAACACTTTTGTTTTCAACAGTATTTGCTCAAGTGTCTTGTCCAAAAAACGGTTGATTCATAGTGGGAGCATATTGGAATAACAAATTTTTCAATGTGGGGCGTCCCGGCCGTGAGCGTACCGGAATGGGACCATAACGGCCGGACCCATCGTATCGATGTGTTTATGGCGGCGTTAGGTACGCATGGCCTTACCAGTTTGCGTATCACATCACACACATCATCAGCCGGAAGACGTCCACTGCTAAACCTAGGCCTCCCCCATAGAACGCCATAAACCATTCATATGGGAGGGATTTTGCCGTAATCACCACCCTTGGCAGGCGGCTTGGTGATCGCAGTAATTGGAATACTTGGAAACGGAGAGAGCTGCTGCCCACTCTCCGAATATGTCCCTCTGCTGGATCTCATGTCTCCCACGGGATGAGAAAGGAGTGGCCCTATTATATAGTCGGGAACCACACGGCTATAGTTAGCGTCTAAGTGTTACAAAAATGTGTAGTAATGCTTAAAGGGGTACCCGTCAACTTAAACAATTTGCAATAGAAAGATTTTTTTTTATGATAGTGAGTAACAAGAGCAAATCAGGTTCCTGATGGTAAGCATCATGATTGCCCATATCAGACACAGTGCCACCCAGTGTTTTAAAATTCTAAATTCTGCACGGCACTGCCCACCGCTTGTCACCCTGAGATATTAGTTGTTGAAATTAGTCATGCCGAGTTATTTTGCTGGTAGCATTGCCCATAACTGGCAAATTCTCCACATGGACAGAATTTCGAAATTCGCAAAAATATGTCTTTTATTTCGTGAAATTTGTAATTATTTCTTTTGATGTGTAGATAAATTCAGTTTGATGCGTGGATAAATTATTACTACACCTTTTTCAGCATATTGCATAGGTACATACGAGTAGTCGCCCCCTATTACATGGGACCAATAACATACTGGCAAAATGTGGGTGTATCTACTATGGGACTGAGTCCTGGGTACACCTCTGCCTACCCCTTCGGGAAAAAGGTGTGAAAGTATGTATGTGTACTGCTATTATTATTAATATCATAATAAGTTATTGAGCATTCACATAATATAATTGATTAATAATTATAGTATGGACAATTATAATTTATTTCTTACAACGAGTATTAATATAACTAATTTTTAAATGAATTTTAATTGATTGAATGCGACTATTGTATTATTCTTTTATAAATTGACATTGATGAACTAATTGCGTAATTTATTAGTGTAAAAGAAGACTGGACATTTTTACGCATAACAATATTTTGAAATTTTGCATGTCTGTGAGTCTACGGGCGAAGTATGTGAAACTTACAGCAATATGTACAACTCAACTAACTACCATACTTCAGGCAAATAAATATATTTCATTTCATTTCATTTCATTTCATTTCATACGAGTAAGGTGACACATGCAAAGAACTGTTATGGTAGTGTGCCAGCTAGAGTCGAGTCATGTGTCACCACATAAAGTTGAAAGGTGTGTTATAACGATAAAATATCGTCTGCATAATATCCTCACTCGTGGCGATGGAGCCTTAGGTGTTAGGAGCTCGTATAACAGTTAATAGACCTTTCGTACAGGTCAGGGGCTTGAGAGTCTATAGTCAATCTATTCTTCAATGCAGTAAAAATGATCAAGACCATTCATTACACCTGTAATAATAATGATAATTGCTCAATAATTTTCCATTCTGATATATCGAGTCTGAGGATTTTGAAATCTCCGGCACTAAATTAGTCTCAAGGCTGATGTGTAGAGATGCCTAAAAAAAGAGCGTACCTGACTCAGTGAACTTCCAAAAATTCCAGTTTTACTTGCGTAATTGGACATTTAAAAATATAGAGTTTATAAACGAAAACAAAATGATAGGGACTTTACTTCAACTTTAAAATATCAGGATATAATATTATATCAAATAGGTTTACAATATTCGGAGGAAATAGTGGAATACAAAACATCGAATTAGTAAATTTTCCATAGGATTGTGTTAAACTGCTAAGAGGTCCTCTTTCCTATTACAACTTTTTTGCAAACATCTTCCCCAAGCATTGTGATATTGAAATTATTTATTATAATATTAATTGATTTATTTGATTTTTTGATTAATTTGACTTGATTTTTTAAGATTTTATGTGTATTATTTTAATTTAAGGTAACTAATTTAAGGTATCTTAAAAATGACAATATGATCTACTATTGTATGATCTACTACTACCGAAACAGATAGAATGTTGCAGATCAATTTCGCCATGTACAAAGGATTTTGAAAACACCCCAAAGATGAAGAAAACTGGATTAACTGAAATAAAGAAAAAGAATATTAACAATCTTACTGCTTCAATAATAAAAAGAAGAAACCAAAAGCAGATTAATGAAGATGCTATAGCAGCTAAAAGATTAGAAATATTAGAAATTCAACGGCAACATGAACTCATGAAATTAGAGAAAACAAAAACTTTACTGGAAGTTGATATAGAGTTAAAAAAAATTCTTTTAGAAAACGCAATAATGGATCTCGTATTTAAGAAGAAGAACTTTTCCATATTATAATACATTTTCGGTGTCAGATTAACTTATAGTTCAAATAAAATATAAAGGATTTTACTAGTTCACTTGTTTTTATTTATGTAGTACTTACACATTAGGCTAGGCTTGCATACTTTAAATATTAACACTGAGGAATGAGGAAGAAAAATTAACACTGATGAAAAATTAATGTTCTAAGAAAATTACTGAAACAATGAGTAAGTACTGAAGTATTCAGTTCTGTCAATATTTAAGGGGGGGTCAAGTAAACAGGTACAGCAAGCTTGCATGTGCTTAATATAAACTTACCTAAAATATTGTTCCAACAATATCTGACGAAAATTGTTACCTTCAGAAGAAACAGATTCAACAGAATCTGTGACAATATCTACTTCATGAGCAGATTCTTCTATTATGACTGTATCGTTTAGTTGTAAAGCTATATTATGTAATACAGCCGTTGCAACAATTACAGGTAATGTGCGGTCCAGTTTTATTCTTAGTTTCTGGGAAAGGCAAGCAAATCTTCTTTTCCACACACCAAATGTCCTTTCCACTGTGTTTCTCGTCTTAATTTGTGCTTCATTATATAATTTTTCTGCATTCGTCACAGGATTTAATATTGGTGTCATCATGTACCTCCCACAAGCATAAGCACTGTCTCCCAGGAGATGACCATCTATTTCATTGTTATCCAGTCGTGCTCGCAGGAATGAGTTGTGATAAATTGTACTGTCATGTGTTGATCCATGCCAGCGAGCATCTATATCACGGATCTGCAAATTTGCATCACAAACAACTTGGACATTAATAGAAAAGAATCCTTTTCGGTTTCTGAATAATTCTCCATGGTCACCTCCCGGAGATTGAATTGGGATGTGCGACCTATCAACACAACCAATCACATTTGGAAATCCAGCTATATTAAAAAACTGCGTCTTTATTTCCCTCAGTTCTTGACATTTCGGCATACTAATGTAACTCTTTGCTAGTTTTGCTATTTCTTTGCTAACTTTATGAACCACTCTTGAGACAGTTGTTTTATGAACGTTAATATCATCACCAATTACTACTTGGAAAGTTCCTGTTGCGTAAAACCGTAATGTGATGAAAATTTGTTCTAACACAGACAATGTAAATTTACGATGCACAACAGGAGCTAAAGCAGGGCTGATGATATCACTAATATAAATCACAGTGTTCTTATCAAAGCGATATCTCATTTTAAATTCTTCGTCCGTAAACATTTCGAAAGGATTCCTTCTGTGTCGTAAGTTTCTAGGTATAGAAATATTAGAAATAAACTCCAGTACTTCCAAATCTGACTCTGATGAGCTGCTTGAATTCTTACTTTTTTTATCTTTCTCTAACAATTTGAATAAAATTAACCATAAAGTTGACACGTTCAAATGCGACCGATCACAGATGAAACGTCAATTCACTGGAAATCACTCGTCCTAATAGTTATTGAACCGATAAACGGCACAGACTGGTCAGTTAAGTTATCCTAAGTTTAAACGGCGTTTATCGTACACTGCGTTCTTCAGAAACGCACTTTCGCAGGTTATCGAACCAATAGCGCTATTGAATAGATAAACTACCCATAAAAGTTCCTCAGAAACCGGGCATATATGTAAGATAGAAATATGTTTTCGGATTTGAATTTGAATTACACATTGGTCTGATAATTTTCTTTATGAGGACCGTGCTAGCAGCGATGAAATAATTATTCACATTCTGCAATATTTTTTATGGAAATACAACGTTCTCGTGGGATCAGGGATTTCTTACTTATTCCTTGTGCAAAACTTCAGTGCTCTATGTCCAAGTAAAGGGTTGACGAGTGAGTGTGTAGTGTGAGTCAGTACGGACATTGTTTTTATAAAACGAAATTAAAGGAATGCCTTGTGAAGCAGCTCGGGCCCTCTGCAGAATGTCAATAGATGCAATGTTTACTGATCACTGTAAAGTATAATGTAAATTTTTGTATTTTAAGCGTTTCCAATAGGAATGACATAGCCGAATGTCGGTTAAAAGCCCCAAAAAAATAAAATTAGTATTAAAAAAAGGTATGCCTCCGATGCTAATAAATTCGATGGGGTTTGTGGCATAATCAATAGGTTTTTTTGAGACAGAGTAGAGTGCCTTTATTGAAAAAAGACTAAACACCTACCCTAACTAAATACACTATGCCATAGAATACTTCGAAAATCCAGAGTCCGATATGCCCGACAGCCTATAAAAAATCCAAGTGCTCTTAACCATTGTCAGATGGCAGCGTAACCAAGATACTGGCGGCGTTGAATAGCAATGCTTATACGTTGGGCCAGATAAACGCCAGCCTTTAGATCACGCGCCGCCTCGACCAAGCGCTCTCTTTTTGAAAATGCGGTGAGCTCCTGGCCCCCACTGTCCCAGAGTCTCGACTCCAAACGGTTCAAATATGAAACCGTTACCAAGGTTTGCATATTTGCTCCGCTTTCGTTGCACGGCAGAACACCCCGCCTCACCAGCCGCACCTTGGATGTCCAAGGTACGGCTGGTGTGGCGGGGATACAATATAATACATCTTACACTACTCGACTGCCTCGGTGGCGTAGAGGGCGCATGCTCGACTGCCAATCAAGAGGTCCCGGGTTCGATCCCCAGGTCAGGCAGTGTTAAATATTGGATTTTTCCATTGGGAATTATCTCAATAACTGCTTGGAGTCTGGAACTGTGCCCGGTAGATGGCAATAGGCTCGCCCCCTATTACATGGGACCAATAACATACTGGCGAAATGTGGGTGTATCTACTATGGGACTGAGTCCTGGGTACACCTCTGCCTACCCCTTCGGGAAAAAGGCGTGAATGTATGTTATGTTACACTAGGTTAGTTGTATCTATATAATGTCTTATTATTACTCAATACAACTAACACAATCTTATGACGAAACGTTCAGGCGATATTACCTACGTAGTAGATATAATATACTGTAATATTGTTAGTTAAAATATAAAAGAAAACTTATTATTTCGCAAACTTCTAATGATAACAGAAATTACCTAATTATAGGAATACGCACGTATATCGTGAAAGTAATTCAACAATATGTTATTGTCGGCTGTGACAAACACTGGATTGAATAAAATATAAAATAACATTGAAATTGGTTAATACATCATAAGATTATGACTAATTTTTATATGTGAAAGTTTAAGTTGACTCTATTTAAACTATAGGAATTTGTGGAAGTGATTTGCGTACAGACATAAAATATGTATCAGTACATACGACTGCTAATTTTTTTGGAATTATCCTGGTCCGTATGGATGTACGGTTACAGTAAGTAAAATTACAGTTGGTATATATAACTTTATTCTCTTTGAGAAAAAAAAAAAATATTATCGAAAAAATATATGTAGGTACCTGCACATTTTACATAAAATTATGCGGGTATGGTCTGCGGCTTTTTAGACTTCACTGGGACCTGTTCTATAGATGATTGATTGTAAGAATTATTTTAAGGGTGTTATCTACTTACCTAGTACATTCAGTGTTGGCCGATCGATGGGTACTATTTCTAGTCGATAATAACTTATTGAAAATTGATTGGAATTAGTCGGATCGAGACGGATTAAAACAATTTACCTATTTACACACTAAAAGTAAGTCCTCTGTATGTTTGTAAGACAGGGTCTGTAAATATCTATATACAATTTTCTTACAACAAAAATTATTTAGTTCATATATATTTAAAGTTCTATTTATTTTATGATAAAGGAAAGGACCTAGAAACGAAAAGAATAGAATCTATTTATAAAAATATGCTTCGAGTTCGATGCTGAAGGACAGACTATATCTTTCCGTCTCTTGTTAGTCACATTTGTGTTATAAGCAAGCCTCCGATGTTATGCTAGTGTTGTGGTAGTGCCCCTGCCTTGTGAGTCGCAGGTTCCAGTGGGGCTATTGGCGTTCTCAGTGACTATCACTTTAGTGACTATTACCTTGATTTGACATACAAATGTCAAAGTCCGGTTACTAAACAAAGACATTATGATAAACTTACTTAGTAGACTGTGCACTGTGTCGGTCCCGAGTGAGAACCACTCGCAGTGTCTATCCTTTTCCTTTTCTCTCCTCCAAATGTGACAGTGCACAGTCTTGTTATAAAGGTAAAACGTCTTTGTAACTAATTCAAACCACAGAACATAAGGACTTAAGCCCGATAACGACTGGTGATAATGAAGAACGCCAATAGCCCCACTGGTCAAACATTTGTCCGCATGAGCATGTCTATTTGATCTGTGTGGGTGTTATAAAAGCGTACATATATATATCAGTCTTCCGTCTCTTTCTAATTTTCCAATTCATATCAACAATTCACTGAAAAAGAATTTACGAGTTTTGCTTCATACTTTGGTAAACTAAATCAGAAAAATGTACCTTGTTTTTTTTAGGAAGAAACGATGAATTTGTATACTTCGATTAAGTTTTTATCTTCGATTATGTTTTACGAAACGCTAGGTTCTATTTGATTTGCATTGCATTGTGTGTGATATCGAGAATTAGACGTTTTGAAAAGTTTACTTATACCACAGTTATATTGTAGTTTGTATTGCTCGACTGTACCTAAAACATAAAATACTCTTCACACCTAAGCCGGACTACTGACACAACCCGCCGGCAGACCCCGTCACTCCATACAATTGCCCCCGGACAATAGCCTCCTATTACTACGTAAACAATAACGTAAGTACGCGCGTCAAATGTGTGTAAGTTTCCTGCCGCGTTCACAACCTGGTTGCAGGCAACGTAAAATGACACTCACCTCGAGTGTCGCTTTACGTATTTATAGTAAGTATTCTTTCCGGTGGATTTTTCGTCGTTGACGTGGATTCGTATCTTGCACGAGTGGGAGCACCTTATTAACATGATTCTTGTGAAATTTTGTCGCTGACAAAAGTCGCCTACTGCTGTCGGCAGCTAATAAGTGTGTAGATTTTCTATAATATAACTTTTCCAGACAATGACGCACCTTGTATCTCGCTCCAAATCTCCGGGAAGTCCACAGTATGCGTGTGTAACGCTACACATTGTGATACTATCACCAGAGTGAAGCCTTCTTACGGGACTTATGTGGCCTACACTTCTTCGGAGGTATGTTTTAAATAGAATAATATACTATCAAGTTGCTAGATTATTATAGGCAGGCAAATCTCACACCGCCCCGCGTTACGCTGCATCGTGTGGTTTTTTATGTCTTTCAAATGCATAAGTATATTTTTTTATAATAAATAATTACATTTTTCAAAATTTATATAATAATAATAATTAGAATTTATACTCTAACAGAACGGGTTACCCCAATTATACTGCTCGAGTCAATTCATATGGGTTATGTGGACAACCCATATTGTCAGAGTTTCAGGTCGCCAAGATTCCTACAAGGCGTCCGACATGACCTAACGACTGCCTCCTACATATCTTTTTGTTGAAAACTTTACAAAAACAAAAACATCCAATTACTGTTTTGCATTAACTTAATAGGGCTTTTGTTGTTGGTTAGTTTTTCCAATTATATTTATAGTTTTATTTATCCAAAATACGTAAGTATCAGAAAAGTCACACAATCAGAAAACCCCACACATTGATGTATAAGTAACTAACTGTACAGCGCAGTTTCACTCGCGAAGTCATCGCTCCCATGGGGATATCGGGATGAAAAGTACTCTACCAACATACCGAACTTCAACCCAATCCAGTTAATAGTTTTGGCGTGAAAGAGTAACAAACATCCATCCATCCATCCTCACAAACTTTCGCATTTATAATATTAGTAGGATTTATAAGATATCAGTGACCGCGAAGGCAGCATTAGCTAAGTAAGTGTAGTAAGTAGGTATCTTTCCCTAACAAATACGACCACATCTTCATAAACTTCTTCCGGAATTCGTCTCTTATAGCTAGTACTATAGTATAGCTAGTCGTCAGCCGTATAGCTATACTATGAAACAAAGGGCACCATCAATGTGCGTGACGAGTTTTAGACAAGCCACATTAATCCCTAGACCGCAACCAAGTCTGAGAGCCTACTGTCTCGAGAGCCTCCCTCGTAACCATAAAGACTTAAATCCACAACAAACGATAGAGCACTTTCAACTCTACTTTACCCAACTTAAGTGACTAAAGTGACTTATATTACAAGTTGTGTGATGTCTATTTGGCACATATTGGTTGTTTTTTTTACGTAGAAAATTGAAAATAGCTTCCAGTGACTTCTAATAAAGACAGGCATGTACGTAATGAAGTATGAAGGTGATTTAAACTGTACACCTATCCAGAACCTATATTAAGTTTATTGTAAAATTTTCTTACAAAGATTCTGATGACTCCACGTCAGTTTTTGTCTATTATAAACTAGTAAAGAAACTTACACAATACAATATTAATTCAAACTAAAAGCCAAAAGTTTTCCTTAATGAGAATAAATTGCTTTATATTTTATATTACCTACCTAACAAGGCAGCTCTGCTGTAATACCTAGGTAATAGTACTTCCTGTCGGTGTCTTACGGCTGCAGACCACTAAAAAGTACTTACTTATCTGTAACATTAGCCTGTTGTAATAAGTAATATTAGTGGAATCTTGATCTATAACTAGATTAATGACAAACTAACGGTTCTTACAATTTCACGGCGACAAATGTAATGTAAAACTTGTGAAAAATTGTAAAACGTAACATAAATGATGAGTCATGTTCTTTGTTCGAACAAATTAAAAGACACCAGACTTACTTGCAAAGTTAACAATGTATAAACATTAAACGGGATCGAACCGGCTAGACGCATATATCATAAGCGTGGACAGATATTTTGCCCATGAATTATCCATGCTTATTTCATCCGAATGTTGCTGATTTTTCAATAGTCTCACCGCTAGGAGATGAGTCTCGGTGCGATATGCGATGCTATATATGAGACACGAGTCTGGCACAACGGTGAGCCGTTGTGTGGCTCGACGTCGTAGGAATCGAAGTTTTGCCGCACACTGAAAAAGTATGTAGACGCTTCATCATTCGCTTCATCATTCATCGTTTTCCGACTGTTTTCCTCGACATGTCGAATTTTTAAACCGATCCTGAAATTTTGTAAGCATTTTTTGGTCGCTATTTTGAAAATACCCGTCGCCGTCGGGTGTCGGCTATAGATGAAACAGCCGGGACCTACAGTTTAACGTGCCATCCGAAACACGGTAGCGTCCAGGTGAAAAGTCCACATGGTAAGATTCGATCCAGGGACTTCGGATTTGAAAAAAAATTTAGAGTTTTAAAACAAAAATAAAATGATAGGGACATACTATATATACTACTGGCGGCGTGGAACTCTACCAATTCAGCTACCGTGTAGTGTACTAGTCATCGGCGAAATGTTCGTCAAGTCCCGCTCGTGGGTGAATTTTTTCTTCCCATATTCATATTGAACATAATATTTCAATATCATAATGAAAAACTAACGAGATTTTAATAAAGCGTTACTTATTAGAAAAACATACGACGATCAAATTTTGCGCTCTCAGTTTTATGTTTTTTTTTGTAAGATTTAGTACAATATATTGACAAAATTAATGTGGAACATTTCAGGCCGGACTGCGATTCAAAAAAACATATGGGCAGGTGAAAAAATATAGCCATTATTGTAAGTAGAAACATAATCGTTGTAATAATAATATTAAATGTAATAAAAATAATAATATTAGTAACCAATGAGAAAAGGAATCTATCCCGCAATACCATCTAAAATTGTACATGTAAGCATTGATATAGAAAGGAGGAGATGAGGTACTGGCTTCTCAAAAATGGCAAGCTCAAATGAGGTCCCATTAGGTCCACGTACGTCAGTAAAGGTAGGTCGTACGAGCGAATAATATTGTTGTCTTAGTTACGTCTTTCTATCTTTGTTGTTCATTATATGTCACTGTGCAAACTTCACACTGAGCAAATTCCACGTGACAGTTGTTGAGTAAATCCTGGGAGAACGTACTCTATCTCCTCTTTTTTCAATGCATGTAAGTACCAGAACATTCTTTGTAGTTTAATATACGGATAGTATGTATACCTATGTATGTAAGCATATATTATTATGTTAAGGTCAAATCTTGCAACCGATTTCAAAGCAGTTATAATCCTCAACTGATTGAGATGAAATTTTGCATAAGTACACGTTTAGTTTGGATGGCACTACATGGTATTTCATGGTCGATGGCCCAATATGGCGGACGTGTTATTTTTAAGTATCCCCATGATATGAAAATCAAAGGGTTTGCTAGAAAGAAGAATAAACTTGTTTTTAAAAAGATATTTCTAATTAATTATTAATTTGGTATATTAAACAGCAAAATTTCGATAATATTGTTGCACCAATTCGTTTAACTACGTCCAATACAGCCAGCTTGAGCATAGAGGTACCGTGCCTAAAAAACAACGCATTCTCATAATTAATTCCAGCGGGAAAGAACTTGCCTATACTAGAGTTAGATCCAACGGTGCTTTATCAGGAGATAATAGGCTTCGGAGGTGCCGTCACCGACTCCGTAGCCATCAACTGGAAGAATCTGAAGGATCCTCGAGCAAGGCAACACTTGGTCAAGTATATCTCATTTCGGTTTAAAGACATTTATTCCTCATTAAGATATGTCTCTTATACGTGTCTTTGCCGTTGGGTTACCGGCTTTAGAAAAGTACCTCACCCTCTCTCCCCGTGGTTGCCGTAAGAGCCGGCTAAGGGCTATAGGATCCAGAGGACGGGCAGCAGCGTCCTCTGCGTAAAACCATCAAACTGCGCTCGCCAACCCGCCTGCCAAGCGTGGCGAGTATTTTTGCAACAACCCCCCTTATGGGGGAGGCTTATGTTCAGCAGTGGACTTCTAACGGTTGGATGATGAAGATATGTCTTAATGAGGAACAAAAGTTGCGACTATGGTCGCTTACATGAGAAACATTTATTCCTTAAACATTAGCTTAGAATAAGTAATTAAATAACAATATCCGCCGTTCTTAGTTTTACAATAATATTAACAACAATAATAATAGATAGAATGCATTTCTAGCACTTTTCCTATTAATTTGTAACCAGGTCTGGTTTTGGTCCTTTTTCTTATCATCATCATCATCATCATTAGTTGGAAGACACCCACTGTTGAACATAAGTAGGCTTCCCCCTCAGATGCCTCCCCCGTAGAACGCCAGAAACTATTCTCTTATAAAGTTATACCAACTTTAGCCGATGTGACCGATCGCCGTGACAGAGTTTTCAGAGATCTAAACTTGTGTGTTAAAATTGACTTATATTTCAGTTCATACTTCAGCAAGGAAGGATTAGAATACAACATGATTCGTGTGCCTATTGGTGGTACGGATTTCTCTATTCGTCCGTACGCGTACGATAGTAACCATATTGATGACAAGTTCTTGGAACATTTTGCTCTAGAACCGGAAGATTACCAATTAAAGGTACGTAGTAAAGGTTAAGGTTGGTAATGTATCATGCAGTTACTCTTAACTACTCGTGTATAGTCGGATCAGGACGTTTTTCAAGGTGAATCAGGAGGATTTTTCCATTGGGAATTATCTCAATAACTGCCTGGAGTCTGGAACTATGCCCATAACATACTGGCGAAATGTGGGAGTACCTACTATGGGACGGAGACCTGGGTACACCTCTGCCTCCCCCTCAGTTGGTGGTTAAGGGATTCTTAACCCTCGGATTGTGGCGACTGACTTGAGCATTTGCTCGATGGGAAAATTCGCATCGAGCATTGTACATTGTGTATCTGATCTGCTCGATTCGAACTTGTAACGTGCTTACGTCGAATAAATGATCAAATCTATCTATCACCACCTTATAACTCCATGCTAAGTTATATTTGACAGTATCACGATCGTGAGAAAACACAATTACTTACATAATCTGACACTTGGCACCATACTTTATGCTTGCTTCACACACAATATTCAGATTTTTCACGGACCAGATTATTCGTCGGGCTGGCTATCTGGATGCTAGTGCGTGACGGAGTACACGAGGTGTACAACCATAACTCTGAAAAAAATCCGCTGCGTTAAAAATCTGGATGGTGTCGTGTAAACCAGTTGTTAAAGGTCTTAATAAAACGAGTTACTGTAGTATTCAGTGAGCCTGAATCTGCCTTTTCTCTCTACTTCTAGTATGTATTCCGTTTTCCAGATACCATTAATAAAGGCTTGTATGGAGGTCTCGACAGCGCCCATTCGCGCGGTGGCATCGCTCTGGTCTCCTCCCGCCTGGATGAAGACCTCCAACAACCTCACTTCAGGATATCTCAAGAAAGAATATTACCAGACACTCGCTGACTATTTTTACAAGTAAGAACAGATACAATAATGATTTAAGTTTCTACTCTATTTAAACTGGTGTCAGGCCGCGCGAGGTGAAGGCCTTCAGTATGAACTGACGACGGTCCCATATCTATTATAGTATAAAGCTTATAAGCTGACCTGAAGTAGACTTGCCCAGATCTGAGTTGGCGATTGCTTCGCCTACGCATGCGGGAATTGGGCCGTCTCTAAATAACAATAGACAAAAAGCAATATCATTGGAATTTCAGATGAGAGAAGCCAATTATGGAATAGATTAATATTTGAAATACAACAAAATTCTTTAGATACTGACCGGAATTTTGTTGTAGTGTGTGTTTTGTGTCGGAAGACATGTCTCATTAGTTCTACTACAATAAAAAATACAACTAGTAGTACAAATGATACAACTTTGTATTTCTAGCGCTACCTTAGAACAAGAGACTAATGAAAGTTGGAAGTACCTATACAAATGAACACATAATATTATAACATTAGTCATAATTTTTTTCCAATATGGCACATCTTCCACCTACGGTCATCTGGTCCCAAACTAGGTTAGAAGCATGTACTATGGTAACCAGATGACTGATATACATACTTATATAAGCTTATAACATCCAGACACAGACCCAGACATGTTCATGCACACAATAACACAATAACAAGGCTTATATGAACAACACATTGTTAAAGAAATGGGCATAATATATCATATTACGCCCATTACTTTTTTAATTCAGCTCTAACGTTTTTACAAAGGTTTATAGACAGTTACAATGAATGCGGAATACCAATTTGGGGTATCACCACCACCAATGAACCATCGAATGATGCATATGCAAGCGTGCATTTAAATAGACTCGATTGGACTGTCGACGAAATGGTAAGCATAACATACAATCTTTCTTTCCAAACTCTCGCAGACATTATCGTTCCCACTGTTTATAAAACAATTTGTTTAAGTTCCAATAAAGATAATTTGAATTTGAATCACGCCTTTTTCCAAAGGGATGGGCAGAGATGTACCCAGGACTAGACCTCTTAGTGGGTAGGTACTTAGGTACACCCATATTTCGCCAGGATGTTATTGGTCCGACGTAATATGGGACAAGCCTATTGCCATCTACCAGGCACAGATCCAGTCTCCCCTGTTGTCATTAAGATAATTCCTTATGGAAAAATCAAATAATACTTTGCCTAACCCGGGGATCAAACCCGGGACCTCTTAATCGGCCGTTGAGTTTACGCCCACTACGCCACCGAGGCAACAGTAATACTAAAATACTTAATACTATATATAGGTAGGTGCCACTTATACTTTTTCTATTAAGTTCCCATAAGACATATATAAGACCCCATTGCATTTTTTTGCACCTTACTCAAAACCGTCTTGATATTAGTGACCTACTCATTTCCCTGCGACTTGGGCCAAGTGACGTAATAACACCTGCGCCGCGCGGCCGGGCCCGTTCTGTGAACTTTGCTAGTAATTTGGTCATAACTTCGTCTATTTTTATTGTAGATCAAAGATGTTTGCATTGTATGTTATAGAGTTTTTAGGTCTATAAATCTGCATATTCAACTAAAATCGTTAGGATCCTTATTAGCACTGGGGATTTGTAAGCGCGCCATTCGTGCAACGCTCGTCGTCCGCGATGATAAAAAACGCAATGTGTAGAGGCACTCATATAGGTATGTACTGTATATAGGTTTTTACCAGCTAATGTCAAGGCCTCGTCTTATGGTTTTGCGCAAATCTAATAGAATATGGCTATGCGATCATCGCATTTAAATCGTTGGTAATCAATCATACTGATGTCCGAACAAAACGCGACCACTTCGCGTGATCGCAATTACACCTTTTCGGCATCAACCTTACAGAATTTTAATTCTAGGCTTCTTGGATCATAAATAATTTGGGGCCAACGATTCGGAACTCTCCATACAACTTGACGAAGATCATTGCGTGTGACAGTCAGCGGTTCACCATCCCAATCTGGTTTAATAGTGTATGTATAGTGTTATTATTTTCAATTGCGTTTTATTTAAAATCGTTATAATGCTACTTCTTATACATTAACGAAATTAAATTGTTTTATTACTATCAGCTGGTCTATGAAAATCCAGCAGCGTTGCAGTACATAGACGGCATTGGAGTACATATCTATTATGACCAGTTCACTCCTGCGACACAACTGACGAAATCTGTAGAGGACTACCCGGACAAATTCATACTCTACACAGAAGCTTGCTCTGGTATTTACATTTTATAAGATACTAGCGTAAGAACAGCGGTAAGAAACTTTGCCTGCTCGCAATTATAAGAAACTTAAAATTATAAGAATCTTTGCCTGCTCGAAATATGGAAATTTTATAATAAAACTTGACGCCCTTTTTGGTCCCCTTAGATTTTTTTTTTATGATAGTCAGTAACAAGACGAGCAAATCAGGTGCCTGATGGTAAGCATGATTGCCCATAACAGACACAGTGCCACCCAGTGTTTTAAAAATCAAAATTCTGCGCGGCACTGCACTGCGCCTGTCACCCTGAGAAATGAGTTGTCGAATCTCATCATGCCCAGTAAATTCGCTGGTAACAATGCCCTTCATACCGGAACACAGTAATGTTTGCACATTTAGAATGTGAATTTTTAAAAATCCTTTCATAGCACACGCCCAGACAACAAAAAAACCTACATTCCAAGTTTCAAGTCTCTAGGATCAGTGTTTAGGGCTCTGAGTTGCATGTCAGTCAGTGAGTCATTTAGGATTTTATAATATATAGTGATTCTGGGAGGATACCAGTAATATATGCTTATTACCCATTATTAAGTAAATCTTAAGACTTATATGAGTATTGGCAACAACCCCTCTTATGGGGGAGGTTTAGGTTCAGCAGTGGACTTCCAACGGCTGGGAGATTATGATGATGATATAATTTGTAAATGTATAACATTATTAGTAGTATAACTTGAACATCGTGCAACGCGGTCTTCCACCTTCGACGTTACGGTAATAATCTAATTACCGTGCCGCCGTGCCGAGGCAGAGGCGGAAAACCGCGTTGCTCGAAGAACTCAAATGAATCCGCAAGTTAATGTGAACCCCAAAAACTTATCGCATAAAATGTGCGCTATAAGTGCACACGCTCGCTTATGCCACACTACGGTTTTTTGCAGAGCGCGGTTATTTTTTGTCATATAAAAATGAGTCGCGGGAAAAAAACGCCAGTGCGTTTACTTATAATATCGACATCATGATGCGGAAAATACCGCGCGCGGTTAACCGTAGTGCGTGTAGTGGCTGTAAAGTCTGTAATTATAAAATTATGTCACAGGCCTCTTCGCACCACCCGACCGTAAAGTCGATTTAGGAAGTTGGAGTCGAGCAGAATACTATGCATATAACATCATAGAAGTGAGTGAATATAATATTATATATAATATAAATAAATTTAACTATAAGTCGATAAGATCTCTATTGATAAATAGCTCAGTAGCAATTAATTATCTAGGCACACGGCGTCAACCAAGTTCGCGAAATACCGAAAGTTGTACTCCTTACATTTAAATTGACTGTTGGGTACGCTCATTAGCTTAATTTTTATAAGGTATACAACATAGAATCTAGGTAATACTACAAACATGTTGTTGTACAAGGTGTTACAAGTATGATTATATGGTTCAACATGATGCCCATTTGTGCATAGCAACTTATTATGCCTACATGAAGTTATACAACTATAAATTGCTTATTATATTAATTTAATTTTGTCTTATGAATGGATTTTCCTTATTTATTTTTCAACTGAATTTGCTTATGGTTATTTTTATTAGTGCTAAATCTTACGTCATCATTTTTTAATAAGTCATATACATTGGAGTACAGTTCATAATATTAATATATTTGTCAAATAAAAGTTATTCAAATAATAATAAAATTGGTGAATGTCAATATTATGTTAAATTTAGAATTAATTAAATTATTACACTACGTATGCATTCAATTATATTAAATATATTATTATATTATGTCATAGATCCTTATCATTATAGAATTCGTTAAGATTATGATAACATTTATTATATAACATACTTTTTAGTTTATTAATGAATTAGATTGTGTTTAGTTCCATTCGTATGTCAGTAGGTAGCCGATTGTAGACTCGTATTGCAGTAGCATAAGGACTATTTCCATATATCCGTAAGCGACTGCAAGGTATATTTAATTGAGTTTCTTTTTTTATTCGGGGGTAAATAGTCTTTTGGGTTTCGCTTCATCAAATATGTTAGGATGCTTTCTTATAAATTTGAATAGCTCTAATATTTGCATTCATAATGTGACGGTTAGAATTCGTAATTTGTTGAAATGTGGTCTGCATGAGACGGTGTTATCCTTAATCCATATTTACGATTATACGAATTAGCTTTTTTGCATTATTAGTATATCTTCCGAATTTGTACGATAATCCCAGGGTATGATGCCATAGATAAACCGGAAGTGTGCATACTATGCAGTTTTTCTGTTTCTTTAAGTTCGTAAACGGCATATGTAAACCTAGACAACTTAGATTTTAAATTCTCTATGAGCTCCTTCCAATTTATATTCGAGTCAATTTGTATGCCTAATAATATAACATATATTCACTTTTTCTAATTTTGCATTTCCTCCCTTGTAGGTCGACATTTAAGTTACATTTTTGATGGGGTAAAAAATCTATAATTATAGTTTTAGAGTAATGTACTCTGAGGTTTATGAGCTTCTAAACTTTTTACAACTGTCGAGAAAGTTTGTTTTAAATTACATTCGAATTCTATAGTATTTTCATATCCAAATAAGAGGGACACATCATCAGCAAATAGTACGAAATTTGTAGTTATAAAATTTCAGCACAGCCTCGTTGTCGCAGATGATAGTAGCTCTGCTTTTTGTGCTGCAGGCCTTGGGTTCGATCAGCCAGGTCAAACATTTGTGTGCATGAACATGTCTGTTTGATATGTGTCTGGATGTTATAAGCTTATATAAGTATGTATAACGGTCATCTAGTTACCATAGTACAGGGTGGGTTCCCATCGAGTCACACTAACCGCAGAACGCTACTCCGTAGAATAGAGCAATTCAGTTCTTGGTACGGATAAGTAGTTTTTTATTTCATCTATACTTTTATTATAGAAGTGAATTTGAACGTACTGAATTTTATTAAGGAGGTATGATTCTAGCCATTCATATGTAAGGCCTTTGATTCCCATATATCTCATTATTTCAGGATTTAAACCATAAAGTGGCCGGATGGATAGATTGGAATATGTGCCTCAACGAGACTGGTGGGCCAACGTGGACCCATACCAAAATCGACTCGGCTATCATAGTGTCCGAAGAGAGGCAGGAGTTCTACAAGCAGCCGATGTTCTACGCGATCGGTCACTTCTCTAAGTTCATCCCGCGCGGGTCGCGGCGGCTGAAGGCGGAGCTGCGCGCGGCGCTGCCCGTCGCTCACGCAGCCTTCTTCACGCCCGACGACACTATTGTCGTCGTCTTACTCAATAAGTAAGATATCATTATCGCACTATATTATAACTGCAGCAGCGTGAGCCCGATCTTCTTTCATCTTTTCTTTTCTTTTATTAGCTATGCGGGACATATAGCTGGTAGGAAAATACTATGTAAAATACTAGTTTTCGTTCTCGTGAGAATATCTTGATAAAAGTACCCTATGTGTTATTCCAGGGTCTAAACTAGTAATCAGCTCAATCGGATCAGTAGTTTTGGGGTGAAAGAGTAATAAACATACATCCATCCATCCAACCATCCTCACAAACTTTCGCATTTATAATATTAGTAGGAAGGATGCCCAAAGCCTTTGCACATGGTGTATTTTTACGGCACTGACAAACCTCGCAATAATTAATATAATAAACGGGAATTTACAGCACCGTAGATCTCAATAAAATTGTAATGGACTGCGTCCGAATTTCGGTTGAATTCGCTGCGTCTGCGCGTCGTCGAGGATGATAAAAACGCCGTGATCAAAAAGTCAATAGTCTGTTAGTAGCCACTGAATTTATAGTTATAGTAGAATTATCCACTCGTTGCAAACTGGGTCATAAATTGCCTTACCTTACTTATATTGCAGTCTCTTCAAAGTCTCTCTCGCACACGAATTCTCAGATGATTTAAAAGCATAGTATGCAAAGAGAAAGTAATTCTTCTAGAATTAATATTTTATTGAAGTTCAGATGCATGTAATCGTATTTTATTAGTTATCATAATTTTTTTAATAAAAAAAATAAATACAATGCTACGAAGCTTATGCCTAATTGTTTAATAAAACATTATTAGAAATGAATAAAGCCAAAGATACAAATCAAAGCTTAAGAATATCTAATAAATCAATTTTGAAAACTGTAAATGTAATTATGGCATAAGTAATGTTACTCGTAACCCTTTGAGGAAAAGGCATAATTTTATGAAAACTGTTTTTTTTTTGCAGAGGAAGCAGTCAGCAAGTGATAATAAGCCTTGGCTTAGAATCTGCCACAATTTCATTGGATCCGAAGTCGTTCACCACAATCGAGTTCCCGTATCAGAGTTTATCTAACTCCACTCATATAAACGTTAATTCTCAGAACTGCAGAAGGAAGAACAAAAAAATGTTTTAGAATAGCAGATATTATTCAATATTTTTGTTAATAAAGAAGCCATGTAGACTCACAAAAATTGGTGAATCCCACACCGCTCCGCATCACGCTGCGTGGTGCGGGAGTGCGTGATGCAATGTATATAAGTACTCCTGTTTGCACTTCACTCACTGACAAACCCACGCGTGTACAGATCCCGCATCTACATGCAAAGAAACAACCCTAAAAATTTTCCCAAATTAAGAGGTGTTAAATAATAAAATATACCGAGTTTATTAAGCAAAGAAGAATCTAATCAAATCAATGAATATATTAAAATAATAATTAAATCTACGTCAAAATTTTTTCCCACTGCTTCTTGCATGTCATCTTCTGCTGAGTTTTCAGTAAAGATCACCTTAATTAATCGTTAGAATAACATTTTGTTTAAAGTATAAAATTTTGCTCTAATATAATATATTATTAAACCAGACAAAACAATAACAGACTTCAATATTATAATTATCAATCAATATAATTTATTTAAAATCTGACGAGATTTTGAATCTACCCTCTATTACTTTGAATCTCTACTACTTTGAATGACCTATCGACATTAACGGCGTTGACTTTATACCGCAGTAGATGTGAAGGAATTTTGCAAAAGATGCATATCAGCATCTCCGCGCCTGCATTGGACCCGCAACTTGCACTCCGCAGCGGGATGCGAGGCAGTGTGTGATACACCTTATCTTTCTACGTATTTTATGCCTTTGGTATCACTTAGTCATAAAAAACATTGTATAATGTACTCTACCTACTTTTAAAACTTTATTAATATACATTCTCATTGATTTATACGTTCTTTTTTTTCAAATAAATCATTATCTCTTAATTATAAGTAATTGAACGATATTGTCCATAATTAACAAAACATTACATTTAATTATACCTTGCAATACGTGCCTGTATTTATTCAATTATTGTGAAATCTCAATTTCAAACAGATCAAATAGGCATTTGATCGAGTTTTTGTACGGATAACTATAGTTCGACACAAAAGAGTAGAAACGGAACTAATTTAAAGTGTATGTGTTGATGAAATTGTTTTTACTCCTGTAAAAGACGGTGGCGCCCCCATTATTTTCTACTCTTTTGTGTCGAACTATACCTCGGTAATAATTATTTTGTTCGATTTCTGTAATTGATAATTAACCTTTAATAATCACTGATTTATGAAATCGATTGCATGTCGAGCTGCTTCTATTGAATGCTGCAGATAATTGCTTTTTATACATGAATAAAAAACTAAAATTGAACATGTTTGGATGCTTTCTGTGGCGCAGGCTCCGGGTTCGATCCCCGGCCAGGTCAAACATTTGTGTGCGTGAACATGTCTGTTTGATCTATTGATCTATTAGTTAACCCGGGCCCTGCGGCACAGAAAGCAGTGTTACTACCATCTGAGCCAACGAGACTGTCAATATTAGATTCAATAATATTTCAAGCGATTAGCTTTAAATATAAGAAACATATATTTTGATAAAGGAATAATAAAATGACCTTGTTATCCACATAAACTACTTATTTAAAATTAATGTAAATTAATTAAAGCTAGCCTTTATTACTATTGCAATTGTAGTTTATTGTTTAATATTTTATGTAATTTTTACGTAGAAGCTAGAAAAAAAAATTACATTGCTAATATACTAGCTGTGCCCCGCGGTTTCACTCGCGTAGTCATCGTTCACGTGGAAATATACGGATAAAAAGTACCCTTGTGTTATTCCAAGGACTTAACTATCGACTGCCTCGGTGGCGTAGAGGGCGCATGCTCGACTGCCAATCAAGAGGTCCCGGGTTAGGCACAGTGTTAAATATTGGATTTTTCCATTAGGAATTATCTCAATAACTGCATGGAGTCTGGAACTGTGCCCGGTAGATGGCAATAGGCTCGCCCCCTATTACATGGGACCAATAACATACTGGCGAAATGTGGGTGTATTTACTATGGTACTGAGTCCTGGGTACACGTCTGCCTACCCTTTCGGGAAAAAGGCGTGAATGTATGTATGTTTATATGCTAAACTATCAATATACCGAATTGCAGCCCAATATTGATTTAGTAGTTTTGGCGTGAAAAAGTGACAAACATACCCCTGTTTCCTCCGAATACAGTAAACCTATTTGATATATTTATATCCTGATATTTTGAAGATGAAGTATGTCCCTATCATTTCATTTTTGTTTATAAACTCCACATTTTTTTGTATTGAACGTCCAAGCACGCGAGTAAAACTGGGATTTTTTGGAAGTTCACTTTGAATAAACCAAGGGTTGATAAGAAATATTAAAATGACAGAGACATAGGTTACTTCACTATAAACATATCAGGATATAAGTTTATAGAATGGATTGAATATATTCGGAGGAAACAGGGGAATACAAAACATCGATTTGGTAATTTTTTCATGGGATTGTGTCAAATTCTAGAAGGCCGCTTACGCTCTTAAGATCTTCTTAACTGAAATATTTTGTTAGATTGTAGCATAAGTGTATTTAGTTAGGATAGATGATAGTATAAGTACTTAGGCAGCTGTATTAAGTCCATTCCTAAAAGGCTCTTGCCTCATAAAAATCTGATGAAAGTTTAAATTGATAAGTTACATTTTATACCGGAAGATTCATCATCATTATCATCATCATCTCAGCCGTTGCTAATCCACTATTGATCGTAAGCCTCCCCCATAAACGGGGTATTTGCCAATACTCGACACGCTTGGCAGGCGGGTTGTCGAGCGCAGTTCGATGGTTTTTTGCAGAGGACGCTGCTGCCCGTCCTCTGGATCTGTTAACCCTTAGCCGACCCTTACGGTAACCACCGTACTGACCGGAAGATTAAAATATATATAAAATAGCGAGTTAAGCCGGAGCAAATTATTATACCTTCCAATATTTTATATACCTAAGTATAACAATAGTAATTATAATTTTATTTCCGTTTTATATATCTGGTAAAAAATAAATATTAAGTTGAAATAAAATTAAAATAAGTCACAACACGAATTCAACTCCGTATAGTACGTACTTGCTTTGGCGCGTGATTCACTCCGCGAATTCAACAAAGTTATTTTGGTATCTGTAAAAATAGAAAAAAATATCAGAACCAATTAATTAGTACATACAATTATATTTAATCTGGACATGTTATCAGCATCATTATGGTGGTGAAAGTAAGCTTTTGATTATTAATTTTATCCTTGTTATTTTATTGGTCGCATATAAAAGGATTATTGCGAGATTTTTCATATAACTTTATTGAGTATTGCATCAAACAGTACATTTTTACAAGGATCATGAATTCGTTTGCACAACTTTTGACTATTTTATTGGTGTTTTCTTTGTGTGCGTGGGTTTACGGATATTATGGTGAGTGAATTACATAATATTTACATTATTACATATATGAAAATATCAGCTTTTACTCTACTAAACTCTAGCCCTTTTAATAATAAAAGTTTTAACTAAATTTACTCCGAGATATTACCGACTAGCTGTGACCCGCGGTTTCACCCGCGTAGTCTTCGTTCCCGTGGGAATATCGGGATAAAAAGTACCCTATGTGTTATTCCAGGGTCTAAGCTACTTACGTACCAAATTTCAGCCCAATCGGTTCAGTAGTTTTGGCGTGAAAGAGTAACAAACATCCATACATACATCCATACTTACAAACTTTCGCCTTTATAATAGTAATATTAGGATTAGGATATTAGGATTAGGATTTAACTCTCGGAGTAATTTAGTCAACGTTTATTAATAAGGTAGAGATATTGTAGCCTCTAAGTATTGTGACATTGCTCTGCTCTATACATAACAGGTAATCATAGTAAAATATGACATAGGAATTTAATATGGAAACTCCTTATTACCTATTTAATCCTCGGAGTAATTTTAGTCAACTTTTATGAATAAGAGAGTAGAGGTTCTCTAGAATAGAGGTAGACTCTACTTATTATAATCGTATTATAGATCTTGCTCCCTATGCAGGTAATCTTAGTAAATATAATATACTTTTTTATTAAGTTGTAAGAGTAGGTATATAGAAGGAGAAAAGTAGGTACCTAATATTTAATAATAATTGGTATCTTCAATCTGAAATGAGAAGCAAAATTTCACCCACGGGCGGGATTCGAACCGCGCACCATCCACACGCCTCCACGGTAGCTCTAGTGGTAGAGTGCTCACCACGCGGACTGGTGGCGTTGGTGAAATTTTCTTCTCATTTCAGATTGCAACAACTACACCACAACACAACAAGCGATTAGATCGCTTAGTCTATAAAAATATTAAAATTGTTATTTTCGTACAGAAAGGGATAAGCCATGCGCCTCTCGTGAGTTTCCCGGCAAATCAGTAATCTGTGTATGTAACGCTACGTACTGCGACACCGTCACTAGAGTGAGACCTACATGTGGGACCTTTGTGGCTTACACTTCATCCGAGGTAAGTTGAAAGTTGAAAACCTTATGGCACCCGCTAAAAATAACATTAATTGTATGTAGCCAGATATTAATAGGTAGGCAATTATTAACTAGGTACTTTATATTATAACTCGGTAATTATATATATAGTATAAGCGCGCGTCCGCAATACCTATGCATCAGTTTCAGATGGGTCAGAAGACAAAAATAATCTTGATCAGACTCATTGGAATCGTCTTAATGAATGTATTTTCCACTCCTCTTGCTCAAAAAGTCCGTCATTGTTGCATACCAAGGCGAGGCTAAAATAAATTTCAACCTCTAGGGGATAAAGTAAATTTCATTAAAATTGGTGTCTATTATCAACGAAATTATATATTTTTGGTGTCGCACATAAAGGATATTAGCCAAAATGTTTTGTTAAAAAATTAATATTTTATTTTTTCACATTTGTAGTGAAAAGTACACGGCGCTAAAACCTATTATAACTTGGATTTTATTTACTCCCTCACTATATACCTCGTTTATAATAGGTCCTTTTAGCTTTTAGCCTAGGGTCTGAGGATAAATAAAAAAAGAGAAGGGTTTTTTACTTTCTTAATTTACACTTGTTTTATAAGGAACCCAAATGAAACCTCACGATATCGTACGTACATGTATCATATCATGATGCTCATCAGTGGCGATCATAAGCATTTCTCGAATCTCATCATGTGGACTTTTCGCCTGGGCGCTACCGTGTTTCGGATGGCACGTTATAATAATAATAATAATAATTTGAATTTATACTCTAACAGAACCGGTTACCCCAATTACACTGCTCGAGTCAATTCATATGGGTTATGTGGACAACCCAGATTCGCCAAGGTCGCCAAGATTCCTACAAGGCCTCCGACATGACCTAACGACTGCTCCCTACATATCTTATAGGAAACAGCCGGGACCTACAGTTTAACGTGTCATCCGAAACACGGTAGCGTCCAGGTGAAAAGTCCACATGGTAAGATTCGATCCATGGAGTTCGGATTTAAAGCCGGGCATATTCCGGCTGGACCACGGACGCTACATTGTAGGTGACGTTAAACTGTAGGTCCCTATAGTCTCTTATAAGATACAAAGGGGGCAGTCATTAGGAAATCATGGCTACTGAAACTCTGACAATATAGGTTGTCCTCATAACCCATATGAATTGACTCGAGCAGTATAATTTGGGTAACCCGTTCTGTTAAGAGTATAAATTCAAATTATTATTATTATATTATGATATGAGTCAATTAACTGACAAGCCCTCGATTAACTGTTCCGGCAATCCGGCAATACACCCGCTAAAATATTGAATCAAGGTTATCCATACGGTTCTGGTTTTCGTACTCTCGATTTCGATTGTTCTGACGTGTATCAAAACTCTTCATCTCGGCAACATTCATCATTCATTCATTCATTCAACATGCGGGCAATACCCCTGGTGTTGCACGTATCCAAAGGCGGCGGTAACCACTCACCAACAGGAAGCCGTCTGCTAGTTGGCCATCTATTGCATATAAAAAGGGGAGGCAAATTTTTTGTGATATTACGTTAGGTATTTTCATAAGTATTCCTTGCTAACCTATGAATATTCATGATCATAATTCTACGATAATTTCAGGCAGGATTGAGATTCGAAAAAACACGTGGACGCGTGCAAAAAATTAGAATACGTAAGTAAATTTAACTTGATCATTTTATAACATTAGTATTTTTTTTACTATATTATGAGAGTAATTAAAAATTAAATTAAAATAAAATATTTAGGTATTATCAGATTCTCAAGATTTGTATTAGTATGGTAGACTTCTGGAACAAGAATATTTAGTTTTTAGTTCCAACTTTTAGTGTCAAAAACAACATGTACAGTGCACCGCCCTCCCGTCCACAAACTGCACCCTGCCCTGCCCTAAACATAATTACATCATTATTTTTACTTATTATTTGTAAAAATATATACATAATCAACACATTCACGCCTTAGTTGTTTGCGTCGGAGTAGGCAGTTGGGATTATTGATATAAAGAAAAGGGGAGATAGGTTACGTTTTCTCAGCGCTTATTCAACAAATAGCACGTGAAATTTGCTCAGTGTGAAGTTTGCATACTAATATTATATGATAATGAACAACAAAGATAGAAAGACGTACCTAAGACCGAAGTGCGACCGAGACAACAATATTATTCGCTCGTACGACCTTACTTTACTGACGTATGTGGACCTAATGGGACCTAATTTGAGCTTGCCATTTTCGAGAAGGCAGTATCTCATCTCCTCTTTTCTTTAAATCATTGGTTGGGGTGGCCGTTTTTCTCTACAGAGTATAAAACTGCTTTTTTCGTACATATTATGATTGATAAACACGTACATATCTAGCTGGCCCATACGTACCCATACTGGAGCTCTATCCCGAGGTGCTTTACCAAGAAATCAGTGGCTTCGGAGGAGCGGTCACGGATTCCGCTAGCATCAATTGGAGCAGTCTGAAGGATCCTAGAACGAGACAGAATTTTATCGAGTACGTAGAGTAAAATACTCCTTATAATACATATCTTTATATTATATAATACATCTTTATATTATAGAATAGATTTTAGACTAATTTACGGATAACATCATACAGTATCAGTACATCATTGTGAAGTTACTAGCGTGAGCACAGCGGCTTAACCCGCTAGCAAAATTGGGAAATATGGGAGTTTTATATCAAAAGTTGACGCCCTTTTTGGACCCCTTACAATGTGAATTTTTAAAAATCCTTTCTTACTAGTCGTCTAGACAACGAAACCTACATTCTAAGTTTCAAGTCTCTAGTATCAGTGGTTTAGGCTCTGCGTTGCATGTCAATCAGTGAGTCAGTGAGTCAGGAATCATTCAAAATTTATCAGATTGGATTTTTTTATACCATAGGTGGCAAATAAGCAAACGGGCCGCCTGATGTTGAGCGGTAACCGCCGCCTATGAATACCTGCGACGTGCAACAGGGGTGTTGCCAGTATATTGCCTACCCTTTGAGACTAAATTCACTCTCCTTTTTAAGAGCTCCATACTGTAGCTCAACGGGAAGCCCGCAGCATGGAGATCATTCCACAGTTGTCACGTATGCGGCATAAAACAACGTGAAAATCGCGCAGTAAGACGTCCACGTTTTAATTATGTGACCTCAGACCTAATAAAAGTTTTCCTAAAATCGTTCTTTCACAGTTCGTACTACAGTAAGAAAGGAATAGAGTACAGCATGATGCGGATCCCTATCGGTGGTACGGATTTCTCAACCCGACCCTACGCATACAATAGCGATCCAATCGATGACACATTGTTGGAACATTTCGAGTTGGCGCCTGAAGATTATGATTACAAGGTTTGTGTATTATTTTATACATTCACCCTAGTACTGGGATTCCATATGTCGCAGACGGCATGGACACAAAATAACACACCACATACGTCCAAGAGCCGACAATAAACATTTTAGCTCAACACACAAATACTTGACCCGAATTGGGATTCGAACACAGTACTCCCTGCTTCCCTAGAGTTAACTAGGTACTAGGTACCAACTTAGCCGTGAAGTCTAACTATTGGAAAATCCTCACCTAGACAGAGTTATAATTCACGGCGAATCGCGGAAAACTAATTGGCAGCTAATTATATTTCTGGATGTCTTAGGTTACAACCTATGTATTTATAGGTAGGTAGGTAGTTGGTTCACTTCAAATCCAAATAAACGGTAATTTATAATTAAAATTGAACGTTTAGTTAATTTATGTTCATTTTATTATACCTAGGTGTTGTTTACTACCTTTACGCGCCGTGATTCGTGACTATTATATTTTTATGTTATGTAATTACTTATATTTTATGAGTATAATTAATATAATGCCAACGTCAATCCTATTATCATTTGGGCGGAGTTAAATCATTTGCCTAGAATATATTCGAGGAGTTTTGAAAATGGGTAATTTTATAGATTTTGGTGTGTTCTTTCTTAAAATACTGATATATTTCAGTATATTGAAATATATCAGAATTTTAAGAATATTAAAATTAAGAAAGAATATATATTTTCAATTTAAAGCAGCTTGAGTGGCAAAGGTACGAGGCAAAGGTACAAGGAATTTCGGAACAGCGAATCGAAGTCTATACCTACCTATAAAATCACCATTTTTCAAAACTCCAGGAAACTATTCAGGCAAATCGGCGTAATTATCGGCTTAAAGTTATATTATTGTTATAAATGATATTAATTAATATTTCATGAGTTATGAAACCCAATTAATAGAGCGTTTGAAAATATTGCGTATCCGCGAATTTATGTTTTATAATTATTTCAGCTGTTTTAGTCTAGGTACTGCTGGAAATAGACCCCCATAGTTTTGCATCTAGTCAGGTTGTAAACGGCTTGCCTTCAGCGTGTCTACTGTCGTCTGTTGACCGTTTGGGTGTTTATTTATGTATAGTACAAAATCATTGATAAAAATTATCTGGGCGCTTGGTCGAGGCGACAAATGATCAAAATGCGGGCGTTTATCTGGAATTACGCATTGTAATAATTCAACGCGACAATGCCGCCAGCATCTGGGATAGATAGGTATGCTGCCATCTCATATAAAGTGGTTTAGAACACTTGGATTTTCTATAGGCGGACCTTTGATAGGCTGACATGTCAGGCCTGTGGATTTTTTAAGTATTCTTATACCAGCGTATTTAGTTAGATTACTCTTGATTTTTTTATTTCAATAAAGGCACGTCTATGTTAATTTCAGATACCTTTAATAAAGGAATGTATGGAGGTGTCAACAGCGCCTATTCGCGCGGTGGCATCGCTCTGGTCTCCTCCCGCCTGGATGAAGACCTCCAACAACCTTACTTCAGGATTTCTCAAGAAGGAATATTACCAGACACTCGCTGACTATTTTTACAAGTATGATATGTTTTTGTGATTCTTATAACGATAACTTAGTAGCGTTTTTATCTAACCTACACCATAATACGGTCGGGTCAATGTCCGTTTTTCTCATTACATTAGTAAAGTACTATATTACATTAAGTTGTAAACTTAAACCTCATTAGTATTAATTTTATTCTATTAGAAGTCTAAAGTCTATTTCCATTTAATTATTTCAATAAGTGACTCATACAAATACAAATACCAATTCCTTCCAATGTCTACAATACAAAATGTTACAAAAATATATCACAAAGGAAACGGGCTTAGAATCCAAGGAAATTGGGCCCAGAAAATCTTACACTGTCTATCCTTTATTGCCGAGTAGAGAATGTTATTATTTTGTCATTAATTTATATTGTGTCTGTGTACAAAGGTATATTTATTGAAAATTCGTATGTTTGTAAGACTGATCGGTTTTGCGATCATAACATAACATAACATACATTCACGCCTTTTCCCCGAAGGGGTAGGCAGAGTTGTACCCAGGACTCAGTCCCACAGTAGATACACCCACATTTCGCCAGTATGTTATTGGTCCCATATAATAGGGGGCGAGCCTATTGCCATCTACCGGGCACAGTTCCAGACTCCAGGCAGTAATTGAGATAATTCCTAATGGAAGAATCCAATATTTAACACTGCCTGACCTGGGGATCGAACCCGGGACCTCTTGATTGGCAGTCGAGCATGCGCCCATTGTTTTGCGATCATTCTGCTCATTAACGGCCTAAAATGGACATTGATCTTTGTTATTGTATATTTTGTAGAAATTAATGTCCCGTTTGTTCACCTGGGTGAACAAGTGGGAAAATAATTTCCCATTAATTCATAATACCTCAAACGCGTTAAGGGTAACAATTTATAATATGACTTTACGTAAACCAATGACGACAATCCAAAATTGTTTGCATAAACTACACACGCAATAATATTATGTAGAGTGTAGTCAGATTTATATAAAATTTACAGCGTAAGTATAAGTGTAGATAAACACAAACCTATTTAATTATTACACCTTTCTGCCATTTATTTAAGTAGTTAGATTTTACTTGTTATTATGTAATACTTCCGCCGTGGAGTTACCGGCTTTAGAATAGTGCTCCACCCTCTCTACCCGTGGTTGCCGTAAGAGCCGGCTAAGGGTTAACAGACTCAGAGGACGGGCAGCAGCGTCTTCTGCAACAAACCATCGAACTGCACTCGACATCCAGCCTGCCAAGCGTGTCGAGTATTGACAAAACCCCCCTTTATGGGGGAGGCTTATGTTCAGTAGTGGATTATCAACAGCTGAGATGATGATGATGATGATGATGATGTAATACTTATTACAAAAGACTTCCTAATAAATTACAAGAAAAAAATATATATAAATTATAAAGGCCATATTAAGATCTTTATTTGCCTTTATTTGCCAACCACAAACAATTGAGTGGAAATTATTCCCTATTTCTTCATATTTGTGTATTTTCATTTAATATGAAAGTCGAACGCCCTAAACTTGAAACTTTTCACTACCTCGCTTTGTATTTCAAGGAATGCTATTAATTATACAATATTTTTACAAAGGTTTATAGACAGTTACAATGAATGCGGCATACCAATTTGGGGCATCACCACCACCAATGAACCTTTGAATGGGATTTACGTGACTTCGTTGTTAAATAGACTGCAATGGAATATCGACGATATGGTGAGAACTTCTTCTATTCATAGACTATTACCGCACCCTGGATACTCGACTCAATTCCCATAAAGAAGCCGCGCTATAATTACCTACTACACAGTCACTGCACACATGGACTTTACTACACGCGCAAAAGTGTGCGTGAGGTGCGTTCCGAGCTCTATCGGCTTTCATCGGAGTTCAATCTCGCTTTTGGGGGGTGAGGAAGGTCCGCTTGGTGGGCGGATGCTAGTATACATTCTATACGTAGTATTATTATCTGTTCCGTGCTATTACTATATCCATAATCACCACCGTATTACCGTGGAAGTGTTGAGATTTCCTTTCTTATTCGTAGTCTTTATCATAAGATATAATATGATTTGAAACTATCAAAGTTGTAAGCATCAAGATCACTTTTTACGGGATATCTAAGTACCATGATTCGACGTTTAGCGAGTTTCCCGATATTTCAACGCAGTTGCATGCGCCATGATTACGGAAGAACAGACTGGAATCGAGTAGTTGATTTTTATTGGCAAATAAATCGATCTTCCCTCTTTTTTACAATAAGACACAATAGGTTAAGCGTCAATAAAACCCATCACACACATGAATACTATATATTTATGTCATATATACCATAGACATATATACAATATATTATACGAAAAACGGGTGCATACCTACAACTCAAAATGTCGCTTAATAATGGCTGCCATGGCAAGGGTTTAACAGTTCAACCGTTAGTACTAAGTACCTACTATTCATTCAGTGGTTCAACTACCATGAAACTTTTCGCATAAGATGGCTGATCAGGTATATAACTAAAACTGTCACTATAAAGTTCCATGTAGGTAATTGTGTATGTGCCGTCTCCATAAACTCCTTTCTCCAAGTGATATACTGAATGATAGACGCTATTTTCTTCTTTGATTGACGTCATTCAATCACAATTACACGATGGGTTAATCATCAATCACCACCATGACTGATAGCAAACTGATAGCAAAACGTAGCGTGTAATAGGTAGATGCGTAGGCTCCTTCATCGTTTCGTCTCACAACAGGTTCGTATAAGAAACTAGGTGATAATTTTTCAGCTTTATAGGACCAAGGATTAGCGCCGGGCGTTGATGACTGGGTGTGTCAGTTATAAAATATAATAGCTGTGCCCCGCGGTTTCACCCGCGTAGTCATCGTTCCCGTCGGAATATCGGTATGAAAAGTACCCAATCTGTTATTTCAAGGTCTAAACTATCTACATACCTACCGAATTTCAGCCCAATCGGTTCAGTAGTTTTGGCGTGAAAGAGTAACAAATTTCCATTCATCCATCCTCACAAAATTTCGCATTTATGATATTAGTAGTATACGAAGAGATTTTGCATACATGTTTAGTTTGAATGACTTGGTTAGCTGTGACATTCTAAATCCAATATGGCGGTCGGCTCAAGATGGCGAACAAGTTATTTTTGTGCACACCCTTATAGAAGAATGCGTAAAAGCATGTCTTGGAAAGTTTTTAAAATTAATAATCTGATATTATTCTTTTAGGCTAAGTGGGTAACAAAACATTTGGGGCCAACAATCCGGAACTCTATCTACAGAAATGTTAAAATCATGACTGGTGATGACCAGAGGAACACCATCCCATTATGGTTCAATTCTGTATGTATTAAAATTTATTATAATTGTGCATCATCCTTCTGTCCTTGTCCCACACTAGGTGCGGTCGGCACAGCTTTTATTTAATGATATTGAATGACGAGACGAGCAAATCAGGTGCCTGATGGTAAGCATCATGATTGCCCATATCAGACACAGTGCCACACTGTGTTTTAAAATTCAAAATTCTGCGTGGCACTGCACTGCGCCTGTCACCCTGAGATGTGAGTTGTTGAATCTCATCATGCCCAGTAATTTCGCTGGTGACATTGCCCTTCATACCGGAACACAGTAATGTTTGCACATTACTGCTTGGCGGATGAATAACTGGCAAAGGTGTGGTACTTCCCCAGGCGGCCCCCTGCTAAAGAGGCCTACCACTACAAAAGCTCGTAATCTTCCGCCTCCAGTCTATCATCCGTCATCTCTGCACTCACTGCTCTTTCACACATATCTCTTCATTTACACAGTTCATCCAGGTCTTCTTTGAACGTCCCCTCATCACATTTTTATTTTATTTTTGAATTTTGAATTTTAAAACACTGGGTGGCACTGTGTTTGATATGGGCAATCATGAGGCTTACCATCAGGCACCAACCTGATTTGCTCGTCTTGTCATTATCATAAAAAAAACATAACCACCGCCATTCCAATATCTGCGATTCCTGTCACTGCATGGTAAGGCGTCCAATTGTTGCACGTTTTCTAGTTCATCATCAGCCGGAAGCCGTCCACTCCTGAACACATGCCTAAATGCCTACCACATAGAACGCCATAAACTATTCATATGGGAGATTTTGCCGTTATCACCAAGCTTGGCAGGCGGCTTGGTGATCGCAGTAGTTGGAATACTTTGTGCCAATGAGCGCTGCTGCGCACTCTCCGATTATGTCCCTCTGCCGGGTCTCACGGCTCCACGGAATAAGAAAGGGGTGGACCTATTATATAGCCGGGAACCACACGCGGGCCATACGTTATCTAGTTGTAGTTTTACGATTTTTCGTTTCCTGGTATCAATAAAGTTCTTATCTTACATTCATCCTTTAGTCCTTTTAGCCACGTGAATATCATCCCTTAGCATAACGGCTCCTTCGTCGTTTTGTCCCACGTCAGATACGACGAATCGACGAACCTTAAAATTTATGTATTTTTCGTTCGACGATTCGTCCATGTCTACACCAAGCTTACTATTCCACATTTCTCAGTCACTAGTGCGTCATTTAATTATGCATACAAATATGTATTGCTAAAAATATGTATACTGAATATAATATTCAGCTAATATTTACCTACGTAAAATATTGTAATATATGAATTAACAAGAGACTACATAACACAGGTGGCTTTAATAAAAGATTGAATAATTACTAAAAACAATAGCTTTATTACATAAATTAAAAAGCTGTTATACGAGTAATATGTAATTACATTTTTTTTTTATGATAATGAGTGACAAGACGAGGAATGAGCCTGTCACCCTGAGATATTATGAGTTGTTGAATCTCATCATGCCCGGTAATTTCGCTGGTAACATTGCCCTTCAGACCGGAACACAGTAATGTTTGCACATTACTGCTTGGCGGATGAATAACTGGCAAAGGTGTGGTACTTCCCCAGGCGGCCCCCTGCTAAAGAGGCCTACCACTACAATTACATATTTAAAATTACATATTTAAAATTCGGCATCTAATTAAATATAAGGGTCAATATTACACCTGCTATAAAATTTCCCAAAATATTTAACACAAGTTATGGTACATAGGCATTGAATTTCCAAAAAATAATAAGTTGTGTTTCTCAATCATACCATTTATAATATTATATTCAAGAAAACTTAGTTGATGTCTTTAAATTTAACAGAAGAGATAGAAAAAAATTGTTATTGCCTTTCTTTTCGATTTACTTCCATCAAACAAAAACAAAAAAAAACCTAAATGTAAAATGTACTAAACTAAAGATAAACAAATTGAAAGAGTATTATTTTGGAAATTCACATTTGGTGATTTATTATCATCAATAATGTAAATTGCGCGAGCGAGATGGAAGATTATAGGCTATAGGCGCCTTTAGCTAGAACTACATCTGGCACACGTGTGCCACGTACACCAATCTGGGCGCGTCGGAGCCCATACATTTAGTTTGGCGACTAGCTGTTTAGTGCTACATTACGCACACGCATTAGGCGTGGATCTAATGTAGTTCTAAACAGCTAGTCGCCATTTAAAATGTATGGGCTCCGACCACAGAGGAGATGAAAGAGATTAGAGGGGCCTTGTGGGCGGGGCCGGCTTTGCTGCCCTCTTGAGCAGACGCTCGTAACTCCGCCGAAATTATCTTTACCGGCTAATAGTCGCGCTCATGTGGTCACAACGTACGTAGCTCCGCGAAAATAGTGTATAATGCCGTCCTGCGCTATTATAACTTGTCGAAAAAGAAGCCAGGTATGTAGTGTAGCCAGACAAGGGATTTCTTTTCACCGGTAAGTCCTAAAACCTTTAAATTCAAGTGATATTTGTAATTATTATAAAAGTATTATGTAATTGTTAGACAAAAACGACACACTTGCGAAACATATTGGAAATTATACATTGCTTACTACAATGCATAGGTTCCACCTTGTACTCGTAGGTGATCGCGCAATGAACTGCGTTCTTTGCGAGGGGTCGCGTGCGCCAAGGCGAAGCTTGAATTCCGGGAAATCCCCGCGCATCGATAGTGTTGTACCATGTTGTAAACATTGTCGATATTAAGTGTCGTATGCAAATGATTATTATGAGTAATATTTTGTAATTAAAATACCTCTTGTAAACGTACTTTTTAGGAACAAGTTGATGTTGTCCTAAGGAAAGATCAATAAATCAAAAGTACCTACAACCGACGTGCATGTAGTATGAAGAATTTCATGAAAGTGGAAGTGGAGTGTGTCAGTATATTATCAAGTGAGTGTGTGTGTGTGTGTCTCTTTCTGTCTGTCTGTCTGTGAAACAGCGTCGAAAGAAAAAATTTGTTCTCCTCTTTGTCATGCAAAGTAAATACGTGGCATCTACTGTGGTCTGTCAACATGTTAATTGTGATTATCAATTTAGTTGTAGAGTGTGGGTTTTCGTCTAAAATTTTGTTTAATTGTTCCGTTTATAATGAAATCAAAATTTTATTTTTACGTTTCCAAAAAATCCAGATATAAGAAAATTGTGGATTGAGGCAACCGGTAGAAATAAATGGATTACTACTAAATGTAGCACAATGAATTCTTTTTGCAAAATTTTCAACATTTTGCAGAACATGATTATGACATAACAAAAGAGTCAGGAAAAACATCAAACAACAACAAAAAAACCAGGAGCTACGCCGCTCAAATACATCGTTATGACTTTTTCAGTAAGTAGGTAGTGTATGATTTATATCCTACTAGCTGTGCCTCGTGTTCTTTCCCCGCGTCCCCACCTAGTGTGGGTTAAGGGAAATGATAATTTAATAAATAGGTACGCTTGTATTTTTAACTTGTGTCATTTGTTTACTTACTATAGGTTTAACCCATGTCTTTCTATGCATGAACAACGTTTTTCGCGGTAACTCACAAACCAAAAAAAAACATAGAATTAATAAAATATAATAAGTCACAAAATAATAATAATATGGGACAACTTCCACGCAAGGTCATCTGGTTCCAAACTAGGCTAGAAGCATGTACTATGGTAACCAGATGACTTATATACATACCTCCTTATATAAGCTTACTTATACAC
Source organism: Hemistola chrysoprasaria (assembly GCA_947063395.1). NCBI lineage: Eukaryota > Metazoa > Arthropoda > Insecta > Lepidoptera > Geometridae > Hemistola > Hemistola chrysoprasaria. Next base: position 9,609,023 of record OX346729.1, read on the forward strand.
CCAGACACAGAAATTATGTAGTAACAACATTACATTGTAAGGACATTGTATAGTAGTTAATTAATTAATTAGTATAATTGGCTATGAAGCCAAGTTTAGTTCATAACAAATAAATAAATATACCTAGCAAAAAGTTAAAGTAATAATGATACAGTAATTTTATCGATATCGATAATCGACCTTTAGGTGACCGTAACATGTATCCCACCAAAAACATACATGTAAAAAAGGAGAGCCAAGTTCAATACTTTTAATGTTTGGCTGTGGGCTTCGCCGCAAAAAGATTGGAGATCTAAATGAGTGCCAAGTTCTATGCAAAATCCAAATATGTATTTATAGAAACAAAATAACATTATGAACAAGTATAAAACTCTATTTCTTTGCTTTATTGCCTATAACAATTGCTGTTATTTAAAAAATAATTGAGATTTAAAGTAGGTTAGATTTGACTTGGCCAGGACACCACTTATTTTTGGACTTAACTTTATTTTTATATATCTGTTATATAGCATAATATATTTTATATTGTGATAATTTCAAATATTTGCTTGTAACGTTGTAACGGTTCCAACGCTACATTAAAAAAAAATGTTGTATGGGGACCCCTCCTATTTTTTAATTTTTAGATTTTTTCCTACACTTGAACACAATTACCGAGCTGGATTCCAAATTTCATCCTTCTAGGTCATCTGGAAGTAGGTTAGATTTAGGTACTATATGTCAGTCAGTGCTAAATTTTACGACTTTTTGACCTTCATAATATCTTTATAATCGTTTGAGCTAGCTTCATGAAATTTGGGCTACTAGATGTCCTTATGGATATAATTAAACACACGTAGTTTTAAAGAGATTTTGAGTTATAGAAGAGTCAAAAGTGGCACTCGGCGCTGGCTAGCCAGTTCCTTAACTTGGCTTGACACGCTGCCGCGTGTCTAGATGCGCTTTTGCGCGTGTGTGAGTGCATGTCAAACGCAGTGTTTGCGCTAGATGATAATCAATAGCAAACTCGCGATCGATGTGTGTATGGTTAATTTGTGTGCGTAATGCGTGCGCGTATTGGTCTCTTGCTTGTAGTGGAGTTGAGGAGTGGGAGACAAGCGGCGACGAGCGTTCTGATACAAATCAGGAACTATTTCCAATCTAACCTCTTTCATCCTGATCTGTGGCTCCGACGCGCCCAGATTGGCGTACGTGGCACACGTGTGCCAGATGTAGTTCTAGCTTTAATGTGATGCGGTGCGGCCTGTTGCGGCTGTAGTCTGCGCGAGCCCTATAACGCTGCAGATATATTAACTGTTGTCGTCGACGTTCGTGAATCTCTAACTTGTATTTTTACTGATTTAGCTTATACAAATCAGTCCTGCGGCGTTGCAATACATAGACGGTGTGGCGGTACATTTCTATTTCGACGAGTACACGCCAGCAACTCAGCTGACTCAAGCCCTGCAGGATTACCCTGACAAGTTCATACTCTACACAGAGGCTTCTACAGGTAACGTTTTTCCATTGGGATTTTTTTCAATGACAGCCAGGAATCTGCCTGTGCCTGATAAATGGCAATAGGCTCGCCCCCTATAACATGGGACTTAAAAGACTCAACTGGTGCATTGTGGGTTTAGGTCTTAGGTACCTACTATGGAACATGGAACTTACACCTCTAACAGCCTCTAAAGGCTAGGCCATTTTAGTTTAAGGGTGTTATGTTATGTTAATTATAAATAACTAGCGTTGTTCCCAAGACTTCGTTCCTGTGGGTATTTCATAAAGAAGAAGAAGGAAAAATAAATTCATTCTTGTCTACGTTATAATGGTAACCTGTGTGGAAAATTTGAGCTCTCTAGGTCTAGCGGTTGTGGCTGGGCGTAGATAATTGAGTGTTGCCAGTCAATCAGGCTGATTTTTCTATAAAGTTGTTCCTTGTATAATATTATCATCATCATCATGATCATCATCATCATCTCAGTTATAGGACATCCACTGCTGAACATAGGGCTCCCCCATAGATATCCATTCAGTCCGGTTGAAAGCGGCCTGCGTCCAGAGTGTTCCTGTCGTCCTTATTAGATCGTCTGTCTACCTTGTGGGTGGACGTCCTACGCTGCGCTTGCTGGTCCGTGGTCTCCATTCGAGAACTTTACAGCTTCATCGGCCATCAGTTCTACGTGCTATGTGCCGCCCATTGCCACTGTCGGTAACTTTCGTTCGTCTACGGATCTCCTCATTTCTGATTCGATCTCGCTGATAAATCCCGAGCATGCCACTGTCAATAGCTCGTTGCGCTATTTTGAGCTTACTGATGTGGCCCACAGTCAGTGTATAATATTATATTAATTAATAATTAGGTATGAAACATTTTTATAGACAAGCTGTCAAGTGTGTGCTCGTTCCCGTGAGAAAATCGATAAAAAGTAGTTTATCTTAGTTTATACCCTGGAATAACACATAGGTCCAGGGTCTATGTGTTATTCCAGGGTATAAGCAACCCACATAAAAAGTTTCAACTCAACCGGTCTAGTAGTTTTGGCGTGAAAGAGTAACAAACATCCATTCATCCATCCATCCTCACAAACTAATATTAGTAGGAAGTAGGATAAGTTCAAAATATTAATATATTAATATATTAATATAGACTGCCTCGGTGGCGTAGAGGGCGCATGCTCGACTGCCAATCAAGAGGTCCCGGGTTCGATCCCCAGGTCAGGCAGTGGTAAATATTGGATTTTTCCATTAGGAATTATCTCAATAGCTGGAGTCTGGAACCGTGCCCGGTAGATGGCAATAGGCTCGCCCCCTATTACATGGGACCAATAACATACTGGCGAATTGTGGGTGTATATCTACTATGGGACTGAGTACTGGGTACACCTCTGCCTACCCCTTCGGGAAAAAGGCATGAATGTATGTTATGTAATGTTATTGAATTTATTTTCCAGGCGTGTCGGCACCATTAGACCGTAAAGTTGACTTAGGAAGTTGGTCTCGTGCAGAGACATACGCATACAACATAATAGATGTAAGTACATAATATCTATTGTTAAAATCATGCATTTTAGTTGTTGTGAAATAGGATATCAAAGTAAGCTGAGTACATAAAATAGCTGTGCTGGAATTGAGTATTTGAATGTCTTATTATTTTATTTATTTCGAAAGTTTAATAAAATTATATATCATCTGATTAAAAAAATCACTTAAAAAATTAAAATTTTAATTAAAAAAACCCAATAAGAGTTAGTTAATCACGAACGCGCTGCGAGTGGTCGCCATGATTGTGACGTCATTATGTTATAATTATGTATGGTAGTTTAACACATTGTGACTTCACTGCTGGTCACGAGCTCGTTCGGGTACTATCGGCGTGTTTTCGGTACGGGATTAAAAATGACTTTTGAATCAAAAATCTATAAATAATTTTGGTACGAATCTTATGTACCTATATTAATAATCAAGCCCACACGGCGGAAGACCGAGTTGCTCGAAATGGTCGACCTATATCGAAATGGTAGATCTATAGGTATACATATCTAGCACCCCAATATGTTCAGTAGTTTTGGCGAAAAGATGTAACAAACACACACATATTATTCATACATTTCACATACATACAGAGAAAGTTTACACATCAGTCACATTAAAATTATTAAAGTACTGCATACCTGTTCAGGATCTGAACCACAGAGCGATTGGATGGATAGACTGGAACATGTGCTTGAACGAGACGGGCGGTCCCACATGGAGGACCAACCCGATAGACTCACCGGTCATAGTATCGAAGGAGAAGCAGGAGTTCTACAAGCAGCCGATGTTCTATGCGATCGGTCACTTCTCTAAGTTCATCCCGCGCGGGTCGCGGCGGCTGAAGGCGGAGCTGCGCGCGGCGCTGCCCGTCGCTCACGCAGCGTTCCTCACGCCCGACGACACTATTGTCGTCGTCTTACTCAATAAGTAAGTACACTGTACCCTTTGAAGTGGAGTCTACCGTTTACACACGGTTATACCTATTACAATAAGTTTCTTTTTTTACGTTACAAGCACGACAAGCAAGTCAGTCTTGTCATTACACGAGCCATGACAAGACGAGCAAATCAGGTGCCTACACAGTGCCACCCAGTGTTTTAAAATTCTAAATTCTCCCGGCACTGCACTGCGCCTGTCACCCTGAGATATTATAGTAGTTGAAGCGTAGTGGCGTAGTGGGCGCAAGTTCCACTGCCGATCATGCAGTCCCGGGTTCGATCCCCAGGTCAGGCAAAGTGTTTTAAATTGGATTTTTTCCATTAAAAATTATCTTTAAGACTTTTATAGACTAAGCGGTCGATTCGCTTGAAATACAATATCTAATAATTATCTTATAAACTGCCTGGAGTCTGGAACTGTGCCCGGTAGATGGCAATAGACTCGCCCCCTATTACACCTATTATGGGAGTGAGATCTGGGTACACCTCTGCCTCGCCTCATTTAACGGAAATATGCTTAGCGTGATTATTTCCTGCTGTGGTTTATAAAAAATATATTTTACGTTACGTTGTTAATTTCTGACGCGATATTTTTCAAGATCATGTAGATATAATCTTTAGTGGCTTTTTCCTCGGTTTTGCAAGGCCTTGCGAAATTAATTAGACACTTGCATTATGTTTATTAATTGACTATAATACGAAATAATTCGTCTATTCATTAATTATGCTATATTAGCTATGCTCCATGGATTCGCCTTTTTAAAACCAAATTTATTACGTACTTAATAGACCTTACAAAGGTTTTCCATTTTCCAAGATTATTTACTTCAGTAGTTTCATACATTGATATAAATAAAAGGGAGAGATGAGGTCCTGGCTTCTCCAAAATGGAAAGCTAAAATTAGGTCCCATTATGTCCAGATACGTCAGTAAAGTGGGGTCGTACTAGCAACTAATATTTTTGTCTCGGTCGCACTTCGGTTTTAGGTACGTCTTACTATCTTTGTAGTTCATTATATTGCACTGTGCACATTGCACACTGACACAGAACAGATAATAATATGACACTGAGCTAATTGCACGTGCCAGTTTTTGAGTAAGCGCTGGGAGAACGTATACTATCTCCCCTTTTCTTTAAATCAATGGTAATTAGTAATCTCATCGTACTGTATATTGTACTCGTACCTATCATCATCATCATCACCATCTCGCTGGAGGCGAGCCGCTTACAACTGGACTGGATGGAAATATAGGGGGAGGCCTATTTTCAGCAGTGGACGTCCTATTGTGCCTCTATTGAATAAAAAAATATTTGACAAAAAGGCGGTCTTAATTATTAATATAATTATCTCCTGACACACAATTGCTGACAGATAAATCCAAATTAGGTATAAGTCGACCACTAAAGTCAATTTTTACACTCTGAAAAGTCTCAGTAATAAACCTAGCTTTGATGCTTAAAACCCTACCTTGGCAAATCAAAAATAATATTACGTTAATAACACATGAAAAATTATTTTTTAATTTTTTAAAGTGGTCGCAAAATTTTGTATACTCGTACCTTGTTGTGCATAATATATATTTCAAATATATTTATTTTCTGTGCAGGGGAACGAGCAAGCAAGTGATAATAAGCTTGGGGCTGGAGAGTGCCGCAATCACGTTGGAACCGAAGTCGTTCACTACAGTAGAGTTCCCGTATTTATCCAGAGACTGTTGGAATATTGTAGATTAAGCTATATTATAAGGCTGAGTTGCACCAACAAACTAAATAAATTGTTGTGCAACTGAGCAGTTGCAAAATTAAGCAACCGAGCGTAAAATATCTGGATAGATCAATGAGGCTATGAAAAAAATACCAAATCAATGTTTTGTATTCCCTTGTTTTCTCAGAATATTGTTAACATATTTTATAAATGTAAGAAAAACGGCTTTGTGTGGGAGTCCTATACCAAAACTTTGACGCCCTTTTTGGATCCCTTAGAATGTGAATTTTCGAGAATCCCTTCTTAGCACACGTCCAGACAACGATAACTACCTACATTTCAAGTTTCAAGTCTCTAGGATCAGTGGTTTGGGCTCAATGTTGCATGTCAGTCAGTAAGTCATATAGGATTTTATTTTAGAAGTAGTCGTTTTCGGTTACCTTACTTGTGAATCTTTTCAGTGTTAATTCAAATTTAAATCCATTGATTGCTCGCCACAAATATAAGTTATTACACACATAATAGGTGTAAAAATATGTGGACATTTTGAGGACCCCGTTCAGTGCTGCAAAAGGTTAGTTGGGGGAAGGGAACTTTGATTATATTTTAATATAATATAAGTAAAGTACATACTAAAAGTACATTGTTTTTATTCGTTTATTTGAATTAGTTGTATATTACATAATTTTATAAACTACCATAATTTATTTTGATAGATATACTTAACCATTTTTCTGAAACGATTTCATACCTATTTAGTCTCGAAACGTAAGCCTACAGAAAATATATTGGCAACTCCCAGCAAAGTGTAATATAATATTTAAAACTTTATATGTAGGTAGGTAATATAACATAAAAAATGTATCCAGTGACAGCGTCTAATATTGATAATGTTGCATCCATTAGATTTTTGCACTAGGTACTTTTTTAAAACTTAACTCTGTGAACATTTATAAGTACCTATCTACCGTTTATTTATTTTAAGTGACCATTAATTATGTTAAATGTGTAATGACAATAAATTATTTCTAAATATTATTTCTATTATTTCTTAAATAAGTACTTAGTTGTTTAATTCTAACATTTCTAACCCGACACCTAGTCTGCTGAATGATCAAATGTTATAATAAGTCAAAGCACAGGTCAAAGGTAGGAATTTCTTAACAAATTCACAGTAACTTATTTGAAAGCTTACAGAAAATGATTATTTCGTTAGATTTGAAGTTTTCTTGTAAACTTCTTTCTATTTAAAATATAAGTAGGTACGTTCACTAAAATACTTTTCTCACTTTCATTGCCCCAACATTTAAATGAGCTCACAAATCCATAAATATTAAGTTTATCATCATCATAAGCCGGAAGACGTCCACGGCTGAACATAGGCCTTCCCCACAGAACGCCATAAACTATTCATATGGGAGGATTTTGCCGTAATCACCACACTTGTCAGGCGGCTTGGTGATAGCAGTAGTTGTAACACTTGGTGCCGGAGAGCGCTGCTGTCTCTCCGAATATGTCCCTCTGCCGGGTCTCACGGCTACTACCGGATGAGAAAAGGGTGGCCCTATTATATAGCCGGGAACCACACGTTCAAAATTTAAGTTAATAAAATTAAGTTAATGTTATGTTATAAGCTATGACATTTGGTTCGAAACACGTGTTTATATCTGTCATCGGAGAGCTAAATGCCTGTTAGTGACGTGATAAATAAACAGTGAAAAAACTCTTAAAAGGTGTCGTACGTATCCCCGCAGCGTGTAAATAATAAATATCAAGCGTTCGTGGGGTCACCGCTTATCCTCTACCCCGTCACTAAGGGGCATTTGGCTCTCAGATAACAGATTACGAGTAATTTAGATAATATTCAGCCGCGTTCGGCGTCCATTCGCGAGCTCTCTCGCTCTTATTTCATAAGTTTTGAGGTCGTCACTCCTCATATCCCACTTTTATTTTGTTATTATGATGTTCAGTTACCCGCCAGCTTTGGTCACGAACAAACTGGATAACTGACTAACTTATAATAGCTATTTACCGGGAAGCGATAAGATATCAGCATTAATAATATTTTGCTTAAAAGTTTTTATGCCAGACGTGATGTAAATTAACAACATATAACAAAATGATTTCACTTAAAAATTTCGTTACAATTATTGGTGTAGTATTTTATAACATTGGATGTCATGGAGGTAAGAAAATTACATATTTTCTGAAGAAACTTTGCAGAAGAACGAAAGTTACCGTCATAGCCCAGCGGATTAGTAAGTTGAAGTGGCAAAAGGCTGGGCACATAGTATACGTAGAATTGATGGCCGATAGGGCTGTAATAAACACTGGTTGGCACTGTGTCTGATATGGGCAATCATGATGCTTACCATCAGGCACCTGATTTTACTCGTCTTGATAATGAAAAATGCATTATCATAAAAATATCTTATTAAATTTATCATGTTATAGATAAGCCGTGTATTCCTCTTGAGATCCCAAGGGAGTCGCCTGTATGCGTTTGCAACAACACCTACTGTGACACTATCGTCAGACAAGCACCAAGCAAAGGCAATTTTATATCATATACATCTTCGAAGGCAAGTCTTACTTTCGTATAATTTAAGTACATACATTATATATTAATATAAGTACATACATAGCGTAGCGTCCGTGGCGGGAATATACCCGGCTTTAAATCCGAAGTCCCTGAATCGAATCTCACCATGTGGACTCTTCACCTGGGCGCTACCATGTTTCGGATGGCACGTTAAACTGTAGGTCCCGGCTGTTTTCTATAAGAACATATCTTACTCGTTAGGTCATGTCGGAGGCCTTGCAGGAATCTTGGAGACTCTGACAATATGGGTTGTCCACATACTTAACTCATATGAATTGACTCGAGCACTGTAATTGGGGTGACCCGTTCTGTTGGAGTATAAATTCAAATTATTAAATTATTATTTATACATCTTTACCTTTGAAGTCAGATTTTTCTCGGATCAGATTTAGTAAAATATCTGGATGTTACCGAATGAACTTCGTCAAATAATCGAGATAACATTAATTATTTTTTTAACTAATATACTTACGAAGCGTGGACATAACAATGTGAATATTCTGCTCTTATTTTAATCACAATCTAATTATATTTTTATTTTGTACAGGCAGGGTTGCGGTTCCTGAAAAATAGCGGCCCATTACGTCCTACCACATACTTAAATCGTAAGTTTTCAATTATATTTGTATAAACTAATATTCTTTATTTTTTATAATATAAAATTTTTATACTCAAAGTTAGATAACATAGACTCGTTTAATTGATAAACGAATAAAACAGTCCACGCCAAATATTGTCTTCGCACGCTACAGAAAACGAACAAACTATTACACTAACTTTCGACTATTACAGAAAACGAACAAACAATGCGCGGGTTTTGGGGAAAAAACTGTCGATCAGAATTAAGCTTTTAAATTACTACGTAAATTAGAGTAAACGTTAAATTCTTCTTTTGTAGCTTGCGAAAGTGCTTAACACAACACAATTCAGAGCCCACGGGTCCTTCATAAATAGATACATATCTATAGCTTTTTGTTAAGGCGCATCAAAAAAAAATACTGGAAGTTGCGTAGGTCCATTCTACAGATCATTCTTGTTGCGCCTTACTAAAAAGCGTGTCCAAACGTCTGTTTTAAACCTGACCTAAACATAATCGTACGAGTATTTGACCTCAGACTCATTGTTTACTTATCTCAATGACTACCTAGTCTACGTGGATAATATCAAAAACTTATCATACTATTCAATCACGCCTTATTCCGAAGGGGTGGGAGACGTGTACCCAGGACTCAGTCTCATAGTAGGTACACCTATATAATATGTGGGTGTACTTATTATAGGTATAAGAAAATAAATTGTTAAGGAATACGTATGTATGCATAGTGTAGGGTTCCATACCTAGACACCAAGAACATACAGCGTCATCTATTAGTTCCTTGCGTAAAGTATGGAAATATGCAGTAAAAATGCCATAACTTTTGATTGCGTTAATTTAGAAATATGATTTTTTACAACCACAAGGGACCGCAGATCTGAGTAGTTGATATCAATTTCAACTTGATACGTCCACACGTTCCCGTTACAAAGTGTCTTGACAGACGGACAGACAGATAGACGGACAAAAGTGACCCTATAAGGGTTCCTTTTTCCTTTTGAGGTACGGAATCCCAAAACACAACTTTTTCAGGTTTCTCATCGCCAACAATATCGCTACACCCTGAATCACAGTACCAGAGTATCGAGGGGTTCGGTGGAGCGTTCACCGACTCGGCCGGCATCAATTGGTTGAGTCTCTCCGAATCACTGCAAAAATATCTAATACAGTAAATTACTTTTCTTTTACCTTAGGATCTATACATAAATATTTGGAAATAAAGGTTACAAAACGCGGTCATAAATTGTTAAGGCATACGTATGTATGCATAGTGTAGGGTTCCATACCTAAATATCTGAACAAAACGCTTCCAATCCCGAAAAACAATCCGCCTGCAGAACATACAGCGTCATCTATTAGTTCCTTGCGCAAAGTATGGAAATATGCAGTAAAATGGCCATCGCTTTTGATTGCGTTATCTTAGAAGTAATATTTTTTACAACCACAAGGGATCGCAGATCTGAGTAGTTGTAATATCAATATCAACTTGATACCTCCACGCTTTCTCATTAAAAAGTGTCTTTTAGACTAAAAGACGGATTAAAGGACGGATGGAGTGAGGGTTATGTTTTCGTGAGTATGCATGTACGAGTATATATGTGTGTATGCATGTATATTAATGTATATGGGTATAAGGTTTCTTTGGGACTTCCTACAGCTTTCAACAGATTTTGACATATGTGGTGTCATTCGATTCGACTTAAATGTGCGTTTGTCAAAGAGAAACCTTGTTTTTTGCATTTTTGATTTTGGTTAATATTTTTATAAAGCATTTGGGTTTTACAATTTTTTTTATAAGTTATATAATTTTAATAAGATATATATTTCTTTTAAGCCATTGTCACATTTCATTTAGATCGTACTTCAGTGAGAGCGGTATAGAGTACAATATGGGCCGGGTTCCTATCGGCGGCTGCGACTTCTCCACCCGAGGGTACGCTTACAACGAGCTGCCAGTCGATGATGTCACACTGAGCAACTTCTCGCTCGCTTACGAAGACTACCACTATAAGGTTGGCTATTAAACGAAGAGTAAAATGAGTAAGCACTGACTTAAACTAGTAAAGGGTGTAGCATAATATTTGGAATTCCAAGTTTTATATTAAAATAAATTCTTAAGGCATACTTACAAACAACAACAATAACAAAACGCTTCCAAACCCGCGGCGATCGCGCGCGGCTGCGGCAAATTCCATACAATCCCATACATCAACTATAGCCGCGGCCGCCGTCAACTTGGACCTTAAAACTTGTATCCCGACAGATCCCGATGATAAAGGCAGCAGAGCGCGTGTCCACAGCACCAATCAAGCTGGTGGGTTCGACTTGGTCTCCGCCACCGTGGATGAAAACTAACAACAATTTGCTCGGCAACAGCAGGCTGAAGCCGCAGTACTACCAGACATACGCTGATTATCATTATAAGTGAGTATAGGAAACATTTTATATATAGCCGTGGCGTTACCGGCTTCGGAATAGTGCTCCACCCTCTCTACCCGTGGTTGCCGTAAGAGCCAGCTAAGCGTTAACAGATCCAGAGGACGGGCAGCAGCGTCCTCTGCAAAAAACCATCGAACAGCGCTCGACAACCGCCTGCCAAGCGTGTCGAGTATTGGCAAAACCCCCCTTTATGGGGGAGGCCTATGTTCAGTAGTGGATTACCAACGGCTGAGATGATGATGATGGTAAGACAGATTTTATTCCTAGTTACGCATATCGTTTCAGATATGGAAAGCTATACATAATGTAATAAAAGTCTGGGATCGTACCAGTAAAAGTAAAAAGTAGTGACGTGGCCATCATTATAATAAAAAATAAGTTTAGAAGCAAACAAAACTTATTTAAAAGGGCAGGGTCAGGTGGGATAATATTATAAAGGAATCCTATACTAACCAGTGGGGGTAGGCTGTGAATTATTTCTTACGTAGTCTGAAAAAAACATACAAACCAAAAATACAGAGTGCTGAAGGAAGACTTGGACATATTATTGAAAATACCTGTTATAGGTCTTTTACTATGTAAAAGACCTATATCTTTATCTTTTGGAAACTTGCAATCTTAAATATTATCTTTTATAATCTATCTAACTAACATATACAAACACCAAACCAAACATAATATAATGTAATTTTTAATAGAGCACTTCGTAGACAGTGCTACGCGGAGGTCTACGAATCGTAGAGGGCACATAAAAATCTGGGAATGATTACAGGCTGGTAATATTTTTTTTAAATATAATAATAATATGGAACAACTTCCACACATGGTCATCTGGTCCCAAACTAGGCTAGAAGCCTGTACTATGGTAACCAAATGACTGTTATACATACTTATATAAGCTTATAACACCCAGACACAGATCAAACAGACATGTTCCAGCACACAAATGTTTGACCTGGCCGGGGATCGAACCCGGGGCCAGCGCAAAGAAAGCAGAGTTACTATCATCTGAGTTAACGAAACTGTTGTCAGCTTACTAATTAAAAATTATTTAGGCTTTTATACTTAGGCTATTACAAGTGGCTAGTATTAGCCTTTTTGTAACACGTATATTAGGTTTCTAGAGCAATACAAGGCGGCGGGTGTGAATGTGTGGGCCATCACTACAACCAACGAGCCAACCGACGGCGTCGTCGGCATTAACTTCATCAACGACCTCGGATGGACCGCGGCTTCTATGGTCAGTTGCATGCTTTACGATGGATCCTGAACTAAAATCATACCCCGGCCGTTATGGTCCCATTCCGGTACGCTCCCGGCCGGGACGCTCCCACATGGAAAAATTTGTTATTCCTTCGAGCAAACACAAACACACAAAGCCGCGCTATATCTATATCTATATCTTCTACACACACTGACACTGCACACATGGAGTTTTGTAGACGTGCAAGAGTGTGCGTGAGGTGATTTCCCATAGAAGAAGGGCTCGTGGAGCTCAATCTCGCTCGCGTGGTGAGGAAGGCCCGATTGGTGAGCGGATGACAGTGTCCATTCTATGCGTAGTATTATTATCTGTTCTGTGCTAAAATACCTCTCAAACCAACAACTCTACTTCATACGCGGTACACTATAATAAAGCACACACGAAGCGAGCAACGCGGCGCTTACTATCCTAGAGCTACGAGAAATTTGACACAATCCTATGAAATAATTACCAAATCGATGTTTTGTATTTCCATGTTCCCTCAGAAAATTATTAACCCATTCTAATAATTTATGTCCTAATTTTTTAAAAGTGAAGTGAACTATGTCCCGGTGATTGTAGTTTTTCTTATAAACTCTCGTTTTTAGGGTTACGTTGGTACTACAAAAGAACCCAAAGGAACCCACTTCACTTTGTTGTCCATCTGTCTGTCCGTCTGTCAAGACACTTTTTAACGGAAAATTTTATTATTACAATTCCTACAGGGGCGTTGGATTGCGAACAATTTGGGTCCTACACTCCGAAACTCTACCTTCAAAGATGTCAAGATAATTGCCGGAGACGATCAAAGGCTCATACTACTTTATTGGATACGAGGTGTAAGTATCATAATAAGTAGGTATTTTTCTTGACGACTCAGTGCCAGGGCCGTTGCTAGGGATGGGCATTGCAGAGTAATGCCCTACCTTAAATACCCAATTTAAATAAAAAACCTTATAATAACATGTATTGAGCCTTGGGTCAAAATAACTAGGTATAGATAATAAATTTACAATAATACAAACTATGTACCTTAAAACAAATGGCATAATTTGTAACACGCAGCGTGGTGCTCGCGCCGTCGTTGTCGATAGGCGTTTTACAATTCTTTTCCCTAGGACGATAATTCGTTCAAGTCTTTTCCACGCTCGCAGCAAGCTACTCGCGCCTTCTTTGTCTACATACAATAACTACTCTGCCGAAGAAAGTGTCTTTTAGTTTGTGAATGAAACATAGACTCACAAATGTCACGACAGTACAATGAAAAACTTGAAAAAAATTATTTTGTTAAATTATTGAGTTATTGTCAAAAGTCGTAGAACAAATGTTGCTATTTATGATGTTGGCTGCCTGTTACTTCGGGATTGCTGGTGTTTTTAAGGTAACCCTGTATTACAACTTGTTACAAAATAGTGTAGTAATACTTAAGGAGGCTTATCTACCCGTCAACGTAAACACTTCTTGCAAAGGAAATGATATTAGCAAAAACAAAATTCGACTTTTAGTCGGGCGTCAGTTTGTCGAGTAGATTTGAAGGGTACCTTTTTTGCTTTATTAATTTGACTCCCACACTGCCGTGTGGGTGGGCCGAAGGGGCTAACACAGAAAAAACATTAGGTATTTATTTTATTTCAACTTCTATAGATGTTATCAGCTGAGCCGGCCGCTCTGCAGTACATCTCAGGAGTCGGCGTGCACTACTATATGGACTTCTTGACGCCGGCTTCACTCCTGAGCACCATCATGGATGCCTGTCCCGGATGCTTCCTGCTCGGTACTGAAGCTTGTGAGGGTACTTATCTATACTAGATTATTTATATTCTAATTATGTATTATTTAATAGTCATCATCATCATCTCATCCACAGGACGTGCACTGCTGAACATAGGCCTCCCCCATAGATTTCTATCCTGTCCGGTTGTAAGCGGCCTGCATCCAACGTGTTCCTTCCGTTCTTATCAGATCGTCTAGTCCACCTTGTGGGTGGACGTCCTACGCTGCGCTTGCCAGTCCGTGGTCTCCATTGGAGAATTTTACAGCCCCATCGGCCATCGGTTCTACGTGCCATGTTCCCTGCCTATTGCCACATCAACTTGCACTGCTTGATATGGACGGAATAATGACGGAATTGACGGAATAATGACAACAACATAAAGACAGCCTTGTTGGTCCAGATGGTAGTAACTCTGCTTTCTGTGCCGCAGGGCTCGGGTTCGATCCCCGGCCAGGTCAAACATTTGTGTGCATGAACATGTTTGTTTGATCAGTGGCTGGGTGTTATAAGCTTATATAAGTATATAATATATCAGTCATCTGGTTACCATAGTACAGACTTCTAGCCTAGTTTGGGACCAGATGACCGTGTGTATGGAAGTTGTCCCATATTATTATTATTATTATATTATTATTAATAATAGAAATAAATTGTCCAATGTAAGACATGTTTTGTTTTCAGGATTTCAACCGTGGGCTCGATCTAAAGTGGTGCTGGGTTCTTGGGACAGGGCGTACAGCTATATCCGGGATATTATCAGTGTAAGTTGCTAGGGTTACTTTCAATTTATTTTTTCTTATCTATCGGCTTTAAACAAAGGACGTGTGACTCGCTTTGACTAGTCGGATATACTTAATGTTGACGCCGAGTCAAATTTCGCATTAAGTGACTGTAGTCGCACTGCACCGCGCGCCTTAAATATAATATATTATACTAAGGTATGAACAGCGGCTTCACCCGCTCGCAATTATGATATATTATGCGAGTTTTATACCAAAACTTTGACGCTCCTTTTTGGACCCCTTAGAATGTGAATTTTCAAAAATCCTTTCTTAGCACACGTCCAGACAACGAAAACAACCTACATTCCAAGTTTCAAGTCTCTATGACCAGTGGTTTGGGCTTTACGTTGCATGTCAGTCATGAGTCATTTAGGAGTTTATAATATATAGTGATTTACATAATATAGTATATCATAATATATTAGGACATGTACTCATGAATTATATTATAAGAACATGTCGTATTACACGGGACCAATAACATACCGGTGAAATTTGGGTATGCCTAATGTGGGACTGAGTCCTGGGTACACCTCTGCCTACCCCTTCGGGAGAAAGGCGTGTTTGTATGTTATGTTTACATGTCGTATCCTCGTAATTTGTTTTGTACTCTAAATTCAGGATGCGTGCTGGTGTAGGCATTTCAAAACTGTTTTAATAACGCCGGAGAGAAAAATATCTCGGGTTTCGATTTTCATGGGATTACATTTTACGCGAAACATTATAAAGCCCAAATCAATTTCAAAATAGAGATTTTTTTTCACCTGGGTGAATAAAGCTGAACGCACACCTATTCGAGTCGAAAGCGAAGAACAAAACGAATTATAGAATTCTTTACAAGAAATCCTATGAAACCTCGCCCACTTAGCCGATGCGAACGATTCGACGTGGACAAGTGTACGAGTTTTCATAGGATTCTATAGGTGTTAATTAATAATTCTAAAATTCGACATTTCGTTCGGCGGGCTCGGCGCGTTTGACTCGGATAGATGTGCGTCCACCTTAAACCGATTCAAGAGAGAAAGATTTAGGCGTGGGCTTTAATAATTAGTTAAGGACGTCATTTAAGGCAGTGTAAAAAGCTCCAAAATGTTATTGTTGCAATATCAATGATGTAATGAAATGAAATGAAATTATTTATTTGCAGCAGACATGGTAAAGATTAGATAACACATTTATAATTAGGTACTGCATGTTTGACAAGCTCTCTGGCATACAAAAATTTAAATAAGTCCATTGATTTATTGAATTAATTACCAATATATCATAGTATTATTATTATTAGCTAAACCTTATTATACGACTGCCTCGGTGGCGTAGAGGGCGCATGCTCGACTGCCAATCAAGAAGTCCCGGGTTCGGTCCCCAGGTCAGGCAAAAGTGTTAAATATTGGATTTTTCCATTAGGAATTATCTCAATAACTGCCTGGAGTCTGGAACTGTGCCCGGTAGATGGCAATAGGCTCGCCCCCTATTACATGGGACCAATAACATACTGGCGAAATGTGGGTGTATCTACTATGGGACTGAGTCCTGGGTACACCTCTGCTTACCCCTTCGGGAAAAAGGCGTGAATGTATGTTAAGTTATGTCTTATTATTCGAACACCACTACTGATTCTGTTCACTGTGCTGTAGGATCTGAATCACAACGCAGTGGGTTGGATAGACTGGAACTTATGCCTCAACGCGACCGGTGGTCCGAACTGGTTGCGGAACTTCGTGGACTCTCCCATCATAGTGTTGCCAGAGAAGCAACAGTTCTACAAGCAACCAATGTTCTACGCGCTCGGCCACTTCTCTAAGTTCATACCGCGCGGCTCGCGCAGGATCCTTGTGGAGGGGTATAAGTCGATTGAACACGTTGCGTTTGTCACGCCGAGGAAGACTGTCGTTGTCGTGCTTTATAATAAGTGAGTATCTTTTATGGCCTTTTTTTAAATTAATTTATGATTCTTCACCGATAGCCACATTATTTCATGCTTAAAATAACATTTCCAATGAACAATCATTATAGGCGAACACCTCATGCTTCATTATAAAATATTCTGGCTTATTCCGTTTCTTCAAAATACAATTCCTGTCACTTCCAAATTTTATTAGTAGGTATAACTTTAATTCGCCTCAAATCTTAAATCGAAATCAGGTACTGTTAATATTTAATAAGGAACTTTAACAGCTGAGTTTCACCAACTAACTTTATCATTAACTAAGGTTTAGCCGACTCTCATTTCTCTGATTAGATCAATACGTGTTGCACCATTTTGGTTACTGGTGAAATGATGTCAAATTTTTATCGAACAACGCGTGGGTTATACTGGTATAACTAGAGTTATGAGTGTATGAGGGTCGGTTAAACTTTAGATAATGTTAAAGTTAGCTGGTGCGCTTAGAGCGTACGTGGCCTTTTGGGAATTTGACACAATCCTTTTAAAAAATTACCAAATAGATGTTCGTATTCCCCTGTTTGCCTGACTGCCTCGGTGGCGTAGAGGGCGCATGCTCGACTGCCAATCAAGAGGTCCCGGGTTCGATCCCCAGGTCAGGCAGTGTTAAAAATTGGATTTTTCCATTAGGAATTATCACAATAACTGCCTGGAGTCTGGAACTGTGCCCGGTAGATGGCAATAAGCTCGCCCCCTATTACATGGGACCAATAACATACTGGCGAAATGTGGGTGTATCTGTTATAGGACTGAGTCCTGGATACCCCTCTGCCTACCCCTTCGGGAAAAAGGCGTGAATGTATGTATGTTATGTATTCCCCTGTTTCCTCCGCATGTTGTTCTATAAATTTATTTAATGATATTTTTATAGTGAAGTAAACTATGTCCTTGTTATATAGTTTTTCTTATAAACTCAGTTTTCTTGGTGAACTTGTAAAAATCTCAGTTTTACTCACGTGATTAGATGCTCACTACAAAATAACTTTTTTTTTGTTTATTTTATTTTATTATTTTATTTTCTTCTATAAACTCTTTTAAGATTTTATAGAATATAAACATAGAGAATAGGAATATTGTTTATTTAATCTTTAAAACATCAGGTTGTAAATGTATCAAATAGGTTTTCCATATTCTGAGGAAACAGGGGAATACAAAACATTGATTTAATCAATTTTCCATAGGATTGTGTCAAACTGCTAGGTCGGGTTTCCTATTAAATTTAAAGTATTTTAAGTATATTTTATTGTCTAGTGACTGTTTCTGAATGGATTAAAATTAACATTAGAGTACCTAGCCCTGAACCCCTTGCAGAGGAGGCCTATTTTAAGCAGTAGACGTCTGTGGACTTTATTTGAGATGATGATCATGATGATGAGGACAAATTAAAAAGAAAACATTTGGGTCGAATATGGCATATATCTATTAAAGTCTTTAGGCCGTTTCTAAGTCCTTCGGGCGATCAGAATTTTGTATCACCACGACATATTTCACACTGGGGACTTCCTGCTCGTTAACAACTCGTCGATTAGGAAAAACTTGTCACGTTCTTTCACAGTTGACGAACACTGGCTTGTATGAACATAATAATAGATTTTTGATCAATTCCCTGTGTTTTTAATTTATTTTTCTGATATTTCAGAGGCGCATCTACAACTGTGAACATCAAGTTGGGACTGGTAACGGCCTCGGTGCAAATTGATAAGGACTCCGTGGTCACTGTAGAAATACCATACGAAAAACAAGTGCCATAGATTATATATTCATAATAGAACAACTTTCTAGCTACTTTCTATCTATAGGTATAGAAGTTGCAATTATAAAATGTCTATGTTATAATGACTAGGTTAAAATTATATTTTACGATTAATGTGTAACAATCGTGTTAAGTGCCATAATTGTCTACTTAGATACTTTATCTCATAGTAAGAACAATCGAACTAACTATTTACTTACTACAATGAATAAAAAATAGTACTTGTCTTTATTAATTTTTTTATATATAATCAACAGTACAATAAAGTACATTTTTAAAGCCATTCCAAGGTGAACAAAGGATCCAAATTGTTAGAATTGATTCATAACAAACCACTTTGTTCACCTGTGTGAAGTCACCCAAGTGAACAAAGTGGAATATACAATCTCTGTGTGTATATAAAGTAGGTTATACCCATTGGCTACCTATTATAGATTTAATCTAGTATAAATATTTATTTATAAGGATATCAATAAAAATACCAAGTAATTAATCTATCTTCTTTCTATGCTTAATTATTACGTAAGCCTAATACCAATCATAAAATATTGCAGCAAACTGCTTCGTCATTAGTATTCATACTTTACTTACATAATAAACCTGTATATATAATATAAAAATAATGACTTTAAATCATAAATAATCTACGCTAGACGCTACGGGAAGTTGTTGTTAGCTGAGCATGCGTCACAAATAAAACAAGATGATTCTTAAACGAACCGACAGGGGTGACCAGTCGCGAGCTAGTTCTAATAAACATCGATTTGATGTTATTATTCTATACTTGTTTTACATACATACATTCACGCCTTTTTCCCGAAGGGGTAGGCAGAGGTGTACCCAGGACCCAGTCCCATAGAAGATACACCCACATTTCGCCTATTGCCATCTACCGGGCACAGTTCCAGACTCCAGGCAGTTATTGAGATAATTCCTAATGGAAAAATCAAATATTTAACACTGCCTGACCTGGGGATCGAACCCGGGACCTCTTGATTGGCAGTCGAGCATGCGCCCTCTACGCCACAGAGGCATACTTGTTTTATTAGGCGTATATGCTTAATCATTAACAAGGAATTATTTTATTTATGATACTGAGTGACAAGACGAGCAAATCAGATGCCTAATAATGGTAAGCATCATGATTGCCCATATCAGATAGTGCCACTCTGTGCCACTCTGTGTGTTTGTTCACCTGGATGAATTCATCTTTCTTGCATGCTTTCTAGCTTTTGGTAAATCTACACGTTAAAAAATCGCAATAGGCCTAAAGTAAAAACATTACTGTAACAAAAGACGTTTTGATGACACTTAACAACTTAACTTTAAGGCTGTGAACTTTACACTATCTCTTATGACTTATAAGTTTGCGTGAATATGAATCATCAATCCATTCTTGTGATAGTCTCTCGCTGTTGGTTTAAACTGGTAGCCCTACATTCTGCGATGAGTCACGCTGCTGGGGTAATAGGATTAAAGACCGAGAGCCCAGCTTTGCCAGACCTATGTTATTTCACCTGGATAAATCGTATTCTGGTGGAAGGCGGGTTCTAATATTTAAACCTTACTCTAGAAGTGAGTCAATTTTCTGATATCAAACTGTAATCTGTAAAGGTGTAAAAATCGTGCGAAATTATGTTAATTTCCGATGGCTGATATTAACATATTTTATTAGGATGTAGGGCATGCTCTCTACAGTATACTTATATTCAGCATTTCCAGGGGGGGGGTCTCTGTTGCCTTGTGAGCCTGTCTGTTGAGTTAGCCTGAATTTGAATCATCAGTCTCCTTATTATATTCTTCGACAGTCTCTATCTGTTAGTTTAAACTGGTCGCCCTACATTCTGGCATGAGTCAGCCTGACGCTGTCGCAGTAATAGGCTTATCTCTGAATAGGAGGAACCAGTTGTTTTGATTTACTAATGCGACTCAATTCTCTGGAGCTGGTTATTGGATGAGTGACCAATGGCTATGGTCAGAATGAGCGGAATATTTATTATTAGATCGCTTCAGAGGTCACTCCTATAAGTATAACGGATAAGTGGATATGGAGAATAAATGGATGAGATTAGATAGTTGGCTAAAATCCTACTAAGTCCTACTAATAATATAAATGCGAAAGTTTGTGAGTATGGATGGATGGATGGATGTTTGTTACTCTTTCACGCCAAAACTATTGAACTGATTGGGCTGAAATTCGGTATATAGATAGTTTAGACCCTGAAATGACATGAAAACTACTTTTTATCCCGATATTCCCACGGGAACGAAGACTACGCAGGTGAAACCGCGGGGCACAACAAGTATATTATAGTAAATAGGTAGGCATACAGTCGCGTGCTCTGATATGTAAACATGGCCAAATTTTTACATGGCTAAATATAAATAGGCTACCTTTGTCAACATGGGGTGTAGGTACACTCAACATGAGGTTTACCTCAGATCATACAAACAATTGTGTGATATGATGATGTCGAATTAGCTGGGATTGGTTTTAGAATAGTGCCCCACCCCTTCTACGCGTGGTTGCCGTAAGAGCCGACTAAGGGTTAACAGATCTAGAGAACGAGCAAAAAACCATCGAACTGGGCTCAACAACCCTCAACCCGCCTGCCAAGCGTGTCGAGTATTGGCAAACCCCGCCTTTATAGGGGAGGCCTATGTTCAGTAGTGGATTAGGTACCAGCGGCTGAGATGATGATGATGAAACATGGTCAAATTTTTACTGCATTGGTACTGCATTGGTGCACACTGATACTTTCAGTATCAGTGTGCACACGACTTTACACATCGCCAATTATGTCACGTGCCATGTAATAAGGGGCAAGCCTATTGTCATCGGACACAGTTCCAGACTCCAGCCTATCATTGACCTGATTTGGAAATCTAACCCAGGACCACATGATCTGCAGCGTTTGCGACCACTAAGCAACCGAAGCAGCTAGGCAAAACACAATAGTAAGAGGTAATGAGTCATTACTAGCCAAACATCCTTATAAGCAGGTAGGTCTAGGTACCTAATCCAATTAAGTTGAAGCCAAATAACATTTTAAAATAGTACCTATTGCTACGAACAATTCAACTTGGGGTTACAAACAACCAATTCCAAGAAGCTGCCAGCTCACCGTATACTACATAAAGTATAATATAACATATAACCCACAGTATTCTCGTCTCATATTCTTTAGATACCTATATCATCAATCATCCATCCATTCATTCAGTCAGTGGATCGCAGGCTAGTGTAGCGAGCACACGTGCGTTGAGCAAAATGTACAGCTTGTTTGTTTTGGGAGTGTTGGGGCTGTGTGGAGGGGCCCTAGGACATACCTACCATCTGGGAGCATGTCCTCAACCTGAAGCCATGCCTGGCTTCGAGATGAACAAGGTTAGTTGTTTTTAGTTAATTTTTACCTTGTTACTGCATCGCATCCCAGTGTCCTGTTTATATCATTCATCATGTTATTGTTATTGGTAGGTTGATAAACGCAGGTCACTTACCTAAGTAATTTATCAAATCCTAAACTAACCACATTACCCAATCCTAAACCTATTAAATAGCTAATAAGTATTGATTTAAAGAAAAGGGGAGATGAGGTACTGGCTTCTCGAAAATGGAAAGCTCAAATTAGGTCCCATTTGGTCCATATACGTCAATAAAGTGGGGTCGTCTAGCGACTAATATTGTTGTCTTTTTCGCACTGTGGTCTTAGGGACGTCTTTTTTATCTTTGTTGTTCATTATATTGCACTGTGCAAACTTCACACTGAGCAAATTGCATGTTGAGTCAGCGCTGGGACAACGTACCATATTATGATCTCCCCTTTTCTTGAAGTCATAAGTTATTTTTTTAGGATCAATATTTCGAGCTAATTATTTTTATTAAGATCAAAGTACTTACCTACCTACCTATTTAGGAAATTCATCAAATAAATGTACCTACCTATAAAAGAGTTCTGAAGGTTTCTACATTACCTACATATTGTTAAAGGTAATTTTTTAATTTATTTAGAATTTTTATTCCGGCAGAAAATCCGGAAATCTGGCAGAAAATTAATGTGCTACGCATAATTGTTGAAACCAGTTTTTATAAAACACTTTTTTACCCAATCCACTATAATTAACAAATAGTTAATTAATTATAATAGATTGTATAATACTAAAGTTAAAACAAAGAAAAGCATGGTTGCCACGAAGAGATCGCTCTGATCGATTAGGCCACCAGTTGTAGCTAATTTCTTTCTAGTTTTAAGTTTTTCTTCTTTGTTATTTTCTGTTATATTGTGGTAACAATGAATAGTTTTCATTCATTAATTCATTCAAAAGAGTTTCAACTATCGAGTCTTGACCCCAGACGTTATGTCTTGACATCTTTATTGATAACGACATGACGAATACATCATAATATTGATAAAATTAGCAATATATAGGTAGGTATGTACGGTTCAGCCTTCAGATCATACAATTGATCTGTGGTTCAGCCAAACAGGATCGTTATTGTTGTCAACAACGAGCTGATTATAAACAGTCACATAATGATATAACCTCCTGGAGCCCCTTACTTGTGCTTATCATCATTATTATCTTAGCCGTAGGACGTCCAATGTTCACGGCCTACCTCATATTTCCATCTAATTTTTTTTTAATATGGACAACTTCCACTCACGGTCATCTGGTCCCAAACTAGGCTAGAAGACTGTACTATGGTAACCAGATGACTACGATATAGGTACATACTTATATATGCTTAGAACACCCAGACACAGATCAAACAGACATGTTTATGCACACAAATGTTTGACCTGGCCGGAGATCGAACCCGGGCCCTGCGGGACAGAGAGAGGCAGAGTTACTACCATCTGAGCCAACGAGGCTGTCAGTTCGGTTGTTTATAAGCGGCATTCATCCAGCGTACTTGCGATAATAAATAACTACAAAATCCTAATAGGTATTTAGGTATAAAAATCAAAGTTCTGACTGAATGACATATTCACTCATCAACGCCTTACCCTTGGACCTAAAAGCTGAAATTTTGCTTGAAGTTTTTTATTAGTGTGTAGAGAAGATTAAGACGACGAATTGAAAATATTGGCGGTAGGGATCTCAATATTTCTCAGCAACTACAAAACATTTGGAACTAATGTTTATGTTTTTACATTTACCATGATATTGACATCATTTTGGTAATTGGTTTACATGATTGGTTTACTTTTACAGCAGAGAAAAAAATATCAAAAACTGCTCTATAAAAATAGAGATTCTCATTCTACAGGGAAATGAGACTGATTTATGCCCGTAAATTTTTTATATAGATTAATCTATGCACAGACTTCAATCTGTTAATTTAATTTTATTAAATTAGCAATAGTTTTTATTTTATTCGAGAAATACTGTTTTGGCGTAATATACAGGACTGTGTAACACTGCGTCACCTTAAGGCGCTGTCCAAAGGAAATTCGCTCTCTCGCTCACACGTACCCACATTTTTCAAGATATAAAAAATACTACATGTTATTACGTAAAATAAAAACAACTATAGGTTCTAGAAAATAAAAAGATTCAGCAAAAAATCCAATTTAATCTAAACAAGTTTAAAGATCGCTCGTAGACTGCCTCGGTGGCATAGAGGGCGCATGCTCGACTGCCAATCAAGAGGTCCCGGGTTCGATCCCCAGGTCAGGCAGTGTTAAATATTGGATTTTTCCATCAGGAATTATCTCAATAACTGCCTGGAGTCTGGAACTGTGCCCGGTGGATGGCAATAGGCTCGCCCCCTATTACATGGGACCTATAACATACTGGCTAAGTGTGGGTGTATCTATTATGGGACTGAGTCCTGGGTACACCTCTGCCTACCCTTTCGGGAAAAAGGCGTGAATGTATGTTATGTTAAGTTTAAAGATCAACATATTGAAAAATTATCATTATTTATACAAAACACTGCTACACAAAAGGCCTTTGTTTTACGTGAACAATGATACGATTTTTTTATTTATTTATAAATAACGATAAAAGTGAAAACGATCGATCACTTTATAGTTCATTAACCTTCCATGACTTACTTTGCTTTTAAGTTCACAAATAATACGGGTAAGTAGCAAGTAATAAACCAGCACAAAATTAAATCAATTTCATCGAAAAGTGGTAAGATGGTACGCGGGCGAATTTTCAGGGTGCAAATTACCTTTATAAACTCTGGTATCTGGTATGACTGTAAGATTTCAGCGATTTGAAGTACATCATTAGATATAGTTGACAGCCTCGTTGACTCAGGTGGTAGTGACTCTGCTTTCTGTGCCGCAGGCCCGGATTCGATCCCGGCCAGATCGAACATTTGATCTGTGTTATAAGTATATATATATATATATATCAGTCATCTGGTTACCATAGCTTCTAGTCTAGTTTGGGACCAGAGGACCGTGTGTGGAAGTTGTCCCATATTATCTTTTATTATTACTTATTATTTATAGTGCGAATCTAAATTCGCACTATAGTGTTTCATAGTAGTGACCGCAGTACAGTTCCGTTGCACTAGCTTTATTCGCACATCCATTTATTGTCGCGATCAGCTAGTACACTGCTCTTTTTTTGTATTTGTTCGTGTGTCATTATATCTATTATTTCTGTTTCCAGTTCCTCGGCATTTGGTATGTGATCCAGAAGACATCGACAGCATCTCATTGCATCACGTACAACTTCACCCAGCTCTCGACCCCGGGACAGTATCAGATCGAACAAGTTTCTCAGCACTTCATCCTCGGACTGACGCCTCTTAAACATGAATATAAGTAAATATCTCTGGGGTTTGCTCTCTTTCTCTCAGCCTATTTGATATACTAGATAAGGAAACGTAGGCGTGCCCAGAGGCTACACCTTCCTCTCGACCTCACTGGCTGGGTCCGTGCGGAGCCAGTTTGCTTGCAGGAGACTGCCACTTACTTCAGGTTGTACCCTACTCGCACCTGGCGTAGTCCCCATTCCGGGTTTGTTCGAGTTTTCCTGCTCTAAATAGATAACGGATCAACGCTGATTGCCTATCTCCCCGTCTAGGACCAAAGCCTAAGCTAATCTACATACTCGTACTTACCGAATTTCAGCCCAATCAGTAAACTAATAAATAGCTTTTTTTGTTTGAAAGATGACGTGATCTTAGGCCTAGCGCACACTGCCTTGTGTTAACAATACGTGCGTTTATTTTACCGTACGGCCTTTGAGGCTTTATTTTGCAGCAATGCGCGCACTTCTGTGACACTCCATACTTCACGGAATATACCTAATACCTACTGAAGAAGTTTGCGCTAGGCCTTAGATATGTCTCATGTAATTCTGTTCGGCTGTTTGAAATAAGCAGCTCTTATATAGTGGCTGAAGGGATATGAGCAACTTTCAGTACCTAGTTCGATCGATTCAAAATTTGGAGTCCTGTCACTAAAACAATATTGCAACGATTTGGTAGCCTTGACCTGATGCTGCAGCATCAGCTTCAGATAGGCCAGTAGTCAAATACCTATATTGTGATTGTGTTCATTGAAATCATCTCAATGAATATGTTACAGATAGATAGGTGAACTGGGTCTAATTATAGAGCAGGAAAAAGAAGAGGGAGGGGTTCTTTAATTTTCTTATCTTATTCACGATTTATTATCTCTTATAAATAATATGTTTTTAGATACACTGGAGTTTTAACTGTGCCGAATACTTTTGCTCCGGCTGCAATGATTGTGAAGTTTCCTCTAAGTAAGTGCTTTATGTTATAATAATATTATTGTTAGTATAATTATTCCCTTTTCACATTTTAAGGATACGCTACCCATTACGAATTTGACACAGTCCTATAAAAAATTACCAAATCGGTGTTTCGTATTCCTCTGTTTCCTTCGAATATAATTTACCCATTCGATAAAGTATCCTGATAGAGGAAGAATGTGATTCAAGTGATAGAAGCGAAAGTCGCGTGTGGGTCGTAGCAAGCAGAGAAAAATAGTTTCTGCCTATCCCAACGGGAAGAAGGCGTGACTATGAATGTTTCCATGGCTCTGGTATGTCCAGAGTAACCATCTAACAGCATTATCAACGTTCCTCGCAGGCGTCGCCGGCACCGCTTCTTACACGGTTGTAGCTACAGACTACTCGACGTACGCAGCCGTGTTCACTTGCCAGAAGCTAGCGTTCGCTCACAGACGCTCCGCTACTATACTCTCACGGTCGCAGAACTTGGATAAACTTTATGTTGACAAGGTAAGCAAGAGCCGATATGAGCTTTCTTACCTACTGTGAAATTTTATTACCTACACCTTTAGACTTTTGGGATTTCTGTAATTCCTTGGGTGATTTAACAGAGCTAATGATCTCTCTATCGAGTTGGTTACACAAAACCGGGTGATGTGGAGGAGAAATAGCCGGAAACCAGTACGTGACAACTAATTAATGCTGGAGAGAAGAAGACGTAGGTACTTTACTAGACTTGTTTTTGATATTGTATATGGTCTTCTTCTTCGTCGTTGTACCTACTGCTGAGGATCGCGACCACATGTGATTTTCCTCCATCGTGTTCGATCCGGCATGGACCATGTGGTCCATTGCCACCAACCACCTTCGTGACACGTCCGACCATAGGCCTGTGTTCTGCCCATGGCGCGCTTGCCTTCTATGCGTCCCAATATTATGTTTTTCTCTAATCCATATCTGGGAGACCGCATGATGCGTCCAAAGAAGCTCAGAACACGTTCCCGGCTGAAGGCATTTAGTTTCTTTTGGATCATTAGCTCCGTTAAAATGGACGCATTTGTTCTCATGGCAGTCCGTGGTATTAGGAGCATCTACCGCCCTTACCCACATTTCAAAGGCTTCTTATATCGGATAAAGGATCTTACTCGTATATCGGCAGTGGTTTTAGAGCACTTGGATTATCATAAGCCGGCATTTCAGCCCTACGGGTTTTCGAAGCGTTTAGGTACTGTAGGTATATAGCTGTATTGTTATTTTCTCATATTCAAAAATAATTTTATATAAATAATGCTTCAATATAAATATTGCTTCTGTGACAACACGTCAGAATGGTGGCAAATTAAACGATTCAAACACATTTCACATATTATTTATTCACAATCTCAAAATTCACTGACATTAAATAAAATAATAAAACACACCAACCTTAGTCTAGTCACGACAGCGGCTCGTCCTTAAGTGTCGTTCGTCAGGATGGCTGACCGGAGTGAAGTCATCCGACCTCGAATGACAACTACTTCATGTTGACTTTGACATTTTATTAAAGCAAAAATGATTTTGACAGTTGACGTTTTAGATGTAAGCCAAATCTCGAATGTCAGCATCTGCATGTTGACTTTGACATATTGAAGTAAAAATATTTTGAGAGTCGAGTTTTAAACAGAATGGTTTGTAAATTATATAGATGTGATATAGAAAAGGTATAATCGCGTAACAGTCGGCCATCCTATCAGAACGAGTCTCTTCGTTCTATTGATAATAATGTATTATGCCCTTTTTTATAATATACATAAATCTTATTCTTCTTGTTCAATATAACAAATCAAATATATAATAATTTATAAAATATAGATCCATATCAGGCAAAACAAATCAGAATAGAACAGTTAATTTTTTGATTACATTTTCTTATGAGTAACATCATTAAATAATTTTAGTCTCTAACTGTAGTACTCCTATAATATAGCTGTACGGTGCGAGAGTTACATTCTCCCGCCCCACACAATTGCGATGTCTTGGACCACTCGTGGGCGGCGAGTTCACACGCCAATCTTGCCCTGATCGAAGACACCCTCACTCCTATTCTATAGCTGTGCGGTGCGAGAGCTACTTCCTTCACTCTTGCTCAGCACAACTGCGATGCTTCAGACCACTCATGGGCGGCGAGTTCATACGCCACTCTTGCCCGGTCCGAAGACACCCTCACTCCTATTCTATAGCTGCGCGGTGCGAGAGCTACTTCCTTCACTCTTGTTCAGCGCAACTGCGATGCTTCAGACCACTCATGGGCGGCGAGTTCATACGCCACTCTTGCCCGGTCCGAAGACACCCTCACTGCATTACACTATTTTATTTCTATTTAATATCATTAGTCTAGTAAATCAGAGCTATTTCGCTATCTGTAATCATTATGTACCGAATCACAGGCATATAATATATTAATGTATCATTAGAAGTATTTACAATATTAGTCAGTTATCGCTTTCGTCATTGTCATCTTCACTTGAGGAGCAAGCAGCAGCGCTGAAGCTAAGCCAAGGAAATATTTTATCTATCGCAACGACCGTCTCGTATCTCGCCCCCTTTCTAGTAAGAGGCGTGTCCTCTATGAGGAATCTATCGTTTGGCAAAATCTTCTTAATCCGGTAGGGTCCCTTGCATTTAGCTTCCAACTTTTTAGACTGACCCGGCCCTGTCACTATAGCTCTTGCTATTCTTACTAAATCACCCTCAACATATGTTTTACCCTCCTTTCTTCGTTTATCATATCGCGTTTTCATTGTCTCTTGGTTTCGTCTGATCTTTTCACTAGCGTCAGTCCTTATATCTTCTATTGTCTCCCCCTCTATAACTATGTCGTCAGCTACGTCATTCAATAAACCTTGAGCTGGGTTGGCTACATTCCTGCCGAGTAATAACTCGGTAGGCGTTCTCTTTGTTACCTCATGGATAGTGGTGTTTATCCCTAATTGGACCTCGGGAAGAAGTTCGTCCCAGGTATTTTTATTTTTGCCGTGAACCATGGAACCAAGTGATGCTAGTATAGTACGGTTATACCGCTCCACTTGTCCATTTGCGCGCGGTGTAGCGACCGCGTTGAGGATATGCTTTGCACCAATCGATCGCATAAAAGTCTTAAACTTTTTACTGGTGAAGCTTGTTCCTCTATCGGTGATTAAGCGCGTCGGTGAGCCAAAATAGCTAAAAATGGTCCTGAATGCTTTTATGCTTTCTTTAGTTTTCGTACTTCGTACAGGTGTTAGACATACATATTTAGTGAATGCGTCAACAATCACTAGTATGTATGTGCATCCTCGTTTACTCCGCGGAAATGGCCCCAAATGGTCAGCGTGCAATGTATGAAACGGGATTTCGACTTTTGGGATAGGGTGAAGTAGTCCCTCCTTCGCTCCCGCTGGTAGTTTGTGATGTGCGCACTCAAGACACGCAGCTACGTATTTTTTTATGAACTTGCGCATTTTCGGAAACCAAAATTGGGTTCGAACCCGTTCTAGCGTTTTCTCGAACCCAAAATGACCTACGTCATCGTGGTTGGCTTTTAGGAGTTGCCATCGTACACTTTTGGGCACGAGCCATCTAGTGGTACCATCTTGTAAAGTCCGAAATACTCGGCCGTTCTTGATGGTGTACTCTTTATGAATACTAGCAATCTTCAGCGTCTCCGGATCTTCTATAATTTCCTTGATGCGTTTGATTTCTTCGTCTGAAGATTGCACAGTGGATATCCAGTCTTCTGCAGTGACTGTCAGTATATCTAGTGTATGTATTTGTTCTGGCTCTACTGAAACGGGTCCTCTACTAAGAGCATCCACATGGGACATCCTTTCGCCCGGGCGGTATTCGATCTCACAGTCAAACTCCAAAAATTGTATCCACCACCTGGAAATACGGGGAATGAGATCCCTCTTGGTAAAGGTGGAGCGGAGAGCGTTGCAGTCCGTCACTATAGTAAACTTTATCCCGATAAGGTACGAACGGAACTTGTTTAACGCACAGATGACGGCGAGAGTTTCGAGCTCGAACGAATGAAGTTTCATCTCATCGGCTTGAGTCTGACGACTAAAGTAAGCGACGGGCCGCCAGGGATCAGATCCTTTCCTCTGCAGTAAAATACCCGCTAGTCCAAACTTACTAGCATCGGTGTGGAGTTGGGTCTCTGCACTGTGATCGTAAAGTGCTAAAATGGGTCTCTCCGAGAGCAGCTTTTTGATGGTCTCAAAAGATTTAGTTTCCGTGTCACCCCACTGCCAAGGTATATCTTTCTTCAAGAGGTTTGTTAGGGGTCTTACTATCAGTGCAAACCCTTTTACAAATCTCCTGAAGAAACTGGCGAGTCCGAGGAACCTCCTTACCTCGTGCTGATTTTGTGGAGTAGGAAACTTGACTACGGCCTCAGTTTTCGTGTTCCCAGGCTTAACTCCATCGCTGTCTATCTCGAACCCAAGAAAATCAATTTTCTCCTGGAAGAAGCGGCACTTCTCCATTTTCAGAGTTAACCCAGCTTCACGTAGGAGACCAAGTACCTCTTCCAGTCGCTCAAGGCCCTCTTCGAATGTTTTGGATGGAATCAAAATATCATCCATGTATATGACGACATACCCAACTTTGGCCTTACTTAGGACTTTGTGAATCGCCCTCTGGAAAACGGCTGGAGCGTTGGCTAGTCCGAAAGGTACGCGATTGTATTCGAACTGCCCATCGGGCGTGACAAAGGCGGTTTTTTCTCGAGACTGTTCAGATATGGCTATCTGATGGTACCCAGAGGCTAGATCTAAGGATGTGAATAACGATTGACCCGAGAGTTGATCCAACAGATCGTCAATTCTTGGCAGAGGGTAGTGATCCCTTTTTGTGCGGCTATTCAATGCGCGATAATCCACACATAGGCGCTTCTCCCCAGATTTCTTTTTAACGAGTACAATCGGACTCGCATATGGGGAGTTTGACTCTCGTACAATGCCATGATCGACCATATCATCTACCATACTCTGAACAAGTTTGCGTTCAGAGTATGCCATACGATACGGCCTATAAACCACGGGAGAGGAGTCTTTGAGGTGGATTTCCATCTCCGTTACACTTGTAAATCCCAGATCATGCATGCCTGTGGAAAAGCAGTCCTTGTATTGGTCAAGTAAGTCGTAGCATTTGCGTTTTTGTTCCTCGGGCAATTGTTGGCCGCAGTTGGGAACAACTGGTGTTTGTATATCAGTAGCGTTTGTTACTTCCATTATACGTTTACTAGATCCTATAAACTGGGCTCGAGTAATAAGGGTGTTACTCTTAAGCAGCACGGGGTTTGTACAAACATTCTGAATTAACAGGTAACAGCGGGTACCCTGGATTTGATACTCCCCCGGCAAAAGGTAATATTCTTGACCTACGTTGCCTCTTACGGAACCATTGACGTAGATAGATCCATTACATGCAATATTGGAGTCGACGGCGACTGCCTTCATCTCTCCTACGTCAATAGAAATATCACTGACTACACGTAACTGTAATTTTAAATCATGTCTATGGTCTGCCCGTTCGAATTTTAAATCGGTAGGGGTTTTAGTTATTTGAAGTGTCGGTCTCTCCGTGAACGTATGTCCTAGCAGTAAGTTGCAGTTTAGTAGGTGATCATCTACTATGAGCACTTCGACGTCTTTTTCGCGAATCCCCTGCACATCAATATCAGTTGTCGTGCGGCCTAGGGGCAAGTATGGGACATTACCTAGTCCTCTCAAGTACGGCCCGTTTACCTGTTCCCACCTTAGTCCTAACTTTTGTGCAACGCTTTCACGAATCAGCGTAGCTTCACTGCCTAAGTCTACCTGACATACTGTTGTAACACCATTCAAAATTATGGTAAGTTTATATTTATCATTTGTGTTTTCACAGGGTTCAGATGTCGAGATTTCTAAAACGTTTTTATCCCTGGTTGCGTTTTCGTTTTTCGCTTTTGGACAATTTGCCGAGTCATGGCCTATGTAATTACAAAGGGTGCACTTAACTATTGGTTTTGGGCACCTGAAGCTAGGGTGTCCTATGCTCTGACAATTAAAACACTTGATTGGCCCCTTAGAGTTATTGTTTTTGGGATTATTATCATAAGCCTTGGTTAGATTGTTGCCTATTAATGTATTATTCTGCCGCCTATCCCGATTTGTATCCCTATTATTGTCTACTGGTCGGTTTTGCGATTTGATGGTTTTAAAGAATTCTAATACATCCTCGGGCTTATCAAACTTAGCTGCTTGAGCGCCTACGCGAACTCCTCTATCGTCAATTCCGTAGAGTAGACAATCTACTGCTTGCTTCCCAAATATCTTACATCGATTTAAAAGGTTTATTTTAGCGAAGTAATATAGTTCGAAAGATTCTCCAGGGCGTGCCCGTCTATTAAGCATTTCTGTTAATAATTCTGCGTAGTTTTCAGTCGCTGGAAACGATTCCCTTAACATTGCTTTCCATTCTAACCAGGTATGCTTAATGGACGGCAGGCCCTGGTACCAGGTCTTAGCGAGTCCCGTGAGTTTAGGCAGGGCATAGTGAACCGTTTGCTTTTCGCTCCAATTGTAAATTTCAGTACATTCATCGACCTTGTCGAGCCAATTATTGATCGTCTGTTCTTTCAACAT
The DNA here is from genome assembly GCA_947063395.1 of Hemistola chrysoprasaria. Taxonomy (NCBI): domain Eukaryota; kingdom Metazoa; phylum Arthropoda; class Insecta; order Lepidoptera; family Geometridae; genus Hemistola; species Hemistola chrysoprasaria. Next base: position 9,642,190 of record OX346729.1, read on the forward strand.
TGGATCGAACTCCGGAATCACATTGTTAAAAGCTGAGCTAGAAAACGATTCACGATCCCCTGCCCTTGCTTTAAATACATTTAAAAATTCCTCAAATAAATCTACTGTTGCCTTAGATCTCTTCGGGATAGGTTCATTGTCGTCAGTATCAGGTAGATGTCGTTTAGTTGGTGTAGTCAACGAGTGGTTGCGTGGACTACGTTGACGACGCGCGGTTGGTGTAACAGATCTATGGTGCGTTCTACTGCGCTCCTTTAATCGCTCACGTTCTCTACGTACCTCGCTCTCAAGTAACTTGAGTCTCTCTCTCTCCATCGATAGCTTACGTTCCCGCTGTTGCAGCGACCGTGCGCTGCTAGGGCTTCTGCTCCTTCGACGGCTGCCGCGAAGTTTTCTTGCCTGGCTCCGACTTTGCGTCCGTTGCTCTCGCGGTGTATCATCATCGTAACGTATGCGGCTCTGGCTGCGTCGTGAGCTCTCTCGTCGGTCACTCATTCTCTGAAACTCATAGATTTTATGTAAATGTATATTCACTGGCAAAGCAATTGGTCAAAGTTACATGTACCTAAATGAAAACTATGTGCATATATCATAATAAAGCACACAAGATACGTATCATCACCAAACACACAGGAGAGAGAAAAGGAAGGAAGAAAAAAAAATACACTAAATGCGGGTATGTATAAATAATTGCTTGAAGAAAATATTTGTAAAATCCTTTTGCATCTTATAAATTGAATGTACAAATAATCATTTGATACCTGTCTCTTAACTATTTACTATGTTAGAAACAAACGCCACATGTATTTTTCTTGTGGAATGGTTCACTATGTAATCCAAATTCATCTGCACGGTATCGAAGTAATGTGCAAAAATAAATGTTTGAATCAACTAATTTGAGGTTATTTCATGTTTATAAACGTTTATTTTCACAATCCGAAATATTTTACACTACTGGAATTACCCTAGATAATGGCGGTCGAGCATGTAGACGTGATGAAATTTGAATTTTTCGGTTCAACATCCCACTTCTGACATGTGACAACACGTCAGAATGGTGGCAAATTAAACGATTCAAACACATTTCACATATTATTTATTCACAATCTCAAAATTCACTGACATTAAATAAAATAATAAAACACACCAACCTTAGTCTAGTCACGACAGCGGCTCGTCCTTAAGTGTCGTTCGTCAGGATGGCTGACCGGAGTGAAGTCATCCGACCTCGAATGACAACTACTTCATGTTGACTTTGACATTTTATTAAAGCAAAAATGATTTTGACAGTTGACGTTTTAGATGTAAGCCAAATCTCGAATGTCAGCATCTGCATGTTGACTTTGACATATTGAAGTAAAAATATTTTGAGAGTCGAGTTTTAAACAGAATGGTTTGTAAATTATATAGATGTGATATAGAAAAGGTATAATCGCGTAACACTTCACAGATGCGCACGAAGCTGTCTTCATTCGGTGTAGACCCGTACGACTTGTCCATCATCTCACAGAGTGAGTGTCCGGCGCCGGCCTCGGAGGGCGGCGTTAACATCAACATAGACCCAGACACCTTCTCCTCGCACAATATCGGCGAGGCGGTGCGCAAGACTGGTGGCGCTATTGGTGAGCTATTTTATATTAGGCTACTATGTTCTGATGACTTATTCTAGCAGCAAATATGCAACATAGTAGATTTTCCCATGTGAATGAGATGTTTTCCTCATTCACATGAAAGAATTAATGTCGATTGTCGACAAAATATTTATCACTACCCGCAAAAAATAAATAACTTCGCTGCTCTCTAATAGATGACGCTAGTTTAAATATAATATTTTGCATAACAATTTTTTGTTTTACTTCTCTGTTTAGTGTTCTCCTACTTGATACTAGATGGCAGTATTTTACAATATTTTGTTGAAAGTGATCATTGATCTAAGAGGGTATTTGTTAATTTGATTTATCATTTGAATTATAAATTACCTGACAATGATACCATTTATAAACCTAATTTAAGGACATATGACCAAAATATTGATTGGTGTGCAGCTGTCATGTAACATAATGTTCTATTTTACAAGGACTATTTTACTACGTATAGACATCTATGATACCTACGAGCTTAATATATATAATTTAATATTTAATTCGTACTAATAATAGTATTATATCGGTTATGTGCTATTTCAGCCGACGGCGTAGAGTGGACGGTGGAAGCCGGTAAGAAGGTGTACCACAAAGTAGCGAGCAGTAAGGAAGACCTCACCGAAACTCCATACAACTACAGGGACTCTGCGCGATCTGCAGACGCCGAGTGGCTTCCTTGAAGATCATTTATAAAAGGCTTATTTCACTTGTACAACCACACCGTAGTGACAAAAGGTGGACTAACAGTGGTTACTGGTGAATAGTGCCGCTGCAGTAGTATTGTGGTATTTCATGAACAATGCAATTAACAATCCTCAGAACCATGAACCTAGAAGAAAAGGCGGACGGAGTCATACTAAAACAAAAATTAAAGCACCATTATAGTAAGCCAGCTAGCTACTAAAAACATGACGGTACGCACACATTCGGAGTGTAATGGCGGGCGTTCGGTGAGGCGGTGTGAATGTGAGCATGTCGTGTTTCAGAGAGCTGGCTTACTATAGTGCTTAACTATTTGTTTTTTATGCCTCCGTTCGCCTTTTTTTCTAAGTTAATTAGCCTCGAACCATAATATACTTATTAGTCTTTGCTACTGACATAAAACATGACAGAAAAGAGTAGAATAGGAACTAATATAATGTTGAAGAGTTGATTCCATTGTCTTAACTTTTAAAAAATATAGAGGGGCCCCTGTTTTTCTACTGTCAAGCTTTTGCCTAGTACTAGTTAGATACCTACTGTAGAAATTATTTGCATTTATTTTAGTAAACTTATGTAAATCCACAGTCTATTTTGTATATTTAGGTAATGTATATTATATATATACCTACTTAGAAAATAAAATTAATATGTGATTATTTTTGTGTTTCTTATATTTTTATACTTAAGAATATTAAAACTTTGTTTTATTTGAGTTAAGTACTAGTATTTTTTAATGGCGACGCACGTTCTAATTTTAGTAGTTAATTGGGACCAGATGACCGTGTGTGTAAGTTGTTCCGAAAAAAAATTGGTAAAATTCATAACAACTAAAATTAAGGCGATACAAAAAAAATATATGCACATTTGAGAATCTTATTATTAGGCTCAAATAAAATAAAAACTTTAATGTAAGGTCGATGTGGCCTAGAAACCAGCTCCTTTGAATAGGTATACATATCTCTAAGGTATGTCTCACTACCTAATTTTTTCCATCTCAACAACTTGAAACAAAATTTTTAAATTATCAAAATAAAATGCCCATACAAGTTTGCCGATCTGCCTTCGGAATCGGGCCTTCCTCACCCCACGAGCGAGATTGAGCTCTCCACGGTATAGTTATATTATTTTTTGTCTCCAAGAGTCCCGCTTCTATGGGAAATCACCGCATGCACACCCTAGCGCGTGTACAAAACTCCATGTACCTATGCTGTGTCTGTGTAGTAGATAGTTATAGCGCGGCTTGGGATTGCGCCGTGTCTGGGTGTGACTTAAATAAAACACATCAAATAAATTAAACAAATGTATTCTTCTGTGAACTGCTAATGTATAAATGGAAGTAACATTTTACTGTTCAAAGTAATTAAATGCAAAAAAGTATGAACTTTGTTCCTGTATTTTTGTATCGCATTTAAATTCAATATTCATAATATTCATCATTAAAATTATTACAAAATGGTGTAGTAATACTTAAGGGAGTGCATCTACCCTCAACCTAAACCACTTGGAAATAATAGCGGAATTAGCAAAAAAAAATCGACTTTTCATACAAATTGACAATGAGCTGATCCATTTCGCATGGGAAGTTGAATGTTCTTGTGAATTTCGCGATTCTCAAGTTTTGAATTTTGTTCAGTTTGACGGGTTAATACACCCCCTTAAGTCAAAGTCAAAGTCAAAAAGATTTATTCAAATAGGTCACAATCTGACACTTTTGTACGTCAATGAAAATAAACAGTAACGAGTCTACCGTGCGTTCGGAAGTATCACTACACATTTTTGTAACATATTGTAGTTATCCATAACGTAAGTAAAAAATATCCTTAACGTAAGTATAAACTGTCATTTTATACCTAAAACATACCGAAAACTAGAAATAAATTACAACAATATCAAAGCAACAATTTTTTTCCCTAAACAGAAGAGCATAGTTTTATATTTTAATAAGCAGAATAAATGTAGTTTTAATGCCATAAATATATTCGAATGTGCATACATTTTATAGCTTAACTTTTCGCTTTAGAAAGCTTAAAAACTGGCGAGAGTGGAGAAATCTCCATAAGATAAGTATTTTTTATATGAATCGTATAAAAACATCACTTTTCTCGCGAATAATGTTATGTTAGAAAGCAACAAGTATCTCTGTAGATCGTTCAAGGGGCCCTCCGCTGCCATATAGCACATACAGACATGGATATAGACAATATCTCTATAATAAAAATTTAAAGGCTAATCAGAAACTGTAAGCTATTTCTCATGCGATGTATATGTATGTATGTATGTATACATACAATGTGTTAAAAAGGTGTAGTTGTACTTAAGGGGGGCTTGCATTTACCCGTCAAAAAAACTTACAAATGAAGAAAAATGCGAATTTCGAAAAAAAAATTCGAGTATCCAATACAATATTTTCTTTTGAAACTTGTTCTGTTTGACGGGTAGATACACCCTCTTATGTATCACTACACCTTTTCGTAACACGTTGTATATGTATATAACGTATGTTTGTATGTATGTATGTATGTATTTAAGGCGTGCATCGTTCAAGGAAGCGCGGATAGAGACAGACGTCGCGTATGTGGTGTCTGTTGAGCATCCAACACAGGAAGCGCTCCAGGCCGAGCCCGTACCCACCGTGGGGCACGGAGCCGAACTTGCGCTGGTCCGTGTACCAGTAGTATGGGGTGGGGTCGATGCCCTCGCGCTTGTAACCTGGGAACAAAATACCATAATAAAAGTTATTTATCTCCAAAAATATCAGTTATAAAACGAGATAAGTAAGTCAAGTAGGTAAGTCAATCAGTACATAGAAGACAAAGATGCTTGGAAACTTCCGCATAGCCACCACGCGGCACCGAAACTAACAAACGAATGTAACAAAACCAAATATTGTAAAACTATCAGTTGAAAAAATTAAGTTTCTTGTGCGTTCTTCTTGTAAAGGTATCTTTTCGAACGCACAGTAAAGTCATTACTGTTTATTTTCAACTTTTAACTGTTCATTTTTTTAGTGACCTAAATGAATTAATACTCTTGATAATATTTTATATTCTAATCGCTTGAAAGACAATATGAATATGGAAAGAAAAATTACTAGTCTTCGGCGAAATTTTTGTTTTGCGATTTAGTAGTGGGAGGCCACTTTTGCAGGGGGCCGCCTGGGGAAGTACCACACCTTTGCCAGTTATTCATCCGCCAAGCAGTACAAACAATGTACATGCAATGTGCAAACATTACTGTGTTCCGGTCTGAAGGGCAATGTTACCAGCGAAATTACTGGACATGATGAGATTTAACGACTCATATCTCAGGGTGACAGGCGGAGTTCAGTGCCGCGCAGAATTTTTAATTTTAAAACACTGGGTGGCACAGTGTCTGATATGGGCAATCTTGATGCTTACCAACAGGCACTTGATTTGCTCGTCTTGTCACTCACTATCATAAAAAAAAGGTGGGATAGAAAAATTTCGCCGATGACTCCACGGGTAAATTGATAGAGTGCCTACCGCGCGGATTGGTGCGGAAGATGCGGGTTCCAATCCCGATTGTGGGCTAAAGTTTTTTTCCTTATTATTATTGTTCGTATTTTGAGTTTGAAAGAGTGACAGTATCATATCCATACCTTCGAGCAGCTCATCATGGTCCCAAATCCTCATAGAACCCCCGACGATCTCCCCGACGCCCGGCATCAGGACATCGACGGATTCCGTCAGCCTCTTGTCTTCAGGACACCGCGACATGTAGAAAGACTTAATGTTGTGCGGGAACCGGCACAACAGGATCGGTTCGCCGATCGCGTCTGTCATCTTACGCTCCGGCATTTCGGGAATATCCTGAAAATAAACATTTTTAAAATATTTATTTTCCCTAAAGACACTTGGTTCTTGGCATCTTGTTTATCTATACACCTTCCTGCCTCGGTGGCGTAGTGGGCGCATGCTCGACTGTCAATCAAGAGGTACCGGGTTCGATCCCCAGGTCAGGCAGTGTTAAATATTGGATTTTTCCATTAGGAATTATCTAAATAACTGCCTGGAGTCTGGCACTGTGCCCGGTAGATGGCAATAGGCACGCCCCCTATTACATGGGACCAATAACATACTGGCGAAATGTGGGTGTATCTACTATGGGACTGAGTCCTGGGTACACCTTTGCCTACCCCTTCGGGAGAAAGGCGTGAATGTATGTTATGTTTATGTTATTTTCCCTAAAGACACTTGGTTCTTGGCATCTTTTTTCGCTAGTTACTATATATGTTATAGTTACTATACATACTACACATACTATACATACTGCTATATATGTTATAGTATGTTGTTGTGTTAGTGTGTATATGTTATAGTGTGCTAGTTATATTGTTACACTATATATTATAAAATCCTAAATGACTGACTGACTGACACGCTACGCAGAGCCCAAACCACTGATTGTAGACTTGATACTTTGAATGTTGTCTGTTTCGTTGTCTAGACGTGTGCTAAGAAAGGGTTTTTGAAAATTCGCATTTAAGGGGTCCTAAAAGTACGTCAATGTTTTGGTATAAAACTCCCATATATATCATAATTGCGAGGCTTTGCCCGCTCGCAATTATCAAATATTATGGGTATTTTATATGAAAACTTAGACGCCCTTTTTGGACCCCTTAGAATGTGAATTTTCAAAAATCCTTACTTAGCACACCAGAGAATGAAAAGACCCTACTTTCCAAGTTTCAAGTATCTAGGATGAGCGGTTTGGGCTCAGCGTTGCATGTCATTTAGGATTTTATAATATATAGTGATAACAATAAATGATTACCTCTCCAAATTCATAGAAAGAGCCGTCTTCTTTAGTGATGTTGTGTTGTCGCAGATATTCAATTGCCTCCGTGTACTGCATGCGTTTGAAAGGCTTCGTTGGTTTCTGTAATAGATAGCTGTTTTTATTTATAAACAGACAATACATGCAAAATTCGCTGCAGTTTAGAAAATGGCAAATGGCAAAATAAATGGAAATTAATTACTTTACCTTATAAAATACCCGCATATTTTTCGTTCCCGTGGGAATATCGATATAAAAAGTGTCCTATGTGTTATGTGTCCAGGGTCTAAGCTACCTACATACTAAATTTCAGCTCAATCGGTTAAGTAGTATTAGCGTGAAAACGGAACAAACATACAGACACAAAAACAGCGTCAGTGCTGTTTTTGAGCCATCATAGATGGCGCTGGGGTCGAGTTAGAACTCGCTGGCGTTTTTATTACAAACGTAACTTTTTTACATTGTACTGGGATTTGAAATTTATAACCTAAATAATTTATAAACTATTGTTAGCTATGACTAGTTAGAAGAGGGGATAGGACGGCCGAACGATATAAAAGCGGGCGATTTCTAGCGCTCGATCTCACTTTGCCTTCAGCCGTTGTCGAGGAAACATCATCCTGACATTTTTTTCACGTCATAGTTTTGTGTCGAATCTCTGCCCAAATTTGTCTAGAAATTGTATTTTCGATTATTTTGTTTTTTATCAAAATTGTGAATCGGTTGGAATTTATGAATTCTTAGTTTTTTTTAGTTTAATTAGTTTGAAGTTTACAAGATCAGAAGTGGGATAGAACTAACGTCTTCCACGTGGTTCTATCACCTTCGGTCACATTTTGCATTTTTGGTCAGAAATTTGTGGGTAGGTAGTAGAAATTTGTGATACCCGACTTCGCTCGAAAGACTGCTTGCATATCTGACTTGACGAAAAAGGGGGTAGTGTTTAATTGGTACCAAGTACCAAGCAGGAACTTGCGCGTAGTTATATCGTTGTGTTAACGAAGGAGCCGGTACTAGCAATTTATGACCCTTCGTTATTTGTGGGATCATCTTGTGGGTGTATACGCTTCACCGTGGTCACAGAATGTGATGCGCTGAAACTGACGCAACGTAAAAACAATTTGTTATCTAGAGTGATCCGGTGGTGTGTATACTTACAGGATTTTTGAATTCGGGTTGGATTACTGAAAGGGTACTCTGATGTCTCACGCCGATACACGCCTTAGTCGGAATACTGTGTGTGCACAATTCGGAAGTCTCGAAACTCGAAACACATATTGCTCAGGCTGCTGATGGGGAGACTCGTGCTCTCATTTAGAAACTGACTGACGGACAATTGAGAAGAGAAACCCTCCTCGGGTTTTTGAACTTAACTTTTGGTTTTTGTAAGCTAACAGGCGCAGTCAAACTGGCAAGCTGGACTCCGGTATGCGTGGTCCATTCCGAGTGGTGAATTTCTTACCGCAAGGGCGGTATGAGCTACGACTTCTGGCTGGCACCTACGGGAAGTCTACGCAAGCTGAGGCCGAGTACATGGGTCCATGGCAGGGGGAGTGGACGCTTGTAGTGTGCGCGGCATACTTTGATGATGAGACATCATGGTTAGGCGACTGAGTGGTCCCTGGTCCGCTGTCTGAGCTGACAGGTGAATTCCAGTACGCACCCATTGTTGAGCAACTGAGTGGTCCCTGGTCCGTATCTGAGCCGACAGGTGAATTCCAGTATGCACCCATTGTTAGGCGACTGAGTGGTCCCTGGTCCGCTGTCTGAGCTGACAGGTGAATTCCAGTACGCACCCATTGTTAGGCGACTGAGTGGTCCCTGGTCCGTATCTGAGCCGACAGGTGAATTCCAGTATGCACCCATTGTTAGGCGACTGAGTGGTCCCTGGTCCGCTGTCTGAGCTGACAGGTGAATTCCAGTACGCACCCATTGTTAGGCGACTGAGTGGTCCCTGGTCCGTATCTGAGCCGACAGGTGAATTCCAGTACGCACCCATTGTTAGGCGACTGAGTGGTCCCTGTTCCGCGTCTGAGCTGACAGGTGAATTCCAGTACGCACGTATCTCCGTTAGGCGGCTGAGTGGTCCCTGGTCCGCGTCTGAGCCGACAGGCGAATTCCAGCACGCACGTAGGTAACTTTCATTTGGCGGCTGATTGGTCTCCGGGCCGCGTCCGAGCGGTCAGGTGAATTCCAGCACGCATATTTTTTTTGAATACTGCTGAGTGCTTCTTACAAGCCTTTTATATTTGGTGGGTGTGTGTTTTTTTTTTAACACACCATTGTTCAACTGAACGCACATCCTTATGTGGTCAATTTATTTTGACGGTTACACACACTGATGTGCGTCGCATACGCGCCGTTATGTGATCTTTTTGAGTGTTTCACATTCTGACGCGTGTGTGCTTGGAGTTTTTGCGGGTTTGATTTTTTTTTGTGGTTGTAGAAGGATAGATAAGTCTCCTCAAATCTCAGGCATGGTCGTGTCACACTACTGCTTGTGTGACTGGCGCAGCTCGCATCCTGGTGCGGCGCTCTCGGCTCTGCTGCGTGGAGGCGCCCCCGGTGTTGCCGCGTGCAGGCGCTCCCCGGCGCTGCTGTGTGCACGCGCTCTTCGCGCTGCTGTTGGCTAGCACTTCGGTGCCGCCGACATTCTCCGAGCAGCGGCTCCGCGCTGCTGTTGGTCGGCGCTTCGGTGTCGCCGACATTCTCCGAGCAGCGGCTTCGCGCTGCTGTTGGTCGGCGCTTCAGTGCCGCCGGCATTCTCCGAGCAGCGGCTTCGCGCTGCAGTCGGCTGGCGCTTCAGTGGCGCCGGCATTCTCCGAGCAGCGGCTTCGCGCTGCAGTCGGCTGGCGCTTCAGTGGCGCCGGCATTCTCCGAGCAGCGGCTTCGCGCTGCTGTTGGTCGGCGCTTCAGTGCCGCCGGCATTCTCCGAGCAGCGGCTTCGCGCTGCAGTCGGCTGGCGCTTCAGTGGCGCCGGCATTCTCCGAGCAGCGACTTCGCGCTGCGATTTGCTGGTGTTTCCGTGCCGTCGGCATTCTCCGCGCTGCGGTTGGCTGGCGCTTCGATACACCTGTGCAGTCTACATGGCATAGTTGACCTCGAGAGGTTCTGCCCGTAGCCACAAGTGTGATGGATTCTTTTCGGTTTAGATACTTGAGACACCGAAGAGGGTGAATATGGCGCTGTACGGGTCCATTCCTGTGCTGGTTCCGGACGTTGAAGAACCTGACGAGGACGTCAGGGTGTCAGGAGAGGCCGTGTTAGCTATGACTAGTTAGAAGAGGGGATAGGACGGCCGAACGATATAAAAGCGGGCGATTTCTAGCGCTCGATCTCACTTTGCCTTCAGCCGTTGTCGAGGAAACATCATCCTGACATTTTTTTCACGTCATAGTTTTGTGTCGAATCTCTGCCCAAATTTGTCTAGAAATTGTATTTTCGATTATTTTGTTTTTTATCAAAATTGTGAATCGGTTGGAATTTATGAATTCTTAGTTTTTTTTAGTTTAATTAGTTTGAAGTTTACAAGACTATAATATATTTTTGATCATATTTGTTTAAATTATATACAAATATGGTATCATATCAGGTAATTTATAATTCAAATGATTAATCAAATAATACCTGATTGGAACTTTAACCAAATAGTACATTACGATACGTGGGTGTAAAGTAGTAGATTCTTGAGCGGCATAAAGTCAGCACGGCTAAACGCCGCGCAATAATTGACTACTACTGGAGGCCAAGTATCGTATATTATTTTATAGCACGTGTGACATAAACCCGCTACCTCTTTGATTTATTTAAAAAAGAAATATTGCATTAAAATACATTGAAGAAACAAAAGTGAATTATAGAAATACATACATAGGTACTCTTGAATCGGAAGACACCACTATTAAATAATTATTCACTTGATTAACGAATTCAATATACAAACCACAGAATAATATACAACAGAAAATCACAATCTATTTACTAAAATGGTAATGTGACATTCACATGAACCCATTTTTAAGCCCGTCACACACGTAGCTATAATATATATTAATATAAATTATAGCAAGGCATATTACAATATATTTTCTATACAAATATTCGACTGACTGCACACGCAGCTATAATATGTATTTCTATGACGTCACCAACATATACATATTATTGCATATTAATATAAAGTACTGTATCAATGAAATGAAGGCTAAAATATATATTATAGCATCGTCTCCGTGTGTGGTAGCTAGCTATAATATATATTTAGGACGGTATATTAATATATATTATAGCTACGTGTGTGACGGGCTTTAGCGAATAATTGCAAACTACCCTCTTATATTTAACATTTATTGTCTGTTCCACAGATAATTCTAAAACCACCTTGTCACTTCTCTATTTTTTTTCTTTTAATTATTGCCTCACACGATTTGTGTAACCACCATTTTAAAATATTAACAAAATTTGTGAACTAAGATATGTAAATATTTTTGTCGCAGATATAGATATATCGAATGCATGTGAGGTATAATGTTGACGTGCATAATACGGGGAAACCCAGTTTGGAGATCAATAGAACTCCTAGATCATGTACCTTTTAAGGGGAATTCAATAATACATAATAAACTGCGATAATAAAAAGCGATGCTTATAATAAAGTTACCTTAAAGCCAGGGTTGAGTTCATGAACAAGTTCTCCTATAGGCGAGGCGAGAACCCTCTCCACTACATCTACCACGAGATCTTCAAGTCTTTCCAACAGATCGTCGAACGTTATGAATGGACACTCCGCTTCCACGTGACTGTATCTGTTGTTATATCAATCTTATCAAATATTTGATTAAGAATTGTACAACTTGGGGGGCATCCTTTAATTACGTGAGGCGTTTGGGGGGAGAGGGAATCTCACCAAACCTCACGTGGGGGAGAGGAGGGTCTAGGTACCGCGTAATTTTTTTTCCCGCAAAAAACATGGTATAAAATGACGAGCAAACTTGGTTTTAATAAGAAAAGAATGTTTATCCGCCTAAATATGGGTAAATAATATTAAGTAGAATTTATTTATCGCATTTTAAATTAATGCAATCAAAGCACAGATTAACTTTTTTACACAAAAAATACGCATTTTGTAGAATCTCGCGTGAGATTAGTGGAGGGGTTAGGGCGTCCGGCAAAATCTCACAACTCACCAAGGGGAGAGGGGAGAGGGGAGAGGGGAGGGGGTCTAAAAATCGTCAGTCACCTCACGTAATTAATGGTAATATAATAATACACAATCAACGTTTTACGGCGCAACTTATTGAAATTGTGTGTTCATCATCATCTCAGCCATAGGACGTCCATTGTTGAACATAAGCCTCCCCCATAGATTTCCATCCGGTCCGGTTGTAAGCGGCCCGCCTCCAGCGTGTTCCTGCCACCCTTATCAGATCGTCTGTCCACCCACAAGGTGGACTTCGAGCCCCATCGGCCATCAGTTCTACGTGCTATGTGCCGCCCATTGCCACTTCAACTTACTAATCCGCTGGGCTATGTCGGTAACTTTCGTTCGTCTACGGATCTCCTCATTTCTGATTCGATCTCCCAGAGAAATCCTGAGTATAGCCCTCTGCATAGTTCGTTGCGCTATATTGAGTTCGCTGATAAGGCCCACAGTCAGAGACCAAGTTTCAGATCCATAATTGTGTGAGTTACGCACATGCAAATTTATTTCAGCTTGAAAAGATGGAAAGTCAAACGGTACCCCTTAACATTTGATGAACTGTAGTTTGTAATGTGTACCTAAATTCTAGATGTAATGTGGTGTAATACGTACTCAGCAAGATGTCTCCTAGTCCTGGATTGTTCAGCCCTGTAAGACTGCGCGATACAGTAAACATCCCCGAGAGAGGCTAAACAGGTCTCCAGGTACAACTGCGAGCTCTGCGTCAGGTACGCTTCCTCACTGTATTACACAAATACATCTGTAAAACTCAATGCCGACTGAACTGTCAAACTTCATGCCGACCGAACTGTCAGACTCCATGCCGACCCGCCCCCTTATTATGGACGCAACAGAAGTGTGGAAAGCGTTTAAATTGCTAAATGTGTGCTGTCAAACGGCATACAAAAAATTACGTTTGACAGGAAAATTTACTGCTGATGTTACGCGATTGCATGTTCGTAATACTACCCCCGGGGTGGTTTTGGGGACAGCACACATTTAGCAATTTAAACGCTTTCCACACATCTGTTACGTCCGTAATAAGGGCGCCGGTCACCTAGATAGAACCGCCACCGGGATTATAAGGAATGCGGGTCTTATAGTTTGTTCTGCTCTGTGGTTCCCTTGCAACAGCATTCGTAAGGTACACACGCACAGACGTATTTTTATGTGGCGCTTTACTATTGAGATATTTAAAGTTGAAACAAGCTTAGCTAAGTGATATAGAAAAATTTCGCCAATGACTCGTACCTCCACAATAGCTTAAATATGGTAGAGCCTACCATGCGGATTGGTGCGGAAGGTGCGTGGTTAATATCCCGCTTGTGGTTGAAATTTTTCCGTTCAGTAGTTTTAGACTTTATGCGGAATAGACAAACGCGACAGGGTCTTCATGGATACGAGAGTTCCTTTATTTCCTGTCATAAATCACAATTAAAAAGGGCAAACTCAAACTAAAATACTTTAAGTAAGTCTAAGTAAGTCTCCAAAATACATTTTTAAACGTCAACAAAGCCAAAGCAAAATTCATTATATATAATTGGTTCAGCAATTACATACCAAATTTCAGCCCAATCGGTTCAGTAGTTTTGGCGTGAAGAGCTAACATACATAGACAGACACACACCGACAAACTTTTGCATTTATAATTTATAATATTTTTGGGATTATACCGGGTTCGATCCCCAGGTCAGGAAAAGTGTTGGGATATAGGACTTTTCCATTAGGGATTATCTCTATGACAGCCTACAGTCTAGAACTGTGCCCGTTAGATGACAATAGGCTCGCCCCCTATTACATGGGACCAATAACATAATGTCGATATGTGGGTGTTACCTACTTGGACTGAGTCTTGGGTACATCTCTGCCTACCCCTTTGGGAAAAAGGCGTGATTGTATGTTAAGTTGTATAGACTATTGCTTACAGAGAGACAAGATGACCATAACCACTCACCCGAAGTATGAGAACTTGAAGAGTGTGGACCCTCCCTCGCACTGAGTCTGCACGAGGGTGGGCGGAGTGACCTCGGTATGTTTCCGGGACATGTAATGTTCTCTGAAGGCTCGAGTCACACCGGCGCGTGCTAGTAGCACCTTCGATGTGTTCTCGCCGCGGATCATTATGTGCCTGTCACATTATTTACAATTCAAAATATATACTCTTAAATATAACTCTTTGGTATGGTATTGGCTCTGGCTGGTATTGGCTCGACAGAAAAGAGTAGACACTGAAGTAATTAGCCATTTCCTCTGAAGCCTGCATAAAAAAATCCGATAGAGGCAACACTTTCGGGGAACAAATATTTTGATTTCAATTAGAATGCACTACTTGTTACATTATAACTGATAATCCACCACACCTCGGTCGCGTAGTGGGCGCATGCTCGACTGCCAATCAAGAGGTCCCGGGTTCGATCCCCAGGTCAGGCATAGTGTTAAATATAGGATTTTTCCATTAGGAATTATCTCAATAACTGCCTGGAGTCTGGAACTGTGCCCGGTAGATGGCAATAGGCTCGCCCCCTATTACATGGGATCAATAACATACTGGCGAAATGTGGGTGTATCTACTATGGGACTGAGTCCTGGGTACACCTCTGCCTACCCCTTCGGGGAAAAGGCGTGAATGTATGTTATGTTTTAAGAGGTATCATCCCGTAAGAATCTTTTTTTTTTTTTTTTTTTATGATAGTGAGTAACATGACGAGCAAATCAGGTGCCTGATGGTAAGCATCATGATTGCCCATATCAGACACATTGCCCCCCAGTGTTTTAAAATTTAAAATTCTGCGTGGCACTGCACTGCGCCTGTCACCCTGAGATATGAGTTGGTGAATCTCATCATGCCCAGTAATTTCGCTGGTAACATTGCCCTTCATACCGGAACACAGTAATGTTTGCACATTACTGCTTGGCGGATGAATAACTGGCAAAGGTGTGGTACTTCCCCAGGCGGCCCCCTGCAAAAGAGGCCTACCACTACAAAATCATCTTCCGCATCTTGAATGCGCAGAAACCGAATTTTAGATCTGTTTGGTAACAGGAATGAGGTGCGACAGGTGTAAGTTTAAAAAAACTTGCTTAATAACTTTTGCCGAAGGCTATTAAACCGTGATGCGACCTGTACCTCTATTGGTTTACGTGGCCCAGGCCAAAAAGCTCGGCTGGTTTTTTTTACCTCTTCAACCTTTATCGTCAAAAATTTCCGCCAATTTAAACTTTGATTTGACTATAACATTTTGCTATATGTCAATGCATTCGTATCGGCCCTTGTCCTGCCTCTAGCGGATTTTTTAACGAAGCCTTCAGGGAAAAATGGCTAGTTGAAAGTGTTTAGGGTTTTCTATTGTTTTTATTGTGGAAAAATACAGTGGCACATTATTTTCTACTTTTTGCTGTTAAGCTATAATATAAAATCGCTAAAGCGTCTGCTGAACACTAGGTTTTGTTTTCATTAACAGGTCTGACAGTGTGCTGATTTTTCCATCGGTGAGCCCGTATAGTCGAATATCTGTACCATTACGGAGCCATCTTTTGAGTGATCGAGTAAGAACAAGCCTATTAGGCTTCGTTTGACAGCAGCGGTTATCATGCATATTCTTTATAAGTGGAGTTCAACTGTAGAGCGTTCTGGGCGATAATGGTTAAACTTTGGTTACGTGATCATAGATAAGAGTAATAATGAATGGTGACCTGTTATCAAGCTGTACATCAGGTAACGCCTCCTCGTTGAGTATAGCGTCAGCTCCTCCCGGTGGAGCCAGACCTATCAACTGCCAGTAGTCCACTGTCAGCTCATGACCACCGGGCGCCTACAATTTTTTTTATTTATTTGTTAATAAGTCAATAATAATTCATATACACCTTGGAGTTACCGGCTTTAGAATAGTACCTCACCCTCTCTACCTGCGGTTGCCGTAAGAGCCGGCTAAGGGCTATAGGATCCAGAGGACGGGCAGCAGCGTCCTCTGCATAAAACCATCAAACTGCGCTCGCCAACCCGCCTGCCAAGCATGGCGAGTATTGGCAACAACCCCCCTTATGGGGGAGGCCTATGTTCAGCAGTGAACTTCCAACAGCTGGATGATGAATACACATATACATATACCAAATTTCATGTCTTAAAGGCCATCCAACCATCCGTCCATCTGCCTCGATCAGGTACTTAAGTATTTTGGACATATTGACCGTTCCTGGCTATATAATAGAGCCACCCCCTTTCTCATTCCATGGAAGCTGTGAGACCTGGCAGAGGACTCCGGACTCAAACACTAGCGCTTCTGCATGTGTGTGTGAGCTTGTCAAATATCATCTAGATTTCATATAGAGCCTTTAAAGTCAGAACATTAACTTACAACTTTCCCTTCAGGCACCACCTCCAGTGTCCCATACAAGATAACAGAGGACTCAGTAGACAGCACCAGAGCGTTGTAAGTCTGGCACAGAGCTCCATGCAGCACACATTGGAGGAAGCCGCTGCCGTCGCGTAGAGTTAGGAAGGCGAGCGCGCGGCCCTGACGCCGCAGCCGGTGCACCCAGCCGCGGATGCAGATACGAGCGCCGCGGTTTTCAGTTGCTGGTCATACAAGATACACGTTGAACATGAAGTAGCAACACAATATAGTCCTACTCGTCCACTACTACTGTGAAAGTTTGAAAAGATCGATGGATCTTTGTTACTCTTTTACATTAAAAAAAACTGAACTGATCAGGCTGCAATTCCGTATGTAGATTTTTTTTTTTTTTTTTTTTTTCCTCGGTGTTATCCGCGATCAGTTTCAAACTATAAGCGGATTTGTTGTGATTGCTGTTGATTGAGGCTCGGACTCATTAGTTCCTGTTCCTCCCTGTAGTAGGCCATCGAGAATGTGGGCTCTCTTTAACCGTTTGGTGGCATTCAAGTTATTTGTCAGTGCTCTAGCAAGAGGATTCGGATGCGTCCTGAGGCGGTTGCAGTAGCTACTGCCTAGTTTGATTATTTCCTCATCCACTGTGGGGACCTCCAGGTACTCGTGTATTTCCTTATTAGTGGTGAACCAGGACGAGTTAGATATAGCACGTAATATTTTGTTTTGAGCTCGCTGGATGATGTCAAGGTTAGATTTGCTAGTAGTGCTCCAAATTTGAAGTCCATAGGTCCACACTGGCTTCAGGATGCTGGTGTACACTAGTCGTTTGTTACATAATGATAGTCTGGATTGTGGTCCTAGCAGCCAATGCAGACTTTTGAACTTGTGGTCTAGCTCTGTCCTCTTGGATTTAACATGATCTTTCCAGGTCAGGCGCCTGTCCAGGGTGAACCCGAGGTATTTTACGGTGTCTTTGTGTGGTAGCTCTTCACCACTGAGACTTACAGGTGGGCAGTTGCCTCTACGTAGGGTGAATGTTGTGTGAGTAGATTTGGCAGCGCTTGTACGAATTCTCCATTTCTGTAGCCATCTCTCTGTTTGAGCTAAGCTTTCCTGAAGGGTTTCTGAGGCTTTCGTAGGAGATGAATCGCATGATAAGAGAGCGGTATCATCTGCAAAAGTTGCGGTCACCGTGTTAGAGGAATGAGGTAAGTCAGCAGTGTAGATGTTATAGAGTACTGGGCCCAGGACTGAACCTTGCGGTACGCCAGCTTTAATTTCATAGAAAGACGACTTGCATTCTCCGTGCTTTACCTGGAAGATTCTATTTGACAGGTAAGAATGGATTATTGGACAGAATATGTGTGGTAGTTGCGTTTTTATTTTGCATAGCAGTCCTTTGTGCCAGACTTTATCAAACGCTTGCTGGATATCAAGAAAAGCTGCGGAGCAGTATTGCTTTTGTTCGAGACATTCCCTTATGGTTGAATATACTCTATGAACCTGTTCAACTGTTGAATGACCTTCCCTGAAGCCAAACTGGTGATCGGGTATTGTTGTTAGCCTAGATTTTAGCCGTTTTACAAAAAGTTTTTCCCACAATTTAGATAGTACTGGCAGGAGACTTATTGGTCTATAAGATGTTACATCCTTTGCTGGTTTTCCTGGCTTATGTATCATAATTATTTGAGACACTTTCCACAGAAGCGGGTAATATGCTAGTCTGTAGGTTGCATTAAATATCTGCGTAAGGTGGACTACAGCTTGTCTGGGCAGTTCTTTTAACAGCTTTGGTGTAATCAGATCAAATCCAGGTGCTTTTTTCTGATCTAATTTTTTTTATCTCGGACCATACTTCTCTGGGGCTAACATGTTTCAGTGGGGTGTCTAGCTGGTATGGCTGGTGAAGGATTCCATTTACTTCTTGTTCATCCAAGTTGTCGCCCGCATTGGGTTGGAAAACATTGGATAGGTGTTCCGCAAATGTTTCGGCCTTTTGTGAGTCAGTTCGTGCCCATACATTGTCGTTCATTCTGATGGGGTGATTGGCTTGCTGAGGCTGGTTAAAGTTTTTTGTTGCCTTCCACAACGAGTGATGTCCCTTTGAGTTTGGTGATAGAGATTCTATGTGGTCATTGAATGTTACGTTATCATGAGTTTTTATTAGTTCATTTAGCTCCATACACGCCTTGTTGAAAGATGTTTTGTCTGGTTTTGCCCTAGTGCAGTGCCATATAGCCCTTAGTCTACGTTTCTCAGCTATCTTTTGTTGAATCGTAGCTGGTATATTCTGAGTATTGTGTGGAAAGTCTAGATTTGCTTCCGGAGTACTCTTCCAGGCCGCCACTTGAATAAGGTTGGTAAATTTTTTACAGGCTTCCTCTAATTCGTCTT
Source organism: Hemistola chrysoprasaria (assembly GCA_947063395.1). Lineage (NCBI taxonomy): Eukaryota > Metazoa > Arthropoda > Insecta > Lepidoptera > Geometridae > Hemistola > Hemistola chrysoprasaria. The sequence continues at coordinate 9,661,275 of OX346729.1, forward strand.
CCGTTTTTAGGGAGATGTTAAGATTGATATTTTCGCTGAGATACTGTCTAAAGCTTGCCCAGTCTGTTTTTTGATTGCTCAGGCTCTCCGGTTTCTTGACGTTAATTACTTTCGTACTAAGAGTGAGTACGACAGGTGAGTGATCAGAGGAACCATCTACACTTGATTCTATTTTTGTGTACAAATGTCCTATACCTTTGGTTACGAAGAAGTCAACGAGGTCTGGTGTTTTGGCAGGATCTGTGGGCCAGTAAGTTGGCTCTCCAGTAGATAATGTTAGTAAGCTATGCGAGTCTATTGCTTTTTTCAGGTTCCTTCCTCTTGGGAGAGTCAATCTTGATCCCCAAAAAGTATTTTTGGCGTTCCAGTCGCCGCCTGACACAAAGCGTAGCCCAAGCGTGGAAAAGTATTCCTTGAACATAGTGTCTGTGATAATGTGCCTCGGTGGGCAGTACACTGCTGATATATCCAGCGAGCCACATTTATCGTGGACCGTTACAGTTGTTGCCTGCAAGTGTGGGGTGGAATAGTTTCTTTGTGCAAAGTGATTTATATTTGCTTTTATTATTATGGCTGATCCACCTTGGCTTTTACCATTCGGATGAGGGGTGATATGGACTATGTAACCTGGGATGTTGAGTGGTTTGTCTCCCGTCATATGGGGTTCAGATAGTAGTAATACATCTATATTGTTAGATTTGATAAAATACTCTATTTCATGGGCACTAGATAGGGCTCCGTTGATGTTCCAGGTAGCAAGCTTGATATGGCCCCTTACAATCATTATGGTAACTTGCTGACGAGAGTGGTGATAAGTCCCATAAGGGTACTTAGTTGTAGGAGTAAATCGATTTTTTCTGTTTGTTGAATTAGAATTTTTTCTAATCGACCGAGCGAAGCGAGGTCTTAGAGTCGACAAGTGGGAAAAACCTGCGCTTGTACCAGCTTAAGGATTGACCTCTGGCATGTAAATTTTATCGACGATAAATTGAGAACTGTTGGTCCGATTTTGATGAAACTTTGCAGACATGTAGTTTAAAGTGATAAAATTTTTTACTTTAGATAATGAGCAAAATCGGCCAAGGGGTTCCGGATATATAAGAGTCACAAGGTATTTATGAAAGGTCTGACGATAATTTCGAAACCGATGGTCCGTTTTTTTTTTTCAAATTTAGACACATAGTTTAGGACTTGCATAAAAATATTAGCCAAAGTTTGTATGTATGTATGTGTGTATGTATGTTTGTCTTGCGATTACTCGAAAGCCGATGATCCGATCTTGATGAAACTTTGCAGACAGGTAGTATAAAAAAAAAGAATTTTCAAGTTCGAACATGAGCTAAATCGGTTTTGGGGTTCTAGAGATATAGGGATTACAAGATCTCAATATTTTTCGATTATAACTTGAAAATTATTAATTCGATTTTCATGAAATTAAATACGTACGTAGGATAGGCTTATATTGTTTATAATATCCAGTTTCAGATTGATCAGTTAAGGTGTTGTCAAGTTATAAAAGATACCCCGATTCTCAAGGGATAAAATTCCATCTCCGCTCAAAACAACTAGATGGCGCGCTGGATGTCGTTAAGTCGCACAGCAGTCGCACTATCGTATTGTTGAATAGATTATAACTAATATTAGTGAAGAGTTTAGAACAACATTTGCTTAGGGATGTGACTAAACAGTAAAAAAAATGGATTTTTGTAGTGGAAGGCCTCTTTAGCAGGGTGCCGCCTGTGGAAGTACCACACCTTTGTCTGTTATTCATCCGCCAAGCAGTAATGTGCAAACATTACTGTGTTCCGGAATGAAGGGCAATGTTACCAGCAAAATTACTGGGCATGATGAGATTCAACAACTCATATCTCAGGGTGACAGGCGCAGTGCAGTGCCGCGCAGAGTTTTGAATTTTGAAACACTGGGTGGCACTGTGTCTGATATGGGCAATCGTGATGCTTACCATCATTTGTTCGTCTTGCCATTCATTATCATAAAAAAAAAGATTAATTAATAATCGATTTTTATTCGATCGATTCAAAATCGATTAATGAAAAATCGATTTTTAATGGAATAATAATCGACTTTTCTAAAAAAATTGATTTATTTTTAAATAAATTGATTAAAAAAAAATCCTAACAAAAGAAATCAGCTTTTTGTCAATAATATTTATACATACATACATACATACATTCACGCCTTTTTCCCGAAGGGGTAGGCAGAGGTGTACCCAGGACTCAGTCCCATAGTAGATACACCCACATTTCGCCAGTATGTTATTGGTCCCATGTAATAGGGGGCGAGCCTATTGCCATATACCGGGCACAGTTCCAGACTCCAGGCAGCTATTGAGATAATTCCTAATGGAAAAATCCAATATTTAACACTATGCCTGACCTGGCACTACTCCACCACTACCACTACGCCACCGAGGCACTAATAATAATTATACCTAGCTAATGTACGAACTTTGCCCAAGCAAAGCTTAAAAATGAAAAATTTCATCCACGGGTGGGATTTGATCCACGCACCCTCCGCACTATTCCGCTTAGTGGGCACTGGGGCACTCTACCCTGTGCTTGAGCTACCGTGGAGAGCCACGATGGACGCGTGGAGCGTGGAGAGCGTCAATCAATAAATACCCTCTTAGAACTTTTTTTTGGATTTTTTTATCTTATGTTAATGAGTAATAAAGACGAGTAAATCTGGTGCCTGATGATAAGCATCATGATGGCCCATATCAAACACAGTGTCACCGTGTTTTAAAATTCAAAATTCTGCGCGGCACTGCACTGCGCCTTTCACCCTGATATATTAGTTGTTGCAACTCGTCATGCCCAATAATTGCGCTGGTAACATTGCCCTTCAGACCGGAACACAGTAATATTTGCATATTACTGCTTGCTCGACTGCCAATCAAGAGGTCCCGCCAATATTTAACACTTTGCCTGACCCGGGGATCGAACCCGGGACCTCTTGATTGGCAGTCGAGCATGCGCCCACTACGCCACCGAGGCAGTCAATCGAAAACATATTACACATATAATAAAAAATCGATTAATAAATAATCGTTTTTTTAACGTAATAATCGTTCAAATAAATTCGATTTTTTAGGAATAATAATCGATATTTTTTTTAATAATCGATTATTTTTTCACATCCCTAATCAGAATTTCAGAGCTAATAAAGGGTAAAGACCTTAGACTTTACCCTTCTAGACCATAAGAGGTCTAGAAGTTACAGGAAATTGAGGTTTGCGAGGTCTCAGTTCGAGGCGAACTACTAGTACTTCTAGTGGCGAAGTATTTGGTTGGGTTTTAGGTTGACTTTTAGGTGCTTTCTGAGTTGGCTTGTACACTACGTCCGAGTACATCCTACGGGTACCTATCTCTTGATCTTTGTGCACTAGTTTTTGGTGGTATGCCCGTGTTAGTTGCGGTGTTTCTCGAGCTTCCTGAAGCTTAGGTACGTATTCTTTAAATCTGGGCTCTTCAGGGGCCGTCTGCCTAGCCTGTCGCTTTGGCTGAGATTTAATTCTCCTGGAAGCAATCTCACGATAGACATCACATCCCTTATAGTTCGCAGGATGCTGTCCGTCACACAGTGCACACGTCGCAGGCGTGTTCCTGTCTTTTTTAGGGCATTCTGATGTCCGATGACCTTGGCCACATTTTACGCACCTATACGGGCGCATACAATGGTTTTTGGTGTGTCCATACTGTTGGCACCGTTGACACTGAGCAATAGTTTTGCTCTTTCTAGGGTCTTCTATTCTCACCGCTTGATTGTGGATGTGTTTTATGTTTTTAACGGCTTTATTGTTCGCGTGGGGTGCTATGTTTACGAAAAACGTTGAGGTAGGGACTTTCTCAGGCCCATATCTAGCATTAATTATTTCACCAGATACTTTGTTCCCAGATTCTTCTATTGCCTTGACAATGGATTCTCTTGGCGTGGTTGGATGGAGATTCTTAATAACAATTCTGTATGGTTTGTCTGCCTTAGGCGAGAATGTATATCCAATCAACCCTTTCTCACGGATCAGATCAATTATTTTTTTGTAGTCTTCAACATTGTCAATCATTACACGTAGTTGGTTTTTATTAACAATTCTGATTTTAAACAGAGATTCATCAATGGTAGACTTAATGAGTCTAGAAAATTCATTGATATCTTTAATACCATATAGGACAATTGGTGGCGGTTTGGCAGGTTTCACTACTTTAGCTACTGATTCTGCCGGATGGTCTAATTCCAGAGCTGAGAAGCTGTTGTGAGTCTCTATTGTGGGTGGTTGTGGCGGAGTGTTTGAACGCCTCCTTTTGTTGATATGCTGGGTTGCATTATCAGAGTTACCTAATGTGTTACTGGTTGATATTTGGGTGCTGTTTTTTTTGGGTTTGTCATCAAGTGAGACATTGCTCATTGAGTTGCTACGAGTTCTAGTAAAGAACATGCTTCGGTGGAATGTTTGTTGGACGAGTCTTGCTTCCATTGTTGTATGAGTACGTTCAGCTTCCACTTGATGCAAAACGTGATCATCGGTAACAGATTTCACACTCGCAGGCCCGGGTACCTGCGAGCGCCGGGGGTCAGCCGGATTGCATGACCAATCATCGGTAGCAGATTTCACACTCTCGGGCCCGGTAACCGGAGAGCGCCGGGCGTTAGCCGGATCGCATGACAGATCATTTTCGTTAGCGTACATTTTCATATTGGGTTTTGGGAATTAATAATCTTGTCACTTCCCCAGGGTGACAAGTCCACTTTTTTTTTTTTAGAGGGGATTTACCCCCTCAAGGCCTCTGGTGGCCTTCGGGTTATTCGCCGCCGCCCGAGCTCGGCGTTGGCAGCTCATTTCGCACCACCCAGGGGACACGTGTAGGGTGGGCCTTAGGAAAGGTGGTAACTCCTATGGACGCGAGCTGCCATTGTCCGTATGTAGATGAAGGTAGCCTTTTTTTTATGATAGTGGGTAACAAGACGAGCAAATCAGGTGCCTGATGGTAAGCATCATGATTGCCCATATCAGACACAGTGCCACCCAGTGTTTTAATATTCAAAATTTTGCATGGCACTGCACAGCACCGGTCACCCCGAGATATTACTGCTTGGCGGATGAATAACTGGCAAAGGTGTGGTACTTCCCCAGGTGGCCCCAAAAGAGGCCTACCACTACAAAATATACCCTGAATAACACATAGGATTATTTTTATCCCAATATGGTACCTTACAAACAAACGAATGTAACCAAACCAAATATTGTAAAACAATCAGTTGAAAAAAATTAAGCCCTACAAGTTTCTTGTGCGTTCTTCTTGTAAAGATAACTTTCCAAACGCACGGTAGACTCATTACTGTTTATCTTCATTGACATGCAAAAGTGTCAGATTGTGACCTATTTGAATAAATCTTTTTGACTTTGACTTTGAATATTTCCGTGGGAACGAAGACTATGAGGGAAGACCGCGGGCACACCTAGTATTATGAACGCAAACATTTGTGGATGTTTGTTAGTCTTTTTATGCAAAAACTTCAGATTGGATTGGGCTGCAATTTGGTCTGCCTCGGTGGCGTAGAGGGCGCATGCTCGACTGCCAATCAAGAGGTCCCGGGTTCGATCCCCAGGTCAGGCAAAGTGATAAATATTGGATTTTTCCATTAGGAATTATCTCAATAACTGCCTGTAGTCTGGAACTGTGCCCGTTAGATGGCAATAGGCTCGCCCCCTATTACATGGGACCAATAACATACTGGCAAAATGTGAGTGTATCTACTATGGGACTGAGTCCTGGGTACACCTCTGCCTACCCCTTCGGGAAAAAAGGCATGAATGTATGTTATGTTAAATTGAAGTAGTTTTACAGGCTACCTTTTTAAAACTATTAATATCTGGCACAGAACAGATAATAATACTATGTATATTCTATACACTGTCATCTGCCCACCAATCAGGCCTTCCTCACCCTGCAAACGAGATTGAGACCTGATTGACACCCAGCGAGCTTGGAACACACCACACGCACACTCTTGTGCATGTACAAAAATCCATGTGTGCAGTGTCTGTGTAGTAGGTAGTTAATAATGAGGCTTTTGTATGGGAATTGAGTCGAGTGTCCAGAGTGACTGGAATAACACACAGGGTACTCTTTTTTCTCGATATTCTCATGGATAATTTGATGTCTTTTTCTAAGTAGATCATGTTGCTTTGCCTAACTATTTGCTCAATATGCACTTGTTATCCATAAAATATATAATTATATTTAGGAAAAAAGACAGTAAGTTTTCCTTCCTAGGATGCGGAAAATTCTTAAGAATATTATGGTGTTACTGTCCTTATATGTTTATTAGGTAACTATTGCATCATTTAGTACCAATGCGTATTGCATCATTGTAACTGCAATTTAATGCACTGTTACTGTTTATATTGCTCATTAAATATTATAATTACCTCTTTTATGCCTTACTAAATTAATAATAAATAGCTTATAAGTAATTTTTAATTATTCATGATTTAAACATGTACCTAGTAATGTTTTAGAATGATTTAGTCATGTTTTTACAATAAAATATAACTTACCTTCAACAATTTTGATAACCTTAGCTTTTGGCAAGCTGGGGTCTTCTTTGATGATCACTTTTTTAGCTTCCTCCAAATTCTGTTGACGTTTATCGTTGGTCTCCTCTTCAGCCTTCGCTTTATCCGCTGCTTTGTGGCTTTCCCTCACCCATATCTTCTGTATCTTCTTCAATTGAGATTTAGCGGCAACCTCATACAGTTTCCCTTCCTCTTTAGCATCCGCGTATATGGTAGGAAAGGGTTCCTTTCCTGCGTGTCTCATGGCTTGGAGTATGGTTTTAAAAGGCTTATCTGCGGTTCCATCGCCGCTTTCATCGTTACCACGCTTGTCTGATGTGTAAATTTCAGCTAAAAGTGTTATATATGTATAAAAAGACTGTATATTGCATACGTGGTAGGTTAGGTTATGAGTAAAATATTATAGTGATCTTACCGATAGATAGATGTTCCATGTTGAATTAAATAAAATAAACACTAAATGCAATTATTATTCGGAAGAACTAATTCCAAAATGCAGAAAACTAGGAAAACGTGTAAAATATGCACTGCGCTCGTCGGCAATCGGCCATCGGCCATCGGCAACCACAGATCACTATAATTAGTACTACGTACAGATGCGACAGTGGAACGGCGCCGGAAAGTTTTGCAATATGTGCGTTTGTCGCTGTTGTCGCACATCTACTTTTCTTTTTTCTAACTCCGAAGGAGATTATGAACTAAGGAGTTTTTTTTATTCTCCTTCGGTGGAGTTTTGCACATTTTATGAATGGCATTGACATTTTTTAATTCATTGCAATGTGACAACTAGTGATGTGAAAATATTACACTAGGTATCGACTAAATTAGTGATGTCCCTTTTATCGATACATAATTAGTGACGTCACTCTTTTGGTCCTGTATTACTTGAAAACTTAATTTTAAAGTAAATAAAAACAAACATACATAGATCGACCGGATAAGTATGGAGTTCCGGCTACAGTTAAACAGTAACCAGCTGTATTTAGCTATCAATAGTATGGATATGAAGATTCTGAATTAGAGGTCCTAAAAGTTGTAGCCGTCATGACTTGCTGACCATCTGTATTTCCATATGACTGAAATAAAATTAGCTTTTTTACTATTTAAAAGAGTTTAATCACTTATAATCCAAATAAATCTTACTATAATAAATAATATTATAAACATAACATTCACGCCTTTTTTTTCCTGAAGGGGTTGGCAGAGGTGTACCCAGGACTCAGTCCCATAGTAGATAAATAAATTATAATAATATTATGTATAATATTATAAACTTTGTTTTTTTTGTTTGTAACGAATAGGCTCCGAAACTTCTGGACGATTTAAAAAAAAACTTTCACTTATAAACAGCTCAATTCGGTGTGAGTGATATGGGCTATATGAGATTTTGAAAAAAATAGGGATCCGTAAGGTAACTGCAATATGGTGAACCAAGGTGTCACATTATTAATTATTACCAAATATATTCAGTAATTTGCGTGCGCTGGATGAAATCCATTGATGGTAGGGTAAAATAATTTACTAGGGGTTTTTAGTACTTACCAATATGTACAATATAGTGAAGGAACATTATATACATCTATTTTGAAGGAGTCATTATTTTTCATTCGGTGTGAAAACTATCGATGGTAGATTAAAATAATAATAAATATAATAATAAACAAAGAAATAATAGTTTGTAGAACTTATCAATTATCAATATCTACGAAATAGTGAATGAACATTGTATTCATCTATTTTGGTTTAGTCACAATAATTTTTGGCTTTTGGCTAGTATAGTTTTGGCTTCTCCTGCGTCCTGCATCCTCAGGCCCCAGCATATATAACTGATGCATGTTATTTTTTAATAATAACCCATATTAGCAAATAGCATTGCAAATAGCAATAATAAACATGCTTATAAAATTAATGCTAAATTACATTAATTACCATCACTATCACTATAGGTCTCCCAATAATATTTTATAAAACTGAAAAATAAAGGTACGTAAGTTATTAATGTTATAATTTTATAAAAACAACACTTTTTGGTTTGCCAAGGTAGGGTTAAAAGAAAAAAAGTATCCCGGGTATAAAAATTATGTGTTTCAAATCTCATTTTTACTCAATTAGTGGTACCTATACCTTCTGAACTTAGGGGCATGCCATATTCTATTTCTTTAGCTGTAAACAAGCAGGGGTATGAATAGCGTGTCCTTCGTCCTTGTCTATCTAGCTGGCGTATTTCGAAGTGTCTGTGACACACACTCTTTCTTATCAGCTGCTCCTTGGAAAGTCCAACGAGAAGGGGATTAGTTGGCACTAAGAACTGCAACCACAAGCTTCTAAATTTATCGTCCTTTGGAATGTTAAATAAGCGGTGAGTAGCGCTTGTTGCATCGCAACCACTAACACAGCACTTTAGCGTCGCCATGGCAAAAAAGGCGTAAAAATCTGGCTAGACTCAAGTATTAAAACAATTAGGAAAAATTCTGATCAGGATTCTACAACTCAACGAGAAAATCACAGGATTCTTGCAGACATGACATGACTCATGACAGTGCAGTCAAGATGACGTGTTGTTTTTTTTATTATTCGTGCACAGTAGCGACAAACAGGACATTAGGAAACAAGCTGTCTCAGCCGTGTCGGCAACTTGGCAACTATGTTGACATTTATTGACAGCTGACAATACTGACAAACTGACACTGACAGTATTATGATTATGGTATTCATTACACAAAAGGTTTAGCCACAGTTTAGCTGTCAGTTTTGCCATTATCTCGGCTGTGATTGATAGTATCGTGTAATGTTATGATTAATGTCATTTATGAACGAACATAATAGTAGTCATCCGTCTTTCACTATCAATTACTTATGACATTACACAATACTCTTAATAGGCCATCTAGTGCTGAGTAGCTAATCTATAACGTGGCCTCATTATTACACCATAATAAAAGTTCTATAAATATACAATAGATGGCGTGCAATTATTTGACTAAATACTGCCATCTAGTGGCGAGTAGCAGAGTTTTTATGACACATCTAAAATACTTTATTTTAACAGTTCTTTAATTGCTTAGTAGATGGCGATTGTAATAAAGATAAATACCTTGTATTTAGGCTTTAATTAGCAAAAATGTACACTACATGATGACATCTTAATGACAGTTATCCATAAAGAAGTATAATGATTTGAAAACTAAGGAGTTTAATCATCACATTCTCCCGTGCTAATATTTTAATCCGTGACGTAGTCAGCAAGATGCGCTGGTGGGCGGCGTGCTCTATCTGAGCGACGCAGCAGATGCTCCGGCTCCGTTTCGTCCTCTTCTATTTCATTTTCTTCAGACGCATCTACGAAGTCCTCCTCTTCGTTGGAGTCAATACTCTCGGATTCCCACGCTGGAGCCAGATGCCTATTCGACACTACCACTTCTCTCCCACTACTCAGTCGAACTCGTGAATGTTGCGGGTTAGTTTCAAGGGTCTCCACTTCCTCGACCATCGAGTCATACTTGTTACTCCTAACATGCTTTCGCATTAAAGCTTTCCCTGGAGTCATTAGCCATGTGGGCATTGATTGACCATTTGAGGACCTTCGCGGGTGGGAGAACATCCGCTCGTGGGGAGTGGTGTTAGTGGCTGTGCATAATAGAGATCGCACAGAGTGCAGAGCCTCAGTCAAAACTGTCTCCCATCGTGTTATAGGTAGGTCACGGCTTTTTAGTGCCAATTGAATTGTTCGCCAAATTATACCATTGTACCTTTCTGTTTGTCCATTTCCCTGTGGATTATACGGCGTTGTATAGCTCGTGGCAATGCCCTTCTGGTGAAGAAACTCTTTCATTTGTTTCGATAGAAAAGATGTGCCTCGGTCAGAATGAACATAGGTCGGCATTCCAAATACAGAGAACAAGTCCACTAATTTTTCGATAACCGTATTTGTGCTCAAATCTGGGCATGGATATGCGAAAGGAAAACGGGAGTATTCGTCCACGATTGTTAAAATATATCGGTTACTTCGAGTTCCATCTGAAGGAAGCGGTCCCTTAAAGTCTATAGATATTCTTTCAAAGGGTGCCGTCGCTTTGATAAGTTTCCCGACATTTTGTTGAAAACGAGGTTTTACTTCAGCGCATACAGAACAATTCGAAGTTATTCGTTTGATTTCGTCAATGGAAAACGGCAAATTTTTGCTTCGAACCCAGTGAAGCATCCTTGTTATACCGGGGTGACACATAGTTTTGTGTAACTCCTTCAATTTGTTCTCATGAGACGGTCCATTTGTAGAAGCGACAAGTGGTGTTCCAGCCCTTGATAACGCGTCAGCTGCTACGTTTTCTCTTCCGGGGCGGTATACAATATCAAAATTGTAGGATGAGAGTTCTAACCGCCAACGTTGAATCTTATCATTTTTAATCTTTGACGAATGTCGCTGATGAAACATAAAAGCGACCGATTTTTGGTCAGTTATTAATTTGAAGGCTCGTCCAATGAGAAATTGTCTCCATTTCCGAAGGCATTCGACTATGGCTGCAGCTTCCTTCTCTATAGCAGGGTGATTTCGCTCACTGCTGTGTAGGCTTCTAGAAAAAAATGCCACGGGACGGCCATCTTGTGATAGAGTTCCCGCAATGGCGTTATCAGAAGCGTCCGTCTCCACAACGAATGGTATTTTGTCGTCGATGGCGTTCACTGCTGACGATGATATTTCTTGTTTTAGGGTTTCAAAAGCATTCACAGCGTCAGATTCCAATGGAAATGTTTGCGATAGAAGAGGCTGAATTTTCTGCGAGAATCTTGGCACCCATTTGGAATAATGAGCAAAAAACCCCAATGCACGACGCAGCGATGTTTTGTCTGAAGGCAATGGTAGCTCTGATAGTGGACGAAGACGGTCTGGATCGGGTTTCATTACTCCATCACATATGTTGTAGCCTAAGATGTTTATATTTTTTATTGAGAATTCGCTCTTATCAAGGTTTAGGGTAAGATTATACTTCTTGGACGCGTCCAGGAAACGCTTCAGCTTTTGGTCATGATCTGCCTGATCTTTTCCACATATAGTAATATCATCTAAATAGGCGTAGACACCATACAGATTTTCTTTGGTTATGATTCCGTTGATTGATCGTTGAAAAGCTGCCACTCCATTTGTTACTCCAAAAGGTATTCTACGAAATTGATATAAATTACCTTCTGCTTCAAATGCGGTGTAGATTTTCTCTTTATCAAGTATTGGCAATTGATGGTAGGCGCTTTTTAAGTCTATTTTGCTGAAAACCTTGTGTTTGGCAATATTAGATACCACATCTTCTATACATGGCAGCGGATATGCATCAAGTTGTGTATATTTATTGATGGTCTGTGAGTAATCTATACACATTCTCCTCTTATGGTTCTCGTTTCTCGTCACTAATACTTGTGCCCTCCATGGCGACAAGCTGGGTTCTATAATCCCGTCATCTAAGAGTTTCTTTATCTCTTCCTTAATAAATTGTTTGTCGCTATCTGAGAATCTTCGTGATTTGGCAGCTATTGGCTTGCAGTCTGGTAAAAGATTTGGGAATAAGCATACTGGCTCAATATTAGCATGCGTCAACGCACACAACTTCAAAGGCGCTCTAAATCCGCCGAAATCCATTTCCAATGCCTTGTGCTTTTCCAAAATATCATGACCGATTATTACGTCGGCGCATAGGTTTTCAATTATCAACAGATCTGCTTCAAATCGGTGACCTTGCATGTCTATATTTACTGAACATAGTGAGTTTACCTTTCTTTTCAGATCGGAAGCCGCCATTGTTATATTTTGATCACATTGACGTATTTTGATTCCATTTTGACTGACCAGATGTTTATCAATGAAACTTGTAGTGCTTCCTGTGTCAATTAATGCATTGGCTTTTAAAGATCTGTTAATAGTAATTTGTATTTTGGCTTTTTCAAGATTAGACGTCCCAGCGACAACGTGTGACAGAAGCTTTCCATCTTCTTTTGCAGTAAATGGGTCATCACGATTAGTGCTTGCACTCTGGTGTGGATCAGCGCTCAGTGTAGTTATTTCACATGATTTTAAAAATAACGTTAACGGAGTCAATAGGGGACGAAACTGGACTTTACGTTGTCAGATACCTATAGCTGAACAACTTTACGTTGTCAGATACCTATAGCTGAAAAAACATTTATTTTTAGGCCATATTTCCGTAAATAATGTTCTAAGAGGGTTCTTAATTTATCAATTGAATATTTTTTGTTCAGCTGTTATTGATCACAATAAATTAGACAAGGTATAGTTACGTTTTCTCTGATTTCGTCTATAGAATTCTTTCACATTATGGTGTGTCATAATCATAGATTTAGGCAAGGAATTTCTACATTTATAAGTCATAATTTGTAGTGGTAGGCCTCTTTAGCAGGCAGTGGGCCGCCTGGGGAAGTACCACACCTTTGCCAGTTCATTCGCCAAGCAGTATAATAGTTATAGTAATGTGAAAACATTACTGTGTTCTGGCCTGAAGGGCAAAGTTACCAGCGAAATTACTGGGCAGTTTCAACAAGTAATAACTGAGGGTGACAGGCGCACTGCAGTGCCGCGCAGAATTTTGAATTTTAAAATACTGGGTGGCACTGTGTCTGATATGGGCAATCATGATGCTTACTGCAGACTGCCTCCGTGGCGTAAAGGGCGCATGCTCGACTGCCAATCAAGAGGTCCCGGGTTCGATCCCCAGGTCAGGCAGTGCTAAATATTGGATTTTTCCATTAGGAATTATCTCAATCACTGCCTGGAGTCTGGAACTGTGCCCGGTAGATGGCAATAGGCTCGCCCCCTATTACATGGGACCAATAACATACTGGCGAAATGTGGGTGTATCTACATGGGACTGAGTCCTGGGTACATCTCTGCCTACCCCTTCGGGAAAAAGGCGTGAACGTATGTTATGTTATGTTATGATGCTTACCATCAGGCACCTGATTTGCTTGTCATGTCACTTCATCATAAAAAAAATACACTTTAGTTTGGTAGCCCTCTATCCCTGGATCCACGGAGAAAACATGTTTGTAACTGAAGGGGGTGCTTTTAAGATATTATACTTACCTAAGCGAGCTTTCAGACGAGCGACGCCGACGTTGTTACTACTGTTCTTTTTCATATACGAGTAATACAAATTAGCGCCCGACAACAGCGCCGTGTGCGCCGTTGACGTTGACGGAATGCCGGCGTTTGTCTGAAAGCTCGCTAGAGTTCAAAGTTTCGTCAAAGCAAGATCCGTCGTGGGTTTCAGCGTCATATGTTTTCAAAATTGATATGAAGAAAAGGGGAGATAGGGTACGTTCTCCCAGCGTTTATTCTACAAATGGCACATGCAATTTGCTCAGTGTGAAGTTGGCATAGTGACACATATTGAATAACAAAGATAGAAAGACGTACCTAAGACCGAAGTGCGACCGAGACAACAAATATTATTCGCTTGTACGAGACCTTACTTTACTATGTACGTCACCTAATAGGACCTCATTTATTTGAGCGTGCCGTTTTCGAGGAGCCAATACCTCTTCTCCCGTCATTTTTATATCAGTGGTTTTCAATTAAAAAAAAGTACGTCTTATATTTTAAAAATTATCCTTTTATTCAAGCAATTCAACGTCATTGTTTTATTCAAACTATCACACAATCTCATATCATAACTCCTGAGCAAAGTCGGGTACTCCAGCTAGCCTGTCAATAAAAACAGTTGCATATATGAATGCAACTGTTTTTATTATAGGTTGTAGGTACTATGGTACCTCCAATCTACTTGACCGGGGACAGAAACATGTGTAACGAATGATATATAATATGTATAATATTATAATACATATATTATATTATAAGACATATATTAGTCATATTCACACCATATCTCTTAAACAATACAAGCCAATATCACAGATATTGGCTTATAACATTATAGTGGTGAGCCTGTGATCACCAAAATACTGGAAAGAATTATAAACATTACAACCTATTTTATAAATTCTCATTACCCAATATCAAATAACCAATTTGGCTTAAAAACTGGAGTTTCAATTGAAGATTCAATAATAAAATTAACTTATTTGTAACTGAATTTTTTCAACCATTATTAGGAGATTGAATAAAATATTAAAACAAATTAATTCTTGTAATTTTTTCGGGATTATTTTTGTTAATTTTTGTAAAATAACGTTTTGTTGATGATTGTCGTGACGACTATATTCATGAACAATCATATCAAAATACATACCTACGCGATAAATATCATTAATATGTTCTTTGAAGTTATGGGACCCGGTTAAAAAACGTAACACGCTGTATAATATAATGTTTTTATTAGTTTAACTAAGTACATCAATGTGAATAAAAGACATGTTCTAGACCAGCACCTAGACAATTAGTATATTTTAATTACTTATTAAGGTAATAAGTGCAACATAAATTGCTATTTTTGTATATTTCTAAAATTTCGTCATCGAGATAAGAGTTGATGATGGCGGGCGCTCGTAGATCAGCAGCGGCGTGTGCCATCGGCGCGGTGAGGTCGCGCACATGTACCGGGTGTTGCGAGTATAGCTGCAGCGAGCAACGGTCGGTGCTCGGCGAGGCTCGGCGCGCGCGCAACAGCACGAGCCGCGAGCGTAGTGCGCGCGGCACCAGGTTGTAGCGTCGCGCGGTGCCGATGCGAGCGTACGCCGCCTCCACTACTGCGCGCGTGTACTGCGCCGAGTGCGACACGCGCCCGAGCAGCGCGCCCACACACGCCTCCACCCTCTCGTACCATGACGCACCACTCTCTATAGAACCAGGAGGTGCCGCTCCATCTGCCATCAGCCTGAACATGTGCTGCACTACTGCAGTCTGTAACGACTCTTCACTCCTAAACTCGCTCAGCTGTTCTTCTAGTAAAGCCTTCATCTCTTCGGGACCATCTCCGATGAAATATACTGTTCCGGTTAAACCTAAAATCGTTCAAATAGTTTTAACAATCAAATAAAAGTCAGACATTGGATAGACAAGGTGAATGTGCAGAAGGTTATTCTTACCATTATCTTCTAAAATACCAGCCAATTCTAGCGCTGCGAAAATACCGCATTCATAGGCCAACAAGCAGAATTTTTCCTTAAGTTTGAACTTTTCCAAAAGAATCTACAAGAATAGAAGACTATATAATACTTAATAATACTGATCATGCCACTTATGGCGAGCTGTTGGGGAGTAGCGGCCCTATGGACCTGAGTGCTCCCGGGGGGAAGGTCATGTTCGTCGTTTGTGTTTACCGGCCGGCCGGAATGAACACTAATGAGGAACAGTCCCCCACCTCTGTCTTGCCTTCATTGGCTGACCAGAGTGGAGACACGAGAACCTCGTGCTCGAGGATGTGAAGCATAAGTAGCGAGCTGTGGCGAGAGGGCAAGCGTGATGCGACCTTCGGGTAGCGCAAGTGGTCGCCGTTTAAAGTCCAGGGACACCTCTCCTACCCTAAACCACTCGCAACAACGTTGCCCCTCTCGTCGCCTTTATTCCCTTGTGGTAGGCGGCTTTTATGGTGGGTAAATATTAAATATCACACCTATAGACAAATCAAGTAGTTTCCATCCATTCACAATAATAGTCCTTGTACCTAGCGGGGGCTGCCTTTGAGTTCATCTTTAAAATTGTAGACTGTTTCAGAGATGGACTCCGATAGGTGGAATCCATTACCTTTAGGTTTTAAGCTCAAAAGGGCCTCTGCACGTTGGACTTAAAAAAATGGCCCCCTAGCATGCCTATCAAAAGACAGGATATAATAGCCCGTTTTTTCCAGCGACATATTGATCATAAATGGTTGTCTGGAAGAGATCGCTCTGAGCGATAAGACCGCCAATTATTGTTACTCACGTTTTAGTTTTTTAAGTTTCAATTGTTAATTATCTGTATTGTGTATCAATAAAAGTGTTATCTAATCTAATCTAATCTAATCTATTGTTGGTAGGCTACCTATTTATTTATGTTAGGTAAGTATCATACCCCAGAATATCTCAGAGCCAGTTCCCGAGGGGTTTCATTAGGTCGGTCTAGCCCTGGCTGCAACACTAGCGCCGGCAGCTTGAGATGCTCGCACAGAGTGCTGAACCGCGCGTAATGACCCTCTAGTCCAGGTATCACAAACAGATGGGTTTGGGTTTCATCTATTCCTTCATCCATCTAAAAATATGGAAAATGCATCATAAAGCTCAATGTCCATCTCTGGCCACAAATGAGCAGCATGCTGACAAAAAGATTATTATACCAAAAAATCTGTCTTTTCATCAAACCATTTTTCATGTAATATTTTCGTAGCCAGCCTAAAGATAAAAAAGTGATAAAATAAAAAGTATTTCCGGTAATATCCACTTTTGAATAAGATAACATGAGCCACCATGACAGTTTTTATTTCTCAATATCACTTAATATCACAGACATAATAAGGAATTTATGACCAACCTATTTGGTCATAAATAGTACTCGCGAATAAAAACTTTTTGGTTGAAGTGCTGGAATGGCGCAACATTTTCGAATAGTACTAATTCTGATAGTGTGTACCTATTGACTTTTATATATTACCGGTCAAAAAGTGTTATTTTATTTAACTAATAATATTTATATCCGTTACAAGTCTGTTATTCGTGGCTGAAGGCTCATAATAAGTTGACAGAAGCCTTTAATGCATACAATAATCTATTTTTTTTTATGACAGCGAGTGACAAGACAAGCAAATAGGTATAGTAAGGTGCCTGATGGTAAGCATCATGATTGCCCAGTGTTTTAAAATTCAAAATTCTGTGCGCCACTGCACTGCGCCTGTCACCCTGAGTTATTAGTTGTTGAGACTCATCATGCCCAGTAATTTCGCTGATAACATTGCCCTTCAGACCGGAACACAGTAATGTTTGCACATTACAGCTTGGCAGAAGGTTTTTCAGTATGATAAAATTTTGTGAAACATTAATAATGTACTAAAATAATAGGCATGATGACACTATAACAGAATAAAAAAATAAATGGTTTTAGTGAAAAATAAATTTTATAACAAAAGGATTCTAAAAAACGACCCAGTATTATTGAAAACATTGAGATTAATAATATTTTTATTAAAATAAAAGTACAAAAAATTGAAATCGGCCATCTTAACTGAAACGCTAATCAGAGCGAATGACGTCACGCCTAAGTAAACTGTTACTGAGAGTAATAAACACTTGAAGAAAATATTCACCATATCGCATTAACTTTTGTTGTGTTGTGATCAGTCACTTGATTTGTTATATATTCGTGGTAATCCAGGAATCATCGAAGATGGATCAAGGTTTTATTAAGGCAAAAATAATATATTTACTTATAAATGCATTAATTTGCGGTAAATTGTAATTTTATTCTGAAAAAATGTTTTTTTCGGTAATATTAGACGTGTACCTACATTATGAAACGGGATTTCATAATCTGTCACCATGCCAATAGGCATGTAAGTAAGAAGGTAAGTAAGTAATAACTTACTTACCTTCTTACTAGTAATTTGCAATATTAGTTACTAATCTATTTATTTGTAAACACTGACTTACAGTTTTAACTTCATGCACTAATGTATCCACAGGTATATAATTTGCATTTATGTAGATTTCGTCAAGTTTTGCATGCGAAAAAAATGTACCCAATCCCTTTATATCTTCAATGCTGCATTCTATTGAGTTCTTCTCTATTTCTTCTATCCTGAAATTAAAACGACACTCATTACTTGTATTTGTACTACTGATTAATATTAATGTGAATACACTAGTGACTCTGTGAGCTGTTTTTGATTTATTTAACCTTGTTTCCAAAAACTGAATCGACAAAAAATCTATATTATATAATAATCTGCTCACAAAATTTCACGAGCATCAGTTGAGAAATGTGACATGTAGAAGAGAACAGCCGGATGGACAGACATACGAAAGCATATTTGCCTTAGTTGAAGCGGAGACGCTTTGTGCTCGCTTTGATACACTTATTCCCTAAAGTAAAGGCACTAAAGAGAAATATTTTAATTGTTTTCCTATGTCTATTAAATAATTACTTTTATTGTGTTTAACTTGTTTTTAGCTGAAGTATGAAGTAGGTACTTACTTTTTCTTTGTAAGATTTAGTATTTCCTTATTATCGTATGAAACTTGGTAAATGTCATTTAGAAAAGACTTGATTAATGGCAATGAATCGGCTATGCCTAAGTCTCTTAATGTAGAGTTTCCGACACTGTTGACTAAAATATTTAAAAGTCAATTAATTATCTGCTTCAGAATTCTGAAACTATTTATTGTTACACCAAAAACAAGAAACCTTAAATTTAAGATATAATTATAACAAATAATGTTACAATTGGCAGTTTTATCGCTCTTCTAGACAATCAGGGAGAGGAGAGTGCAGTAAATGACATATAAATGGTCGGTGATGTGACAAAAATAGGTAAAAAATATTATTATTATGATTAAAATTGTATTAATATTTAATAATAATATAAGACGCTTACCATCGTCCCAAAATAAATTCTTGGGACGATGGTAAGCGTAAAGATGATAAGGAAAAGGCGTCGTAAATATTTAAATGAACTACCTACATAATATAATGAAGGAACTGAGTTATACGAGTAGACTGTTAGATGATAAAGTTATATAATGTGGATGATATGCGATACATTACATAGGCTGTGTTGCACCAGTTAACTATTTACTGTCATAAATATATCTAGTTAGAATAGTATAGTAACAGTATGGTAAAGTAGTAGGCGTTACACGTTAATGTCAACGTTATTATAATAATTGCCGTCATATGAATCAGTTGCTTAAATGGTGCAACGCAAAATATTGATGTACCTAACCAGTAACCAGAAATATGATGGTCAGTAAAGCATAAGTTCATATTAAAATTAGCTGGTACAACTCAGACTTAGCGTGAAACAAAGGCAGAAATAGCAATAGAATGTTGGTAATCCTTAGGAACATATCTAAAAATGTAGATGACTAATGGGGAGTTAAAAATTAGAAGATCCGTATGGCTCTATACTAAATTAATGAATAATAATTAAAATATTTGAATATTAACCGGAATTAGCTGCTATCAGAGTAACCAGAGATGGTTTCTGCATTGATAGTGGATGAGCAATCTGGACAGGGGTTCCACTTGCAAGAGCTTTTTCCATAATATCAACGGTAGAATGATTCCAAGACGATTTTTCACTCAAATAAGCATTATCCACATTATTACTCTGTAAGATATTGATCAAGGAATATTAAATAATAATACCATCATCATCATCACCATAGAACGTCCTGTCCTACTAGGTTATAAGCGGATTACTGCTGTCTTTATTAGGTCGTCGGTCCACCGTGGGGGTGGACCATCGAATATCAGATCTACGTGCTATGTGCCGTGCGCATTGCCACTTTAGAATAGAATAGAATAGAATAGAAATAGTTTATTGCTCAATCATTGAACCTTGTAGAGTTACATTATATAATAAAGCTCTTTACACACTTAGCACTTTAACTTGCTACTGCGCTGGGCTATGTTGGTAACTTTCGTTCGTCTACATATCTTTTCAATTTTGTTGATTCGATCTCGTAGAGAAATGCCGAGCCTTGTAATGTGCGTGATTTTGTGCCAGATGGGCGTGGGTTCTTATAGTGTGCCTATAGGTGTTGTGTGGCACTGAGCCCACTGTGAGGTTGTTCACGAAAGCCCTTGCTCCGGGAACTAGCCAGCGGTTAATAATTA
The DNA here is from genome assembly GCA_947063395.1 of Hemistola chrysoprasaria. Taxonomy (NCBI): domain Eukaryota; kingdom Metazoa; phylum Arthropoda; class Insecta; order Lepidoptera; family Geometridae; genus Hemistola; species Hemistola chrysoprasaria. The sequence continues at coordinate 9,681,644 of OX346729.1, forward strand.
AATGAGCATGAGAACTGGGTTCTCAGAGCATGGGTGTTCGTTTGGCCTAGAGGATGAGAATACCGACTAATATTTATAAAGAGCGCCAGTCGATGTTCTCATCACAAGCATGAGATGTTGGATGCAAATAAAACTGAACACAAGATAAGATCACAAGTTCAATATATTGACACAAAGTAATAAATATAAATTAGGCAATCACAGAAATAAAAATGAAATTAATATGGAAAACCTTAAAGTAACACCCTAAATACACAGATAATTATTATAATATAGGGTTACAACTTTATTAAATGAGAAAGAAGAGTCCTAAATACAACCTAAGTAGTATAGGGATATTCTTATCCTAGGACCTCCTTAAATACTAGGCTTTCCTACCTATTTTGGCCAGAATAAAATTAAATAAGCTAAATTAAAAATATATAATAAGGTGAAGCAGTTCAAAAATTAATGATAAATGAGGCAAAGGGGGGTCAAGCCGTGGTGCACGACAAAATGGCGTCGGCACACAAATCGACGCGTCCGCGTGTCCGTTCCCACGGACTCGCCTGGGAAAACAGCCTGTACCCGTGCGATGCGCGGTGCGATCGGCGTGTACCCACGAGATACGTCAGGAGATCGGCCTGCGCCCTCGAACTCGAGTGGGTACACAGCCCGTACCCGCGTACTCGACGGGTAATGAACCCGTACCCGGAAGGATGACTGGATACACAGCCCGTACCCTGAAGAAGTCTGGGTGGTCGGCCCGTACTCTGAAGATGTCTGGATACACAGCCCGTACCCTGAACCCTGTGAACAATCACAGATTCGAGCCGTGTTCCAGAAAAATCTAGGTGGGGCATGAGCATGAGGTAGGTATTACGAGAGAGAGAGAGAGAGAGAGAGAGAGAGAAAGAGAGAGAAGATATCCAAAGGGAACTTACCACGATTCACGTGGGGAATATCTGCACCCTCCAGATTGTCCACGCCTGGTTTGATGTAGATAAGTTCCTATCAACAATTAATAAACACATTATACACAAATACCTATGACGAGATCGGCGAGGGGAACCTCGCCGTTAGAAGACGGTAACATAAAAAAAAACAAAAACCAATGAGATGCTTACCGAAGAAAAGAATGGATCACTGATTTTAATATACTACTTGTCCCGACTCTGGGAACGAACAATACAATTTTTTTTAAGAAAATATTTAAATTTTTTACAAGATATCTCACAAACATGTCGGGGTTGACCACGCCCGAGGGCACGGCCCACCCCCGACCAATTAATCACCTCTGTAAGCTATCGAGGTAGCTGATGGAATCCCGAGGATCTCCGATCGACAGCATATATAGGACCGGCATCGACCACGAGCGAACCTTCTAGAAGCTTCCGTCAAGTGGGGGAATTAGGGATACCATCCCTCGAGAGGGGTTCCCACAAAAACCGTTAAACCACAACAGGAAGAAATAACATGCCCCGTGAAGAGATGCTAAAACGCCCTAATTACATTTCAGAACAATAAGCCTGAATAAAAAGACAATCCCCTATCCTACTAGGATCGATGGAGGGACCTACGACTATTAAAATTACTGGTATCCTATATATATATCATGATAACAATAAATCCAAAATAACCCATTTTTTAGGTATTTAATTTATGTTCTACCAAGACCTATTTATATAAAAAAAAATAAAGTATTTTGTTAAGGACTGGTTAGTTAATTTTTTTTTGTTTGTTTTACCATTTCCAAATTTAGTGCAGTTTTCGGCTACTGACAACACCAGTTTACGACGTCAGCACCTGTTGCATGGCCTGTTTTCGTCTGGCGCCACCCGCCAACAGATATGTGTCGCTCCTAATGAGCTGATTCTAAGTAGGTGTTGCCGACCGCCGTAAAGATATTGGAATGTGATTCCATTTATCGAGTGCCTACCTACATGTTTAGAAAATGTTCAAAATATTATATTCGTTTTTGGAATTTAGTGTTCATAGCAATGGTCCATCTAAATATGTGAGGCGAATACCTTTAAAATTTATTAGGATTAATTTTATTACTTGAATTTTCAAGAAGGTTAAGCCCTCAGGTGTTACAGTACCATTAAAGGTGGGTTTTGAATTTTTTTTATTTCAATAAATTGAAATAAAAAAAATTCAAAAAAAAAATTTGAAATGAAATAAATAAGTTTAAAAAAAAATCTCTCTTCCTAATCTCTGATCTAATAGAAATAAAAAAAATTAAAAAAAAAATTTTAAATGAAATACTTAAATAAGTTTAAAAAAAAAACTCTCTTCCTACCTCAACTCAATACCTTAAAAAAATGAAAGTTGTAATTGAATGGTGAATTATAGAACTGATCAATATCACATTTAATAAAAAGAAATATAATAAACAAATCAAAAACAAACTAGGATTCAAAGTCATTCGCACTCGAGTTATCAGCGCGATGACTCACGACTTGAGAATGCCTACGTCCGTCAGTTACTATACTACGTTACGTCCTAGATGTAACTATATAACTGATGGACCTACCAAAAAAAATTCTACACTGTGGAACGATGTACCTTGCTGCCAGTTTAGTGCTCATCAATTTATGTTTTGACAAGTGACTGTGCACCTCCCATCCTGACTCTTACATTCTTCCATTCACGCAATATATACATGTATTTAATATTTTATAATATATTTAATATATAGATATATATATTCCCTTAATAAATACTATAATATATAATTATAAACATAATATTTCAATAACCTTACATTCATCTCTCATATCACAAAGCATACATAAACCCCAAGGATGAGATGGGCACAAGTCAAATGTTAAAACAGAAGGCGAAGTTCTGAGACCGAGTAAATGCAGAAGGCCAGAACTCCATCCATTAAAGAAAATCGAACAAGCTATGGGCACATGGTTTGTGTTGTTATTATGCAAGGGTTTGAGTAATAGCACCGTCCAACAATATAATGAATCTAATACGATGTTGTGAGCCGTTATAATTACATGATGTGGCTAATACACCGTTAAAATACTAAAATGAAAAGTAAAAAAAAACTTACTACAAATAAACAAAGTAATAACTAGGCAGTGATTATATCGGATCACTGTATCCGAAGCGTGCAACTATTGTGCAATTTACGAGTAAAATGCAACAAAGTACCTAAGTACCTAAAGTGCTAGGCAGCGAGTTTATGACTCACTGTAAAATAATAGGCCGATGGGAGTGAGGTGAGCGAGACACTCAGCTTAGACACCTCATTAATCCCATGGAATAATAAAACCTACTTGTAGACCTAATGAGCGCGAGACACTCAGCTAAACTACATTAGGAGTCCTACAGCAGTTAACGCAGCAGTTAAAATATGAACTGAGTTATTTAAACGAAATACCTAAGTGAACGATTATCGTATCGCTGATCAGTCTTCCATGTTAGACTGAGACAGCATCAATCGTCCGCAAAGTAATTTAAAACGATCCGACTACGACACGGCGAATTTATATCACTCGCACGGTCGATAATTGTTCAAGATCTAAACAGTAAACACGGCGATAAGAGGGCCGGTTACCTATAAAATACAAGTAAATAGTACCGTTATTATCTAAGGCTACTAATTAATAAATGGTCATAAGAACCAGATGTTATATTTAGGATTAAAGTGTATCTAAAGTGTACAAACCTTAATAACTGTTATATAGTTATCTATTGATTAAAGAATAAATAGTTATCAACTTGTAATTGAATAGATGTTTTCTTCTATTAACGAGAATTATAATGTCTCGTTTAAAAAAAACATAAGTTACAATGCTGCTCGGAAGGCCAGTGTGGCACTCACCGACTAGGTATAATTGTGCCTACACGACAATAACTACGAGACAGCTTATTACTATCACGGGAGGTCATTCACCTCAGTACGATTGTATATTGAGGAACAAAATATAATATAAGTTAACAGTTATTGGAGCTAGTAAATAAAATAATTTTAAAGTTAAAGTTAGGCATTATAAAAGAAATGAATTAACAGAATGCACGTACTTAATAATTTTGCTCAACACTTCCTTCCGCTCATTAATATTATTATTTACCTACCGCCAATTAGTTACTAGGGGCTAATTCACCTGGTCGAACAATATCTTTAATGTGAAAATTACCTAAGTCCTTACCTGATAAGGATTTCAAATTATAGACCAGGGGACCTAGTTTTTTATGAATGACACATTTCTCGTAACGCGGGGCGAGCTTGGCAGAGAAATATTTCGCCGCGTTAGACAATGGAAAACACCTTTTATAAACAAATTGTCCTTCACTAAGTTCTACGGGACGTCTTCTAAGGTTATAATATTTCGCATTACGAGTATGTGAATCTAATAGGCACTTCCGGACTTTGTTAAATATGATTTTTAAGTCCTTCAGTGAGTCTGTAAAACCATAGTCAAAGTTATATAAGTGGCCGTCGATAATCATCTCCCTACCATGAGTGAATACGGGGTATGTTTAGTAATGTCATGAACAGCGGTATTTAGTGCACATTGCATCTCAGCTAAGTTTTTATCCCAATTTTTATGATCGAAACTCACATATGATGCAATGGTGCGTACTAACTCGCGATTGACCCGTTCAGTCTAGTTGGTATGGGGATGATTTCGAGAATTATACAATAAATGCAATAAGGTGACATGTTTACTAGAGTAATCGGAACATACAAATAGATTCCTCGTAAACTAATATGAAAAGGGGCCTAATATGTAAAAAATTATTTTACTACCTACCTTTACAAAATTCATGAGAAGATTGTTAACAAAAAAAAAATTTACACCTTTGCGAATTTACAAAAAAATCAAATGAAATACAAAAAGTAATTAATAAAATGAGTAGAAGTGTTGAGGAAAATAAGATTTAAAAAAAAACCTAAATAATAATTTACGCAAAAATGATCACTATAGAAAAATTACTAAGATGTGTACACACACTGCTACTAGTAATGAACGATGTAGTTATGCACAAAAAAAAATTATCAAAACGTACGTGTGAAAGCATAAAAAAAAAACTAAGTGAAAAAATTATTGACCTAATACGGCTATGTTATTGAGTAAGTTCACTACCTGACTATATTGTAAGGACTGTAATACAAAATTAATGTGGGTAAACCACGAACCAAGAAAAAGAACTAAGCTCCAATATACTAATACCACATAACAAGATAGAACAAGATAAAACCAATACAACAAAACAAGATAAGACAAGATAAAACAAAATAAAATAGCACAACAGAAAACAGAAAATCAGTGAAAAAATTAAAAGGTCTCACCGACTCGCTGCTGTGCCAGGAATGTATGTACCCGAAGGAGTTCCACGACCAAGAAAAATTCTGCCACAAAAAATACAGACACAAAAAACAAAATAAAATCAAATAAGTTAAGTTGTGGAGGGTAGCTGTGGAACAATCATACATAAAAATAATTATAAGTCCCTCGGCAACCTAGGTGCCAGAGAGAAATGCATGAGTCAGAATGGGACAAGTTTAAATAAAATGGTGGAATGTTAATCAGTGGTTATCTACGTATTATGAACTTTATCTTCACCTATATAAAGTATAAAAATAGTTAAGTTAAATTAAAGATTGAGAAATGCTAAATTTTACACCAAAAAATATTACAAAATTTAAATTTAAAAAATAATAAATTTTACAACCAAAATCTCATTCTAGGCTTCACGTTGGGCGCACACTGTAATGTGCGTGATTTTGTGCCAGATGGGCGTGGGTTCTTATAGTGTGCCTATAGGTGTTGTGTGGCACTGAGCCCACTGTGAGGTTGTTCACGAAAGCCCTTGCTCCGGGAACTAGCCAGCGGTTAATAATTAAATGAGCATGAGAACTGGGTTCTCAGAGCATGGGTGTTCGTTTGGCCTAGAGGATGAGAATACCGACTAATATTTATAAAGAGCGCCAGTCGATGTTCTCATCACAAGCATGAGATGTTGGATGCAAATAAAACTGAACACAAGATAAGATCACAAGTTCAATATATTGACACAAAGTAATAAATATAAATTAGGCAATCACAGAAATAAAAATGAAATTAATATGGAAAACCTTAAAGTAACACCCTAAATACACAGATAATTATTATAATATAGGGTTACAACTTTATTAAATGAGAAAGAAGAGTCCTAAATACAACCTAAGTAGTATAGGGATATTCTTATCCTAGGACCTCCTTAAATACTAGGCTTTCCTACCTATTTTGGCCAGAATAAAATTAAATAAGCTAAATTAAAAATATATAAGGTGAAGCAGTTCAAAAATTAATGATAAATGAGGCAAAGGGGGGTCAAGCCGTGGTGCACGACAAAATGGCGTCGGCACACAAATCGACGCGTCCGCGTGTCCGTTCCCACGGACTCGCCTGGGAAAACAGCCTGTACCCGTGCGATGCGCGGTGCGATCGGCGTGTACCCACGAGATACGTCAGGAGATCGGCCTGCGCCCTCGAACTCGAGTGGGTACACAGCCCGTACCCGCGTACTCGACGGGTAATGAACCCGTACCCGGAAGGATGACTGGATACACAGCCCGTACCCTGAAGAAGTCTGGGTGGTCGGCCCGTACTCTGAAGATGTCTGGATACACAGCCCGTACCCTGAACCCTGTGAACAATCACAGATTCGAGCCGTGTTCCAGAAAAATCTAGGTGGGGCATGAGCATGAGGTAGGTATTACGAGAGAGAGAGAGAGAGAGAGAGAGAGAGAGAAAGAGAGAGAAGATATCCAAAGGGAACTTACCACGATTCACGTGGGGAATATCTGCACCCTCCAGATTGTCCACGCCTGGTTTGATGTAGATAAGTTCCTATCAACAATTAATAAACACATTATACACAAATACCTATGACGAGATCGGCGAGGGGAACCTCGCCGTTAGAAGACGGTAACATAAAAAAAAAACAAAAACCAATGAGATGCTTACCGAAGAAAAGAATGGATCACTGATTTTAATATACTACTTGTCCCGACTCTGGGAACGAACAATACAATTTTTTTTAAGAAAATATTTAAATTTTTTACAAGATATCTCACAAACATGTCGGGGTTGACCACGCCCGAGGGCACGGCCCACCCCCGACCAATTAATCACCTCTGTAAGCTATCGAGGTAGCTGATGGAATCCCGAGGATCTCCGATCGACAGCATATATAGGACCGGCATCGACCACGAGCGAACCTTCTAGAAGCTTCCGTCAAGTGGGGGAATTAGGGATACCATCCCTCGAGAGGGGTTCCCACAAAAACCGTTAAACCACAACAGGAAGAAATAACATGCCCCGTGAAGAGATGCTAAAACGCCCTAATTACATTTCAGAACAATAAGCCTGAATAAAAAGACAATCCCCTATCCTACTAGGATCGATGGAGGGACCTACGACTATTAAAATTACTGGTATCCTATATATATATCATGATAACAATAAATCCAAAATAACCCATTTTTTAGGTATTTAATTTATGTTCTACCAAGACCTATTTATATAAAAAAAAATAAAGTATTTTGTTAAGGACTGGTTAGTTAATTTTTTTTTGTTTGTTTTACCATTTCCAAATTTAGTGCAGTTTTCGGCTACTGACAACACCAGTTTACGACGTCAGCACCTGTTGCATGGCCTGTTTTCGTCTGGCGCCACCCGCCAACAGATATGTGTCGCTCCTAATGAGCTGATTCTAAGTAGGTGTTGCCGACCGCCGTAAAGATATTGGAATGTGATTCCATTTATCGAGTGCCTACCTACATGTTTAGAAAATGTTCAAAATATTATATTCGTTTTTGGAATTTAGTGTTCATAGCAATGGTCCATCTAAATATGTGAGGCGAATACCTTTAAAATTTATTAGGATTAATTTTATTACTTGAATTTTCAAGAAGGTTAAGCCCTCAGGTGTTACAGCCTTTGACTATTTTTTAAAAGCTTTTATTTAACTTGCAATGTATATAAGTATGTTTGTTCGGGTGAAATCTTTGAACTCAATTTTTAAGTAGATATCTTCAACCGATTGAGCTGAAATTTTGTATACACGTTTAGTTTGGATGACAACGCACGATATGGTGTGTGACATCATTCTAAATTCAAAATGGCGGACCATCCAAGATGGCGGAATAATTATTTTTAATGCATTTCTACAATATGGATATGAAATGAAAGGGCTTGTTGAGAGTAGCTCGAAAAATAATTTGGCGTCATTCTAAATCCAATATGGCGGACCATCTACGATGGTGGAGAAGTTAAAAGCTTTTTTTAAAATGTTTTTATGCTTTTAATTTATTAGTATAAGAGTTTCAGAGATAAGTCATCACTGGTAAACATACTGGTCCTTCGATTTGAAGCACTGAGATATTTTGAATGAGATGTTGCGTAGAGTTTCGAGCGCTGCCCAGGCGCGTTGGCTTCGACAAATTGGAGTAAAATAACATCGCTAAAATTAAGTATATTATTGTTATGTCCTATTTTTTTCTAAATATTGATACATAAACCTACAGTTTTTTTTTATGTAAAGTAATAAGATTAGCTATTTTATTAAAAATATAATAATAATTTCTCTTCCTACTTACATTTTTATAAGCAGGTAATCTCAACGCCGTTGCTGGATAACCATTGTTGCATCGAGTTATACATGTATGGAATCCGAAGTTGCAATCCACCGAAATAACACCAAAATATCTACAAGTAACATATAAAACCATTAACAGTATGTCGTAATGTAATCGTCACATTTAAATTGATTTCATAAGGTGAAATTTTGTTTGTACAAGATTCAGTCCTGGCTATGGGTACCACATTCATGGTTGCATCAGCCTTCCTAATATTACGTCTCCACTTCGCTCTATCGTCGATCTTATTTTCAGAAACCTCGAACTCTAATCTCTTTTAGCACTAGTACATCTCTTCACCGAAATTGCGGTGTACCTCTGTAGCTTCGGCCTGGGATAGAAAGTTGTAGTGCCAATTCTAAATAAATTAAAATTTTCATGACTATTTTAATAATATGAATTATTATTGGTCTTACTTTAGTAGCGGACACAACGTCCTGGAAGCAATGTCCAGTGGATTAACAATATGTGCTATCTTACTGACGTCCATGTCGTTATCTTCGTGTGCTGTGTCCATTATGTATATGCCTTCAATAGGACCACATTTATTTGCTTCATCCAACATTTTAGAAATAGCGTCACTGTTATATACATTATTTCCGCTGAGTATTTTCACATTAACACCCATTTTTTGCCATAGCCTGTTTTCAAAGATTTAATATTAAATTTTGTTGCAAATCCATAATTGGAATACCTGTGCTACGACAGAACTATTTATATATTATTATGGTCAACAGTCAGTTTTAATATAAATTTCTAAGTAAAATTCTAAAATTATATATTTTAGAGTTAATAATTCAAATATTGCGGACTTTTAAATTCCTATGAGCCGTACGAGCTTCAATATTTACAATACTCAAGTATTCTCAATACTTGTTCACACGAGTATGAGAATCTATAGCAAACTGAATTCAGCAATATGAGAGAGCTCATGAGAACACAAATATTGAAACCCGTACGGTATAAACTAGAAGTTGCCGTGGAACCTGTTACCGTATATTGATTCGATGATCGGTTGTTGCCTTCCAACAGTGAAGGTGTAAGTTTTTGACTCCACGAGATACTAATCTATCAGCAAACTGCAAACCAAGCGAGCTACCATTCCATATTATGAGATGACTGCTTTTTGGTGAGCAAATAAAACTGTAAAAAATTGTTTGAAAACGTTATTTAGGTATTTATAAGTTGATATTAATTTAATTTGAAGCAGTCCGTCCATGGGTGAAAACCGCAACAAATCCGTTGCGCAGCTTAGAAAGAAGACAGAGGATCAGACGAACGCGGAAAGTGACTTCGTTTTATATGCGGGCATGGTGTCCCTCGGTCGCAGCAGCACGCGGCCGCGGTGTCGACTCGCCGCCAGCAGACGGAAGGCGCGCGCCGCCTCGTGCGGGGAGTACCTAATATAACATATGTACCTGTGCCGGGGCGGTGGCATGGTGTCCCTCGGTCGCAGCAGCACGCGGCCGCGGTGTCGACTCGCCGCCAGCAGACGGAAGGCGCGCGCCGCCTCGTGCGGGGAGTACCTAATATAACATATGTACCTGTGCCGGGGCGGTGGCATGGTGTCCCTCGGTCGCAGCAGCACGCGGCCGCGGTGTCGACTCGCCGCCAGCAGACGGAAGGCGCGCGCCGCCTCGTGCGGGGAGTACGACACGCGAGACAAGGGATGCACCTCCCCTCGCACTATACCATCACTCAATAACCACTGAAGTTTCTATGGAAAAATTTAACTCAATATTTTTTAATGCCATAGGTGGCACATAAGCAGACGGGCCGCCAGATGGTGAACGGTTACCACCACCTATGGATACCTGCAACACCAGAGGTATTGCCAGTATTTTGCCGGCCCTTCAAGACTCTATTCACTCTCCTTTTGAAGAGCCCTATGTTGTAGCTCTACGGGAGGCCTGTAGCGCGGAGATCATTCCACAGTTTGCACGTATACGGTAGAAAAAATCGAGAAAATAGCACCGTGAGCGACGGCCTCAACTTCAGACACAAGTTTGCTTCTGCACTCTTTCACTTCGGCGCGAGGAGCGTTGGTACGACCAGTATACTGTGCATCACCTGTTCTATCATCTGCATATCAGTGCAAGCTACTGGTATGTACAGCATATCATTGATAACATATGTTTAAATGGTAATAAAATTGTAGTCCTGCGGTCCCGCCGATTAGGTCCAGGAGACAGTGTTAATATTTTTTTATAATCATAATATCGTATATCGTGGCAAACACGATATACGATACGATACTATTCCTACATATTTTATAAAAATATTGTCATTCTTTTCACCAATGCATTTTATTATCATTATTATCATCATCCTTGCCTTTATAACTCCGCTGCTTGGCATGGGACCTCCCTTCTTGTTCCATTTATCTCTGTATTGAGTGGATCGTAGTATTTTATCTAACCCTGGCGTGGCGTGGCGGTCTACCGATGCCGGGCTTTCCTTCTCGGGGCGTTCACTCAGTTAGGTAGGTATATTTATTTTCTTAATCAGTATACCTATTATTGTGATTGTACTTACTTTTAATATTTCAGTGTTTCTTGGGTCAAATATTGAATTAAAATCGACTACAACATATGATGTCGACTTGGCCATGTGGAACATACCGAATTCAAATTTTTCTTTTGCCTGTATCTGTATAGTGTCATAGGTAACGCCGAAAAGGGCAGTGCATTTCAAAGAAATCTGAAAAAACTCATGATTATAGATAAAGGAACTTAGTTAAAAAAAAAATCTGGCATGAAATAGGTGTTTACATAATATAATAATTATCTTACATTTTTAAGATTCCCTCTCAAGCAACTTATGATGATATTACAACCTTTCCCATTCGTCGCATCCAAAACCATATCTCCAAAGCTATCGTCACGGGAGTTTCCAATAAAATCACCTAAAATAAAGTTTTTTTTTTTTTAATTTCTAACGACCTCCAAATTCCAAATAATGGATAATATTGTTATGAGACCACCTCTGAAGTATGACGTAACGAATAAAAAAATTATCGTTCAAATAAATTTTCATAATTGAATTGAATAAAATCGTGTTCGCCAAGAAAGTATTATGAAATTAGTTGATCGGTTTTGTATGGAAAGTTAAAATTTGATTTGCGAACTTCACAATTGGTTAAGTTGGTTTCATAGATCATACTCTCCCCCCCTTAAGTACTACTAAACTTTATTCTAACGCATTGGGAGTATGTCAAGAAGTGTTATACAATCGTGACTTAAGTATTAGGAATTGAAATACAGAAGAAATTACCGTTAAGTTGAGGAAAAAGTCTGAGTAGGAATGCCTTCTTGGTCGGGTCTGCAACGGTGGTAAAAACTTGGTAGCCACGAGCGAGCGCTATCGATATCGCAGCTTGTCCTAACGCTCCCGCACCGCCGTGGATCAACACTCTCGATCTCGAACCGATCGATTCCATATTTTTAATACACTATAAAAATAGGCGTCGTAATAAATAAAAGTTGTAATTTCCCCATAAGACGAAATTGGCACCATCAGTAGTTTCGCCGTGATATCACATGGCTCAAAAATGCCCAATCTTTTTCAACAGTCAGCGAAGGTTGTCTTTGAGCTCATCTTCTGTAGATGATGAGTGATGTTAGCATGATAAGTGTATCAATCCTGAATGTATCAATGCTCAAAATTGAAAGACTGAGCATCGCCCGTGATTTACCAGAAAATCAATATTAATAATTTTTAAGTAGCTAACTTATTAAAATCTTTGTGAAGGAGTTGTTACTATTACTTTGACATAACATCTTTTTTTCCGAAGGGGTAGACCCTGTGTACCCAGGACCAACCATTACACCCACACTTCCCCAGTTATGTTTTTCACACACATCACAAATCATCAGCCGGAAGACGTCCACTGCTAACCAGAAGTCTGGCCCATAGATCGCCATAACTATTCACATGGGGGGATTTTGCCGTAATCACCTCGCTTTGCAGGCGGCTTGGTGATCGCAGTAGTTGGAATACTTGGAAACAGAGAGCTCTGCTGCTCTCCGAATATGTCCCTCTGCCGGGTCTCACCCGCCAGGCTGTCATTGAGAGAAATCCTAACGGAAATATCCAACCAACAAATACTTTTGCCTGACTTGGGGGACGAACCCGGCGCGGCACTGGCCACTAGCCAAAGCAGCTCGTTGCGCGCCGCGTCCTCCCTCTCACTCGCTATATCAATAGTAGACTTACGAGACAGTAGTAGGCCTGCAGGTATGCGAGCGGCACGGTGGCCGCGTCCTCCAGGCTCCAGTGCGCCGGCACCGGCCACAGCAGCTCGCTGCTCGCCGCGTCCTACCCGTTACTTGATATATCAACACTAGGCATGCAGACTCACGAGACAGTAGTAGGCCTGCAGGTATGCGAGCGGCACGGTGGCCGCGTCCTCCAGGCTCCAGTGCGCCGGCACCGGCCACAGCAGCTCGCTGCTCGCCGCGTCCTACCCGTTACTTGATATATCAACACTAGGCATGCAGACTCACGAGACAGTAGTAGGCCTGCAGGTATGCGAGCGGCACGGTGGCCGCGTCCTCCAGGCTCCAGTGCGCCGGCACCGGCCACAGCAGCTCGCTGCTCGCCGCGTCCTACCCGTTACTTGATATATCAACACTAGGCATGCAGACTCACGAGACAGTAGTAGGCCTGCAGGTATGCGAGCGGCACGGTGGCCGCGTCCTCCAGGCTCCAGTGCGCCGGCACCGGCCACAGCAGCTCGCTGCGTGCGCGCACTGCGCTACGACACGACCCCTCGCTTGCTATACCCATCACGCGCTCGCCGCTGACAAAATAAGAATACCTATTATTATTATAAATTTAATAATAAAATATAAGTATTGTAGTTGACCGTGAAGAGCGAGCTAAGAAGCATAACGGAAATCGTGGTCATCAAGTTAGTATCTGTAGTATAAAGATATGGGCATTCTGGGTATGTTAGCCGATTGAGCGTTGTATCGCATTGGTATTATCTGTTCTGTGGGATTGGGTTGGTAATTTTTATGTGATTCGTCCTATCGTATGTGAGGGTATTTCTGATTCACTTGCCAACTATCAATATATAGTTATGGAAATGCCATATCACTGGCAAAATGGTGCGCTGTAGGCCATATTTATTATTTATGCTGTCAAAAACTATACCGCGCCCAACCGCTGCGCTGACATAAGAAGGTTTACTTATGTACGGCATGTATTTATTTGCGTGATTATGTAGATGTATGCTATACCAGTTTACCTCACGTCCCGCAAAAATTGACAGAAAAACATCAAATAATACTGGAAGTGGAAGCATAGAGCTATTCTTTAGTGTTATACTTTATATTAAAAACCTGCCAAACTCACCTTTCGGTCACACCACTGAAATCCATTCCATAAAATGTACTACCGTCGACCATCAGTGTAACTTTAGATGCCTTGTCTACATCTATTGTATTAATGCCTGCGTATTCCACCTTAAATATAAAGGAGTTGCAGACGACATTTGGTTAGTTATTATAATGATTAATTTTGGATATAAATTATAAAACCCAACACTTGCGCATGGTAATTAATTAAGAGAGAAACACTACAATAAGTCCTTACCTTAATTTTGTTTTCAAAAACCTTTGGGATTTTCTTCCAGCATAAAGTATCCAGATCGCCAACATTCTCAATTTGAAGAGCAATATCATATTTTTCAGCATTGTTTTTATTCGCAGTCAAAGGCTTATTATAATAAAAATGCTATGAAATAAAAAAGTTAAGAATTACTTAATATTGTGAGTGTAGTAAAACAAGTATGGCTGGATGAACACTGATTTATTTAGAGGGCTTAATGACGGTACCTTTACATTCATAAATATGTTAAATAATATGTAAAGATCTACAACTACCGACAACCTATTAGTATATCTTAAAGTACTAAAGTAACTATTACTACATCCTTCCCTTTCTCTTTTAATAATTAAAAACAAAACAACCCAAACAACAATAACTTTTGATTGGTATAATAAGTTTATAGGTGCTAATACAGATAACTATTACTCGAAACTACATTACCTATACTACTTACTTATATTACTTATGTATTATACTATTGAAAAACAAACTATTGATATCAAAACAAAGCTATACAACATACATACTTATATTTTACGCCCTTAAATACCTTAAAATATATTATTTTTAAATATATAACATATTAACGTTTTGCTCTTTATCATTTTTGATAGCATTAGAACCTGCCAACAGACGTGCTTTATTTCTAGTGATAGGACCTTTGATATTTTCACGTTCATCCACGATATGCCTTGACGACGGTATCCCTGTTTCTGTAGGTAATGGTTGCGGAGGCTCTAAAATGTTAGCATTCCTATTATCAGTATGATTAGACGATGACTCACCTTTGATTTGAATTTGTGCATGTAGTGACAGGCCATCCTTGTCACTCTGCCTGCTTATTATATGTCGCCGATTACGCCGGTACTTACGTCCTACTGTATCTTGTAGAATATAAGACCTAGGCTCGCTCGACTTTTTTACAACCTGCATGAATGTTCTCCTATTACCATCCGCTACTACTACTTTCTCATTTGCTTGTAGTGTAGGGAGATTTTTCTTAGAACTGTCATACCTTATTTTTTGTTTTCTTTGTTGCTTTAAAATTTCTTCATGATTCTTTTTAATATCTACGTTTTCTCGCAATAGTTGTGTATTTATCGGTAGCCGAGTATTTATTCGCCTACCCATCATTATCTGGGCCGGTGAATCAATTTTATCCCTTGGGGTAGATCGGAAATTCAACAAACTAAGATGATAATCATGACCCGAATCTAAACTCTTTTTTAACAACTGCTTTATTGTTCTGACCGTTCGTTCACTTCTGCCATTTGATTGAGGATATAGTGGCGATGAAGTAATATGTGATATTTCCCACCCGGATAGAAAACTCTTAAACTCCTTTGAACTATAGGCCGGCCCATTATCGGTGACTAACTGACTTGGAATGCCGTATCTCGCGAATTGTTCCTTCATTGCTTCTATGACCGACTTACTACTAATTGATTTTAATTCATTAACTTCCACAAAATTTGAGAAGTAATCTACAAGTATCAAATAGTATTTCTTTCTGTACTCAAAAATATCCGAACCAAGTTTAAACCATGGAATGTCCGGTATGTCATGAGTTAACAATGGTTCTCGATGCGGCTGTGAGGCATGCAAGGCACACGTGCTGCAGCGGCGCACTGTGTTATCTATATCGCGTGATATTCCCGGCCAGAACAATACGCCTCGAGCGCGCCTCTTACACCTATCTATACCTAAGTGACCCTCGTGAACCCTACTCAACATTTCGGCTCGTAAGGAATCCGGAATAAAAACTGACTTATCCTTAAATATAACACCTTCCACATACTGCATACTTCCACGATACGGCCAATAAACTCGCATACTTTCTTCTACTTCATATTTACTTCGTGGCCATCCCTGTTCAATATATTTAATTAACAACTTGGCCTCATCGTCATTTCGTGTTTGCGCCCTTACACAATCTAATTTTTCGTCACTGAATTGCACATTTTCAATCATAAAACACGTTTGCGCTTCTACTTCCTCACTCACTCGGTCATGCATTAATTCTGGTAAAGCTGCCCGCGACAATGTGTCGGCTATATACATGTATTTACCTGGTGTATATGTAACCTTTATGTCATATGCTTGTATACGTAGCATCATCCTCTGCAACCTCGCGGGTACGTTGGATAGTGATTTTTTAAAAATTGACTCAAGCGGTTTGTGATCTGACTGTACCATTACATCTGTCCTCCCAAAAATATATTGATGAAATCTCTCGCACGCATACACAATGGCTAGTAACTCTTTCTCAATCTGCGCATAGCGACATTGAGTCTCAGTGAGAGTCAATGAAGCAAATTCTACAGGGCGACCGCCTTGCAGTAAAACCGCCCCTAAAGCGCTCGCGCTGGCATCTACTGACACCGTGATAGGTAATTCATGGGAATACAATGACAAAACAGGCGCAGTGGAAATTTTTTCCTTCAACAACTTAATAGCTTCTGTATGTTGACTATCCCAGATCCATTCAGAATTCTTTTTCAAAAGCCCTCTTAAAACCGCTACCGACTGTGAGTAATTAGGAATGAATTTAGACAAATAATTAACCATGCCTAGAAATCTTTCTAATGATTTTTTATCTTCTGGATTAGGCATGTCCACTATAGCTCTTACTTTCTTCATGTCTGGCCTCATTCCTCTTTCATCAAACACATGCCCTAAATATGTTATCTCTTTCACACCTATCTTACATTTCTCTTTATTAAATTTCATCCCAACCTCTCTTGCTCGTGATAAAAGTTTTTTAAGGCGCAGATCATGCTCCTCCTTTGAGGAACCCCATACTATTATGTCATCACTAAATGACTCGGTACCTTCTAAATCTTCAAGTAACTGTCTTACCTTTGCGTGAAATATTTCCGGCGCACAACTTACCCCGTATGGTAATCTAGTGAATTGATACCTTCCAAATGGTGTACTAAAAGTACAGAGGTCGGCACTGGCATCATCTAAGGTCAACATCCAAAATCCACACCGCGCGTCCAAAACGCTGAAAAAACGCGCCCCTCGCATCTTGGTCGCTATCTCACTTACCGTAGGCAACGAGTACTGTGCACGCTTCACGGCTCGGTTGAGCATACGTGCGTCTAGGCATACCCGGATGTCCCCATTTTTCTTAGGAGCAATAACAATAGGATTTACCCACTCTGTTGGATGGTTCACTTTGCGCACTACCTTTAATTTTTCCATTCTCTGTATTTCCGCACGCAGTTTATCTTGTAAGCCTAACGGAATTTTTCGTGCGGGACATACTACCGGCTGTACAGTATTATCAATTAAAATCTTATGAGTTCCGGATATGATCCCTATACCATTAAACAATTCTGAAAATTCAATCAACTCCTGGCATAACATATCAACTCTTTTTATAAAACCCAAATTAACACAATCCTCCCTACCTAATATGTTTTGAACTTTCATATCAACTACTATACATTTAAGTTGGAACAGTTTATTTTTATGTTCAATTGACAAAACACATTCCCCAATTATAGGTAACTTATTCTTTGTAAAAGAAAAAACATTATCTCTATGCTGTTTTAAGCATTTAACATTTAACCCTAATCTATACAGCTCATATTTTGAAATAACATTGACATCTGCCCCGCAATCTAATTTAAAATTAATATCCATACCGTTATATTTAAGATTTTCAATCCACTTTACCGGTGCACAGTCTTCCTTCGCCTTCAACACGTTCACATAAAGGTCATCGTTCTCCGTTTCCTCCGAATGCTGTGAAATGTTCAATTCGTGGACTTTCCTGTCTATTTTCCGAAAACACCGCCTAGCAAAATGTCCACGTTGATTACACACAAAACACATAGACTTTAGCGCCGGGCACCGCTGCCCGTTATCACAAAACGCACTGCCACATCGTGGACACGCATCCCACTCCCGTCGGTGATCGCCGCCGCGGTAGCCCTGGCCCCGCGCGGCGGCACCGCCGGCGCCGCGCCGCTGCCCGCCGGCGCCGCCTCGCCTGGCACCTGCGTTCCGCTGCGACACTGCATCCACCTGCTCACTCGACGTACTCTTGCTGCTATTCGCTACTTCAATTTGACGACCTTCTGCTCGAGATAGCTCCTCGGCCTCACATATCTGTACGGCTTTGACCAGCGTCAATTCTTCAGTTCGTAGCATACGATCTCGGACGACGTTACTAGTCACTCCACACACTATCCGATCTCTTATCAGCCCATCAGCCAAATGTTCAAACTCACATCCTTGGCTGAGCACCTTCAACGCCGTTACGTATTGGCTGATCGTTTCTCCGGCTGTTTGATTGCGAGTGAAAAATTTAAAACGTGACATTGTAATGTTACATTTTGTTCCAAAATGGCTGTCGAACTTTTCCTTTAAAAAAGTCAAGTCGTCGGCGTCTTCCTTCTTAGCAAACGTAAACGTCGTATATATCTCGTAACCTTCCGCCCCTATGAGGTTCACCAGTAAGCTCGCTTGAACGTCCTTGGACTCTTTCCCGACGCCGGATGCCTTTAAAAATACTTCAAACTGCTTCCACCATTTTTTCCACGCGTCGGCCCGCGCTGCCGGGCTGCCTTCTATCTGCAATTCCGGTGGCGGTCGAGCATGCTCCATATTGTATTACTTGTAGAAACTCCCTTAACGACGATAACAACGCTTTTTATGTCCACAAAATTAATTATTTCAATTTTTATTTCACTTAACCGCTGTCACCATGTAGTAAAACAAGTATGGCTGGATGAACACTGATTTATTTAGAGGGCTTAATGACGGTACCTTTACATTCATAAATATGTTAAATAATATGTAAAGATCTACAACTACCGACAACCTATTAGTATATCTTAAAGTACTAAAATAACTATTACTACAGTGAGTACATGCTTCAAAATTCTTTGCTTTCTTTATACAAAGTGTTAAAAGGTTAAGGGGATGCACCAGTCGTCAACATAAATAACTTGCATAAGAAAGAATAGCGAAATTAACAAAAAAATTGACTTTCCAACAAATTTGCCGATCCATTTTGCAAGGGAAGTCGTTTTTTTTTTATTTCATGATTCTTTCCTTTGCAAGATGTTAAGGTTGACGGGTAGATGGATCCCCTTAAGCATTACTACACCTTTATGTAACACGATGTATATTGATTTATTATAATATATACATATTATATTTATGTTAATTATAGACTGCCTCGGTGGCGTAGAGGGCACATGCTCGACTGCCAATCAAGAGGTCCCATGCTCGACTGCCAATCAAGAGGTCCCGGGTTCGATCCCCAGGTCAGGCAGTGTAAAATATTGTATTTTTCCATTAGAATTATCTCAATAATTGCCTGGAGTCTGGAACTGTGCCCGGTGATGGCAATAGATGGCAATAGGCTCGCCCCGTATTACATGGGACCAATAACATACTAGCGAAATGTGGGTGTATCTACTATGGGACTGAGTCCTGGGTACACCTCTGTCTACCCCTTCGGGAAAAAGGCGTGAATGTATGTTATGTTATGTTTTATATTTATGTTTATCATAGACTTACCCTAGCACTTTCATTAGAAGATATTGCCATCAATTTGAATGTATTTTCGTTAATTGTCGTCACTGAACGGAGTTTTAGGTTTCGGATTGTGATCCCCCCGCATCTAAAATAGAATTCATCATAATCATCATCATCATCATCTCAGCCATAAGACGTCCACTGCTAAAAATATGCCTCCCCCATAGATTTCTAACTTCTTCTAAATTTCTTCTAACTCCCCCATAGACTCCCAGCGCCATACGCTCTGGTTTTTGTGTGTATGTTTGTTTTCACTTCACGCCAAAACTACTGAACCATTTTAGCTGAAATTCGGTATGTAGAGCTTAAATCCTGGAGTAACACAAAGGTTATAGGTAATTTTATCTCGATATTCCCACGGGAACAATGATTCCGCGGGTAACTGCGGAGCACATCGAGTATGTAAACATACATTACTAACTTCATCATCTAAGACGCTAGAGCCTGGTCAAGAACATTTCTCCAGTTTGAATCTTTTCCTTTAGTACATAATCTGATTATTTTCATATTATATGAATGAGACGGGACTTAATCGCGCTTAAAACATTTATTATTTACCTCGACGTTTCTTGGAATCCAGTAATCAGTATGTGTTCGCGGCGTGATTTCTCCCGAGATATATCTGCGGATGTCGTGAGTATTGTGTGTCGCGATAACAATTATTTACAAGACCAAGTGCGGGTAGTTGAAGATAGCGTCGAGGTGAATAATAAATGTTTTTAGTCAAAGTCAAAGTCAAAAAGATTTATTCAAATAGGTCCCAATCTGACACTTTTGTACGTCAATGAAAATGAACAGTAATGAGTCTACCGTGCGTTCGGAAAGATAGTTCGGAAAGCGCTTTAGCGTGATTAAGTCCCGTCTCATTCATAAAATATGTGTTCGAATCGCGAAAGTAAAAATGATTATTTTTAGGAGAAGGTGATCAATGACCCTAGGTTATATTACTAACCTGGTGAGGTCTGAAGAGTCATCAATTTCCGCACAGAACGAGTTGTCTTGAAGTTGTTGAAAATGTTTGTCAATATTAATAGTAAAGATCCTAATGTGAGAGGGCTGCACGATTCCGTTGTGTGTGTTCCTCAGTACATTGAGCTGCAGTAATCCATCGATCATCGTCACCCAGTTATTGTTCCAGAGAAGCTGCGCTACTGATAGGGACTCATCCACCGAGTGGATACTCCGGAACTCATCTCTGAATAGATTCAATATTATTTAGTTCAAATTGGACTGTCTGCCAAGATCAAAAGCATTCTTCGACCTAAACCCGATTTTATCCACGCTTTTCAAATTCAAGAATATTTAAACTTGTTAAATGGCTAACTTCACATCAGTTTTAATGACTCAAAAAAAGAAGTTTTTCTGAGGCTAACTTAAATAAAGTGTTTTTGAGTTTGAGTTTGGCGCGCGTGTACGATACAGATGCGCTTGCCAATAGACACGCATAGTGACGCGTCGGCAACGTACGTTTGAATTGATGCATAAGTTTGATAACAATAATAATAATATGGGACAACTTCCACACACGGTCATCTAGTCCCAAACTAGGCTAGAAGCCTGTACTATGGTAACCAGATGACTGATATACATACTTATATAAGCTTATAACACCCAGACACAGATCAAACAGACATGTTCATGCACACAAATGTTTGACCTGGCCGGGGATCGAACCCGGGGCCTGCGGCACAGAAAGCAGAGTTACTACCATCTGAGCCAACGAGGCTGTCAAAGTTTGAAGGATAAAAGAGCGCCGTCGACAGCGCGTTTAAAATGCGTGGTCAACACGCAGAATAGAAATTAAAAAATCCTTTCTTAGTACAAGTTCAGATCACGAAATGAACATACATTCCAAATTTCAAGTCTCTACGGCAGTGGTTTGGGCTTGGCGTTGCATGTCAGTCAGTGAGTCATTAATAACTTTATAAAAAGATGATAATGAAGTGATATAGTGATAAAACACCCAAACACAGATTAAATTAGGCATGCGCATGCGTACACAAGTGACTTACTAACCTGTAATGGTATCCGCAGTTACTCAAATGGTTATAGACTTCCTCTGAAGTATGAGCAAGCTTTTCGGAAGTTATAATAATATCATTATTAGCTGCAGTTGACTTATAGGTGTTGACGAAGATATAACCAGTTGCCACTTTTGCGTCTCTTTCTAAGACCTGTCAATTATTATAATATTTTATATTTTTAATGACGGTCTATTTACTATTTGCTTGAAATTTGAAATACAATATAATTATGGGAAGAAAAATTTCACCTACGAGCGGGATTTAAACCCACACCTTATCCGCGTGGTGGGCACTCTACCAACTGAGCTGCCGTGAAGGTAGTAGACATCGGAGAAACGCCTATCTATGGGTTATTATCTATAGGTGATGCATTATCAATAATTAATCAAGTAGATTTGTTTGGCAGCTAAAAACTCGGTCATAAATCATTGGAACGGAACAGCATCTTGCATACGATGTCTCAATGACATGATTAGCTGCGGCTAAACATTAAACATTCCACTGTTAGTAGAAATAATATAAATTACCCACTTGGATTAGGATCGAAGGTTGGATTAGATGGAGAACCCAGGACCAAGTTCCAATGAACGCCTACCCACCCTGTTATATGAAGTCCCATGTAAAAGGGGGCGAGCCTATTGACATCAACCATGTACAAATCCTGGCTCCAGGTTGTTATTGAAAAAATCCTAATGGTAAAATACCATAACCCATTTTGCCAGACCTGGGAATCAAACGCATAACCACATACCTCACTTGATTGAGACCACTAGATCAACTAGTAACTAGGCAGTCGGTGTATTACAATTTCTAATAATCTGCTATTAAAGTACACATAATATGACGTGTAATTTGTTTTTATCAATTAATGAGTTTGAAGTTTGTACATGTTTTAGCGACGAATTCTGAAACACTTGCAACCAGCGCTTACGTTTATTACCTACTTATTAATCTAATTTCTGGGACATCATTTCGATTCCTACCTCAAAGCGTCCATTGCCTTTATTTATAGATATATAAAGTTTCAATGATTTTTGATCGTGGAGTATCGGTTGAGAGTACAGGATTATGTCCTCGAAGCGCACTGAAACTTTCTTTCTCGGAACTCCGATCGACATCGCTAGAGTATCCCAAACAGCCACCAACGTGGCAGCAAATGGATACAATACTCTGTCTGAAATAGTGAGGAATTATTATAAACCTTCCTGCCTTAATACCATATTGAAAAGACCATCAGTTCTACGTGCTATGCTCTGCCCAATGTCACTTGAACTTGTTTATCCGCTGGGCTAGTACGGTAACATTCGTTCGTCTAAGGATCTCTTTATTTCTGATTCTATCTCGTTGAGAAGTTCAACAAAAAAACAAAACAGCTAAGTTGGATTCGACGATTCATCTTTTTCTCGAAGTTGGGCCTACCAAGTTGGACTGCACGTCCTAAGTAGACGTACGTCTACTCAACAACTTTTAGAACCAAATCCCCAACTAATACTGCGGGTTGGGCACAGCATGGGCATTGGACTCAACATTGTCTTCTCCGTGTTCACTGACCAACCCGTTGGGAACCTCAATCGAGGTTTTCGAGCAAAATCCTGAGATCTACCACGGATCTGTATTAAAGACGCGTGTCCCGCTGCGCTCCAGCAGCACGACAGCGACCTTATGTGAAGCGGTCTAATGAAGTCTATAATTCTGTATCTATTAAAAAAAACTGGCTGGCTCGGATAGCTGAAAGTTATCGAACCTGCTCCTGAGACGATTATTAATGACCCACGAAGATAGACATGGCTCAAAACGAGGTGGGTCTGTAATTCTTCAGTAAGGTGTTATCTATTACTTTTCTTGAAAAAGCACCTCTATGCTTTTGACGTTAAACCTTGGATTATGACAGAATTAATAAGCGTCTGAGGGACTTTGTATCAGTTTTCCACATATTTTCGGAAACTCTGATATGATTCCAGCCCTAGTTCCAGCCCATGAGTATATTGGATTATTTTTGAAGATTATTTAGAAGATAAATCTTAAGTAGGTATTTAACTTTACGGGACTTTTAATTAATTAACTGATTATTTTACCTTGTATTACATTTCCATTCAAGTAGCTGTATTCTTCATCGTGTGTCGTTATAGAAAATTTAACGGAAGAACTTGTCCTAATATGTTCATTATCTTTTTTTGCAGTGACAGTCCTAAAATATAAAAAAATAGCTTTTTCTCCAATCTCTAAAGGTGCATGTGCAGATCCACCCCTGCACGAGGGCAACCAAAGAACCCACTACGCTGATTGGTTGAAAAGGGTTTCCCGTAAGGTCAACAGGCGTTCGAGAGGACACGGAATACCCTTTCGAAGCCTCATAAAGATGTGGAGGACGATTCTCCGCTCGTTTCATACGCCATACTCCATGTGCAGTGGCGTGCGGATAATCAGAATCTTGGCGCCGGATTCGGTGGTGTCCTTTCCCCAATTAAAAGGGCACGAGAAGTATATCGTCGGTACGGGTTTTGCCAGCGGGGACAATACCACCCGCTCCCCCGGGTGCGGTTGGTATGTGTCGTGGCAGCCTTCCAAAATAAATGTGAAATGGGATCTTACTCGACTACTTTATATTCTGTTTTTATGATAGTGAGTAACAAGATGAGCAAATCAGGTGCCTGATGGTAAGCATCATGATTGCCCATATCAGACAAGGTGCCACTAGTGTTTTAAAATTCAAAATTCTGTGTGGCACTGCAGTGCCTCACCCTGAGATATTAATTGTTGAAACTCAAAAAAATAAAAATCTTTTCAGACATAATGGACCATTTATTTGAGAATGTGAAGAGTTTCTAAAATATTTTCCAAAATATGCCCCCTTTGAGCCATCGGATGTCCTTGAGCGCAAACAATAGAATAACAGATAAAACAATGGTAGGAAAAGCGGGATTAAGTACTTTAGTACATCTTGATCAGAATTAGTACTGTTATTATCTTTGGTAGTGGTAGGCCTCTTTTGCAGGGGGCCGCCTGGGGAAGTACCACACCCTTTGCCAGTTATTCATCCGCCAAGCAGTAATGTGCAAACATAACTGTGTTCCGGACTGAAGAGCAATGTTACCAGCGAAATTACTGGGCATGACGAGTTTCAACAACTAATATCTCAGGGTGACAGGCGCATTGCAGTACCGCGCATAGTTTTGAATTATTAAACACTGGGTGGCACTGTGTCCGATATTGATAATCATGATGCTTACCATCAGGCACCTGATTTGCTCGTCTTGATACTATCATAAAAAAAATCCTTTGGGATATCTCGGGTACAACTCATTAGAAGTTCGTCGTGCCTACGACCAATTTTTGGCAAAATAGTTTTATTAACTTTATGTCCCAAAGCTTCCTAGTTTGCGCATCAACTATGTGCATTAAGATTGTTAAGTTGTCTGCTGTGCCATTCTCCCGTACTGCAGCGCGTGCCAACTCTCCTCTCCCTCGCATGCTCATAGCACTCAATGCTCTCGTGTTTGCCGATAGATGGACGTCACTATTATTGTCCGTGTGTCTTAGGTTTTGTAAGTTGTGTGATGGATGAAAATGTGCATTATTTGGTGATTATTTTGTTAATTTATATGTTTTTTTTTAGTATTTGTCTTCTTTTGTTTGATTATTATCTTTGTGTAACTACTCATTGTATACTTTTATTTATTTTTTGTTGTACATTCTGTCTTAATGTAATTGGTTTCGACAGTTTTAATTAAAATAAATGAATTAATGCGAGTAATTATAATAATAATCATGTGATTACCAAGATTGATCGTGATACCATTTCACAAAATGTGAAAGGTGTGGGGTCCCGGTGGATACTGGAAATTCAACCCTAGGGTAGAGGGCTTGAACATGAGGCGTGTAACCTTCAATAAATAACCTGAAATATTATAATATAATATTCTTTATTATCACAAGATAGAAAATTATACATATTAAACTAAATAATATTAATATAATTATTGCTTGAAAATGGGCGGCCTTATCGCTTTAAGCGATCTGTTCCAGGCAAACAGTCTTTGGACGGATAGGGGGATGATAGAATGAGTAGGGGGTGGGAAAGGGTACACATTTTATTTTGTCTTAAAACAAGATCTTATTATTCTAGACTATATATAAATATATATACACAGTTACATAATATTTTTGTTCCATTTTCACGCCAAAATTACTAATTCGATTGGGCTGAAATTCAATATGAAGATAGTTTAGACCCTGAAATAAAACATAGGGTTCTTTTTATTACGATATTTCCATGGGAACGATGAAAACGCGGGTGGATTATACCACTTCGACGGATATAATAAGCAGGCTCAGAAAATCCACGAGAATCGGATGAGAATGCGAGCTGTACCGGAGAACAGCCGAGTGGACAGTGGACAGACAAACGAAAGCATTATTGTCCAACCTGAAACGTAGACGCTTTGCACGTGCATGATTTGGGTTCGCTCGGTCAACGACGCGACTTACGTGCCAATAGCATCGAGCAGGAAGTGTACGTTATCGGCATGGTGACGCTGCGCGAGCGGTACGTTGGTGCAGGAACTCGGCAGTGAACGTCGCAGGATCGTTTGCAAGAGCCCGTGCGGAGCTACTTCTATTAACACTGCGTTTGGGGGAATCAAACGGCTCGTCTCCTCAAAATAAACAGGGCTCTGCAACAATATAATATAACAAACTTTCAACACACGTCTCATTAATTGATATCAAAAAGACGTACAAGAGTTGAATGTTAAAGAGACAGAAGATCTCTGGGGCCTATGCTATCCATAATAGCCCACTGTCTTGCCTGTACCTGTATTAAGTAAAAACTCTGGGAAATTAATTCTACCACTGGAGTAATTTGTGATATTTCCAAAGCATTCGACCGTGTATTGTATATAGCAAGATAGGCTACTGTTCAAGTTGTCATACTTATCTAGTGGGCAGCAGAAGGTAAGTGTCAATGTCCATATTTGCTAGTTCTCCTGTCGATATGGTCCTCTGAGATCAATTTTATATGACCTTTCCTGTTTTTGAATATTATATTATCAACTATTTGCCATTCATGATCCAAGATCTGGCAGATGTGGTTCTATTATTATTAATTACTGAAAAAAAGACTGAGTTAAAGTATAGCAAAAAAAACCTACCAAAAGATTGTTGGTGAGATATTCTGCAGAGCAGTATTGTGCTATAGGTTCCTGCCACCTCTCCTGCGGAACTGACGTGGATAGCCACCGAGAGCTGCGAGCTCGAGGCTTCAATATTATTTCATACAAATTTCTCAATAAGTGGGGACCTGGAAATAAGGACTAAGGATAATGATATAGGCAAAAAGCGCCCCAGACGCATAAGCAGATACATTTATGGCTCGCCCGCGACGGTTACTTATATTAGACGCCATACCGCGCCATACATTTTATCTTCACCGCGTGTGGGGGTTGACATACCAAGCGCCCCAGGTGATTAAATAATAGAATGTATTTGTGTAGAATCTATTTGGACAAATCGGCACTCGTGCTCGTGCCCAGCTGTTATTTAGGCTAATGATCGTCATTGGGAATACGGTGAAAACGTAAACGAGCTTGTAGACGGTCTCTAACCATATGGAGTAATCAACTTAAAGCCCCATCATGAGTTTCGCGCAGGCGTCAGTAGAAAAAGTAGTCCAACTCTGTAGGTCCAGCTTCGAAAAAGATGTCAGGTGTGTGTTGAGATGTCAAGAGGTGCTAACGGAAGATCAGCGCAGGTTGTGTTCTGCAATCTGCATTATGCTGAGTTAGCACCCATTCGCAGCATACACGATGCTAGTATATATATATTTATGTCATACCTACTTATTTGTGCGCAGCGAATAAATCATTTTTCTTTCTTTCTTTCTTTCTTTCTTTCTTTCAATCGTCGAATCCAACTATGTAGACTGGGCAGCGTTCGGAAACCTACGCAACGTCTTCTCGTCCAAAATATCCCATCGCCTCAAGTCGAAGGTCGACCAGTGTGCGTTACCATATGACTTATGGATCTAAAACGTGGTCTCTCACTGTGGGTCTTATCAGTAAGCTCAAAATAGCGCAACGAGCTATGGAGAGGGCAATGCTTGGGATTTCTATTCGAAATCTAATCAGAAATGACGAGATCCGTAGGCGAACGAAAGTTACCGACATAGCCCGGAGGTTTAGCAAGTTGAAGTGGCAATGGGCAGGGCACATAGCACTTGGAACTGACGGCCGATGGGGCTGTAAAGTTCTCAGATTGAGACCACGGACAGGCAAGCGTAGCGTAGGACGTCCACCCACAAGCGGGATGCAGGCCGGTTACAACCGGACTAGATGTAAATCTATTGGGGAGGCCTATGTTCAGTAGTGGACGTCCTATGGCTGAGATGATGACTTATTCATCACGATACACGATGAACAATTTATAATTTGAAAAAGGCTTACCAGCGCCAGAAATATATCGAGAGTGATAAGCAATGTTGGAACATGGGACTTCCTTGGCAAATATTCCTTCTGCAGTGAGTGTCGCGACAAAATCATTTAGCTTCTCTGCAGGCCCTGATATGGTGCTTGACTCGGGACCATTGTGACAAGCGATCTCTATTTCTGGAGGGCACCGCTTAATTAGCTGTAATAAAATAAAATATTAACAAAAAATAATTTTATAAACAAGCTTTTAAATTTTATTATATTAAAGACAATAAACTCGTGGATTGTAAACTTGTGATAAATTATTTTACCAAAGTCATTAATTTATAACACTTAGTACACAATTTTTATATCATTATGGCTTGTTGCGAAATTTACCTATTATATTCAATGCAATCAAATCTTGTGACAAGCTTTAATGATATAAAATTTGTGAAATATTATTAATTTTTGGCTTTGTTTAGTTAATTTATTTAAAAAATATTTACTTCATTTTAGAGGATTTCAATAAAATTTTTTGCTCTTTTTATCTACATTTACTTTTTGTATTTTACTGAACCTTCCTATACACTAAATTATGTTCCCAAAAAGAACAAAGTAAACGAGCTCAAACTCGACTATCTAAGCAGTTTTCGTAAGGTAGTTTTAATGGTTATCTTTCGCCTCCATCATCAGTCCCTAATTATCAAGTCAACTCAAAAAAACTTAACATACGAGCCCAAATTTAACTATCCCATCATTTTCTATCACGAGTTCCAGTTGCTTTATCATGGCTCCATCATCAGATCAGCTCAATTATAATATAGCATTGTCACCGGATTTATATAAGTAAGCAAAATTTCAGCTAAATTGGTTAAGGTTAACTGCTCCAAAATTCAGTTGCAGGGTAAGTGTCCAGTATCCAAGTATCCAGGGAAATTACTGGGTGTATGAGTCAACTAATCTATCACATCACCTGAAGTTACGGCTCACATGACAACATCCAGGTTTTTTACGGGATCTGACGATTTTTTTCTGAATCCTGTGTAGTGGCGAAGTGGCAAGTTCACGCGAGCATCTAGATTTGCTGCTCGATGGATCCATATTAAATCTTGTTGCTCGTGTGAGCACAAGTATGGTCGCCTTTTTTACTGCACTATAACTATATACACCCTATCCATAAAAAATCTAGCTCGAAAAAATCTATTAAGGAGCTACGATTTCGACTTCTATAGACATTGCTATCCTAACCACACTGAAATTGTTCAGAAAAGAGCACTTAGGCCACTCTCGCATTAAAATCATCATTCCAGCCAGGCACTTGCCTTAGCAGGGTCCTCAAAATAAGGGTAATTTTTTGCTGATTTAAACCCCTAGATGTTGTGGCGCTAATCAGCCGTTAGGGGCTTGCCACTTGCCACGCACATCGTTTCTACCTGAGTATGTCCTAAACCGACGGCTGCCATCGCACCTCGTATTAAAGGAGTTTCGATAGACGCCTTTCCACGGCTGTACGCTGATAGGATCATCTCCTCTGCAGTCAAACAGCCATCTGCGTACGCACATCCTAGTTCTCCTACACTGTGTCCTGTATAGAATTAGTATTGTCTTGGTTATAACAAAAAAAGTAATAAGTTGTTTTATTGATAGTTTTTTGATAGACTTACCAATTATATTATCAGGACGGAGTTCCATCGCCATTAGAACATCGGTCAAGCCTATCTGTATGGCTGCTATTCCCACAAAAGAGTGTAAAATGTGGTCAAATATTGTTTTATCTGGTGACGTAATTATATGCAAAATATCAATTCCTTTGGGTTCTAATGCTTTTTGACAGCTAAAAAAATATATCTTAATTTTATTAGGGTTTAATTTATAGACCGTACCGGAAAACTGGTACTGGTTTACGTTACTTGTGTGTTTTATAATGTTTATTTTGTCCGTAGAGACTTTGTAAACCGTCGATTCGATCTCAATGAAATTTATTTTCCATGTGGGAGTGGCGTAGGCTAGGCATAAGCCAAGCGGCCCCACCACATACATTTATGGATTCATCTTGGTTACCGAAGAAAAAGGCCTCATAAATGCGATTTCACTTTCTTTCGTGTAAAGAGAAATCGCATCTGCGAGGCTTTTTCCTTCGGTACCCAATATGAAACCCATAAGCTGTGGGCTTCGAGCAGCGTGCCCCGGTACGGCGTAGGACCGCGTTGCTCGAAGGCCGTGGGTGAAAAGTGAAAACCCACGACTAATTATGGTCGCGCTGTTTTTTTGTACCACAACCTACAACTCTCCCTTGATTGTAGCTTTTAGTACAAATACATCATAATATTTACCGTTCTATAGCAGCAGCGAAGATGGGTATCCTCATGAGTTGTGCTCCCATACCTGCCCACTGCGAGCCCATCCCACTGTACACGAACCATAGCGGCCGCTGAGAGGCGTCGCGATGTTCTAATCTTTCTGATAAGCTTATGGTGTTTTG
The DNA here is from genome assembly GCA_947063395.1 of Hemistola chrysoprasaria. Taxonomy (NCBI): domain Eukaryota; kingdom Metazoa; phylum Arthropoda; class Insecta; order Lepidoptera; family Geometridae; genus Hemistola; species Hemistola chrysoprasaria. The sequence goes on from OX346729.1 coordinate 9,712,352, forward strand.
TTGCTCTTGCATATCATCTACAATAATACATAACTCTAACTCGTATTCTGTTTTCCTATTTACCCATGTCAATATGCTTTGATTTTTTTAAGCATAAAGACTACATTTTAAAGTACATTTTCACTTACCCAGGATGATGTAGCCTCTTCCAAGATTTCCAGATATGTTAGAAGAATGAATGTTATGTAATAAAGCTAGTTCTTCGGGATTAATCGGGCGAGATTTCAAGTCTTCAAATATATTTCCTATATGTACATCTTGTCTCGCTGAGATGGTTACCAATCTTGGAATACTGGCTTTATATCTTGTTTTGTCCTTGAAATAAACATTATTTCAAGAACTACGGACTCACACGGACTCTCTTTTACTCCACAAACAACTACTAAATCTGCTCTTAAAATATTGTAATAAGAAAATAGAAAGGTGCATACATTATAACACGACCTGGACAATATATACCTTAGTGTTGGTACATCCTCTGAGCAAGATGTGTGAGTTGACTCCAGTGAGCGAGAGACAGTTTAGTGCGGCAAGGGAGTCGCAAAAGGGCAGGTGCTCCTTCAGCACGCACATGCGACCGTCACGTATCGCAGCCACGTCCTGTCGCGGAGTGTCGCAGTGCAGGTTGCTTGCTACACTACTGTTGTGATACCCCAGCAGCACCTGGTACATTAGATCACTAATTATGTATGTCTAGGACATTATTGGCATCAATTAAAACGTGGCACATAAAAATCGTGACTGCGTCGAGGTAATGAGAAGAACATCATGAGACCGACACCTGTTGCTGTAATAACCACCCTGCAAACCTCGAAACAAATGGTACAGAACAGAAATGTAAGGCGAGAGATAGTGACAACGGTTTTGAAGCACAATAATCATTTCCTACAGTCAAGACAAATAGAAGATTAACCCATCATAAAAAATACTTACCTTAGTTAAAGCAGTGGCTCCAGACGCTGCTTCAGTATAGCCAATATTAGATATGACGCTCCCCACGTACAAGGGGTCGGTTCTATTGTCACAAAACACTTTTTCCAAAGCTTCTAACTCTGCCTTGTCGGCTTCTGGAGTAGCTGTAACGATAGTTTAGGATATTACCACAGAATAAATAATAGCACTAACGTAATATTACTGGGTAGATAAAAAAACTTTGCACTATTTACTGATAGATAAACTATTAAAATATGTATTATTACGTTTCTAACCTGATCCAAATGCCTCAACATATTCGACGGTTTGCGGTGGAATGTTGGCTTCGGAATAAAACTGTTTCAAAAATGCTGCGGTATCATCAGGATTACGCATAAATCCAATTAATTGACCTGTTTTACTGGATAGTGTTGATGTGAACTCATTTTTTATGTGAACTATTTCCGCATAAGCCCTGAAATATTGATTTTTTTATTAGGTATACCTTCAATTTCAAACTTTCCTCTCTACTCGTACTATATAGTGGGTACATTATGTGTTACCTCAATGCATGTTTTGCCTTTTGCAGAAAGAAGACGCTTATAGCTTCTGATCTAGTGCAACCATTGGCATTCACATCGAATGACTTCGTTTTGTCATCAGGTGATATTTTAAATGTCCTGTAAAAAACTTATTTGTGTTTATTATTTGCAACTGACACTGATTTTTTTATCAGACACTGCAAGGGTCCCTAAATAACATAACGAATCCTACAATATTGGTGGTTGTGGATAGTGAAACAGGGGTAGTTAACCATAACGGAGATATTGCCAATGATCAATGAGCAGGCTGGGACTATCAAGTGATCATGAAATATTTAATTAAATTACAACATATCCTAGCATAGCAACAAGCCGTTTCCCAAAGGGATAGGCAGAACCCAGGTCTCAGGGCTGTTAATACAGGACCTAATGGCCACACCCAAGTCAATCGGGCCTTAATTTTATAGGGATAGCCATAGGGTTTGAGCAGAATCGAGCTAGTAGGTTGTCGATAAATCAGCTACTGAGGCGCTGTAGCACCAGAAATGAGTTTGGTATGCTGGTAAATGAGACTTGCAGCAAAGCAGTTACTATTTAAAATGTTGAATCTGGATTGAAAATTACCTACTGTTTTATCCAGACCCAAAAACCCAGATAAAACCGAAATGATGGCCATAAACTATATTCAGTGGAAATGAAGTAAGTAGTAGGTATTACTAACAAATTGGACTGGTCCAATTGGTATGTCTGCAAAATAATATGACAAATTGTATTACCTATTAGCATGTACTTGAGAATGAGGCAGCAGACACAGGCTAGTAGCTCCAACTATAGCAGCCTCACAAGCCCCCCTGTTGATAGCCGAGCATGCTTCCTGGAGAGCGATGAGAGAACCGCAGCAAGCGACGTCCAGGGTTAACGATGGACCTTTAGCGTTCAACCAGTATGATATGCGGTTAGCGTACATCGTTTTACTGCATCTGCAAGACGTATATTGGGATATTAGGCTTATTCTTCTACGTAAAAACCATCAAACTGCGCTCGCTAACACGCCTGCCAAGCGTGGCGAGTATTGGCAAAATATCACTCTATGGGCTCCCCCATGCTCTACTGCTCCATTGCTGCACTGCACACTGGTGGTGCACTGCACCACTAGACACAGGCCTCCACCTCTGGACTTCCTACGGCTGAGATGATGATTACCACGACGTTTAAATAGGTACCTTTGTAAGATTGGCGCAAGTGTGCACTTGCATCGCCTACCTTTTAATTAGCAAAACCTGTAAGACACTACATTAGGTACATAAAATGTAACGTCGTTAGATATCCAGTTAATTTTTCTGTATCTATAGGATCCAGTAGTGTGTACCTTTAGGATGTCCAGAGATTTATATATTACCTAACTGTAACCGTAGAAAAAACGTAAACAGTATTCGTAGAACGTGTCAAAGAAAAGTTGAATATAAAATATAGAATACTACCTGTGCCCCGCGGTTTCACCCGCGTAGACATCGTTTCCGTGGGAATATCGGGGAAAAAAACCAGTAAGTGTTTAAGCTAAACTCAGGCCCAGGGTCTAAGCCAAACTTTAGCCCAATCTGTTTAGTAGTTTTGGCGTAAAAGAGTAACAAACATCCATCCATCCATCCACCAATCTAACCAAAACCGCGCTAGATGGCGTTGGAGGTGAGAACTCGCAAGCGTTTTTTTCACCTGATGTAAGTTTTTTACATTGTACTGAAATTTGAGATATATAATATTAGTAGGAAGTAGGATTATATTTTTTTTTCTTCGCAGTGTCCCTAAAATATAACATCTCATTGGCTTTAGAAGGTTCACCAGCTAAATCCTTTGTAAAGTAAAACTTACCCCATTATACCAAACCCTATATTATGTGTTTGTTTGTCCAGATATCCTAAGGTTTCGGAATCAGCTAAAGCCGCCGCTATAAATACGCCAACTTTCTTTCCATTAACATGTTTGGGACTCAAACCAGCATCATAAATAGCGGAGTACGTTTCTTCTAGAGCTTTTCTAGCCATTGGATCCACCCAGTGAGCCAGTTGGTGATGTACCGTAAAGAACTGGGAGTCAAAACGATCGACATCTGGCACTTTGCCTATGTACTCGGACGCCTCGGGGTGTTTCCATTCCCATCGACAATCTTCTGAAGATACTGGATTAACCTGGATTACATAAAGTTAATTTATTAATGTACGTATTCGTTCATATTCAGATGCTTGGTGGCTTAGTGATCTACCCGGAACCACACATTGACTAGTTCTGCTGCTTAAGTCAAAGTGGTAGTAGGTATAGGTTCAGGAAATGCATGCACTGCCAAAATTACGGCCAAGCGACCTAGCCTTATCGACCTAATAATCTTTCTCCGGAAAATCGGTCAGCCTCTGTCTCCTTGGATTCCGTTGCCCATATCCAAATTGACTCACTCTCAGCTCGTCATCACTTTTCTTGCCTAGCTTGGCGTTGAAGTCCACCATAAAAAAAGTGATGTTGGCATCAGACACTCGGACGTATGTATGTCGTCCTCATACATATAGTCTCTACTTCACCATATGGGTGTAACGAGGTCGATGCACATACCATTGTGCGGCTCCACATCGTAATTAGACATTTTGTGAAATGCACATGAAAGTGGACATTATAGAAAAGCACATATTAAAAGTCAGACGACATGCCCCGAAATCATAGGACCCGTTTAGGGCTGCGAGCGGAAATAATATTTTTTGTATAGATGTGTAGGTATGTGACTTTTTCCACTGGATCGTTTCGTGACCATCGTGTGCTGTGTACGGCGAGTTTCAGTTTTCCATCAATAATTACTGTAAGAACGGTGTTGATGTTGATATGTTATAATGGGCATACACCGTTCCATATCCGTCGCCTGGTAAGATACGCTCATAAAACATCTATCAGTACTATAACGTATCGGTATAGTGGGCAAACAGCTTCTTTTATTCACCACTGATGATTATTGTATAGGTACTTGGAAAAATCAATTTCATGAAATTTAATATTATATCTTAATCATAATTACCTTATTGTAAAGTATGTCTGAGAATTCCTTCACATTATGCGATTGCGGGAATAAGCCGGACATCCCAGAGATGACGATACTGTCTCCATTTGATTCCGGACACATTTTTGGATTGTCGTCAGTAGGGTGTTGGCGAGGTTCTTGCGGACTGGGAGCCATTTTTATTGACAATTTAGGTATGCTAATAAATTAACCAAGAAGATATATATATATAATCATTCAGGTTACTTATGTGTATTGGATTATCTAGCACACATGTCGTATTGAATTATCTTGATGATCCCTAAAAGCATGAAAATTCATTAATTGAAAAAAATACTTGAATATAGCGAATATATTATGGCCTCTTGTACACAGGGTAGGCCCTGGTGTCTAAGCTACCGTAGTACAGCTGGCCAACTACCATAACGAAGGGAAAGTGTTAAAGTTACTGACCCGCGGACCAACCGGTATGTTCAACTAGTTGAACAACGGGACGAAAATGTACCTATATAGTACAACTGGTTGTTCCACGGTTACGTACGTTTACCGTTAGCGCCACTGGTTGATATTAATTTCTGGAAAATAGTTGCTGCCCTCCGACGGACTCCACATAATATGGGTTTTTGTTATGCCTAAAATAAATCGATTTTATTTATTATTATATATGCTATTTTCTTACTATTATGTTATCCATAATAACTTGTGTGGAGCAATAAATTGATTTGATTTGAAATAAATAAAGGAAACTAATTTTTTTATCTGTTAACAGTAATGAAACACCTAATCGATAGCTTACCTATACTAATTATATGTGAACATTGCTTGTTTTTCGCTTTATATAAAATTTATAAGGAAGTAATTATGCGATAATTTGCTTAAAATTGCATAATGTCGCAGGTTAATCGGACAAATCGAATTCCTAGGTCAATCTAAATAAAACCATTTAAGGCGCTGTCCAAAGCAAATTCGCCCTCTCGCTCACACGTAACCACATTTTTATAGATATTATATAAAAATGCAACATATAATTACGTAAAATAAAGACAACTAGGTTCTAAAAAATAACAATACAAAGATTCAGCAAAAAGTACAATTTAATCCAAACGAGTTTGCATTTACAAAAACCTGAACAAAGAAATTAATCTTAGAAAATTAAAAAGGCACTGAAAACTTGTTTGGATTAAATTAGATCAAAATTAGATTTTTACTGAATCTTTGTATTGTTATTTTCAATTAAAACTAACTGACATTTTCTCTCCGAAATTCAAGCTTTATGTTAAAACCCTAAAAGATATGGCAGGAACCTACTTTAGTAATTATTGAATTTAGTTGCTCAGAAATCTACTTCATTTTGCCTATGAACTACTTAACTATTATTTGATGCTTGAGTCCACATTATGGTTACACAAAAGTCGGATTTACAATCCAGTCCAGCCCCGGTAGCACAGTGACCAGGGAAAACGAAGTCCCACGGGGCTAGAACGTGACAGCAGATATGCAATGTTCGGGCGCGATAGAGACAAAAAACGAGGAAATGAGTTATCCTTTGCCAGTTATTCATCCGCCAAGCAGTAATGTGCAAACATTACTGTGTTCCGGTATGAAGGGCAATGTAACCAGAAAATTACTGGGCATGATGAGATTCAACAACTCATATCTCAGGGTGACAGGCGCAGTACAGTGCTGTGCAGAATTTGAATTTTAAAACACTGGGTGACACTGTGTCTGATATGGGCAATCATGATGCTTACCATCAGGCACTTGATTAGCTCGTCCTGTCACTCACTATCATAAAAAAAAAAATAGTCCTATACTAGCATTTTGATTGTCATCTGTTTTGTGTGTTAAATATATTTTATATTCGTCCTAGGTATTTCGCAATGATTAGATTATTCCGATTACCCTACGACACGTAAATTAAAGTAGAGCAGTGGAGTATTGAATATAAATTATGTTACTTAGGTATTTGAATATTCCATTAATGTAAATTTAAAATGTAACCAAAACTGACTATTCATTTAGTCAAAGGTATATAATTTTCTAAGTCTGGATTCCGGGGTTCTCGATATACTTATTCCCACTTGCCCTTTTAGCTTTCATGACTTTGATCTTTTGTCACTGTCCCACTGCTGGGCGCTGGGCGATGTTCTTCCATTTGTTCGTGTTTGTATTCATCCCTCCATTCCTTATTGCTATAAATAACAGCGTTTTATAATTAAAAACTCGACTGCCTCGGTGGCGTAGAGGGCGCATGCTCGACTGCCATTCAAGAGGTCCCGGGTTCGATCCCCAGGTCAGGCAAGTGTTAAATATTGGATTTTTCCATTAGGAATTATCTCAATAACTGCCTGGAGTCTGGAACTGTGCCCGGTAGATGGCAATAGGCTCGCCCCCTATTACATGGGACCAATAACATACTGGCGAAATGTGGGTGTATCTACTATAGGACTGAGTCCTGGGTACACCTCTGCCTACCCCTTCGGGAAAAAGGCGTGAATGTATGTTTATGTTATGTTATAATTAAAAAATTAATTCTAAAAAGTGATCACACATGGTACTGAGATCGACCTTGCCGTACAGATCGTGATCCAATGCTTTGCACATCTGAGTTACGATAACATCGATTAGTAGTAAAATTTAGATACGCATTTCACCAACGGAAAATAATTTTGTTGGTTTTTAGAGTTCTGTACCTGAAAAGGAATAAAAAGAACCCTTAAATACGTGGGGCGTATTCCGCGACATAATTTGTAGCATTCCACTATGCCCCACCAGTGGGGCGGCTTGGTGGGGCATAGTGGAACAATCCATATTGTCCTTATTTCCATACTTTGCGCAAGTATTTCGGGCTGGTAAAATGCGTACCTACCTACCTCAAAGTTTTGCTTAAGTAGTTTTGTTAGCATTGAGGACAGCCTCACTGGCTCAGATGGTAGTTACTCTGCTTTCTGTGCCGCAGGCCCCGGGTTCGATCCCCGGCCAGGTCAAACATTTATTGTGTGCATGAACATGTCTGTTTGATCCGTGTCTGGGTGTTAAAAGCGTATTGTATGTATATCAGTCATCTGGTTACCATAGTACAGGCTTCTCGCCTAGTTTGGGACCAGATGACCGTGTGTGGAAGTTGTCCCATATTATTATTATCTATTAAATTGTACGAGTGTCGGATCAAGATCCATAGGGCAGGAGTTCGAATCTTAATAATATCTTTTTTGGGATTTTTTTATAAAGCGGTTTTATATAAACAATTTGAATTTATTTATTTATTTATAGAAAAAAATCCCAAAACGGTAAAATTTTACAAAAAAATATTGTGATTACTAACATGTTTTCTGTAGTTTGCAACTAGATGGCGCTGTATGTTCTTAGAAGGCGGAAGGATTTTGCTTAGGGAACCCTACACTACGCATATATACGTATGCCTTAACAGTTTATTTTTGTAATTTAACAAAATTACGATTATCGTTTTTTTTTCCGTTTACCGTGCCGCAAGAACTTGCTTCTTGCCAAATTGTATGACTCAAGGTCAACTGAAAATACCCTAGAGTCTAGAGCGTATTTTCCCTTGCGCAAAGTATGGAAATATGCAGTAAAATGGCCATAATAATTTTTATAGAAGTATGATTTTGTTACAGTCACAAGGGACAGCAGACCTGAGTATTTGATATTAATTTCAACATGATACCTTATAAGGGTTCAAATTGTCCTATTGAGGTAGGGAATTCTAAAAAACGAGCCTATTGCTGTCAACCGGGCACAAATCGAAACTCCAGGATGTTATTGAGAAAAATCCTAATGAAAAAATCCAAGAACATTTGTCTGACCTGGCGATCAAATCCAGGAACTCCTGCTCGGCAGTAGGGCTTGCGAACACTACACCGTCGAGGAAGTCCCTAAAGGTATCCCTTAAACAAGTAATGTCTTTTACCATAAACTGAGTATGTTACATACTTAAATACTGTTGTAAATGCCTTAGACATGAACTAATTTGGAATGCCGGTATTACAGACACAATAGAATTTCGTGTGGTTCCGGCATACGACGGTTTACTGCATACATACTTAGCTAAGGGCCTCTTTAACCATCCTCGAGTTAAATGTTAAGGTATAATATTAATATAGTAATAATATGGGACAACTTCTTAAGTCTCAAATACGTCTCAGAACATATGCTTTATGAAACAAGGAACAGTTTTATGCGGACCAACTTGTAATTTGGTTTTTCTTTTATGAGCAGGAGTTGAGAGTTTGTCTTAATATCAAATAATTATGTCTATCAGAAAGCTTTTTGTACACATATACATACCACATTTGTTTAATTGCTTGGTAGTATGGATGTTCAAAAGTGTGGTGACGTCGCTCTTACGTCAATGAAAATGCAGCTACATATTATGCGTGTTTATTGCTCTACACTTAATTACAGACTGTTGTCTTATACCTACTTATGTCTATGCTTACTATAACAATATATGCTACAATACATGCTTACTACTACACCACAAAAGAGTTTTGTGTTTTTTAGCTGTCCAGCCCGCCTAGCATGGCTCGGGGATAGCTAGTTTTCCCCGTTTTTTCTCTCATTTGCGCCGGAACAATTCATATCTGCTGTCTCGTTCTAACCCCCTGAGACTTCGTTTTCCCTGCTCACTGTGCTATCGGGGCTGTATAATTTAGATTTTTCCATTACCGCTTTATTTGGTTGGGGTGTCGATAATCCATTGAATAATAATAAATATTCATTTTACCTACTAACATTGTTATTTTTATACGTTCAAGTTATTCAGTCATGTAGTCACGTATTAGGTATGAATAATAAGTACCTACCTAAATTAAAGAAAACAATATCTCGACATCAAGGTTACGTCATTTTTGAAATAATAAAGTTGATGTTATCATAAGGAAATGACAGGTCAAAAGTATCAACAACCGACGTGCATGTATGAAGGATGTGATGAAAGTGGAAGAAGCAAAAGTTGTATGTCAGGATCGTAGCAAAATGGAAAGAACTAGTCTCTGCCTACCCCAACGGGAACAAGGCATGACTGTATATATCCTAAGGATGATATATTATTTAAACTATTTATTTATTTGTCCACCGAAAAGCAGTTATGATAGTTCGTTCGACTTGCTGTTTACTGATAGATTAATATATCGTGTTATCAAGAAGATAAACCTTCACTGTTGGAAGCCAACAACCGATCATCTTATTACGGGAACACGCCTTTTTCACGGCAACGTATCGTAGTAAGGGACAAGTAAGTCTAGTTTTAGGGTAACTGGTAGAAAATGCTACACTAGCATTAAGTTAGTCCTAGCGTTGCGCTGAATTATAAATGAATAAATAAGGCGAATCGGGGTAATTACGACATAAGTTATAGTGAGTTAGCCATGCTTTTATTACTACATTAAATGTAGTTTTTTAACCCAAATTTTGGGTTAAATATTTTAACGAATTCTATTCATAGCATAACATACAAAAAGCCTTTATGTGGGAGAAGCCAAGCCACTGATCCCTGAAATTCAGTTTTAACTGGTTCGGGTTCCTATGGATTCATACAAAATTGCTGTCGTACTTATGTAACATTTATGGTTATTAAATACATTTGAAATACAATCACGCCTTTTTCCCGAAGGAGTAGCCAAGGACCCATAGGTTCACCCACATTACGCTAGGTATGTTACTAGTCTTATGTAATAGGGGGCGAACCTATTGCCATCTTCCGGGCACTGTTCCAACACTACCGGGAGTTATTGAAAGAACTCCTATTGGAAAGTCCAATATTTAAACGCCTTACCTGGCGTTTAAATATTATGATTATTATGATAATCAAATTGGCCGTATCTTTTGACTTAGAAGTTTGATTTTTTTACAGCGGCAAGGGGCCCTAGATCCGAGTGATTTATAGCAATTTCACCTTGATAACTTTACGCGTTCCCGAGAAAAAGGTTCTTGATAGACCGGACATACAGATGGACAGACAGACAAAGTTGTTCAATTTGATGCGTTATCTTTGTAAAAGTAGGTATTTGAAGGCACCTATCGCGGTCCATTTCTGAAAACATCTTCAGAAGATGAGCAAAAGGACAGCCCCCGCTAGGTGCAAGGACTATTGCGAATGGATGGAAACTACTTAATTTGGCTATAGGAGTGATTTCTAGATAGATGGTGACCGGGCTATTGGTCGAGACTCCGGCACCTGCAACTTCGATCTTATGGGGTTTAATGTGGTTTAGAGTACCTACGTTTCATTGATAGTACCTTAGTATTATTACAATGACGGTTGAGTTTATGAAAATGAAACTACACATTAATTACCACTCATTTTTAATGTATTTCAGTACCTAATATTATGTTGAATAAGTATACAAAAAATTTGGTATTTTTCCAAAATAATTATATTATCGGCGCTAAACTTCGTAAGTATTGCATAAGTTGCTATTTCGGAAACGGTCTAAGATATCTTCGTCTAGATAAGAGTTGATGATGGCGGGCGCTCGTAGGTCAGCAGCGGCGTGTGCCATCGGTGCGGTGAGGTTGCGCACATGTACCGGGTGTTGCGAGTATAGCTGCAGCGAGCAACGGTCGGTGCTCGGCGAGGCTCGGCGCGCGCGCAACAGCACGAGCCGCGAGCGTAGTGCGCGCGGCACCAGGTTGTAGCGTCGCGCGGTGCCGATGCGAGCGTACGCCGCCTCAACTACTGCGCGCGTGTACTGCGCCGAGTGCGACACGCGCCCGAGCAGCGCGCCCACACACGCCTCCACCCTCTCGTACCATGACACACCACTCTCTATAGAACCAGGCGGTGCCGCTCCATCTGCCATCAGCCTGAACATGTGCTGCACTACTGCAGTCTGTAACGACTCTTCACTCCTAAACTCGCTCAGCTGTTCTTCTAGCAATGCCTTCATCTCTTCGGGACCATCTCCGATGAAATATAATGTTCCGGTTAAACCTAAAATTGTTCAAATAGTTTTTACAATCAAATAAAAGTAACATTGGATAGACAAGGTGAATGTGCAGAAGGTTATTCTTACCATTATCTTCTAAAATACCAGCCAATTCTAGCGCCGCAAAAATACCGCATTCATAGGCCAACAAACAGAATTTTTCCTTAAGTTTGAACTTTTCCAAAAGAATCTACAAGAATAGAAAGAATTTAATATTAATATCGATCAAGAATACTATTATCGTCTCTCCTGTTTGCTCGTTAGTCTGGTGGGGATATACCCTACGTAATGTAATGTTATGTAATATTTTTGATGGGAGTATGTAGGCCTACCTTAGAATATCTCAGAGCCAGTTCCCGAGGGGTCTCATTAGGTCGGTCTAGTCCCGGCTGCAACACTAGCGCCGGCAGCTTGAAATGCTCGCACAGAGTGCTGAACCGCGCGTAATGACCCTCTAGAGCAGGTATCACAAACAGATGGGTTTGGGTTTCATCTATTCCTTCATCCATCTAAAAATAAGGTATTAAACATTTAATTCATACAATAATCTATTGCGACAATACCGTTATAAATAATGTAACTCCTCACAGTCTTATTCCTTATTTGTCGAAACACGATACAATGGCTTTTGACTTTTAAGTGATTTTTAGTGTATTTTTTTTTATTGTTATAAGTGTGTAAAGTTCTAAAAGTGTAATTAACAAATTTCTATTGATGTTAAAGATTGTTGTTGGATTTGGTATGGTTAATAGTTTCGACACGCAGAATAGTTTGTTTTTGAGTTTCGCCATAATATAAAAAGTAGAAACACACAAAATCATATATTTGATTTAAACTGGGAAAATTATTTATTACTAAAATACTTTCTAAGCGAGCTTTCAGACATTATAAGCTATAAGTATCTAAGATATTTATTTTTCAACATTTACTTACTGCTTTAACTTCATGCACTAATGTATTCATAGGTATGAAATCTGCATTTGTGTAGATTTCGTCAACATTTGCTTTTGAAAAGAATTTACCCAATCCCTTTATATCTTCGACGTGGAATTCTATTGAGTTCTTCTCTATTTCTTCTATCCTGAAGATAAAACGAAGCTTATAACTACCTCTCTATGACGTAATGGGTGCATGCTCGACTGCCGATAATGAGGTCCCGGGTCCGATCCCAGGTCAGACAAAGTGTTAAATAATGGATTTTTTCATTAGTAATTACCTCAATAACTGCCTGGTGTCTTTAACTATGCCCGGTAGATGGCAATAGGCTCGCCCCCTATTACATGGGACCGATAACATACTGGCGAAATGTGGATATGTCTACTATGGGTCTTTGAATCCTGGGTACACCTCTGCCTACCCCTTCGGGAATAAGCCGTGATGTTATATTAACATTTAAATTAATGCATTGCCACTGCATTTTTTCTCTACAAAATAGTATCGTTTTATCCGAATTAAAGTGAAGTTTGTAAGTGTTGTACGGTATCTACAGGTTCATATTATACTTACTTGTCCTTTGTAAGATTTAGTATTTCCTCATCGTCGTATGATACTTGGTAAATATCATTTAGAAAAGATCGGATTAATGGCAACGACTCTGTTATGCCTAAGTCTCGTAGTGTAGAGTTTCCGATACTGTTGTCTAAAATATATTTGAAAAATATTCATTTATATTCATTTATATATTAACTTGGGTTAGTAAGCAATAACGTACACTACTATACTACTGTAGCAATAACGTACGTTACTGTATATCATATTATATATTATGTTTATATGTGTATTATTTATTAAATATGTATGTCATATTATGTTATAGATGTATGTAGTATATCAATAATATATAAATATTATAATTCCAATTATGTAAAGTGTACCTATATAAGTTATGTGTAATAATTTTGTACCCGATCCCACCCTACTCTTCCTATCATTCACCTTTCCGTCCAGACTGGTTGCCTGGAAGAGATCGCTTTAAGCGATAACTTTTTAATTATAGCTTAAATTTTAAGTTATTATGTTGTACTGTGTATTATTATGTAAAATGGTCGAAATAAAGATTATTCTAATCTAATCTAATCTAACTTAAGGAAAAGGCTTAAAAATGAAAAACATTTAAAACAACTGCAGCAAGTGAGTGAACTTATAAATGTAGATAACGCTAATGCTTTACAACGACATTAGTTAACGTGGGACAAAGGTAAGGAGAAGATTAAATTACTTAATAATGAATAAATGTATAACATCTACCAGAAATTTCTGCTATCAAAGTGATGAGAGAAGGTTTCTGTATAGTTAGTGGTCGAGCAATCTGGACAGGGATTCCACTTGCAAGAGCATTTTCCATAACATCAACGGCAGAACGGTTCCAAGACGGGTTTTCACTCTTATAGTCAATCTCCACATTATTGCTCTGAAATGTTTTTAGAGAACATTATAAACATATTTAAATACTATAATAGCATAATAAACTATTTTTATACAAATATATATAATAGTGACGTTATAATAATGCTCGTGAGATATTTAAAAATATGCTGAGGCTACTCACATTTTTAATAGCAGGTAATCTCAACGCCGTTGCTGGATAACCATTGTTGGATCGAGATATACATGTATTGAGTCCGAAGTTACAATCCATCGAAATAACACCAAAGTATCTACAAGTTACATTATATTATACATATTTATAAAAAATCCAGAACTGAAAATCTCTAGCATTGAAATTAATTTCATAAATAGTAAAATAATCTTGTAAAATAACGTATTCTCTTCATGGTTATGCGTCACACATTCATGGTTGGAAAGTAAAGACGTAGAATTAGCTTTCTTAATTCTACGTCTTCACTTTGCTCTATCCTCGAACTCGATTTCAGAAACCTCACACTCTCAAATTTTAAAGCACTGCATATCCTACTTCCTTCCTACTAATATTATAAATACAAAAGCTTGTGAGGATGGATGGATGTTTGTAACTCTTTTACGACAAAACTACAAAACCGATTGAGCTGAAATTCGGTATGTGCTAGCCCCGCAAGTTGATATGATGCAAGTTGATGTTGATAGTTAAGACATTGGAATAACACATAGGGTACTTTTTATCTTGATATTCCCACGGAAACGAACACTACGCGGGTGAAACCGTTAGTTTTCACTAAATTCGGATGTACCTCTTTATCTTCGGCATTGGAATGGAAAGATGTAGTGCCTCTAAGTAAATTTGAATCTTTAATAACAATTAATAACAATATTATTGCTCTTACTTTAATACCGGACACATCGTCCTGGAAGCAATGTCCAGTTGATCAACAAAATGTGCTATATCACTGACGTTCATGTTCTTTGTGTGTGCTGTGTCCATTATGTATATTCCTTCAATAGGACCGCATTTATTTGCTTCATCCAACATTTTAGAAATAGCGTCACTGTTATATACATTTCCGCTGAGTATTTTCACATTAACGCCCATTTTTTGCCATAGCCTGTTGTCAAAGATTTGATGTTAAATTTTGCTTAAATCATTTATTCAAATACCTTTGATAAGATTAATAATTTATAATATAATATGATGATCAACAGGCAGTTTGAAAGTAAAATTCTAGTGTTAGTAATTCAATTAATTAGGACTTATTTGTATAATAAATCTTTATGAACCATACGAGCCTCAATATTTACAATACTCAAGTATTTTCAATCCTTGTTCATGTGAACAGATCCTTATAGTTATAGTCATGTGACTATAAGGATCTATTGCAAACTGGATCTAGCAACTTGATGCTCATTAGAAATCAAGTTTTAAAACCCGTACGCCAAGAACACAGATCACCCCAACGAAACTGGTCCAGCTATGAACTAGAGGTTATCGTGGAGAAGGCTTGTTACCGTATATTGATTTGATGATCGTTTGTTGGCTTCCAACAGTGAAGGTGTAAGGTCTTGACACCACGATATATTAATCTATCAGCAAACTGCAAGCCGAGCGAACTTCCATCCCATATTAAGAGATGACTGCTTTTTGATGAGCAAATAAAACTGTAAAAATGGTTTAAAAATTTAAGAAAGATCTGTCGAAAACGCCGCTCGTGCACAAGAGCATTTATTGGTAAAAACGGCATTATCTATAGCATACAAAATATTGTAGAAGTTTGAAAATCCACAGGTCAACATGCAAGCCTATAAAAAAATCATGTTGTCCAAACCACTTCCCAGTTATATTTAAAAGTAATGAATTAATATTTATTACATTTACTGACAACACGATCCCGTTCTGCACGGGTAACACATTATAGCTAAATAAGAAGGCGCGCGTCACCTCATGCGGGGAGTACCTTATATAACAAATGTACCTGTGCCGGGGCGGTGGCATGGTGTCCCTCGGTCGCAGCAGCACGCGGCCGCGGTGTCGACTCGCCGCCAGCAGACGGAAGGCGCGCGCCGCCTCGTGCGGGGAGTACCTAATATAACATATGTACCTGTGCCGGGGCGGTGGCATGGTGTCCCTCGGTCGCAGCAGCACGCGGCCGCGGTGTCGACTCGCCGCCAGCAGACGGAAGGCGCGCGCCGCCTCGTGCGGGGAGTACCTAATATAACATATGTACCTGTGCCGGGGCGGTGGCATGGTGTCCCTCGGTCGCAGCAGCACGCGGCCGCGGTGTCGACTCGCCGCCAGCAGACGGAAGGCGCGCGCCGCCTCGTGCGGGGAGTACCTAATATAACATAATATGTACCTG
The DNA here is from genome assembly GCA_947063395.1 of Hemistola chrysoprasaria. Classification (NCBI taxonomy): domain Eukaryota; kingdom Metazoa; phylum Arthropoda; class Insecta; order Lepidoptera; family Geometridae; genus Hemistola; species Hemistola chrysoprasaria. The sequence goes on from OX346729.1 coordinate 9,728,517, forward strand.
TGCCGGGGTGGTGGCATGGTGTCCCTCGGTCGCAGCAGCACGCGGCCGCGGTGTCGACTCGCCGCCAGCAGACGGAAGGCGCGCGCCGCCTCGTGCGGGGAGTACGACACGCGAGACAACGGACGCACCTCCCCTCGCACTATACCATCACTTAACAACCACTGCAGTTTCTATAAAAAAAAAATTATATTAATCTTTGATAAACTCAGGTTGTATAATATTAAAACAGACGTTTATAGTAGTTATACTTACTTTTAGTATTTCTGTGTTTTTTGGTTCAAATATCGATTTAAAATCAAGTGCAACGTATGATCTTGATTTGGTCATGTAGAACATACCATATTCAAAGTTCTCTTTTGTTTGAATTTGTGCAGAATCAAAAGTAACGCCGGAATGAGCAGTACAATTCAGAGAAATCTGTAAAATAGATTCCGTTATGAAAATAAAGCAGAAAACACGCAGAAAATATTAGCTATTTAGAAATACATATTATGTACGTTACTTACGTTTTTAAGATCACCTTTGACACAACTTATGATTATGTCACAACCTTCTCCATTTGTGGCGCTCAAGACCATATCTCCAAAGCTAGCGTCACGGGAGTTACCAATCGAATCGTCTAAAATTAAATCAAACAAATCTAAAGATATTAAAATAAATAATCAAAACAAAAGGTACCCTACCTGGTCATTTCGTTTTAATTATTTATTTATACAGTTGGACCAATCAGCGGAATTCAATTAGCTTTTTTTTGAAATCTGCTATAAAATGAAAGTTCAATTGTTTTTGGTTTTTAATCAAACAGCTGCAATAAAAGTTTTTAATCGGCATAGTGGTCGCATGCTCGACTGCCAATCAAGAGCCAATCCCGGATTCGATCCCCAGGTCAGGCATAGTGTTAATATTGGATTTTTCCATTAGGAATTATCTCAATAACTGCCTGGAGTCTGGAATTGTGCCCGGTAGATGGCAATAGGCTCGCCCCCTATTACATGGGACCAATAACATACTGGCGAAATGTGGGTGTATATACTATGGGAGTGAGTCCTGGGTACACCTCTGACTACCCCTTCGGGAAAAAGGCGTGAATGTATGTTATGATTTTATGTTATGAATCGGCGATCCACTCATAAATTTAAGAAACTGGTTAACTCTTCTTATCTAGTTCTCCCTAGGACGATTTAACCACTGGACGCGATGAAGACGACGAAGACACGACGCATAATGAAGTATGAAAACACGTTCAACCGATTTTTGCGGGGGGAGGAGGATTTCACACATTGCTGACTTTTACGAAGATATACACACACTACCGTAATATTCGTATCCATAATTGCGCGCACACAAAGATTTACCTTTGTGTATTATATTGTTGCACTATTCTCGCATGTAGCATTGTCACTGTCTAAGAGCAAAACAACTGACAATTGCGATTAAAATGACAGAGAGAAAAATTGGGTACTTCCCACTTGATCCCCATCTCCTTGCCCACCACTAGTGACAACTGCAATTTTTATTTCAGAATATGTATTCCACTCGTGACATGTGGGAATTGCCTATCATATATATATTGATTCTTACATCCTCAATTCAACCCTCACCTTATATAAATGTTGAACTTCCAGCTACCGTTAGAATAATTATAAGTAATTTACGCTAGCCATAGAAAAGAATACTAGACGGGGCCTGCTGGTGCATCCATTCATTCTGATTACGATATTATAATAATAGGTAGTATGTGTAATGTACATATTACGGTAGATGTGATTAATTGAAAATTATCAATAATTATCGATCAATAATTATTTTCAATAAAACACATTTACCGTAGCATATAATATATACGTATATATACATATATATACGTACTTGACAAAATATTATAATGATGCAATTAATGACGTTATAATAATATTATGAATTTATAACGTATAATATTATGTGATTTATGAAACATATTCTAAAAATATTTTTTTATTTTGTCCTACTTGCCACCATTAGTGACCTAGAAAAAAGTCCCAGTGTTGACCAAAAAGGTGTGGACAGCGAGAAGTACCCGTAAAATTATGTCACCTACACTAGTGCTTGACATAGTCGATAAATTGCTATCGAGGACGAATGAAAGAACAACGAGTTTATGATAGTCTGACAATAAATATTCAAATACGATTTTGAAAATACGGTTTTTTTTTATATGGGTTGGCCGAGCTGTTGATGAAACCAGATGATAGCTTGTCAGACGCGGATACTATTACTATTTAGTGCTACTATTAAGTTGCTGATAAGCTTATCCCCGCCATTCAGTAGGCTTGATTTTGCCTTTTAGTTAATATTAGGTCCTTACATAGGAAATTGGCATTTTGTACGGGAGGAATATATTATAGTAATTTTTTTATTGTAAATTATATTTAATTAATCAAAGTATGCACCGTTGTTATCTATGCATTTTGGCCATCTCATGGGTAGTTCATGAATCCCTTTAGTAAAAAAACCATGGGGGCGAGTATCAATAAACTCTTTGAAGGCGGTTTGGACTGCCACATCGGAGTTGAATTGTTTTCCTTGTAAGAAGTTGTACAAATACCGGAAAAAATGGTAATCTGTTGTAGCGATCTGTTAGTCCGGAGAGTACGGTGGATGTCGCAGACATTCCAATTGTAGCTCATCTAACTTAGTGGTTGTTTGTTGTGCAGTGTGTGGTCTTGCGTTGTCGTGAAGCAGCAGTGGCCTAGAGCGTTTGACTAATCTCGGTTGTTTAGCAGCTAGTTCTTCCTTCATGGTTTGCAGTTGCTGATAATAGATATCTGCCGTAATCGTTTGGCCAGATTTTAGAAAGCTGTAGTGAACGACCAAACACGCACAAGTATCTTTTTCTGAGTCAATTTTCGTTTAGGGGAAGATTCGGCTGGGACTCCAGGGTTCAGCCATTGCGACAAGCGCTTCTGATTATCGTACAGTATCCACTTTTTATCACAAGTAATGATTCGATTTAAAATCCCTTCATTATTGTGTCGGTTGAGCTCAATTTATGCTCAATTTATGAGGTACACATCGTTAATTTTTTTTTACTTTCCCGATTTGCTTCAAGTGTATTAATACAGTTTTATCGATATATGTCATTTATTTTTATCGATATTATTATACCTACTTAAAACATTGTCAAGCCCTAGTAAATTTGACTTTGACGTAAATAATCCAGGTAATTTAGATAGGTGTTTTTTGTTCGTGGTGTATAATATTCATGACCGTTTATTAAATATAGTCGGATTAAGTTGGATATATTTTTTCAATTAATATTAATTTTTGGTATAAATAGCTGTATTAATAAAGAAAAATTAAACTTACAAGTGAAAAGAAACATTAGTTGCTTGACCACTATAACTTTTACACCATTTAACTGCACTTTTCGTCATTTTTTTAAATATGTTTTTCTCCCGATGGTGTACGAACGACTGTGACAGTAAAACTACAACGATGTCCGATGTTTCATGGTATTAACCTGCGGGGTATTAGGCGAGAACGGAATGAAGGCGCGTCCAGTGGTTAATTCGTTCAAGTGTTCTCCATATAAAATGTAAATGTCGATGAGATGGAGATGAGCTTCTAGAGCGCGACTAACTGTTGAGTGACGATTTATATCGCTTCAAAATATGCCCCTACAGGTACCTACCTGTAGGGGTACCTGGTTTAAATAAGAGAATTAGGTGGTACCCACCACCTAATTCTCATGTTTAAATAAAATGTTTGTTTTGTTAATCTACTGGGAAGTGTTCATCTATCAGTCCAACTACCTAAATCAGGACCATTCCTTTCGCAAATAAAAAAATGTGGGAAAATATGTGCAAATAGACATGATAGATATCTATTATTTGAGCTCAACCTGTACACAGTGCACACACAATACAGAGTGATGTGGTCTAAGATGGCAAAGACTTTGAACCATTTTATCACAATGAAAACTGGAAAAAGGAGATGTGCGAATTTCTGTGTTCAAAGATTTGAAGAAAGTCTGGAACCTACATAGAAATATATCTCTAACAGATTCAAATAAAAATTACCATCCAATTGAGGGAAAAGTTTAAGAAGAAATCGTTTCTTGGTAATATCTGCAACAGTGGTGAACACCTTGTAACCACGAGCGAGAGCTACCGATATCGCAGCTTGTCCTAACGCTCCGGTGCCGCCGTGGATCAATACTCTCGAACCAAGTGTTTGCACATTCTTGACACACTAAAATATGTAAAATATAACAATAATCATTTTATATTATGATAAACGTGATATATAGTAACTACCACAATAAAGGTATTCCATTACAATTGGCATACATTTTGCTGTTTTTTTCACAAGCTCTATTCTCTACACCAGTGACCGCGTCCTCAGGCTCAAATGCGCTGGCAGCGGCCACAGCAGCTCGCTGCGCGTCGCGTCCTACCTTTCACTCGCTATATCAACAGTAGACATTAGACATGCAGACTCACGAGACAGTAGTAGGCCTGCAGGTATGCGAGCGGCACGGTGACCGCGTCCTCCAGGCTCCAGTGCCCCGGCACCGGCCACAGCAGCTCGCTGCTCGCCGCGTCCTCCCCGTCACTTGATATATCAACACTAGGCATGCAGACTCACGAGACAGTAGTAGGCCTGCAGGTATGCGAGCGGCACGGTGACCGCGTCCTCCAGGCTCCAGTGCCCCGGCACCGGCCACAGCAGCTCGCTGCTCGCCGCGTCCTCCCCGTCACTTGATATATCAACACTAGGCATGCAGACTCACGAGACAGTAGTATGCCTGCAGGTATGCGAGCGGCACGGTGACCGCGTCCTCCAGGCTCCAGTGCCCCGGCACCGGCCACAGCAGCTCGCTGCTCGCCGCGTCCTCCCCGTCACTTGATATAATATCAACACTAGGCATGCAGACTCACGAGACAGTAGTAGGCCTGCAGGTATGCGAGCGGCACGGTGACCGCGTCCTCCAGGCTCCAGTGCCCCGGCACCGGCCACAGCAGCTCGCTGCTCGCCGCGTCCTACCCGTTACTTGATATATCAACACTAGGCATGCAGACTCACGAGACAGTAGTAGGCCTGCAGGTATGTGAGAGGCACGGTGACCGCGTCCTCCAGGCTCCAGTGCGTCGGCACCGGCCACAGCAGCTCGCTGCTCGCCGCGTCCTACCCGTTACTTGATATATCAACACTAGGCATGCAGACTCACGAGACAGTAGTAGGCCTGCAGGTATGCGAGCGGCACGGTGGCCGCGTCCTCCAGGCTCCAGTGCGCCGGCACCGGCCACAGCAGCTCGCTGCGTGCGCGCACTGCGCTACGACACGACCCCTCGCTTGCTATACCCATCACGCGCTCGCCGCTGAAAATGTATTCACAATTTTAATAACACAATAGGTATAATAATACTAGTTGACCAAGTAGTGTACTTCGTACCACCTTGGAGTTATTAATAAGTGTTGTGTGAAATTATTAGCTGAGTGTTTAATTTTGTCACCTACATCTTCCCAGATTCTGATCTCCCAGTACTTTTGTATTGAATATATATTACCTAGTATTTTCACCTCTTCCCGTTTTCTCATCTTCTAGTACCTCAAAGAAACACATTTTTTTTTTATTTTATTGTTCCAATGTTGTCCTACTATTCAGGACAAATCCATGGAATTTATCAAAGTTTTGATTCACAGTTGCCCCGACAAATGCAGCTGTTAAACGACATTTACGACGCGCGACTGTCAAATTTGGAGTAGTTTTATTTTTAGGGTTCCGTACCTCAAAAGGAAAAAGGAATCATTATAGGATCACTTTGTTACGTTTCGTTATGTCCGTCTGTATGTCCATCCGTCAAGACACGTTATACGTTTTAGCGGGAACGCGTGGAAGTATCAAGTTGAAATTGATATCAACTACTCAGGTCTGCGGTCTGCTGTAAAAAACCATACTTATAAGTTAACGCAGTCAAAAGTTATAACCATTTAACTGCATATTTCCATACTTTAAGCAAGGGACTAGGAGCTCTAGGGTGCTTCCTCCATGTTTGCTGTAGTTTGCAACTCCTAGAAGGCGGATTGTTTTTGGGATTGGAAGTGTTTTGTTCAGGTATCTAGGTATAGAAGCCTACACTTTGCATACACACGTATGGCTAAACAATTTATTTTAAATGAAGTCGTTAGGTGTTTTAAATTTTCTTATTGTTTGCGCAATTTTTGTTGATTCTCTTCCCGTCTGGCGCACTCATAATCCCATAATCATAGTAAGGACAGTGATTAAACTACCTATAATATGGGGTTCATTCAAAGTCGTCATCAATACTACAGCTGCTAAGGAAATAGACGAACGAAGGTTCGATAACTTTTGGTCGTCTATTTCCTTAGCTTACTTATGTCGATACATAGCCCAACGGATTAGCAAGTGTGGCAATGTGCAGGGCACATAGCACGTAGAACTGATGGCCGATGGGGCTGTAAACTTCTCGAACGGACCGGCAAGCGCAGCGTAGGACATCTACCCACAAAGTGGACAGATGATCTGATAAAGACGGCAGGAACACGCTAGAGGTGGGCCGTTTACAACCGGACTGGATGGAAATCTATGGGGGAGGCCTATGTTCAGCAGTGGACGTCCTATGGCTGAGATGATGATAATGATGAAGGAAATAATTATGTAAGCCTGAATGGTACGACCTCTTTGACTCCTAATAAATAATATCTGTGTCTAAATCTTTTATTTGAAGACTTACCGTTCGGTCAGACCACTGAAATCCATTCCATAATATTTGTCATACAATTCATTAAACGATTTTACTTTGGTTGTCTTGTTTACGTCTGTGGTATTAATGGCTGCATATTCCACCTACAAAAATTGTTTTTGAATGTACATAATTCATTTACTTTATAATTACAATAATACTTATGATGATCATGAAATTATCTAAAATACCTTAATTTTGCTTGCAGATACCATCGGGACTTTCTCCCAGTATAAAGTATCCAGATCGCCGAGACTACCAATTTGAAGAGCAATATCATAATTTTCAGCTTTGTTTTTATTCGAAATCGAAGGCATATTTTCGAAAGGCTAAAAACAAGGCCATAAAATAGTTATTACACGTTTCAAAGTTCTGTACTGTTTTTATTTTTTATTTCACTTACTGACTTACCTTAGCACTTCCATTAGAAGAAAGCATTGGAATCAATTTAAATTTATTTTCGTTAATGGACATCATACAACGGAGTTTTATGTTGTTAATTGTGATACCCCCACACCTAAAAAAATATTCACCATTAACAAAACATTATGGCCTTCTTAGCATTTTATTATAGTTAAGAACAAAATGAATAACACTAACCTGGTGAGGTCTAAAACGTCATCAACTTCAGCAATATAGAAGTTGTCTTGAAGTTGTTGAATGTGTTTCCTTATATCTATACTAAGGTTCCTAATGTGAGAGGGTTGCATGATTCCGTTGTGTGTGTTCCTCAGTAAATTAAGCTGCAGCATTCCATCGATCATCGTCACCCAGTTATTGTTCCACAGAAGCTGCGCTACTGATAGAGACTCATCCACCGAGTGGATACTCCGAAACTCATCCCTGAATAGATTCAATATGATATAAGCAGTTAAAATAGGACAGTCTGCTATGAATAAGAGCTTAAAGATTTTTATGAAAATAGGTTTTTTTTATGATAATTAATGACAAGACGAGCAAATCAGGTGACTGATGGTAAGCATCATGATTGCCCATATCAGACACAGTACCACCCAGTGTTTTAAAATACAAAATTCTGCGCGGCACTGCGCTGCGCCTGTCACCCTGAGATATTAGTTGTTGAATTTCATCATGCCCAGTAATTTCGCTGGTAACATTGCCCTTCAGACCGGAACACAGTAATGTTTGCACATTACTGCTTGGCGGATGAATAACTGGCAAAGGTGTGGTACTTCCCCAGGCGGCCCCCCGCTAAAGAGGCCTACCACTACAACTAGGTAAACGAAAGTTAAACCTGATTATGGTGCTACACACTTACTATGGTGTTCCAGTCACAGTTATTATTATTTATTGTTAACCGGGTGTGTTCCACTCAGACCTCAGACCATTCACAGTATTATCTAAAATTTGTTCGTCATAATATGCAAAGTCAACTGGAGCGAGGAAAGGAGAAATATGGGGAAAAAAAAATTAATTCTTCTTATGTAAAATCATAAAAGAATGCTGTTACCCGTACACATTTAACAGTTACTTTTCACTAACCTGTAATAGAATCCACGGCTACTCAAATGCTTATATGTTTCCTCGGAGGTATGAATAAGCTTTTCGAATCTTGTAATATTATTGCCAGGTGAAGTTGACTTAATGATGTTGAAGATATAACCTGTTGCAACTTTGGAATCTCCCTCTAAGACCTGTAAATATTTTATTTTAGTCGCGACAATCTCGGTCCATTGCAAAAGAATAACTTTTATGATGATGTTTCGTTGGCCTACGATATGGTTTACAGCGACATAATAAACTAATTTTTAAAGTTAAACCAATATGATTAAATCAAATCTTTTATTAAAATTGTTCACAATATTCGGAAAGATTCCTCTCCCTCCATAAGAAAAACGCACAATTAAATTATAGAGCTTAATTTTGTTAAACAACATTTGGTTTGGTCACATTCCTTTGTTTGAAAGGTTACGCGTGGAGGCTATGCAGGAGTTTCTAGGTATCTTAGTTCTCCATGTACTTATCGACTTTTAATTAAACCATCTTTAATAAATTAGATATTGTACAAGTTTAAAAATTACCCCCAGAGTGCCCAGTTATTTAGGTTAATAGGTTTATTTAAGTTAGATTTTAAAAATTACTTTTTATAATTTTTATTTAGTTATCCTAAAGCTTTCACAGAGCTATTTTGTCTTTATTCCTAGTATTAAAATTATGGAAATCACTTTTAGCTTTCGATTTTGGTACGTTTATTTTTACGTACGTACATGATGTTTTCATAAATGTATAAGTATGTATATGATATAGAAGTATGTATAATGATGAAATGTAGAATTTGAAAAAATCTGTAGAATATTTTAGAAGCGAGTTTTGAAACACTTCCAACCTGCGCTCACGCTATGTTTTCTGTGATAGTCATTTATTTGATTCGTACCTCAAAGCGTCCATTGCCTTTATTCAGAGAAATATAAAGTTTCAATGATTTTTGATCGTGGAGTATCGGTTGAGAGTACAGGATTATGTCCTCGAAGCGCACTGAAACTTTCTTTCTCGGAACTCCGATCGACATCGCTAGAGTATCCCAAACAGCCACCAACGTGGCAGCAAACGGATACAATACTCTGTCTGAAAGAGAGAGTAGTAAGAGTCATTACATTAATACCATATTATACATATTGATATGAATATTATTTTCTTACTATTAAATGCATTAATATTATAATTATAGGTAAGTATATGAATCTTAAGTATTTTATTGTAAGAGATTTCTACTTATACCTTGTATGACATTCCCGTTCAAATATCTGTTTTCCTCATCGTGTTTCGTTATAGAAAATGTGATACATGAACTTGTTTTGATATTATTTTCGTCATCTTTTTTGATTGATACGGTCCTAAAAGTAAATATAAATACTATTTTAATGTGGTATGTAAGTTTTATTTGGTGTTCGTCCATGGAGACCCTATATCACCTAAATTATTTTCTGCTGTATTATTGAAGTATTATTGGATTTGACTTTTATAGGACACTGAATTGGAAGAATAAAGGACTAAATAAAAATTCAAAAATCCTAGGTAAATCAAAATTTTTGGACTGCCCCATAACCTTGAATAAATAATAATATGGGACAACTTCCACACACGGTCATCTGGTCCCAAACTAGGCTAGAAGCCTGTACTATGATAACCAGAGACTGAATACATACTTATGTATGCTTATAACACCCAGACACAGATCAAACAGACATGTTCATGCACACAAATGTTTGATCTGGCCGGGGATCGAACCCGGGGCCTGCGGCACAGAAAGCAGAGTTACTACCGTCTGAGCCAACGAGGCTGTCCTAATCTCACAACAGCTAGCAGAGGTAAGTGATAGGGCAGGTCCTTTTTCGGTGTCCTTTGACGGTGAAAGACTCAATATTGACAATGCAACTTTGTTCCTTGGCATAAATATAGACTCTAAACTGCAATGGAGCACTCATATCACCGAGCTCTCAGGGAAACTAAGTCACACAACATTAACTATAATAATAAAGAAATCGCAGTAAGGAACCTTAGACTTGGCACGACTTTGTCTAGATTTCATTACTTTTTAGAGATAAACAAGCAGCTCCATCGAGACTTGGCTAGTTTTTTACAGAATGTTTTTGGTGGGATTTTATTCTTCAGGATCAAGGTAGAACCATACGAAGAAATGCCTATTAAACAAAATTATGTAACTTGTTTTGCTTAGGTTAGTAGGGTTCCGTATCTTGAGGCAAGTACATAATAAAGCCTTCGGAAAAGTGGTGTCCACAGACATAGATCTAGATTAGATAAGATTACTCATTATTCAGACCATTTTTCATAAAATTAGGCACAGTACAACATAATAACTTAAAAATAAAGCTATAACTAAAAAGTGATTGGTCAACAATCACTTTTTAGTTGTAGCGGCCATATCGCTTTAAGCGATCTCTTCCAGGCAACCAGTCTTTGGACGGAAAGGTGTATGTTAGGAAGAGTAAGGGTGGGATCGGGTACAAAGTACATAATACATAATTATTTATACTATACACAATTAGGATTATACTTATATATTATTAATATACTGCATACATCTATAATATAATATGATATACATATATATGCACACATAAATATAATAAAATTTATACATAACATTATTCAGAGAAAGAGATAGGTACTATGATTGCGACAGAAAGTGTTCTGCATCTAGTTTAGTTAGTAAATGGGAAACTTTTTAGCTAAAAAAGCGCAAAGCAAAATTTGGGTTGAGATTCGACACCACGCCTCCGGATCAGCTGATGACTAGATACAAAATCATTAATGGCATTTTACCAACAGCAAAATACGTTTATTGTATTTTTTGCACCCGTTTACGGTAACCCCTGCACAGAATTTCTCTAGTACTACAATAATATTTAAGTGTAGTATGTAATACTACTGTAAATAATAATTAATTGTATTTTATTATGTTTACCAAGATTCGTCGTGATACCATTTCACCAAATGTGAAAGGTGTGGAGTCCCGGTGGATACTGGAAATTCAACTGGAGGGTAGAGAGCTTGAACATGAGGAGTGTACCCCTCAATATATAACCTGAAATATAATATAAAGTTATTTGACATATTTCTATTATAACGGGTTCTTACGGTTAAATTTTAGTTGATTAACGTCTAAATCGCATACATGAACAGACTTCAATGCCTTTTTTCTTTCAATTTATTTCACAAAAAAAATCAAATTTATATTAATATTTTTGTTGCTCAAGGTACAGGCTCTGCCTAGCTTAGACTGTGTGTGGAAATTTTCCACCTACTTTTTTCATAACACCATGTACACCATTATCAAACTCACTGGCCAATAGCGTCGAGCAAGAAGTGTACGTTATCAGGATGTTGACGCTTCGCCAGCGGTATGTTGGTGCAGGCACTCGGCAACGAGCGTCGCAGGATCGCTTGCAAGAGTCCATGCGGAGCCACTTCAACCAACACTGCATTTTGCGGGATTAACCGACTCGTCTCATCAAAATACACTGAGCTCTGTAATCACATAAGCAAACATCACTGTGGAGTACAAAATAATGTAGTAGATAAATTAATGATCCGAAACTCGGTAAATTGAATGGATAGCAATATAAAAACTCAGCTCATCGCTGAGCATCAGGCAAGCGATGTGCTTTTCTCGTTGAACAATAAAACATACCAAAAGATTGTTGGTGAGATATTCCGCAGAGCAGTATTGTGCTATAGGTTCCTGCCACCTCTCCTGCGGAACTGACGTGGATAGCCACCGAGAGCTGCGAGCTCGTGGCTTCAATATTATTTCAGACAAATATCTCAATAAATGGGGACCTGGAAATATGAACTTCATATCGGGTACAATCAATTTAGAGAAATCGGCACTAATGTAGGTATAACTTATTAGCCAAGCGAATGGTAAACGAGCTTGTGTACGGTCACAAACCAGATGATGAGATCGAGCTCAAGGCTCATCTCAGCCAAGTTTGGCTCAGTCTTCAGGGATTTAATGGACATGAACAGATCTGACCATCTGACATATACTCGTAGTAGGAAAACAACTTAGAGAGAGAGAAAGGAAAGTTATTAAAAGTTTAAATACGAACCAAATCGATTATGGGGTCCTACCTATCTCTTCTTACTTGTTTATCAGTATCAATGATTTATCATTTTAAAAAATGCTTACCAGCGTCAGCAATATATCGAGAGTGATAGGCTATGTTGGAGCATGGAACTTCCTTGGCAAATATTCCTTCTGCAGTGAGTGTAGCGACAAAGTCCTTTAGCTTCTCTGCAGGCCCTGATATGGTGCTTGACTCAGGACCGTTGTGGCAAGCGATCTCTATTTCCGGAGGGCATCGCTTTAATAGCTGTAATTTAAAAAGAAACAAATAGAATAAATATCCAGAAGATGTAACGTAAAAGACTCGCTTCGCTTGAAGCTTAAAAATGTACGGGGAGTTTATTGGGTAAACGAGACTTAATTATTTATATCTGTCACGTCAACGTCAAAAGCGCAGGGTAGTGACCCATTTGTGCCATCTGGATCCGTCTAGCAATCTTCATACTCGTGCGAACACAGGTACGCCTGCACGCCAGTTCCATCGCATCCAGGAAAAATTTCAACATTGTCAGAGAACCAGTCGTTAGGGGCTTGTCATCGAAATCGTGCCTACCTGAGTATGACCTAAACCGACGGCTGCCATCGCACCTCGTATTAAAGGAGTCTCACTGGATGCCTTCCCACGACTATACGCTGATAGGATCATCTCCTCTGCAGTTAAACAGCCATCTGCGTATGCACATCCTAGTTCTCCTACACTGTGTCCTGTACATAATTAATCTTGTAAGTATTAACAACCCCACTAATAAGGAGTTTTCCGACTAATTACTTACCAATAACATTATCAGGACGTAGTCCCATCGCTATGAGAACATCGGTCAGAGCTATTTGTATGGCTGCTATTCCCACAAAAGAGTGCAATATTTTGTCAAAAATTGTTTTATCTGGTGACGTAATTATATGCAAAATATCTATTCCTTTAGGTTCTAATGTTTTTCGACAGCTGAAAAAATACATCAAATTTTTTCAAGAATTATATGATATCATTATTAAAAACATCTACTGTTTTTATTATCATGAAAAAGAATTCTAAAACTCGTAAGGTATATGTTGAGTAAAAAATAAGTTGATACTTAGAGCGTTGCGAAAAATTCAGCAATTGTACATCATTTCTGATCTGACTTCAATTATGTTTTTCTACAAGCTACACCTTGTGGAAGAAACTTCTACAACGCGCTTGCCGGTCCGTGGTGAGAAGTTGTAACCCAATCCAATACGGTGGATATCAGAGCTATGGCTCTGATTTGTGGTCTCTCCATCACTGGTAACACACAAGAAGAATATAGTTCGAAGGCCTTCAATATGTACATAAAAATATTTACCGTTCTATAGCAGCAGCGAAGGTGGGTATCCTCATGAGTTGTGCTCCCATACCAGCCCACTGCGAGCCCATCCCACTGTACACGAACCATAGCGGCCGCTGAGAGTCGTCGCAATGTTCTATTCTTTCTGACAAGCTTATGGACTTCTGTTGTTCTTGCGAATTGTCTACAATACATGATATGATTGACATTAGCGTCCTATGTCATAATCATTTAATTATTTCGGGTATGTAGTGAGTAGTGTAATACCACCTTAATTGTAGGACATAATTTCAAATTTCACTCACCTAAAATGATGTAACCTCTCCCGAGATGTCCTGAAATGTTAGTAGAATGAATGTTATGCAGTAATGCTAGTTCCTCCGGATCAATCGGACGCGATTTCAAGTCTTCAAATATATGTCCAAGTAGTTCATCTTGTCTTGCTGATACGGTTACCAATCTTGGAATACTCGCTAAATATCTAGTTGGGTCCTGGAAAGCAACATACATTTTATTGACTGAGTGAAGCAGTCTTTAAATTGTAAAAATTTACACGTGCTGTTTTTTTCATACTACGAGCATCTTCACATTAGGTCGCATGAGCGTTGCAGCAGCGTGCGACTTGCATAGAAATTAAAACAAGTCGCTGCAGACGCAATAAAAATGCACTAAAATAATAAATCTAGTCACCAGAATTTTATTTTAAATTACAGATTTATTTGATTCGTCCATTATAACACCACCCACCTTATTGTTAGTACATCCTCTGAGTAAGACGTGTGAGTTAACTCCAGTGAGCGAGAGACAGCTGAGTGCGGCGAAAGAGCCGCGGAAGGGCAGGTGCTCCGTCAGCACGCACATGCGACCGTCACGTATTGCTGCCACGTCCTGTCGCGGCGTATCGCAGTGCAGATTACTCGCTACACTAGTGTTGTGGTACCCCAGCAACACCTGGTATATTAGATCGCCAATTCATCACACATTATTAAAATCTACGAAAACGTGGAACATAAACATCGTTACTGCTTCGTGGTAAAAAGAAAGTAGCTACCGAATGTTCTTACACAAAATGGAGACCGACGGCACATTCTTGCAATTTATAGACCCTGCAAGTCTCGATACAGATGGTATAGGGCAGGAATGTAAGGAGGGAGACGTCGATCTTGATGCACAATACTCATTTCCTACAGTCAAGACAAAGAAGAAGATATACCCCATCACATGGAATACCTTAGTTAAAGCAGTGGCTCCAGATGCTGCCTCAGTATAGCCAATATTAGAAATGACACTCCCCACGTACAAGGGGTCGGTTCTGTTGTCACAGAATACTTTCTCTATTGCTTCTAACTCTGCCTTGTCTGCTTCTGGAGTGGCTGTAACAATCGTTTACGATATCACTAAGTAGATTCCTAAAAAATGAACTTTGTGATCATTTGGGTGAATTATTAAATTAGAATTTTTATGCGTTACACGGTAATTGTAGCTAAATTAGTACACAAGCACGTTCCACAAAATTTATAGAGCTTCATCATGATACAATACATAAATAACAAAAAACAAATTAAGGTACTTGTCTAGTAATAAATTGTTAAAATAAAAAATAATAACTCAGACAAATACCTCCAAAACTAGCAGCTTAAAACGAGTAACACGCGCGGTTTAAATAACATAACATTGTATCCGTTGACTCCTTGTGGCCCCTTGCAAAAGAGGCCTACCACTACAAAACTTGCTGCTAGGCAAATAAATGTTATTTTATTATTACGAGTAAACTATAGTTTAGTGACAATTCCGTCATTTCAATGGCGCAATTTCTAAAAATATTTTTTTCTTTTAAAATATAACTTACTACAATGTGCCTCTTACAGCAATGTACTTGTAAATAAACCGTAAATTTACACTTGTGCATAATAAATTAAAATAAAAAATTACCACCGAAATTACGAAAAAAAACAGCATCAAATAAAATTCACCAATATTTCGATAAAATGATTAAAATTATTATGTTTCTAACCTGATCCAAATGCCTCAACATATTTGACGGCTTGCAGTGGAATGTTGGCTTCCGAATAAAACTGTTTCAAAAATGCCGCGGTATCATCAGAATCACGAATAAATCCGAAAATTTGGCCTGTTTCACTGGACAGTCTTGATGTGAACTCATTCTTTATGTGAACTATTTCTGCATATGCCCTGAAATATTGAGTTTTAAAGTAGATATGCCTGCAATTTCATACTCATATCTACTCGTACAGGTACATTATATGTATAGGTAGTTACCTCAAAGCATGTTTTGCCCTTTGTAGAAAGAATACGCTTATAGCTTCTGATCTAGTGCAACCATTGGCATTGGCATCAAATGACTTTGTTTGGTCATCAGGTGATATTCTTATACATCTGTAAATAACTTATTTGTGTTTATAACCACGTCAATCAGATTGGTGACTTCATCGGTGTCTATACATATTTAGTTTCAATTCATGTATTTGATGTGGTTTGCCAAAGTTGGTTCGGATAAGTATACATACATACATACACGCCTTTTTCCCGAAGGGGTAGGCAGAGGTGTACCCAGGAGTCAGTCCCATAGTAGATACACCCACATTTCGCCAGTATGTTATTGATCCCATGTAATAGGGGGCGAGCCTATTGCCATCTACCGGGCACAGTTTCAGACTCCAGGCAGTTATTGAGATAATTCCTAATGGAAAAATCCAATATTTAACACTGCCTGACCTGTAGATCGAACCCGGGACCTCTTGATTGGCAGTCGAGAATGCGCCCTCTACGTCACCGAGGCAGTCACCGAGGCAGTGGGATAAGTATAGTGATAACATAACAAACGAATGGAGTAAGGTAGCATCGGATTTATATAATTGACCGAGCGAAGCGAGGTCTTCGAGTCGAGAATGGGAATTACAGGCGATTAGACTAGCTTTTACATTGACCTCTGGAATTTATAAGTTTGATCGAAGATTCTAAATCAATCCTATTTAATTTGTCAGAAATCGCTGGATGAGACTCAGACAGGACCAGAAAGAGTGACGTAAAAAAGAGGAGGCCTATACCCATCAGTGGGTGGATACGGAATGAGTAGATCTTGATGAAAGTTTACAGTAAACAGTGGATTTTTTGTTAACAAACTGTAAACAGTGTTAGTTTGAAAATTTTCGGCTGAAACTGAAATAGATAGCAAAGATTCGTTTTAGGTTTCGGTTTTAGTTGGTGGAGGCCTGTTTTGTTCGAACACTATAAATATATTATAATGCTTTGGTTGGTACCTATTAGCGTGTACTTGAGAATGAGGCAGCAGACACAAGCTAGTAGCTCCAACTATAGCAGCCTCACAAGCCCCCCTGTTGATAGCCGAGCATGCTTCCTGCAGAGCGATGAGAGAACCGCAGCAAGCGACGTCCAGGGTTAACGATGGACCTTTAGTGTTCAACCAGTATGATATGCGGTTAGCGTACATCGTTTTACTGCACCTACAAGTGAGTTGAGACGTTAGGTACTACAACATAATCTCTATTTGTTATTAGTATCCACGACCACAAGTCATTTACTAGTTTTTATAGGTATAAGCAGATTAGCAGTCAATAGTGAATGAAGTTCAAGTAGGCGCAAGTATAAAGGTTATTCGAATAACTTCTCATATAAAGATTTAGATTTTTTCGCTAATATGCTATTAGTTAGAGATGCCTGCGTTAAAAAAACCATACCTAGATGTTGTAAAAATACTTACCCAGAAATGCCAAATCCTGATTTTGCTACTGCATCTGTAAATCCGGTCTTTTCTGAGTCAGATAAAGCAGATGCGATAAATACGCCAACTTTCTTTCCATTAAGATGTTTGGGACTCAAACCAGCATCATAGATGGCTTGGTACGATTGTTCCAGAACTTTCCTAGCCATTGGATCCATCCAGTGAGCCAGTTGGTGATGCACCATGAAGAATTGGGAGTCAAACCGATCGATATCTGGCATTATGCCTATGTACTCGGACGCTTCGGGGTGTTTCCATTTCCATCGACAATCTTTTGAAGATATTGGATTAATCTGCAGCATTCAATTAAACTATATCATTATTACGACGGCTTTGGCTTTGCACGATTAGCACGATTAACACAGTTAACATAGATCGTTTTAAAAGAAATAATTCTTGCTGAGAACAGAGAGTGTAGAAGTCAAATACCGTTGCCCGCATTAAGATGCTTTTTAGATTTCACTAAACCACCCCATATAGAGTCTATATGGGAGAATATATCCATGGGAGAATATATCTGGTGCAACAAACTATCAACTGCCCATTGAAATAATCCAGGAATATATTTATCTTTACATTGGAGATAGCAAACCAAACTGTGGAGGTTGAAAGACGTATCTCATAAGCATGGGCGCTATTCGGCGTAAATTCTTATTTTATATTGCGAGAAAAACCTACAACTGAAAGCCAGAGTGTTCGAAGAATGTCTCATGCATAGAAGAAAGACGCATTCTTCTATTGTCTCATGGTTGTGTTCACATAATATGGTACAGGGACCATGTCTCTCACGGAGCAATCAGCTGAAAAATTAAGTTGCACAAAGGGCAATGGAAGAGCCATGTTTGGGATATCTTTGCGTGACCGAATGAGAAAGAAATGGAATAAGTGGAAAACGGGCGTGAGAGATGTGGCGGAAACCATCCCGCGGCAAATGTGGACATGAGCTGGTCATATTGCTCAAATGAGCATGAGCCGATGTGCACGGAGTATTAAACGAGTAAAAGATATTCGAGGACATACAGGCTGAGACTGGATGAATAGAGCAGCGGACAGAGTAGCCTGTGAGAAATTGGGAGAGGTTTATGTTTAGTAATGCAAACCTCAAAATTCCAATAAAGAAGAAGAAGAAGAAGATATTAGGAGGAAACAGGGAAATACGGACATTGATTTGGTAAGATTTAAAATTAAAAGCACAGATCACTATAATTAGTACTATTAAAAGTCATAGTCAAAAAGATATAGGTCACAATCTGACACTTTGTACGTCAGTCTGGCACAATTTACTTAGGATTATGTCAAATTTCTAAAAGGAATTAACGCTGTCATTAATACACACATATAAAGCCAATGAAAATTATTATACTGTAAATTTTGCAATAAATATTATACGTACCTTATTGTAAAGTATGTCGGAGAATTCCTTCACATTATGCGATTGCGGGAATAATCCGGACATCCCGGATATGACAATACTCTCGCCGCTCAATTCCGGACACATTTTTGTATTGTCGACATTCGCTGGGTGTTGACGACGTTCATGCGGACTGGGTGTCATTTTCTTGACAATTTAGGTATGCTAACAAATTAACCATGAAAATAAAAATTGGGATGTGAAAAACATAAAATTAAGACTTTTTCCCAAGGGAAATATTAGGTACACTCACATTTCACCAGTTACAATTTTTGGTCCCATGTAATAGGGGGCAAGCTTATTGCCATCTATAAGCAGGAAAGAGGACCTCTTAGCAGTTTCCTCCGTATACAGTAAACCCATTTGATATATTTATATCCTGATATTTTGAAGTTGAAGTAAAGTATGTCCCTATCATTTTATTTTTGTGTATAAACTCTACTTCTTTACTCTCTCTCTCTCTTTTTTGTAGTGAACGTCCAATCCCGCGAGTAAAACTGCGATTTTTGGAGGTTCACTATGAAAAACCAAGGATTTATAAGAAAAATTAAAATGAGGACATAGGTTACTATAAAAATATCAGGATATAAATTTATAGAATTCTCCGAATATAATAAACCCATACAGGAGAATTAAAAAAATCGATTTGGTAAATTTTCATAGGATTGTGTCAAATTCCTAGAAGGCCATGTACGCTCTTACTCACTTTGATATTATAAAGATGAAGGGCGAATAATAATATTATATTTTAGGTACTTAAATTTATTAGAAGATATTCTATCACACATATATATCTCAGTGGCGTAAAAATTGTCCGAAAGTTTAAATATTAATAATACCTAATACATTATATTTATTCTTCAGCTTACCTGTACTAAATTTATGTAAGTACCTAATGTACTTGTTTTTCCTCTTTATATAACAAATATATCGGTACTTATACGTAAATTTGCATAACATAAATAAAGTGTCGTCGATGAATTTATTCATTTCAATGTTACAATGTTACAATGTAAGAGGTGTTTCAAAATGGTGTAATTCGTAATAGGCACTTTAGGCACATTAGGAGATGCAACTAACCAAATAGCACAACTTGGAGTAGAATAGTATAATTTTTACACAAGGTGCCAAAGAGACCCATAGTTTTACTGCTGAGCATTATCATCATCTAAGGCGCTACAGCCCGAGGTAGGCCTTGGCCTGGTCAAGAACATTTCTCCAGCTTGATCTGTGCTTGCTGCTTCCAGCTTCTGACACCGATCGTCCTGAGGTCCTCCTCGGCACCGTCCATCTACCTTAACTTGGGTCGGCTACGACTTCAACGGCCGTCAGGTTTCCCTTCTAGAAGCCGTTTAGGGCCCTCGACTCTTCCATGCGCACATAGCCTAACCAGCGGAAGCGCCCGAGTTTGACACGACGTTCGGGTAGTCAAACAGGTGGTAGAGTTCGTGGTTATATCTAGTCCGTGGTAAATATATATAATAATCGATCTTTTGTATTCCGCTGCGATCTCAGAAAAAATTAACACATTCTATAAATTTAAATCCTATTATTTTTAATGTGAAGTAAGATATTGTAGAAATAGATATTGTACCTATCGGTATGTAGACGTTTGTTTGCCATTAAATAATACTCGAACACTTCAGCATATTTGAAATAATTTATTCCAAGCCCACCATATTCAAACTCGCTCTTCAATCATCTGTCGCGCTGGCATCCCCCTCCCCGTGTAGCCATCGCGCCCTCGCACATACTATTATAGATCTTCCTTAAACCACACGTTGCCATTAATACTTTCCATATAACCACCAAAACGTTCACAGAATCCGTAGCAGGCGCGTCACAAAATAACATCAACCCTGCACTCGGCCGACCTGACAACGTGTATGCCCCCATACACGCATCATGTGACAACCCTATAGGTTATAGTTATTATTCTTTGCTATAGGTAAGGAAGTATATACACACTCAAACTAAAAAATGTTAAGTTTCTCGTTTTAGAAAAACTGCACCTCTGAAATATGACCACCTATCAAACAATAAATATTGATTGACGGAATAATCGCATAACAAGCATACAAAACTTCTTTTTTTAGGTTTAATTTAAATTAGATTAAGATTTAAATTAAGATAAAGATTTAATTAAGTTAAATTAAGAAGTCATAACATACATTCACGCCTTTCAACCCGAAGGTGTAGGCAGAGGTGTACCCAGGACTCAGTCCCATAGTAGATACACCCACAATTCGCCAGTATGTTATTGGTCCCATGTAATAGGGGGCGAGCTATTGCCATCTACCGGGCACAGTCCAGACTCCGGGCAGTTATTGAAATAATTCCTAATGGAAAATCCAATATTTAACACTTTGCCTGACTTGGGGATCGAACCCGGGATCTCTTGATTGGCAGTCGAGCATGCGCCCTCTACGCCACCAAGGCAGGCAATATGTATATGTAAGAAGTAAATATTGCAATTTGAACACCTTGTATATTATAGTTGCTTAATATATTTTAAACTAAAATAAATAATTATGTAAATACATATCATTATGTAACTACAAAAATAAATAGTCAAAGTTTACTAAGCCTTAACCCCGTAACCTTACAGTTGTTGTTGTAAGTGTTAGCACTGTTGTAAGTCTTGGTTCCGAGATTCTAGATATATTGCCACTTGTGATATCCACTTCTAGATAATACGTATCTCCACCGTGCGCGGGACGGTTTCCTTGTATTTGACATGCGACCGCCCATGTGGGATTTGACCTTTAAGGGCGGTGCAAAGCAAATTCGCCCTCTCGCTCACACCTACCCACATTTTTGAAGATATAAAAAATAATACATGCAATTACGTAAAATAAAGACAACTAGGATCTAGAAAATAACAATACAAAGAATCAGTAAAAAATCAAATTTAATCTAAACAAGTTTTTACAGTGCCTTTTTATTTTTCTAAAATTTCTAATATTATATGACTTAATTTTACGAATACACACAAAAACTATGCCATAATGAGAATGACCCATAATTAATCTAGTTCATAAATATTTATATTAGATATTTTGAAGATAAAGAAAGTAAACTTTGTCCCTATTATTTTATTTTCTAAACTTAATTTTTTGTAGAGATCATTATGAAGTTCACAAGAAAAAACCGAGAGTTTACAACAGGCATTAAAATGATCTATCAATCTAAGTACCCGTTTGACGGTCTCTATCGTCAACCCAGGCATTCATTAATTTTATTATTTTTCTTTAGTCAACATAGCCACTCAATCAATATATTATACTCTGCTTAGTAGATTATAATATACGTTTATATACGTTCATCTTTTCGAGCCAAAATGACTTTACACAGGCGTAACTCGCACAATTTCAATAACCTTCGCCATAAAACCAGGGAATTATTAATTTTGTCACAAGATGTACAATAATTCTTAATTTAAATTAGTGAATATAAATTCAAATCCTTCAAATGAGGCAAAATAAAAACTATCAAACGATACTTCTTAGATTTGATGGCCTATAGTGACATAATTTATTATAAAAAATTATAGAATTGGTTAAAGGAGGAGATTGCAATACAAAACACTAATTTAGTAAATTTTGTCCGATTTTTCCTAGTTAGGACACGCTCATTCATAGTTATTATATTTCTGAACATTAAAACTCGTAAGTATTGCATAAGTTGCTATTTCGGAAACGGTCTAAGATATCTTCGTCTAGATAAGAGTTGATGATGGCGGGCGCTCGTAGGTCAGCAGCGGCGTGTGCCATCGGCGCGGTGAGGTCGCGCACATGTACCGGGTGTTGCGAGTATAGCTGCAGCGAGCAACGGTCGGTGCTCGGGGAGGCTCGGCGCGCGCGCAACAGCACGAGCCGCGAGCGTAGTGCGCGCGGCACCAGGTTGTAGCGTCGCGCGGTGCCGATGCGAGCGTACGCCGCCTCCACTACTGCGCGCGTGTACTGCGCCGAGTGCGACACGCGCCCGAGCAGCGCGCCCACACACGCCTCCACCCTCTCGTACCATGACACACCACTCTCTATAGAACCAGGCGGTGCCGCTCCATCTGCCATCAGCCTGAACATGTGCTGCACTACTGCAGTCTGTAACGATTCTTCACTTCTAAACTCGCTCAGCTGTTCTTCTAGCAATGCCTTCATCTCTTCGGGACCATCTCCGATGCAATACACCATTCCTGTTAATCCTAAAATATTACAAAGCTTTTAAAAATACCTTATTTCTTGTAACACATTTAAAAAAATATGTTATTCTTACCGTTGTCTTCTAAAATGCCAGCCAATTCCAGCGTTACGAAAATACTACAC
The DNA here is from genome assembly GCA_947063395.1 of Hemistola chrysoprasaria. NCBI lineage: Eukaryota > Metazoa > Arthropoda > Insecta > Lepidoptera > Geometridae > Hemistola > Hemistola chrysoprasaria. Next base: position 9,751,677 of record OX346729.1, read on the forward strand.
TCGTAAGCCAGCAAGTAGAAATTCTTGTTTAGTTTGAACTTCTCAAGTAGAATCTGTGCAAAAAGGAATATTTTTTGTTAGCCTACTTCTTTCGCATTATGAAGAATTAAATTATGACATATTATTGATATTGATGGTTCATCATAATTGGCATTTATCAATGATGATTCAAGTAGCGTTAACGCAGGCCACAGCATCATGGCTGAAGTTGAGTGACCTTAACACGTAAGCTTCACTTCGACGTAATTTAGAAAATGCATACATGCCTAGACCCTACACTCTCGTCCTACCTAACAGGAGCCACCGGAATGACTGGTGATGTGTAGTATTGGGTAAGTTGTAGGTCTTACAAAGAGGTAATATAAGACCGCCAGGATGACCTCTTGGATTTGCCAGAGTCTGGTTTAGATATCAGTAGGGTGAACCACAAACAGTTGGGTCCTTACGATGGATGAGTGCTTCAGTGTGGGTGGTATCCTATCGCCATCGTTAATTAGTGTTCTTACGACATATGATGTAGGATATCAAACACCCAAATTAAGGGTTACTATACCTAAATAACAATGAACACTGTATTAACCTAAGTTATGCTTTATGAAGTGAAGGGCATCGAGTGGTCATTATACCTCAGAATATCTTAGAGCCAGTTCCCGTGGAGTCTCATTAGGTCGGTCTAGCCCTGGCTGCAGCACTTGCGCCGGCAGTTTGAGATGCTCGCACAGTGTTCTGAATCGCTCGTAATGACCCTCTAAGCCCGGTATCACAAATAAATAATTGGTGTTCATGTCTATACCATCGTCCATCTGAAATATTTATTATAAGTACAATAATTATTGAATATAATATTATAGAAAGTATTGTTAATATACTCGTAGTATAATAAGTAGGTATGTGCTCATATTGGTATTTTGGAAATGATTTGGTGGCATTCCGACTTATAAGTAAGCAGTAGCGAGTGTTTGGAGTATCCGTGTGTTTACGTTTGTGTGGACCCAGCTTTACACTTTACAGAAAGTGAACACATTATAATATGTCACGGCCAATGACGTTGAATCGCTTTCTTAGGTTACGGCGGCTTAAATCGTAAAGAATTATTTTAGCACTTACCGCTATAACCTTATGCACTAAAGTATCCAAAGGTATGAAGCTGACTGTGGCAAACAGCTCGTCAAGATCTACGTACGAGAAGAACGTACTTAATCCCTTTCTTTCTTTCAATATGCATTCATGGGAGCTCAGTTCTATTTCGTTTATCCTGAAAGAAGTACAAGGTATAAAATAAATGGTATTCAATAATATACCCTACCTCATAATATTAGATATCTTACATGGTATGACCTAGTCATAAACCTTGAAAAAAGCTAGACAGAGTCTTCTAAAACAAAAAGTGAAGAATGTAAGCCACCTCGCTAATACACTCATGACATTCACGCCCATAACTGACAGATTTTTTTTAGTACAACTATCCTTTCCGTCCACTCAAGGTAGTCCTCTCTAAACAAGTGTGCGAGCTGACTTACTATGGTACTCCACTTTTTTGTCAACAATTTGTTTTATTAATTAAACACAATATATTTTATCATAAAACCTATATTTGTATCGTAATATTAATATATTATCATAATACGAACTTAGTACTTAAATCCATACCTTTTCTTAGTAAGCTTCAATATATCTTCATCATTGAACGAGACTTGGTAGACATCGTTCAAGAAAGATTTGATATAAGGCAATGATTCCGCTAGTCCTAATAGCAAGGTATTACAATCAGCAACACCGTTGTGACCTGCAATTATATCAAATTGATAGACATAAAAGAATATTAATAATTAGAGTTGTAAAGTTTCTCATGGTTAAGGAAGAATGATAAAAAAAAAAATTGCGATGATCTGATTGAAATGATAATATCAAAGGTAATAGATGAATAATTAGAATAGCAAAGTTTTGAATGGCTAGTAAGAAAGAATTTCCAATTGATTACCTACCAGTACCAACAACATCTTCTATCATTTTGACGAGAGACGGTTTCTCAATTGCTTGTGGTTGAGCAATCTGTACAGGGACTCCACTTTCTAGAGCTTCCTCTAAAACATCTATCGCAGCTAGATTCCAAGATGATCTATCATTTAGAAAATCATGCTCACCGTCCTGAACATTAAAAATGATCATGTTGTAAATAAATAATAGGCCTAGGCTGGAGTCAAAACATTACTTATGAGTGACTGACAAAATCTGCTTAAAAGTAGAATACTTTGCATTTTAAACATACTACAAATAGAGCACAAATATCATAGTTAGTTATATAAAATTCAGCCTTGTCAAATACTTACACTACTAATAGCAGCTGGAATACTCAACGCAGTCGCTGGATAACCATCTTTGCATCGAGAAATACATGTACGGTGTACCAAGTTATTATCGACTTTTACCACACCAAAGTATCTAAAATGAATATTGTTAATTACAATAAGGTTTGTGCTTGTCAGTACATTAAGGTAGTCTCTCAGACAAACTGTAAGCATTGAGTGCGTTGCAAATCGTGTATAAATGTCGAAAGACATGCTTCTAAAGATTATTTCATGAGCTGGCTAAGCGTTTGGTGACCTGAATGCTGACTTGCATATCTGCTACAGCATGATATAATAATAAATTCTGATAAGCAACTCCTCCATCCAACAGGGCAATGCTGATCATTTCTCCAGTAAGGGCGTCAGCATATCTAGATTTTTAGATAACTTTTAGTTGTCAGTAGGTTCATAATATTTGGTTTATATAAATAATATTAGATTTATTTCCAAGTAAAGCCTGTCAGACCAGTACGCACACATCGTGTTCACTAAATATGCGCCCAGGTCTGGCAGACGTATCATCATAATCTTACTTTAAATGTAGACATGCTATCCTTGAAACAGCATCTAAGGCATCAACCACATGAGCTACCTCACTGACGTGCTTCTTCCCCGAGTATCCTGCAGCGATAACGTATATTCCTTCAATCGGGTCACATTGATTTATTTCATTTAACGTCGCAGAAATTGCATCACTATTTGTTAATTTTCCAATGAGTATTTGCACGTCAACGCCCATTTGTTGCCATAATCTATTTTCACGAAAATATTTAAATTACAAGGTATTACTTTACATAACAAATTATAAATTGTCCGAAATTAATCTTACCGCATTTTTATCTTATGCTGTGAATTTGGACTTAAACCTTGGATAAGTAACTTTGTGACTCCACGAGATATCATTCTATCAGCAAATTGGAGAGCAAAGGAACAGTCATCATCCATGATAAATAATAAATGGCTTTTCTCCGGTGAACATACAATACTGTAAAAATAATTACATTAGGTATTCAACAAGTAAAAAATTTTTTACAAATACCTACACGATATTATTATTACAATTCATCGTACTTCGAGAGATCACTTGATATCAGCCACTAGCGCTTACGCTATGGCCTGCGTTGACGCTGCTTGAATCATCTATCATAGCGGCATGAGGCCAATGATTATCATTATTAACAGTACCTGTGCCGGGGCGGTGGCATGGTGTCCCTCGGTCGCAGCAAGTCGCGGCCGCGGTGTCGACTCGCCGCCAGCAGACGGAAGGCGCGCGCCGCCTCGTGCGGGGAGTACCTAATATAACATATGTACCTGTGCCGGGGCGGTGGCATGGTGTCCCTCGGTCGCAGCAGCACGCGGCCGCGGTGTCGACTCGCCGCCAGCAGACGGAAGGCGCGCGCCGCCTCGTGCGGGGAGTACCTAATATAACATATGTACCTGTGCCGGGGCGGTGGCATGGTGTCCCTCGGTCGCAGCAGCACGCGGCCGCGGTGTCGACTCGCCGCCAGCAGACGGAAGGCGCGCGCCGCCTCGTGCGGGGAGTACCTAATATAACATATGTACCTGTGCCGGGGCCGTGGCATGGTGTCCCTCGGTCGCAGCAGCACGCGGCCGCGGTGTCGACTCGCCGCCAGCAGACGGAAAGCGCGCGCCGCCTCGTGCGGGGAGTACCTAATATAACATATGTACCTGTGCCGGGGCGGTGGCATGGTGTCCCTCGGTCGCAGCAGCACGCGGCCGCGGTGTCGACTCGCCGCCAGCAGACGGAAGGCGCGCGCCTCCTCGTGCGGGGAGTACCTAATATAACATATGTACCTGTGCCGGGGCGGTGGCATGGTGTCCCTCGGTCGCAGCAGCACGCGGCCGCGGTGTCGACTCGCCGCCAGCAGACGGAAGGCGCGCGCCGCCTCGTGCGGGGAGTACCTAATATAACATATGTACCTGTGCCGGGGCCGTGGCATGGTGTCCCTCGGTCGCAGCAGCACGCGGCCGCGGTGTCGACTCGCCGCCAGCAGACGGAAAGCGCGCGCCGCCTCGTGCGGGGAGTACCTAATATAACATATGTACCTGTGCCGGGGCGGTGGCATGGTGTCCCTCGGTCGCAGCAGCACGCGGCCGCGGTGTCGACTCGCCGCCAGCAGACGGAAGGCGCGCGCCGCCTCGTGCGGGGAGTACGACACGCGAGACAACGGACGCACCTCCCCTCGCACTATACCATCACTCAATAACCATTGAAGTTTCTATTGTAAAACAGTTAAACATAATTTATGGATTATTTCAAGTTGTATTAATACTACAACAGACATTTATAATGGTAGTTATACTCACTTTTAGTATTTTTGTGTTTTCTGGTTCTAATAACGATTTAAAATCAAGTGCTACGTATGATCTTGACTTGGTCATATAGAACATACCATATTCAAAGTTATCTCTAGTCTGAATTTGTGCAGTGTCAAAAGTAACGCCCGAATGAGCAGTACATTTCAGCGAAATCTGTAAAATTGTTTCCGTTATAAAACAACAGCTGAAAACACGCAGAAAGAAATAGCTATTTATAAAGATACTTACTTTTTTAAGATCAATTTTGACACAACTTATGATTATGTCACAACCTTCTCCATTTGTGGCGCTCAATACCATATCTCCGAAGCTGGCGTCACGGGAGTTACCAATCGAATCGCCTGAAATTAATTCGAACAAAGCAAAAGCTACAACAACAGTGAAATCAATAGGTACCTAAATCAGGATCATTACTATCGGAAATAAAAAAATATGGGGAAATGAATAAATAGACCTGCTAGTTAATATTTGAGCACAATCTGTGCACAGTGCACACACAATACAGAGTGATGCAGTCTAACATGGTAGGGGCTTGTAACAATTTTATCAAAATGAATACTGGAAAAAGGAGATGTGCGCATTTCTGTATTTAAATATTTGAAGAAAGTCTGGAACCTACTTTAAAAATTACTTATTAGATTCAAATCAAAAATTACCATCCAATTGAGGGAAAAGTTTAAGAAGGAACTGTTTCTTGGTTGTATCTGCAACAGTGGTGAACACCTTGTAACCTTGAGCGAGCGCTACCGATATCGCAGCTTGTCCTAAAGCTCCGGCGCCGCCGTGGATCAATATTTTCGAACCAAGTGTTTGCACATTCTTGATACTCTAAAATATAACAAAAATATTTTATTATGAACGTGATATTACGTAGTAACTACCACATTATATTCAATAACAACTGGTACCACATTTCGCCATCATTCAAACCAAATTAAATCAAATGTTTATTTGCCAGAATGCATAATATTACAAAGGTTATAAATAGGTAAATAGGCAAATATTGTTCGGTATCTTAAAACTATGTCACTCCATTCAGCTTGCAAGTAGACGTCCAAATATTATTTATAATCTTCATGAAAATCCAAAAATCATATACGAGTAGAGTGCATAGAGGAGGGAGATATTTACATTTTTGCAACTATATAAACTTGCCTTGTTAAAAACTCGGATACAACGTTTTTGCATTTTATAACATTTTTGCGTTTTTGCAAAAGCAATTCTTTACATAAATGGCCGCGTCCTCCAGGCTCCAGTGCGCCGGCACCGGCCACAGCAGCTCGCTGCTCGCCGCGTCCTACCCGTTACTTGATATATCAACACTAGGCATGCAGACTCACGAGACAGTAGTAGGCCTGCAGGTATGCGAGCGGCACGGTGGCCGCATCCTCCAGGCTCCAGTGCGCCGGCACCGGCCACAGCAGCTCGCTGCTCGCCGCGTCCTACCCGTTACTTGATATATCAACACTAGGCATGCAGACTCACGAGACAGTAGTAGGCCTGCAGGTATGCGAGCGGCACGGTGGCCGCGTCCTCCAGGCTCCAGTGCGCCGGCACCGGCCACAGCAGCTCGCTGCGTGCGCGCACTACGCTACGACACGACCCCTCGCTTGCTATACCCATCACGCGCTCGCCGCTGACAAACCAAATTATATTGGAAAATAAGCAACTTTTCGGCATAAACCAATGTTCCTTTTTTATCCCACACAATTCATACTCAATTGTTTTAGGGTCCCCCATTACCACTTACGATCGGATGATTGTAAATGGGAGATCCATGGTATCTCTCTCATTCTTTCATTCCATATTATGCTTCACTTCATCCCCGACATCGTTCGCAAAAACCTCGCATTCTTTCATGGCCTAAAACATTATATGTATGTCAACATTATCGTCCCCTTACCCTTCGGTTAATCCGCTGAAATCTTTTCCAAAATAATTTTCATTGTCATTAAACGGAATCTTGTTTGTTGCTTTATCTACGTCTGATAAATTAATTCCAGCATAATCAACCTAAAATAAAATGAAAAATAACACATGTTGAAATAACAAAACACTACCTACTTTTACTCATCATCTCAGCTGAACATAGGCCTTCCCCTATAAAGGGGTTTTGTCAATACTAGACACGCTTGGGAGGCAGGAGTTGTCGAGCGCAGTTCGATGGTTTTTTTTACAGAGAACGCTGCTGCGCGTCCTCTGCATCTGTAAACCCTTAGCCGGCTCTCACGGCAACCACGGGTAGAGAGAGTGGAGCACTATTCTAAAGCCGGTAACTCCACGGCACTTTTATTTATAATTATTATAAAATGCCTCACCTTAACTTTGATGCCACCCTCTGAGACTATCGGAGCTTCATCCCATTTTAATGTATCCAGATCGCCAACAATGCCAATATTGAGTGCGATACTATTTTTTACTAAAGTTCTGTCCCTAAATATTGCTTGAGGTTTCTAAAAATATATTGATGATTGATTTTTTTTATTGAATAGTTCAATAAATTATACTGTTTTGTAGACGTTTATTTTTTTAGGATTCGTTGATATTTGGCTAGATCACAACAAAATTGTACTTACGTTACAGTCGACGTCAGATATTATTGGAATCAGCTTGAACTTTTCTTGAAGTATAAGATGTGGTATGTTGCGGAATTTTATATTGTTTATCACTATTCCTCCACATCTAGAAGAAACCCAACTCAGCAAATAAAAACGAAAGTAGTTTTTAGTTTGCCGTCTCAGATGAAAGATAAGTCTTCGCTGGGAACGCCAGCGAAAGCTTATCATTCATCTGAGTTTGCAGTATAAAATAATAAATAACTAACATACCTGGTATGATCTAAAACCTCGTCTACCTGTGCAGTGACTTTACCCTCATCTTCGAATTGTTGGAATTTTTTATTAATATCAATAGCAAGGTTTCTAATGTGTGTGGGCTGCGTGACTCTGTTGTGTGTGTGCCTCAGTACATTGAGCTGCAGCAATCCATCGATCATCGTCACCCAGTTATTGTTCCACAGAAGCTGCGCTACTGATAGAGACTCATCCACCGAGTGGATACTCCGGAACTCATCTCTGAATAAATGTTATATAATTTAGTTTTAATAGTTCAGTGTACAGACTGTATAGAAAAAACTCCGTTGTTTGAGAAATTAAAGTGTGAAAGACTAGTAAGGATAAATATGATAAGTGAACAAATGAATAAACGGCAGAAGAGTACATCATAAGAATACCCGAATGAAATAAGGACAATATACTTAGGTGTATACAAGGATTGCTGATATTATGACAGATGACGGTTGATAGACTGTAATGTAATGGCGTAAGAAGAATGGAGTGCTGTGAGGACTCCACTTGGTGTGAGATAAGGGCAGGGATGATGATGATGATGATGATGATAAAAGGCCAGACAATATACATCAAAACTTTTACTTACTTGTATGAGTAGCCTCGGTCACCGAAATGTTTGTATACATTTTCGGAAGAAATAATTAACTTGTCGGATATTTCGTCTAGTTGCTTATATGCTGTATTGCGTACAGTTTGTGAAGTGTAGATATATCCTGTTGCAACTTTTGATTCTCCTTCTAACACCTGTAATTTATTATCATAATAATAAGTAACAAAACCTAAGCCACATACGACTGTTAACAAGGTTTCTTGTTAAAATTTTTGCAAACTTTCCAGCAAAAATCAATGTTCTGTACAAAATTTTCCGAACGATATGTTAACACAACGCAAATGATTTGTAGTGTTTTGATTATTTTTTGTTTCTGGACATCTCAATGAGATCAGAATAAATAAACTCTGTAAAGTCATTCTACTTATTTATCGCTATTATATTGTTACATGAGCGATGATACGAGTAAATAGGTATAATATATAGACGACATAATCTTTCAAAATGTTTTTAAGAATTATTAGAATATTATTCAGAATTATTATTATTTGATCTTCAATTTGTGATTTCAATACAATTACCTCAAAACGTCCATTTCCTCTTTGCAAACTAACGCTAAGTTTCAGCGATTTTTGGTCGTGAAGAATAGGTTGAGAGTACAAATGTACATCATCAAACTGCACTGAAACTGTCTTCTTTGGCTTCCCGAGCGTCATGGCTAAGGTATCCCAGACAGCCACTAATGTGGCAGCAAACGGATATAATACTCTACCTGAAAATATTATCGACGTTTATGAAGTGGTAATTAGGCCAAAAATTATGAATATATGGTCTTTAAACCCTTTTCTTTAAAATCAATGTTTGGACCTCTCCTTCATTAATTTGTGGTATAATGTGTTGAGGTATAATGAGCTGAGGGCGAACGCCCAAAATCGTAAAATTGTTGTTATTGTATGAAATAAATAAGTAAACACGAGTTTTGAGTTCAGTTGTGGTAGGTGTGTAAAAATCCTTTCAAACTTGCAAAAGAATGAAATGTTAAAAAGTGAGAAATTTTAGGCTTCCCAAAAAAAGGAACGGCCGATCGGTTTTGTATAGAAAATCGAAACATCTAATTGTTTTGCCTCATCAGCAGTAGCGCTTGCATCTACTGCACATATTATCGAGGCAGTCAAAAATTCTAATAAATAATGTTGTTACCTACTGTTTTACGGGGAGATAGGCCTCATCAGGGTTAGTCCGCAACCTATCTAGAGAAGGAAAACTCGAACAAACGCGGAATGGGGACTACGTCAGGCACGAGTAGGGTACAACCTGAAATAAGTGGCAGTCTCCTGCAACCAAACTGGCTCCGCACGTACCGACATATCGTTCCTGCGGATTCATCCAGTGAGGTCGAGAGGGCCTGGGCAACCCTACGTTTCCCTAAGTCATCCCAGGCGACACGTTGTCTGTGAAGAGTATTCTAAATGCTCTATGCAGACATCATGCTTAAATTGTCTGCATAAGACGCCAAGGCCAATATATATATAAATATATACCTACTGTTTATTATATTGCCAGTCAGATAGTTATAGTCGTCATCATGAGTCGTTATCAGGAACGTACAAGAAGAAGCTGTTCTCATTGGATTCTCATTTTTTGTTTCTACCGTCCTACAAATAAGATTATAATTATTATCTTAAACTATATAATATAATATCTGGATTATCTATTACTAAAACTATAACTAATATAATAATGTACAGATTACAGATTGTACATCGTCATTTTGATTGTACTTTTATTTTAAAGAGGGAAATGCCTTTGCACTACCTTTCCGAAGCAGGGGTTTCAAAAGGGGAAATGTTGGACTTGCACCCACTAAATCCTCTTTGTGAACAGTCCTCCGCTGAGAAGCGGGGCGAGATCGGGTCGTGGTTGCATTCACCATCTCGCCCCAGCAGTAGGCCCAGAATTATTACTGGGCCTTAGAGCCTGTGAGATGGGGGTGACCATGCTGTTGTAGTTCATAGTTCTAATTAATAGAGGTATAAGGTACCTAAATATTATGTAATATTAAGTTTATTAAGATAACGTCATATAAGTAATTTATTTATTATTTCTGTCGACTAAATGTGATTTACGGTAGTCTCCTCTTTTAGCGATAAGGTCGCCAACTGTTACACTATTTTGTTATAAAAAAAAAAAAAAATTCATTTATTGCAGACTTTGTGTTTTTTTGTGTGTGTTATACTTAGTGTATTTTTATTTTTAAAAGCTGATTCTTGTTTATGGTGTAGCATTGAATAGATAATATATCAATCTGTCTAGGTATAATAAATAATACTGCAAAATTTTACCAAGTTTCCATGTGATTCCATTTTATCAGATGAGCTAGATGTGGAGTTCCTGTTGAAACCGGAAAATGGACTTTTGGATATATTTCTTGTATTCTTGGAGTATATCCAGTAATATATAATCTGCAATAAAACCAATCAAATCACTAAGAAGGATATTATTTGTACTGTGTTTAGATTTTGCAACTGGGTCATAAACTCAGAACACGTATATAAATAACTTATGTGATCTCAGGATTTAAAGCAATAATTTATTATAAGAGAGCTATAAAGAGGGAGAGCACAATATTATTATCGACATATTATATTTCACTATTCTGTCGGATATATTATGTCCCAGTTAGTATCGAGTAAATCTATTTTCTATGGAGTTCAAAACTCGAAATATAAAGTCTGATCACGCGATCCGGGTTTAGGGGCGGTATGCAGTCGGAGAGCCTCGTGGAGTATTCCGTGGGGGTACGGTTGCGTCTCCTGCCACGTTAGGATGTCGGTCGTGAGCCTGGAGTCGTCGCTCGTTCTAGGCGGCCTGTTGTGGGCCTAGGAGGGGCTTCCAGGAGCGCCATCCTGTGCCAGTCAGGGACGAGTGGCATGAACGCCTGCGGGTGGGTGTACGTGTTCACTGGTATTGGCAGCGGAGTGGACGCCGCACGTGGGCCTGTTTTAGTCTTGCGGCGTCTTCTTCGTCTGCGACGGGAGCGGGTGGTGGTTTCTGTTTGATTGTAGGCCTGTGCTTGACCTTCCCGCCTCAGGGGAGAAAGGACGTCTACTCTCTGGAGATAAGGCGCGGTATCCGCGTATAGTCGCGTCTTGGTGCAGCGGTGGTGGGGGAAGACCAGGTGCTGTTATTTGCCTCCTCCTGGCCTCCTTCCGGAACACGGAACACTTCTCGTCCACCAATTTTGTGCACGCGGAGGCTGTGAGGGGGCCTCCGCACCGGACGCACTTAATAGGGTGGCAGTTGTGGGATGAGTGGCCAAATTCCTGGCAGCAATGACACTGTGCCATGGTGCTCTGACCTCTCCATGCCTCAACCGAGACACCTGCAAATCCAAGTATCTCAGTCGTGGCATAGAGTTTGGCCAACTCGTTCTGTGTTTGATGAGGACGAAATAGATTCCCGGTCTGGTTTCACACCTGGTCGGGATAGCGTGGACTGAGGAGGCAGGGAACCCTTTAACCTTTAGGTCCGCCACAATATCCTCCGAGTCGGTGTCGGCAGATAGCCCCCGGATGAGCACCTTCTGGGGCCTTTCGCTTTTTATACCCGTAGATTTTCAGCTTGTTTATGTAAGATTACTCACTTGCCAATAGCATCGAGTAGGAAGTGTACGTTATCAGCATGGTGACGCTGCGCGAGCGGTATGTTGGTGCAGGTAGTCGGCAGCGAGCGCCGCAGGATCGCTTGCAAGAGCCCGTGCGGAGCTACTTCTACTAGCACTGCGTTTGGAGGAATAAACCGGCTCGTCTCCTCGAAATACACTGAGCTCTGTAAACATATTGTATAAACTTTCATCACCAATGAAAACCAAGGATCAGAGTCAGATACAGACAAGACAGATACAGTAACACCATCTTATCTGTTCAGTTAACAGCGTCGCTAGTAAAGAAATTGACAGTAGCCTTAATTAGCCAGCCTTAATTATTGGCGGCTGACATGACTAATTTTGCCCACCCGAAGAGCTAAGTTGGTGGCACTGTACTTCGATACCCTTAACATCAGACAAACTTCCTGCTTTCCTCGGTCGCCTAGTTACAAAAAAACATACCAATAGATTATTGGTGATATATTCCGCAGAGCAATATTGCGCTATAGGTTCCTGCCACCTCTCCTGCGGAATTGACGTGGATAGCCACCGAGAGCTACGAGCTCTCGGCTTTAATATTATTTCAGACAATATTTTCAATAAATGCGGACCTGCAAGGAAAATAATTTGATAACTGGATTATAGTTGTACTGCAGTATAATATACATAATATAATATCCCACAGATGGCCGTCAAATCGTACATTTTGGTATTTTTTCATAATATATTATATTTGTTCGTTAACTGACATCAACCGATAACTTGATTTGATCTTATTGATTTTTTTTGTTGGTACTTGGATTTTAGGGTAAAATAATTTACAAGTACATATATGAAATATAAACTAAATCGGTCAATAGGGGTCGTAAAATTTTAGTAAGAGGCAAATTACTATGATATTATTATTAGTATTATCTGCAAACCTGCATCTGCAACATAGCGCGAATGATAAGCTATGTTAGAACTCAGCACTTCTTTAGCAAATATTCCATCAGCTACCAGAGAAGCTACAAACTTTCGAAGTTCTTTCTCAGGACCCGATATGGTGCAGGAATCCGGGCCGTTATGACAAGCTATCTCAATTTCCGGTGGGCACCTCTCTGAAAGCTGTTGTTAAATTCCGGACTGAGTTCTAGTACTCGAAAAATTATCAGACTATGTTCTCAGGCTGTATTCACAAACAGGGTATATCAGCTTCACCAGGATCACGCCACCCCTTATAATCTTGTCAGAGCCTGATGCAGCGCTATGTTTACAAAAACAATATCGTCGCCAACGTTCGCTTCTCCCTAGAATACCACTGGCCTTGGTCCACCAACAAAATCGAGAAATAGATAATAATCTATAACTTGACTTTAACCATAAGTATTGCATAAGTATTTACATTCACGCCTTTTACCCGAAGGGGTAGGCAGAGGTGTACCCAGGACTCAGTCCCATAGTAGATTCACTCACATTTCGCCAGTATGTTATTCGTCCCATGTAATAGGGGGCGAGCCTATTGCCATCTACTGGGCACAGTTCCAGACTCCAGGCAGTTATTGAGATAATTCCTAATGGAAAAATCCAAAATTTAACACTTTGCCTGACCTGGGGCTCGAACCCGGGACCTCTTGATGGGCAGTCGAGCATGCGCCCTCTACGCCACCAAAGCAGGCGGCCGAGGCAGTCGAGGCAGTCAGTGCATTAGTATTTATATCTAATTTTCTGAATATACCTTAGTATATCCTACACCAACGGCTGCCATGGCGCCTCGTATTAAAGGAATCTCATTAGACGCCTTCCCACGACTGTACGCTGATAGGATCATCTCCTCTGCAGTTAAACAACCATCAGCGTACGCACATCCTAGTTCTCCCACACTGTGCCCTGTACAAAATTAGTCTTGTAAGTATTACCAACACACCAACTAATAGGGAGTTTTATTATAAGTAACTTACCAATTATATTGTCAGGACGTAGTCCCATCGCAATGAGAATATCGGTCAAGGCTATCTGTATGGCTGCTATTCCCACAAAAGAGTGCATAATGTTGTCAAAGATTGTTTTATCCGGTGACGTTATGATATACAAAATATCTATTCCTTTAGGTTCCAAGACTCTTCGGCAGCTAAAAACATTTTCACTCTCTAAAACGGTTATTTATAACAACCGAGGCGAGTTCTTTATGGTGAACTTTTATTATATATCTTATCTTGACAGCCTCGTTGGCTCAGATGATAGGTGAACTCTGCTTTTTGTGCTGCAGGCTCAGGGTTCGATCCCCGGCCTGGTCAAACATTTGTGTGTATGAACATATCTGTTTGATCTGTGTCTGGGTGTTATAAGCTTATATAAGTATGTATATCAGTCATCTGGTTACCATAGTACAGGCTTCTAGCCTAGTTTGGGACTAGATGACCGTGTGTGGAAGTTGTCCCATATATCTAAAGCAATCAAGTTTACCATTTGAACAGAACTGCTTGTTGATTTATAATCAAAAGGTTCGTTAATATAGCGTGAGACCATTAGTCCTGCTAGTTTCGGTATCAGAACTATTGAGAAACGTATGTCTCACCAGTTCTGTGTGTTAGCGTGTATGGTTTACAGAATTAAGAATTCATTTTAAATTATTTACCAAGTTATATAATAAATGGTGAATTGATATGTATCACTCATGAATTTACCGTTCTATAGCAGCAGCAAAAATGGGTATCCTCATGAGTTGTGCTCCCATACCAGCCCACTGTGAGCCCATCCCACTGTACACGAACCATAGTGGCCGCTGAGAGTCGTCGAAGTGTTTCATTTCTTCTGTTAAACTTATTGTTTTCTTCTCCTCGTTCGAATCTGTGTCACCAAAATTTTTTAGTAGATTTTATTATTTAATCTAAGGTACCTGGATGAGCTTTGGCTTAGTGAAGTCCATTTTTCCAGAGTATTCTGCATCTACTTCTACATGCTATATCTTTTCATGTTAATGGCCCACGGCTTTTGCGGCTATCATGTTTACACCTTCTGGGAGCCGTTTAGGTTCTTTCATTCTTACATGAGCTCCACATTCCACATGGATTTTGTTTTACTATTAGTATGTAAGCCATTATTTTGTTAACAGGCAAATTTAAATTATATTTTTTTTATTTTTTTGTTAACACTCACCCAAGACGATGTAACCTCTTCCCAGATGTCCGGAAATGTTAGTAGAATGAATATTATGTAACAAAGCTAGTTCCTCCGGATCAATCAAACGGGATTTCAAATCTTCGAATATATTTCCTATATGTTCTTCCTGTCTTGCGGAGACGGTCACCAACCTTGGTATACTGGCTCTATATCTTTTTAAATCCTGAAATGATTTATTTTTCCTAAAAAATCGCTGTGAAATAAGCACGGTTAACACTTACAGATGCATCTGTCAGCGTTTTTATAAAAAAAAAATCCTTAAAACCCAATCATTTATATAAAGATTGAGCATTTCTAGAGTGATAAACGTATACCTTAGTGTTGGTACATCCCCTGAGCAAGACGTGCGAGTTAACTCCAGTGAGCGAGAGACAGTTGAGTGCGGCGAGGGTTCCGCGAAAGGGCAGGTGCTCCTTCAGCACGCACATGCGACCGTCACGTATCGCAGCCACGTCCTGTCGCGGATTGTCGTAGTGTAGGTTGCTCGCTACACTACTCTTGTGGTACCCCAACAGCACCTGATACATAAGCCACAATAAGGACTTCTGTTTCTACATTAAGCTAGAAAAACCTATAGTATCTTATAGTAACCGGAAGAATTGTATAGGTACATAAAATATATTATACGCATATTTCATCCAGACACAGATCAAACGGACATGCTCATGCGCACAAATGTTCAACCTGGCTGGGAATCAAACCCGGGACCTACTGAGAATGCAACATCACTACCATAGGGTCAACGGGCCAGTCAAATATCACCAATTCATACTTAGGGCACAGCCTAGGGTTAATACCCTAGGCTGTGCATTATTAATATAATAGAGGCTGTCTTGAAAGAAAGAAATTACCTTAGTTAAAGCAATGGCTCCAGACGCTGCCTCAGTATAGCCAATATTAGAAATGACGCTCCCCACGTACAAGGGGTCAGTTCTTTTGTCACAGAATACTTTCTCTATTGCTTCTAATTCTGCCTTGTCTGCTTCTGGAGTAGCTGTAAAATAACCCAAGGAATAAATAGGGTCCATGGTATCACAAATTATATATTCAGGTTTTTAAACATTATATGTGCGTTCGGACACACTTTGTTTCTTTCTTTATGTGTTCAAATTCATGTCATATACTTTATATATAATCTGTCTTAAATACTACATTTAAGACAGATTATATATAAAGTATATGACATAAATTTGAGGAGTAAAGGAGTAGTAAAGGAGGAGAGAAACATGTGGAGTCTAGCAATTGTGTGTGTCTCAATAAATGTATTTTCTTTCTTATATTTATTCAAATTGGTCCTCAGAGACACTTGCAGATCAATGAAGCTAATAAATAACTACTGACTTCTACAAGAAGATTTTTCCACTGCCAAGTTAACAACATTTGATATGGTTACATTCTTTGTCTGGAAGGATGGTAGGCGCACCTAAGAGTTTTGTGTTGCAGTAATAGGCAACTAGCAACTAGCTGTTTACATGTCTCATAATATAAAGAGAGTGATCGACAACAGTACCCCTAGCACGAGTTTTTTGACATTCGCAATCGTATCGAATTCGTATCGTCGTTTTGTCAAATCTCATACATTTTTGACATATGCTTGTCCATATTGCTCAGTTTTCAGTTGCTTCTATCGACAACTGAATCAGTTGCAAATGGCCGCAACTAGCAACTGTCGAATTTGTATTTAGTGTAGTTGTGTCAAGTTGCTGGATTCCTCAATCAAAGATCGCCACAAGTCGAACGATTTAAAAAGAACTGCGGAATTTGTATAGACTGGAAATTTTAGTTGCTTCTTGCTACAACTGGCAACTTTTAACAAAAACCTTGGAAAAGTTGACCGTTTAAACAAATAAGTTGATGGTAATTTCTTTAACTGGAGGTGCATATATGCATATATGTATGCATGTATGCGGAGCACCTCAGTATTTTTATTAGTACATACTTGAATAGTTAAGTTTTTTTACCTGAACCAAAAGCTTCAATATATTCAACTGACTGCGGTAAAGTCCTTGCTTCAAGATAAAATTGCTTTAGAAACTCAGCTGTGACACTTGAATCACGGACAAATCCAAACATTTGACCTGTTTCACAATTCAGTCTTGAGATAAACGCAGTTTTCACGTGAACTAATTCAGCGTATGCCCTTAAACATAATAAAATATTGATCTATGAACCATTAGTAGAACACAGGTACCTACTTACTATGATATCAATATGCTGGAGTAATCGCGCGACTTCGTTTCTATAGGAATTTTAGGATGTCCTTTTTTTTTCTCTGTCTACTTCACAATGTAAGTCTATGTACAAAATTTCAGCTATCTAGGCCCAAAGGTTGTGGCAGGGCGTTGATGACCCCCGATGGGTTACTCCCTTCTCACGGTGGTGGGGATCAGTATCAGTGCGTGCGTACCATGCACCGCAAAAGACTTCGATTTTATATAATAATGTTTATCATGAATGAATTGAAATGAATGTATGCTTGAGTCAATTCATATGGGTTATGTGTACAACCCATATTGTCAGAGTTTCAGGTCGCCAAATTTCTACAAGGCCTCCGAAATGACCTAACGACTGACCCTATATTTAACATCTGTTATAGGGAACAGCCAGGGCCTACAGTTTATCGTGCAATCCGAAACATGGCAGCGCCCAGGTGAAAAAATCACGACATAGTGAGATTCGATTCAGGGACGCCGGATTTTAAGCCAGGCATAAATCCGCTGGTCCACGGACGCTACAATGTTGGATGTCCACAGTTAGATATAGACCTCCTCCTCCTCCAAATATTAGCCCATTTATAGCATAGTCAATCTAAAAAGTACCATTTGACGTTTCATCTTTTCAAGCTTTCAGAGGGAAAAAATAACTTTGCATAGGCGAACCTCACACAATTTTCAATAACCTTCGCCAACGAAGAACTGTCAAACGGTACTTTTTAGATTTGCTGGGCTGTAGTTCATTTGTAAGCGGCTTATGTGCGTGAAATCATTATAAAACCTCAGGGCATCCTTTGCTTTCTGTAGAAATACAACGCAGAGTGCTCCTGATTTAGTGCAACCATTGGCATCGTTATCAAAAGATTTTGTTCTATCATCAGGTGACATTTTAATGCATCTGCAACAAATTTTAATTTTAAAATCTCATTTTGGTCTTCAATCGAAAAATTTTACAATTATAAAAGGGTCTTTAGGGCCATCTTAAGAATTACCGCGAATTTAGAAATATGATGAAGTAACAACTGGGAAGTAATTTTATGCGCCAAGCTAATGTAAACCACTAATTTTCAAAAAAATAGTAGTTTATCGGTGCGGCCCAGCCAATGACTGACAATAGCATCGAGGAAAATGCTTCGCCCATTAGCAGTCCTACGGGAAATGCTTTGAAAAAACCTCTAATTTCGGAAAATTACTCATTTCCATCGTGTATTACAATACCACTTTACACTTTACAATTAACACCTATTACAATTGTTACACTATTTGTATTTAATGTATTTTAATTTTAATGTTTCTTGTTTGCGGTGTAGGAATAAAGAGTTCTATCTAAGAGACTATCTATCTATATTATGCCCAGTGTATGGATTCATACCGTCAAAGTCAAAAATAACTGTTCCGTTGGCATACTGTTGTTTCCATACATTGAAATAGGTCGTGGTCAGTTAAACAACTGCAAAGAAGTTTTTTTTTTTGATGTACCAAAGAACTATAATTTTACCGGTTATAATGCACTTGTGCTTGTGGGTACAGACACAAATTAGCACCTCCCACTAAAGCTGCTTCACATGTGCCTTCATTGATAGCAGAGACTGCTTCCTGCAAAGCGACGGTGAACCCGCAGCAAGCGTCATCCACCGTAAAAGAAGGTCCTTTAGCATCCAGCCAATAGGATATCCGGTTAGCATACATGGTCTTACTGCACCTATAAAACACACATGCGAACAAGGAACACGACAATGTCAAAAATGCGAATAATGAAAAAAAAGGTAAATTAATATTAAAAACACATAAACCTAAGTACTTATTTTTTATATTTCCTACTCCATTTGGAGTCCCAATTAATCATTATAATATTATAACCTATTATAATTTTGTGAGTGATGTGGTATTGGGGAAAAATGCTACGGATTAGCTGGACAACACGACGAACCAATGTATCAATTCTCAAGAAACTTAAAATATGGTGGAGAGAGTGGCAGATGGTGGAGAGAGCCTGGTGTAGGGCTATCTCCACTATCTGCCTTAAACGGGTAATTGAGTATTTTAAAGATATTGCCAGGAAGTTGAGCGACAACCGGGAGAAGGTAATGGTCACCGCCAAAGTCAAAGGCAAAAGAGCACGAGGACGTAGGCCTATATCTGGTCGACACATTGGTCGACCAGATCCGTATTATACTCAACACCTCAGTGTACCATATAATCGGCCAGCAATCGAGATCTATGGCGTAAGATCGTAAGAAAAAGGATAGTGAAAGAGGGGTCAAGACCCTCAGAATTGAGGAATACGATACAAGGAGGGGATAATTATGTAAAACAAATTAAAAACTCCGTTTTTATATTTACTCTATGACCTGGGAATGCTTAAACTGTTTATCCTCGTCTCTATCATCAGACACGGATCATATTCTGTAAGATCCCGAATCATTTCTAGATAACATAACATACATTCACGCCTTTTTCCCGAAGGGGGTAGGCAGAGGTGTACCCAGAACTCAGTCCCATAGTAGATATACCCACATTTCGCCAGTATGTTATTGGTCCCATGTTATAGGGGGCGAGCCTATTGCCATCTACCTGGCACAGTTCCAGACTCCAGGCAATTATTGAGATAATTCCTAATGGAAAAATCCAAATTTTAACACTGTCTGACCTGCGGATCGAACCCGGAACCTCTTGATTGGCAGTCGAGCATGCGCCCTCTACGCCACCGAGGCAGATTTCTAGATAAATAAATGATTAATAGTTTATTATGAACCTATTAGTTATCTATTTATTGCCTGGAGCATAAGTGTATTTTCAATATTAGGTTATACAGATAAAACTTACCCGGAAATACCAAAACCTGTCTTTGATGATGAATCAGCAATTCCACCCTTTTCAGTATCAGACAAAGCTGCCGCGATGTAAACGCCAACTTTCTTTCCGTTGAGATGTTTTGGGCTCAGTCCAGCATCGTAGATAGCTTGGTACGAATGCTCAAGGGCTTTCCTCGCCATTGGATCCATACAGTTTGCAAGATGATGATGTACCATGAAGAATCGAGAATCGAAACGTTCGACGTCCGGCACTTTGCCCATGAACTCTGGGGCTTCGGGGTGAGTCCATTTCCACGGAGAATTCTCTCGAGTCACTGGATTGACCTTTAAGTATGTAATGTTATTTTTACTAGTTTTAAATACATTTTAACAGAAATCGGCCTCGGTGGCGTAGAAGGCGCATGCTCGACTGCCAATCAAGAGGTCCCGGGTTCGATCCCCAGGTCAGGCAAAGTGAAACATATTGGATTTTTCCATTAGGAATTATCTCAATAACTGCCTGGAGTCTGGAACTGTGCCCGGTAGATGGCAATAGGCTCGCCCCCTATTACATGGGACCATTAACATACTGGCGAAATGTGGGTGTATCTACTATGGGACTGAGTCCTGGGTACACCTCTGCCTACCCCTTCGGGAAAAAGCGGTGAATGTATGTTATGTTATGTTGTTAACAGAAATCAAGACAAATTTCTTTTTCTAAAATGACACGTATTCATGGTTGCATTACTAATGATGGTTGCAGACATAGTTATGTATCACGAAAGAGGCACTGACGCACGCGTTTTCTTCGAAATAATGTTCATTTTCGTTATAATTTAAGTGGATGGTTGGAGTAAATATCTCTACATATGTTAATCTCCAACCGTCAAAAGCTCTACATATAGCTTATAGAAGAAAATATGAGTTACTTGTACTTACTTTATTATAAAGAATATCTGAAAACTCCTTCACACTGTGTGATTGCGGGAAAAGACCGGACATTCCTGAGATGACGATGCTCTCTCTCGGCAGACCCGGCATCACTTCACTTGGGCTTCTACATTGCTGGGGCTCTTGTGGAGTTGGCGTCATATTTTCGTTGATTTTAGGTAACGGATTTTGGTAAGTCGTCAAATAATAACTGATGTTGTGTAACGAATCATGCAACACTCACTGTGTTGACAGTTGGTTTACTTTATATATCTGTTATAATTCTCGGTCATGAAATTCAAATAAGTATAATTTATGCTTCTCCTGAATTTTCATATTCAGGATTCAATGCAGTCCATATTTCATCGGATGCATATATTTATTAAAATGATAATGGTGTACGAGTATGCAGTTAAAACGATGTCTTTGATCTTGATATGTTAGTGGCAAATTTAATGCAATGTACAATACGGCATAGTCCCTGTAAGTATGTTCTACTTGCCTAGGCAGTAGAATATTATTGTCACTTTGTAGGATTTAAATGAACTAATTTGTATAAAATAAATAATGTAATTAATATTAATCGCATACGCAACTTCTTATCTAATTAACTACCAGTTGCTGAGTGATGTTCCGGTGTGAGTTTTTTAAACTGTCTGTTATGTAACCTTTGCCAGTTATTCATCCGCCAAGCAGTAATGAGCAAACATTACTGTGTTTCGGTATGAAGGGCAATGTTACCAGCGAAATTACTGGGCATGATGAGATTCAACAACTCATATCTCAGGGTAACAGGCGCAGTGCAGTGCCGCGCAGAATTTAGAATATTAAAACACTGGGTGGCACTGTCTCTGATATGGGCAATCATGATGCTTACCATCAGGTACCTGATTTGCTCGTCTTGTCACTCTCTATCATAAAAAAAAAACACCACGACCACTCTATCAAGAGTGATGCAACTAATAACTAAGAAGAAGAAGTTATGTAATCACAGATCAGAAGAAGGAACTTCTGAGGCGTCTCCAGTACCCACCCACATTTGTGAATTAAGTTTGGCTTCCAGGCTTCCCTGCAATCCTTACGATTTCTTTCATAACATAAAACAAAGTCGCTGCCGTCTATACCCTTAGATCTTTTAAACTACGCAACAGATCTGGGGGCACGGCAGTGCCCCCGCCAAGTCGAGCGCGAAGCAAACACTGCCGTGCCATCCTTTACTGGAACCATTTCGCCGCATTTTCAGGCCCCTATTTGTTTCATTTAACAGTTTGAGTAATTAAAGAGGAAATTTTATATGTATAGTGGTATCCGCAGGGAATCGAGGGCGAGCCGCTATAGTCATTAATCTTAATATAATATCAGGCCTGGGACACTCCGAGTCTCAAACCTGGACATAATACAGCGGTTTCAATAAAAAATGTTACGCATGATCGCAAACGCACCGTGGTATGTCACCAATGACCAGTTACACCGAGACCTCTCTATACCAACTGTCAGAGAAGAAATAAAAGCCAGGCTTAAATCATACGCCAACCGCATGAACCGCTATCCAAATGAACTGACAAATGATCTTATGAATCCCAGCACAAGCGCATTCTCAAGAATTAGAAGTAGAGCTCCGCAAAACATAATAAAGGATTAAGAAATATTAGTCGGATGGGGTACTGGGCACATACCACTCACGACATGCTCCGCAGAAACCCAAACTCTCGCTGAATGCCTATTAGGCAGATTGTCCCTTTAGTGTGTGTATAATAATATTATAAAGCTCTAATCTCAATACATTATAAAAAAGTTACGTTTGTGTGTAAACAAACGCTAGCGAGTTCTGTCTAGACCCCAGCGCCATCTAGATGGCAAAAAAATATGTTAAAGCATACGAATGTATGCATAGTGTAGGGTTCTATACCTAGATACCAACATACAGCGCCATCTATTAGTTCCTTGCGCAAAGCATGGAAATATGCAAAATGGCCATAACTTTTGATTGCTTTAACTTAGAAGTATGATTTTTTTACAGTCGCAAGGAACCGTAGATCTAAGTAGTTTATATCAATTTAAACTTACTTGATACCTCCACGCATTCCCGTTAAAAAATGTCACGACGTTTTCACGCTTAAACTACAGAACCGACTGAGCTGAAATTTGGAAGGTATGTAGATGATAGCTCAGACCCTGGATAAACACATACGTGAATGAAGACTTACGCGGGTGAAACCGCGGGGCACAGCTAGTAAATAACATAAAAGCATTAAGCAGTAATAATTTTATTCGGTAAAAGTTAGTCAGAGAATGTCTTTGCTAGTTTGTCTATCACAATGCGCGTCCTCTCTGACAGATACTGATCTATCTGTCCCAGCACCTTCACTACATGCAGCATCTTCTGCACTCCTTTCTTGAACTTCTCCATCTTCTCTACACTGGAATCATCTTCTAAAGAACTTCGGAATGGCAGACGAGACATAGACGATGACACTCTTGGAGCTTTAAAAGGATTATCCTTCTGAGGCCTCAATTTCGGCACGTTTATCTTCGGAATTTTCAATCTAGGCGTTTTAAATCTTGGCATTGAAATCTTTGGTATAAAACTTTCAGGTGGTGATGCTGATATTGGTATAAGAGTATTGCCATAACCAGTTTGGTCCAAATCTGATTCTCTGAGGATGAATCTTCCATCTTTGACGGCTTTAGGTATAGCACCGTGAATTAATTTGCAGAATGAATCGACATTAAATTGAGAATGCAGGTTCAGTGGTTTCGAGCGGTAACTGGATCTTCCATAAAACTCCTGAAACCAATAAAATACGTTAAATTAATTAAACTACTGTCATTCCAAGTCAAATTAAATATTATCTTTTACATGTCGAGCTGTGGTTATATCTTCGAGCAACGCGGTCTTCCGCCGGGTGGCACGATAATTCGAATGATTTTAATCTATATTTTTCCCTTAAAAAAATCCTAAAAACAAATTGTACCCCAACACGACTAGGAGACATTATATTACCAAATGACGCTACGAGAATACAATTTTTTTTTTATACTGGCGGTACTTTTCTACAGATATGGGTGGTAGAGCTGGTTCATACAGTTATTTATTGGGCAAGTAAGAAACATAACAAACCATAACTTTTTTCCCGTTTACCCATAGGTGTAGCCAGGACCTAGTCCCATAGTACACCCACATTTCACTAGTTAAGTTTTAGGGTCCAGTGTGTTGGGCACAGTTTACTACTCCAGGATATCGTTGATAAAATTCTTAATGGAGAAACCAAATAAATCTTATATGCTTATTCTTCGGCGTTAGTAGATAATATAATAATATGTTATTTTACCGTTTCCTCAGATCCACAATCAATGGTAACTCGCAGCGGAGGCGCTCGCGCTGCTCGAACGGTACTACAATCATTGTACGCCACCTACAATAATACAAATAATATTATATTTTTATCATAGAAGCTATATTATTTCTTATGTCCTACCTATGATAATTTCGTGACGTACTAGAGGGGTATCAATTAATAACGCGAGGAGTTTAGGGGGAGAGAGGGGTCGAAAATCTCACGACAACTCACCAAGGGGAGAGGGGGGGGTCGCAAAATCGCCAAAATAACCTCACGTAATTTATAGATGCCTCCTTAGACCCCAGATATCTTATCAAAACCATTACTAAAAATAGCATTTACCAAAAATAATATTATACTACTAGTTGTGCACCGCGGTATTAATAGCTGCGTAGTTACCGTTCCTATGGGAATATCGGGAATTCCTTTCTCATTCCTTGTCTACATTATAATGGGAACTTATGTTCAAAATTTCAGCTCTCTAGGTCTAAGGGTTGAGGCTGGGCGTTTATGAGTAGGGTGCGTGTAGAAAACCTCCCTGTGGTGCACCTTCGGCAACAGCGTCAGCCAACAGACGAACAGACAGTTGTCGGTCGATATACTGCCAAGCAGTGGCGTAGAGTCCATATAACCCGATTCCCATCGGCTTTCCTTTAAGAATTGACATTTAACGTAAGTAAGTACTTAGTGATATTATATGTAGGCCAAAAGTAATTAGGTATTTTCTATTGTCATGCATGCGACGTACTGTGTTCGAAATTTATTTGACGCCTAAAAATTTATAATAGCATAGTAAAATCTTAAATCAAGTGTAATATGAACTCATAAGCTTTGGCAGTGCCAAGTAGGCTGTGTTGAGCTCTGTAGTGAGTAACACGCCCGGGAGGGGCGCCTCCGCGTGTCCCCATGAAGTTAGCATGGGGCACAGAGCGGATGGCGCGGCCAGCTCAACTGAGCCTCGCTGAGAGATGGATTCTCTACTTTCCCCTGCGCAGATTGGTCGACCTGCACAGGGGAATCATCAGCACGATACTCGTATCAGATACGGATTATAAAATAAACATTGATTGTTCTTGAGTCAAACTCCTGACTTTTTAGCAGTCATTTATTTTCTATAAATCGCGTTGGTCTCTTTAAGGGTCAATAGTCAATCATTGGGTAAAGGTTAATCATGTGCATTCATGAAACGTAAGTAGCTTCCATTGTTGGTGATTATTAATTATTTATACCTACAATGCATTGCCTTCATCAATCTAAAGGGCATTTGTTACTTTTTTGTTTGGTGACATAAATTGTTTGTTTTGAGTGTGATTATTTTCAAACTGGTTAGTTTATTTAATATTATAGGCATTGATATTATAAAGAAAAGGGGAGATGAGGTACTGGCTTCTCGAGAATGGCAAGCTTAAGTCCTGAAGTCAATAATATTGTTATCTCGGTCGCACTTGGGTCTTAGGTATGGCAAAATTCACACTGAGCAAATAAATTGCACGTTCCAGTTCTTGGGAGCGAGGGTTGGGAGAACGTATCTCCCCTCTTCTTTATATCAATTATTATAGGTAACTTTGTTCTACTATGTATACTACTGTAGATCACTTCAAAAATTCACAGGCTGACATGTTTCCTATAGAAAATCTAGGTGCTCCAAATCACTATCAGATGGCAACTTATCCATTATGCTATCGTTATTTATTTATAAATAAGAATGGTATCCAAGACAAAACAAAAGAAAGAGAGGGAGACAGCGTCGGAGATGGGAAGACGACATGATAAAAATAGCAGGCGTCACATGGAGAAGGAAGACACGAGACCGCACTTTATGGCAAGCTTTAGGGGAGGCCTATGCTGAGTAGCAAGACAATCTTCGCGAAACTGGTGTCAATTTTTAATAACTTTTTAGTATATAAGAATTATGTTTATAAGATTGTTAAATAAAGGCTTATTATTATTATTATTTATTTATAAGCAGTTTCTACTGACTCTATATAAACTCATGTTTCTTGACACTTAGGAATACAAAATATGACGTTTAATTTATTTGTATTAAAAAGTGGTTTATGTACTCGTTATAGGAATATAAACAAAAGAGTTTTAATCCCTCTTGTAATAGACCACTGGTAATAGAGTGGTGGTAATCGTTAGGAATAAATCATGATCAGGAAGAAATTTCCAGCCAAATTCTGTAAAGCTGAGTCCAGATTACGCGGAGCAAACTCGCCACGCGAGCTGATGTTCAAGGGTTTGCTGCGCGTAATCAGGACGCAGGTCGCACGCGCTCATTTGAAGCAGTCCCAAAAACCGACGATCTCGGCGAACGAACGGCACGTCGAGCGCGGCAATGTTCGAGCTGCCGCGCGTTATCTGGACCCGGCATTACACGCAGAAAGCCGGCATTATTTTGATGTCACACACTTACTAACTCAACGGATGAATCACCACAGGAGTGAAGTTAACACATGTAATACAGGTCAAAGCACACTTCATCAATAACACTAATGATCCTTAGATACGAACCACAAGTAACGCTATCGCCACGTACCCGTACATTATCCGTCTTCGACGTACATGTTGACGTCTCGGTGCATACTGAATGCTGGGCACGTTTCAAATTAATTTCGTGCTCACACTGCGTTGTGTCAGCATTCTCAAATTCTTAGATATGTGAAGCGCTCGTTTGCATCGATCCAGTTCTTAATTTAGGTATACATCTTTACATTAATATTTACTATACAAATATTACACATAGCACGTAGAACTGATGGTCGATGGGGCTGCAAAGTTCTCGAATGGAGACCACGGACCGGTAAGCGCAGCGTAAGACGTGCACCCACAAGTTGGGCAGGCGATCTGATAAAGACGGCAGGAACACGCTGGAGGCGGGCCGTTTACAACCGGACTGGATGGAAATTTATGGGGGAGGCCTATGTTCAGCAGTGGACGTCCTATGGCTGAGATGATGATGGTGATAAATATATTATATACATATATATAATATACATTTATACAGTCTGATCAGACAACCAAAAACATAGCGAAAACCAAAGCATAAACGGATTAGACAGTCTCGTTAGCTCAGATGGTAGTAACTTTGCTTTCTAACTGCAGGCCCCGGGTTCGATATGGAGGTTAAACATTTGTGTGCATTAACATGTCTGTATCTAGGTGTTATAAGCTTATATAAATATGTATATCAGTCCCCTGGTTACCATAGTACAGGCTTTGGGACCAGATGACCGTGTGTGGAAGTTGCATGTTATTATTATTATTAAATCACCCACTGTGAATTATGTCATTGTGATGTGTTACAAGGTATAATTGTGTATGAACTCGAACAAATTAATGACGCGTATCAGAATAGCTGCGGGATTGTATAGAGAGTAGACTTATTACATCCTTTAGCTTTTCTGATGAAGGTCAGTCAATAGTATAAAAAACAATCGTACTGAAAAATCATATTATTGGCTTATTGTATGTATACATGCAAGAAGTTTAATGAATAAATAAAATAAAATATCAATACTAGACTACACTGGATCAAGCTACTGGAAGAATCTAAATAAGCTAGGAACTGCTTTAGCAAGGTTACTACGTATTGCACAACCGCGCATCAGTCGCATCTTATCTATCCATCGAGTGTAATAAAGCACAGATCAGAATCAAGATGCAGTGGTGGACTAGCGGGTGCTATGCCGGCAGTATAGTGATCTATCTAGTTGTAAGGTTCTACTACGAGAATGAAGTTAAGAAGTCTCGTGTGGATGGTAGCAGTTCTCGCTGCTGTCACTGCTGTGCAGGTTTGAGTTTTCTGTGTCTTATTAATGGCAAAAATGGAACTTAAACGCGTTAAAAACGTTATAGCAGCAAACATAGCGGGACGAGTCGATTGTCAAATGTAATAAGGAACGGGCCTGGCACGCGACCGTCACGCGTTCGACCCGCGACTGACCCGAGGTCGACCCTTCAACGGCTCGCGCACGCTGTAGTGTATTGTTTTCCATTCAAATACAATTACTCGCCCCGCGCCCCACCCACGCCTTATCACCCGTTTTTGCCTAAAAATTTGTGTTATTGTGTCTTTACTATTTAGGATCTAAGCCATCTTTGAACTATAAATATTATTGTACCAAACAATTTGCCAATAGTGTTATAAAAAGAATCAAACGGCTCTCTAGTCAATTTTAAACAAACACAATCATCATCATCATCATCATCCCAGGCATTGGAATTACACTGAACATAGGCCTCCCTCATTGTTACACCGCCAAATGTTGCACTATATACTGTTTTCTTTAATTTTTAAGATTTTTTTGTTTTGTGGTGTACCAATAAAGTGTTTATTTATCTATCTATCTCATAGATTTCCATCTAGACCGGTTGTAAGCGGCCCGCCTCCAGCGTGTCTTTATCAGATCCACTTTACCACCTTGTGGGTGGACAGACACAATAATGTTATAGAATATTGACGAACGATGATACTCGTAACTTACCCAATTTTACTTTGAAAACTTTGTTAGTCAACTATGTCGACCATGTTATTTCCGTTTCAGAGCAGCGTGCTATTAAAGAAGTCTCTCCTCCGGCCGGTCCTACCAGATCCGTGCTTCACATCTCGAGCCGAGGACCGCCCTTACGCTTACTCTCTCATCGCATTCTTCAACAGAATCAAGAACATGTTCGTACGCGGCCTCAACGCGATTGTGGACAATAGCAAAGGGAACAAACTACCTTAATTGTGATAATTTACAACGTGTTACATATCATATAAGTAATCTTAAGGGGTGTATCCACGAGTCAAACTGAACAACTTTCAAAAGCTACCCATACGTATTTAGTTCAGATGATCCATTTTGTATGGAAAATCGTAATTTTTTTGTTAATTTCGTAATTTCTTCTTTTGATTCTTTTTCAGTTTGTCAGATTCTATACTCACGTTGTATACAGCTTTTAAAATCATTATTACTTAGGCGACTCACACACTGCCCCACACCAGCGCATATCACGCGTCCATGAACTGAAAACACTCACTTGCACGGGTGCAAAGCAGTGTGATGATGATGATGATGATGAACAATGCGTTTTTTAGAATTTTGTTATACCACGGTTAATATATCTTAAATGGTTGTACCATACTGTAGCGTAACAATTAATGCTGGCATTAAAAACAAGATATTATTTATTTCTAATGAATAAGATTTTTTTATAATAAAACCGTAACAATAAATTATGGCATTTCTTTATTACTTATTTTGTAAGAATTACCGAAAACTGATATTTATAAATTAACCCTAAATCCCTTACTCTAGATAAAAATAAATAAATACTAATACTACCTCAATCTGAGAAGATTCACTTAATCAACAGCTTTCTGAGCTTTATATACTCAGACGTGCTAAGAGATCCTTTTATCTTCAAATCTAGTAGTTTCTTCATAAGATCGTCCTTCTTGTCCACTTTTGCTATTGGAATCTTCAACGGTTTTAGATCGCTTCCCAAAGTTTTCTGCTTTCCTAAAATAGGAACGCTGAGAGGCTTCAATGGATTCTTCAAACTTGGTAAGGATAAAGGAGGTAGAATAGGTAGTAAAGGGACTTTCGGAAGTAGCGGTGGTAAAATAGGTGTTAAGATGGGTGGTAGAATTGGTAAGAGAGGGATTAAAGGTAATTTTGGAATGAGAGGGGGTAATGGTGATAATATTGACCGAGGTAACTTCCTCGAAGGCCTCGTTATAGGTTCATTTAGAGGTGGTATTTTCGGAGAAGGCAAATTTCGCTTTACTTTTGGAAGTCCAGTATTAATATTGATGAAGACTGGTGTATGTTTGTTGATCTTCTTTATGACGAGAGGACTGGAGAACCGCTTGAGATCTCCAGCAATCAGACCCAAATTGAGGGCGTCTGACATCGCCACCTGGGAAGGTAAAATTCAACTGTAGCGAAGTTTACGACATGTCTGTAAATATGGAAATAAATGAAAACATACTATGTTTACAAGGTCTTATAAAAGAGTGTGTGAAACTGAACACCTTACAAAAGAACAAATTGCAACAAATTGGGAATGTAATAAAATATATATCATAAAAACTTAACATACTAATATGAGTGCGAAGGTTACAATTTCTCTGGATTTTGGTAATTTTTGAGACATATTTCCAAATGCACCCACTCTGTTTTAACGCACGTTTTGTTTAAACCTTTTTTGATCGTTTTGTTTGCCTTTTATAAGGTTTACAACAATGATGCATTATCTTCTTATCTTTGTTTGATTAAACACGTTATAAGTCCATTGTTGTAGCAGAACAGTAAACTTATAATATTACATAATATAAAACTACTCTTAATTTGCACAGTCAATAGGATTTGTGCCTTCACTTTTTGCTATCTGTAACAAATACAGTATTCTATGGAAAGATTTGTCGTCCAGGAGCCAGCTGAAGGAAAGAGCGCTCGAGGCCGCTCACCGCTGGACCGATCTTATCAAGAACGATACGAAGGCATCTATAGTCCAGTACTCTCGCAACGCGTTAATCGCCAAGAATAGCGTAATATTGCAAAAGCCATCAGAAGGATTTAAAGTGAAAACCACGCATCTCAGCCGACTTAGAAAAAGAAAATCCGCAGCATCTGTAAATTATACAGTCTATCTGTAGATTTATGTATCATTTTTAAAAACTACTTTGAAATATTTCTATTATTTACTCTCAGCGCACACCAATTGATAATTATTTCATAATAATCGGCAGTATCGCCTTTGAATTAATTATTACTTAATTGTAGATAGATACGAGTACTCGTAAAGATCTAACAGAGATAGGCTTTTTTATAATCAACACGTCTCAAAGTAACGAAATCTTCCGTTTTTATACAAATTATATCATTTCCATCAATTGCACCATCATAAACCACAGATAGCTACCATGTTACAAATATCACGTATAAAACAAAAAATATTAAAAGAAAAGATTTATATATTACTGAAGTAAATTGACGTAGCGGTTGGATGCAATTTATTTCTGTGAATAAAATGGGGGGTCAAAAATTATTTTGGTCCTCCATAGCGGTGTTTTTGTTTACTTCTAGTTATGCCGTTGCTTGCTCAGATAAAGGAATATGTTTGGTATGATTATAAAATTAATCAAAATTAATTCTTGAATTTTTATTTAATCAATATTAATAATTTAAATGTTTTTTCTTTCCAGTTGGAAGCCCTGAAAGAAATGAAAGAATGTAAGAAAGCAGTGCTGACCTCGTAAGTTTATCGATTCAAAACTATTAATTCATTTCACACACAAGTTTTAATATTAACCTTTTTTACATTGCAGGTTACTAAAACCTCTTCTCGTGGAGAAACTTGGTAAGTATATACATAAAACACAAAATACTTCTTTCTTTGCAAGTGTGGCTTAAAATGATGACGTCGTTTATTTTTGTGATACAGAGAAGAAATTACCTTGCAAAGAGCCGTTACTGCCCCCCGCGCCTCCACCAACAATCGTGCTGATGCCAGCGCCGCCCCCAGCGCCTGCTTGTGTCTCGCCCTTAATGCTGCCTCCACCGGCGCCCTTGTTCCTGCCTGCGCCTCCTCCGGCTCCGTTGTTTCTCCAAGCGCCAGCTCCTGCCCCGATCTGCCTGCCAGCACCTGCCCCGGCGCCTATTTGTTTGCCAGCTCCAGCACCACCGCTGTATCTACCTGCTCCTCCTGCGCCGCTCATGCTGCCTTCTCCGCCTCTCTGTTTCCCTCCCCCTGCTCCGGTCACGCTCCCGCCCGCGTGTCCTCCACCAGCTCCTATTATGATCTCCCTGGTACCACCCGCTCCACCAGCGCCGATGTGCTGTCCACCACCCCCGATGTGCTGTCCACCACCCCCACCACCTGGCCTCCCCATGACGGCGTATATGGTCCCTCCTCCAGTCCCCATCACTCTGGAGCCGAAGCCCCTTCCTCCTCTGCCGCCACTTTCATGCGCCTGCGCAGCGCCACCTTCGTGTCCAATAATTATACCCTATTTGTAAAAAATTTTGAGAACTTAGTGCGATTCGCAAATTAGATTTAATTTATGATGTAATTTATTGTCAAAAACATAATAAATCATTATTTGCACACAATAGACATTCCAATTATTTATTTAAAGATACCTAGTTACGAAATATCACGTATTTCGTATGCTAACATAATGTTAGAGTAACAAACCAATAATTTGACGTGCATACGACTGACTTTTTCATGAGGTACAGTGAAATGATAAATAGAATTTATATCACCAACAAGATACAATTCAATATTATAATGTAATTTAAAATAATTTATTATATTCTTTTTCTTAGATCTTTCCACATTACATTACACGACCTTTTCTCGAGGGGGGTAGGCGGAATTGTACCCACTACGACCATTATTCCCATAATGAGTATACCCAAACATCGCCAATTATGTTTTTTATCCCATGTACCCCTTACATGCGAGCCTATTGCCATCTACCGGTTACAGTCCCAGACTGTCATTGAGAAAATTCTTGTTGAAAGATATAAATTTATCTCACCTGACTTCTAATCTTTCGACATTAAAAATTTATGAAGTTACTAGTGTAAGAACAGCGACTTTTCTCGCTCGAAATCATTAAATATGGGAGTTTTATACCAAAACTTTGACGCCCTTAGCACACATCCACATAAGGAAAAGAACCTACATTCCAAGTTTCATGTCTCTAGGATCAGTGGTTTGGGGCTCTGCGTTGCATGTCAATCAGTGAGTCATTTAGGATTTTATAATATATAGATGATAATTTATTAGTAATCAATTTAAAAGCATGATCTTAAAAATATATTAATGAAAAACAAAATTGGATTAGCCTGTTAGATTCTAATGCAATTTTGTTTGTAACAGTACAGTCTATGGAAGGCAATATATAAATCAGCATTCCGATGTGACTGCAAGTTAAAAATCAAACATGTTGGTCCCAGCTTTGGCAGCTTACTTCAAATATAAAGCTGTTGGAAGCATTATTATTTTAGCTTGTTGGGATTATTTTAGTAAGTTTAAATAAAATTACCTGGCTCTATAATTAAACTTTTTAAAAAGTGTAGAGCTGTCCTATAAATCCTAGTCACAGAATAAATAATAGTACTAATCCTAGCTTGCTTAGGGTAATTTTATATACTCTCCTATAAAAAATCACCTAATCGCTTCCCCTGTTTCCTAATTAATCCATTTATAAACACCCGTTTTTTTTCTAGCAAATTTTTAAAAATCAGTTTGATTCGCATGTTAAACTTTCACTTCTAATAAATAATTAAGAGTTTATAAAATAAAATAATCTCTAAAAATATTAGCATATAATTAAAATTAACCAAATAAGTTAACATTTGGAGGAAACAAGCGACAAAACATCGATTTGGTAATTTTTTCATAGGATTGTGTCAAAATAAGGTGGCGTTCCCGTTCCCGTTATGACCGTTCACTTGGGGGGTTGCAGTTACCCACTCTAACGAGTATTTTGTCAAAGCATTCAAATTATAACGCGCGTTTCCCACTTGCAAATTCAAATTATCTATCTTAACGCGAGTTTTACCCATGTCATACTTGAACGAATTAACCACCTGTCATATTATAAACCCGCTCTACATTTTTTTACAGAACAAACAAAGTTCAATCGCGAACTATCTGATCACGGATTTAGATCTACATTCGTATGTGATCCTTCCAAGCTCGATAACAATCACTTGCACGCGTTGCTAGGCGTTTTATATTTTATGAATGACGATGACAAATTGCTAACAAAGGTAAGCCCTACAAAGAAGCACTCGTAGCATGAGCTGAACCAGCAGTTAAAAATTGATTCATCATCTTCATCATCAGCCGAAAGACGTCCATTGCTTGATATAGGCCTCCCCCATAGAACGCCATAAACTATTCGTATGGGGGGATTTTGCAGTAATTACCACGCTTGTGGTGTGGCTTGGAGATCGCAGAAGTTGGAATACATGGTGTCGGAGAGCGCTGCTGCCCACTCTCCGAATATGTCCCCCTGCCGAGTCTTACACGAGATGAGAAAAGGGTGGCCCTATTATTTAACCAGGATTAGAAAAAAAAAACATACATCTCCGCTTTTTTCCCGAAGGGGTAGGCAGAGGTGTACCCAAGACTCAGTCCCATAGTAGACACACCCATATTAGGATTAGGATTAGGTAGGGTTAAATAACATTCCTTCGGTTACCGGTACAGAGACATACAATATGATATTGTTAAAATTATTATTGCACATGACTATATTATAAATGTTATTTCTTTTTGCGTCCAGACACAACCTGAAAACTTCAGCAATCGTTACATATGGCTATTGGTTGGTCCTGAAATACCTGTAGAACTGAATTGGGCTCGGTACGACGCTGAAATTGTTCTACTACGCGATTATATTGCTAGAAACCAAAGCAATGGTAAGTTAATAGAGTAGATTAATATAGGCGTACGCCTTAATATATTTGAAGCTATGAAATAAATATGGATGGCTGATATGGATAAATAAAATAATTCTGTATCCAAAGATACTATTAGCTTTGAACAGAAACGCGCAGAAGATCTTGATGCCAAATTAGACAGAAAACTTCGTATACCAAATTTTTTAAAACCGGGTTTGGTCTTGCAAGTCATATCCGAAAGCAATAATACGGTTTACCGTCGACGGATACCGTACCGTACGGTACCGGACGGTACCGGACGGTACCGGACGGTACCGTATTGGCGGACGTCATCATCACATCTGTCACTACGTTGTATGTAATTGTATGTGCCGCCTCCATAAATTCCTTCCTCCAAGGATTTTACACGTTTGGCCACAGACCCACTTGTTGAGAAGAACAGTAAAATAACAGTAAAACCTTCTTCAATTTCTAATCTTACATACTTATCGCCTACCAGAAATTTCTGTACAAACGGAGACAGTTCACCTAGAAGACGTCTTTATCCACCCTGAAAAAGGCGCTTCATCACACCCTTGGGGCTACTGGTCTAAACCCAACGGACTGGTAGCAACGCACGAATGGGAGCGAATCACACGCAGACGGGATTTAAGGGGATACCCTTTAAGGATTGCTGCACCGGTATTTCATTTATTAATAACTATGGGTAGATCAGAAAACACAGCATCAGAAGATCCTTCAGAGTGACAATTTGCAAATGTCAGCGGTGCACATCACCAGTGGTGACAAATGGGTCTCAGTTTTGAACGCATATTTATACTAACCGAAAGAAATGAATTGCCGAATTCGAAAGTCAAAGTCAAACAGATTTATTCAAATAGGTCACAGTCTGAAGTCCTGTATATTCAGCTGTGGATGTTGCTGTGTTTTATGAGAAAATTATAATTCATATTTATGTAATATACATACATACATACAGTCACGCCTTGTTCTAGTTGGGGTAGGCTGAGACATTTTTTTCTTTCCACTTGCTACGATCCTGACATACAACTTTCGCTTCTTCCGCTTTCATCACTTTATATAGTATGTTTTTTAAAAAACATAGAGAGAGAGACCGCATTATATCACTTTTGATATAATGCGGTCTCTCTCTCCCTCGCATACTGCTGTTCAGATGACTTTTACCCATTACAGTGAGTGAATAATTCGTATATATATTCGTAAGTACAGCTAAGATATTTTAGGTGGGCTCATACTCCGATGAATGGTACAACGGGTCGTATTTGGAGTATATTGAAGACGAGACGTTAACTGAGCTGGACTCCGGCATCCGATGCGGCTTCTTAGCCTCCAAGCTCGTCGTAGAGCTTCTCAACGCTACGTGAGTTACGCCGTAGCTCATCTACGATATACTTAAAATATTAGCTAATCTTCAGAGCATGTATGAACTGTGATTAACTGTCGAAGTGATTTTACACAACTAAATTAGCACGTAACCACACCCCGGACACTTGACTCAATTCCAAACAGTCGAGATATAACTATAACCTACACCGACACTGCACACATCAATGACTTTGAATTGCATTCTTGGAGTTTTGTACACTCGCAATAGTGTGCGTGATGTGATTTTCCAGCAAAGCGGGGCTCAACGACAGCTCAATCTCGCTCGCGGGGTGAGGAAGGCCCGATTGGTGGCGACAGTGTCCATTTTATAGGTAGTATTATTATCTGTTCTGTGATGTAACATACGATAGTTCTTATGGTTCCGTACCTAAAATGGAAAAAGGAACGCTTATATGATCACTTGGTTGTCCGTATGTCTGTGTGTCTGTCCATGTGTCAAGACACTTTTTAACGGGAACGCGTTAAGGTACCTATCAAGTTGAAATTAATACAATTTATCAAATCTGCGGTCCCTTGTGGCTAAAAAAAAATCATACTTCTAGGTTAATGCAATAAAAAGTTATGGCCTATTATATATATATTTTATATATTATATTTGGCCTATATTTTACAGGATATTTCCATACTTTGCGCGTATGAAATGCGTATAAAAACTTTGTCACTCTAATGTTATCGTGGCGCAGGTGTACGAGTCATTGGTTCACGAGCTGTAGCACAGAATACAATGGCTGTAGTTCGAATTCCTGTCCGAAGTATATTACTTTTTGGATTACGTTTTAAAAAACTATTGTATTTATAGAAAAATCCCAAAAACTTAAAATTTTACAAAAATAAATTATGATTACGAACATGTTTGCTGTAGTTTGCAACTTGATGACGCTGTATGTTCGTTTAGAAGTCGGTAGGGTTTTGTTCAGGCATCTAGGTATGGAACCCTACACTAAGCATACATACGTATGCCTTAACATTTTTTTACTCTTATAGTTAGGTGTAATAAATGATTTATTTAATGTTAACAAAAAATAGAACTTGCAGCTACTTATTAGAGTGAAAAATTGGTTCCATTTTGGAGACGACATTATTGTATTATTGATCATAAAAAGTCATAGCACGTAGCCAAATATAAGAATTTGTTTATCACCTTTTGTAATCTGTCAGTAATATAAGGCTTCTAAACATCGACTATTGCCATTTAATCTGTATGAAATACAAACCTTAAAGTACCACCAAAATTCATTTGAAGTTGAAGTATACCCCAAAATCGAGGACTTCTGGATTGCTCACGACTGGTCAAACTGCAAGCCTACCGCGGTGGCCTAAGACGAAAGCCTGTAGCGGGTTCGACGGCAATGGCGGGCGGTGGCGAACAGGCCTAATTCAGGTGTTGCAAACCATGGAAGATTATGGGAGATATATCATATATATCATATATCATTTAAATATGAAAACAAAAGCGAACGACATGGCTGAAAAGCGGTTTCTTCTTCTTCGGTTTCATTTATTATAATTTTAAATGACTATACAAACTTCGCTCGAGGCAGCGCCCCCTTTAGTTACTACAGTGTGGACACATCAACGACGTTGAATCTTACTCTAAGGGACACAATATAAACTGCATAATCAATTAATCACCGAGCTATAATTTTGTTTCAGTAAAGTGACAATAACAACGGAGTCATGGAGTTCAACAACTTCTAACAACAGTATGTCAGTGATGTTGACTCAGGGCAGGTCGGATCTGAGTGGAGCCGTGCTCAGGGTACTGCACAGCCGGCTTGAATACTTCGACTTTATCATGCCTATATGGCCTTTTCAGTAGGTTTTCTCACGACATCTTGTAAACAATGAAATAATGTGCCTCATTATTTAGAGCTCTATAGTTTTGTACAACTTTAACGATCCTTTCATGTAGGTAGAGATTATAGTATGCTAACCAGATACTTGGAAATGTTACCTATATTCTAACGTACCACAAGCTGGACAGGCGATCTAATAAGGACGGCAGGAACACGATGCATGCAGGCCGATTACAACTGGACTGGATGGAAACCTATGGGGAGGCTTATGTTCAGCAGTGAATTTCCTGCCTCGGTGGCGTAGTGGGCGCATGCTCGACTGCCAATCAAGAGGTCCCGGGTTCGATCCCCAGGTCAGGCATAGTGTTAAATATTGGATTTTTCCATTAGGAATTATTTCAATAACTGCCTGGAGTCTGGAACTGTGCCCGGTAGATGGCAATAGGCTCGCCCCCTATTACATGGGACCAATAACATACTGGCGAAATGTGGGTGTATCTACTATGGGACTGAGTCCTGGGTACACCTCTGCCTACCCCTTCGGGAAAAAGGCGTGAATGTATGTTATGTATGTTATGTGAATTTCCTATAGCTGAGATGATGATGATGATAATGATGATGATTCTTTCGTATATTTTATATCATCCAGCCATTTTACGCACACAATAAATATTCGCGGCGTCCTATTAAGTAGAATACCCACTAGAAACCTGGGAGTTGTCTTGCGGGACACGATCTGTCGGGGCTGCGGGCACGCCGAAGCGCTCATCCGTCCTATAAAGACCTGAATTAACTGTGTGAATGAGGATATGCGTGAAAAAGAAGTGAGTGCAAAGATAACGGATGATAGACTGGAGGCGGAAGATGTGCTGTGCCGACCTCAATTAGTGTGGGACAAAGGCAGGAAGATTATGTGTAAATGTTCAACCAACCAGGGATAGAGAGCCATTTAGAGACTAGCAACTCAGAAAGCTTAGGGTTAAAGGTTGGATGATGTCTTTTATGTATCAAAAGTAACAAAGAGCTTAGTAACAAATATGAACAACTTCCACACACGGTCATCTGGTCCCAAACTAGGTTAGAAGCCTGTACTATGGAAACCAGATTGACTGATTTACATACTTATATATGCTTATAACACCCAGACACAGATCATGCACACAAATGTTTGACCTGGCCGGGGATCGAACCCGGAGCCTGCCGCACAGAAAGCAGAGTTACTACCATCTGAGCCAACGAGGCTGTCGATAAGTAACCGCGCGCTATGGCGTTATTGTAACGGAGCCTTATTTATTAGCAGTTGACTAAAGGATAAAGCTATTTTACCATAATACCAGTACGTTATAGGGCCGTGAGCAGAAAAAAACTCTTTGTATAGAAATATATATATATATATATATATATATATATATATATATATATATATATATATATATATATATAAAACATATCCTAGCAGTGGGAAAGTATAGGCTAGTAAAAAAAAAATAGAAATATATAGAGACCTTGTCAATAGACCGTTTCATGACCTGGCGTGCCATGCACGGCGCGTTAGCTTAGCGTCAACGATTTCTTTCAAAACGGTGTTGATACATAATAGCCGGCACCACCGTTCATATAATATAATGGTCCTACGAGATATCGTACGAGTATAATGGAGAAACAGCTTTAATCATAAAACTAGTATAATTCAACTAATACGAGTATGGTTGATTTATGATCGTATAAGTTGACCAATGCAACAAATTCCAGCGTTGGTTTTACATACTTGGCTGAGCGCGAAAGCAGCAGCAATATGTTCGTGGAGCCATTCACAGCCAACGTCTGGTGGTCGTGTTTGTTCATCGTCATTATACTGGCTGTCGCTCAACGTGCCACCGCTCGCAGCCTTGAGGAGAAGAATGACGCTTATTGTGCTGTTATCGCCACCTTTCTCCAGCAAGGTATTTTGCACTAGAGAGTGTGAAAGAGACAGCTGATTCATTCCTCCGAACGAAAGAGAAAACGGGAAAGTTATTAATAAAATAATATATGAGCGTGTCATGCTAGACAACTGCGATTGCTGAGCAAGAGGTCCAGGTTTCGATTCTTAGGTCAAGAAAAAATGCTATTAGATTTTTTACTAATTTTCTTAATAACAGCCTGGAGTCTGGATGTGTGCCCGGTTGATGGCATTAAACTAGCCCTCTATTACATGGGACTTATAAAACATAACTATGGGTGTACCTACAATGGGACTGAGTCCTAGGTACTCCTCTGCCTAACTCTTCGGTTAAACGGCGTGGTGTGTTGTTATTTAGGCCTGCTGGTTGAGATGTGTTTAGATGTAAACGCCTGTACTCGGTGCCTACTTATCAATATGTCTTCTTATCCATGCTCACAGATGCAAGCGCAGTACCACAAGGTGTTTCAGGAAGATGGACTTTCCTGGTTCTCTCAGTATATGCGATGTTAGTCCATGCATACTATACATCAGCTATAGTCTCCGCTCTTATGAGTGCTGGTAGTGGCGGGCCCGAGACGCTGAGAGCCTTAGCTGATTCCAGATACTCCATTGCTTGCGAGGACTTCGAATACATGAAATATTTGTTCTTTGATGTGGGTATATTACTCGTAGATAGATAGATAGATAAACACTTTATTGTACACCAAAACTAGGACA
This sequence comes from Hemistola chrysoprasaria, assembly GCA_947063395.1. Taxonomy (NCBI): domain Eukaryota; kingdom Metazoa; phylum Arthropoda; class Insecta; order Lepidoptera; family Geometridae; genus Hemistola; species Hemistola chrysoprasaria. The sequence continues at coordinate 9,792,128 of OX346729.1, forward strand.
CATCAATACAGTAATAACAATTAAAATTATCTTAATCCACCCTAAGGCGTCATGAATGTAACACTCTTGCTAGCTCGCTGTCAGTTAAGAGTTTTTCTTTCTGTTCACTTTTGTCTGTCATCACTCTTAAGACTGTGCTTGAGACTTTTATCAGATTTTGATGAACACGTCAGGGACACTGGCTCTGCTTTGCTTACAGTTTTAGTGCCAGAGTGTTCTTGTATTTTGATATATGGTTTGTGGTCAAGGTTAGTTGTGGGGTATTAGTTAAAAGTTAAGAGGGGAAAATGTTTAATGGAAAATGATAAATGCATTGTAACACCGGTCAGTAGGTACAACCTCACCTTTACCTACTATCCTTATTAGTAAGTTCTTTCCTTAAATGCTTTAATTTCTTTCTATTTTCTCCCAATAAAGGCGGAAACGAACTGGGACGACCTAGAGTACCTGAAGAGCAAGAAGAAGCCGAGATCAAACTTCTACTTCGAATTGGAACGTGGTGCAGAGCTCATTCGTGAAGGAGGCACTGCATTTCATACCGAATATAACCAGCTGTATCCGCATATTAAGAGCTTCACTGATGCACAAATATGCAGGCTCCAGCATGTGGATACTGTTCCAGAAGTAATCTATTTATTGGCCTTAAATATATATATGAAAGACGATTCCAGCAGTTTTAACGCGGGTCACAACATTTGCACTTGCGACTGAAGAGTCATCTGGAAGCACCAGCTACGACGGACCTTGCATAGTCTAGGATGATGTCTGTTCCAGGTGTAGCGGGTTCATTGATTTACTTTCTGTTCAGAGTTAATACGTGAACCTTATAACCAAATCTAATCTTTTTATGAAGTTTTTCCTATATAGTATCCGCCGTGATTCATTTGGGAGAGCAAAGTGGCCAGGAAAATTACTTAATGATAGGAAGTTTGACTCAGGATCAGGGATCTCATGGTGATGTTGTGAAGGACTTTGATACAAAATCCTTACGAATGTTGAGATAGTAGACGTGAGGTTACCGGCGTTAGAATAGGTCCCCACCCTTTCTACCCATGGTTCCCGTAAGAGCCGGCTAAGGGTCAGCCAAAGGATGGGCAGCAGCATTCTATGCATAAAATCCATTATCAAGGCGAGTTTTGGCAAACATCCTTATGAAAGAAAGAAAGAAAAATGCGTTTATCACCCAACCTTAATAACAAACACGTAATTACATCAGCTAGTACATATATTGAGACAGTGGTTGTGGTAATCAGCTTGTGCTCAGCATGTGCTTCGCTCGGCTAACCTTGCACAGCCGTGTTGAAAAACACGGCTGTCACACGACACGTACCGTCTTATTTAGATTAATACATATTTATCCTTGTGGCATATGCACACCATGCCAAATGACTAAATGGAACTAAATGGATGGACTTATGGAGGAATTTATGTCCAGCAGTATATTTCTGTCGGGCTGAGATGATGGGAATGTAGTGAAGTATCGCTTAACATTAGACATAACATCATTCACCAATATAATATGCAAATAAGTTTCCATTTACTAGTTTCAACTTTTAAAATTCTTCTCTTTCAGGTATTGACCTGGATAACATCACCCCCCAAGGGGCAGTTCACCAATATATTTCGTCAAGCCGGAGCTTGGGTGAAAGAAGTGGGCTTAGGCAAGCGGCTAACCACCCGTCTACTCGCACTGCGCCCTGCTTGTCGAGCGCAGATGTTAGCTGAACGTGTCAAACTTGGAGATATAAGTCAACTCCTGGGACTAACGGCTTCTGGAGCAGTTTTAGCTTTGGTGCTGCTGGGAATAGAAATTCTGATGGCTAAATGGAAGAAGGCAGAAGTTACGGGTGGAAAGCTGACGGATGACGAAGATGTTAATATAGAAAACGATGAATAAAATCTTATATTATGTACTACAGACATATTATGTGTATGGACCTATGATATATCAACGATACTTGTACCTTTATATTGTCATATAATATGTATTTAGAATGATGTAGTAATAACGTAGATTGAATCCTAAAAAATGTGTTAATTTATTAAAATAACGCTGCATTTATAAAAAAATAAGATTCCATATTTTACACAGTATATGTAAAAGATTTAAAAAATCATAACATAAACATAACATACATTCACGCCTTTTTCCCGAAGGGGTAGTCAGAGGTGTACCCAGGACTCAGTCCCATAGTAGATACCACACCCACATTTCGCCAGTATGTTATTGGTCCCATGTAATAGGGGGCGAGCCTATTGCCATCTACCGGGCACAGTTCCAGACTCCAGGCAGTTATTGAGATAATTCCTAATGGAAAAATCCAATATTTATCACTTGCCTGACCTGGGGATCGAACCCGGGACCTCTTGATTGGCAGTCAAGCATGCACCCTCTACACCACCGAGGCAGTCAGTTAAAAAATCAGTATATCACATAATAATTATTCAATAAAAAGCACAACATATAAAAAGATTACGTAACATTAATAATATGTTTATCAGTACAACACTATCCTCACGCACAGTATACAGACTCTATCTAAAAGTCATTATCAATCGTTTATTGCGAACTATATGAACGATATCACTTTTGATGTGAATCTGATAATAGATAATATATATATATTCTGATAATATATAGATATACAAATGTATATCTATATAAATCTCGCAGCATCCTAGTAATGAATTAATTGTGGTACAGGTGATAGAGAATAGTGGTAGTGGGCGAACAGTTAGCATATATATATATGGACTATATATATATTGATTAGCAGAATAGTTAGAAGTGATAGAATAGCAGATATGATTTTTATGTTAATAATTCGATTGAGTGCTTTGTCATTGGGATTGTCGTATGTTTCTAGTACAACACCGCAGCAACATGCGCAGGTATGGAAAATAAGCATTGTATTATATTATCATCATCATCATCTCAGCCATAAGATGTCCACTGCTGAACATAGGCTTCCCCCATAGATTTCCATCTAGACGGGTTGTAAGAGACCTGCATCCAGCGTGATCATGTCGTCTTTATCAGTTTGTCTGTCCACCTTGTGGGTGAACGTCCAATGCTGCGCTTGCTGGTCCGTGGTCTCCATTCGAGAACTTTACAGTCCCATCGGCCAGTATATGAGTATTTAGTAGTATATAACATCTTTCTTAAACTACTTGATGTTTGTTACTCTTTCACACCAAAACTACTGAACCGATTGTGCTGAAATTCGGTAAATAGACCTAGATAACATTTGTAAACTTACCTTGCTATAATTTGTGCAACTCCTACTCTAGCTACAATTGCAAGGGACTACAGGCCCACAACACAAAAGTTATCTTAGTGTGGGTTTGTTGGACACATTTTATTATTAAAATTTGGTAATAACATAAATATTGGTAAAAACCGAAATATTAAAAAAAAAAAAAAAAATAGATAGTGTAGACCCTGGAATAGCACATGGGGTACTTATATCCCGGTGTTCCCACGGGAACGAAGAGTACGCGGGTGAAACAGCTAGTATATTATAATTGCGAAAGTTTGTGAGGATGGATGGATGGATGTTTGTTACCCTTTCACGCTAAAACTACTGCACCTCATTGGGCTGAAATTCGGAATGTAGATAGTTTAGACCCTGGAATAACACATGGGTATTTTTTATCTCAATATTCCCACGGGAACGTAGACTGGGCAGGTGAAACCGCGAGGCACAGCAAGTATAGCATATTTGAGAAAATAAAAGAGTGGTCTCTGATTACATTTGAAAATGCCGAACTTTAAACAATCATGCGGAGTTGTAGAGTGCGAAAATATCTCTACCTAATCATCAAATTCTTACAACGTGTTTGTAAACTTGCATGCATTCACCCGTCAACCTTAACAACTTAAAAAATAAATTGCGATATCTACTACCCATACAAAACCGATCAGCTGAGTCATTTTGTATGGGAAGCAGAAATTTGCGATTTTTGCAATTTCTGTATGATGGGTAAGGTAAACCCAACGTTAGGTAAGTTAACACATTATATAGAAATATACATAGAGTAACCATAATATTATGATATTTAGACAGCCTCGTTGGCTCAGCCGGTAGTAACTCTGCTTTCTGTGCCGCAGACCCCTGGCCAGGTAAAACATTTGTGTGCATGAACATGTCTGTTTGATCTGTGTCTGGGTGTTATAAGCTTATATAAGTATGTATATCAGTCATCCGGTTGCCATAGTACAGGCTTCTAGCCTAGTTTTGGATCAGATGACCGTGTGTGGAAATTGTACTATATTAAAAAAAAAAATATAGCTAGATAGAGAGTTCTTGATCTTTGTTTGAATTCTTGGAAAAAGGCCTGATTGTATGTTATGTTTAGATTATAGTAAGAAGGGGACTGTGTTTTTTCTTTTTTCAATAAAGACAATTTTGCCCAAACATCATAAAACATAATATAAATAGAAGTGATTATATATTTCTCGTACAATAAAAGGGGGTAATGACCAATCTTACATAATAGTGCCTATTACATAACTCTTTGTTTTTCAGTTGGCGACACTGAACGAGCGAGTGAATCAACTGATTAGTTCGCTATATTCCTCACGTAAGTTAAACAATAGCCTGTATTGCTGATGCATCAAATTCCCACATTGAAATATATATATTATGTACAATAAATATGATAAGCTTTAGAGCATTCGGAAAGGAAATCGTAAGACAATTTAATTGATGATTAAATTGTCAATAAACCTTTTTTTTTCTTTCAACTGTACCTTTCATTGTTATCATAAAATTTTAGGAATCCGGGTCTTTTGGTAGTTGTTCGTCGGGTAGTGCGAACCGGGAGTGGTGCAAGACGTGCCTTAGTCTTCGAGTTACATAATTTTCCTTCATAATCCTTAATTAATTAAACCTTTAATTAAACCTTCATAATTTTAATACTAGGAATAAAGACAAAATAGCTGTACCTAGCTTTAGATTATCTAAAACAAATAAAAAGACATTCTTAGGAAATAGTGTACGTTTCTATAATAAAATCCCAAAAGAGATAACTGGGCTCTCAGAGGGTAAATTCAAAACCTATATAAAATCTACTTTACTTAAGAAGGCTTATTATAAAGTCAACCAGTACATAGAGGACAAAGATGCCTGGAAACTTCTGCATAGCCGCCTCGCGGCACCTTCAAAGAAAACGAATGTAACCAAACCAAATATTGTGAAACTATCTGTTGAAAAAATTAAGCCCTACAAGTTTCTTGTGCGTTCTTCTTGTAGAGGTATCTTTCCGAACGCACGGTAGACTCAGTACTGTATCTTCATTGACGTACAAAAGTGTCAGATTATGACCTATTTGAATAAATCTGTTTGAGTTTGAGTTTGAGTTTGAGTTTGAACACGCACAATCATATAGTCACGCCTTGTTCCCGTTGGTGTAGGCTGAGACTATTTTTCTAAACTTCCTACGACGACTTTGGCTTCTTCCACTGTAACTAAATTCTTTATTACATGCTCATCGTTTGTAGGTACTTTAGATCTGGCCTTTCATAAGATAACATTAACTTGTTTATGAAAAGTACGCGTAGTCTATTGACTTGACCATTGACACTCGCCTAATAAATTATTCTACACGCACAACTTGTTCATAATCTCTATGTGAGCTCTTGTTTTGTGTTTGTGTGCATCTTATATTGTTTTATTGACGCCCCTTTCTACATTAGTTGCGTGATTATTGTGAGTGCTGTACATTTTTAATTCGCTTACTCTGGAAAACGAAAAAGAATTAAAACTGGAAGCAGGGTTTGACACATCCCGAGCTTTATAATCTAAATCTTAGTTACAAACGATTAATTAATTATAATCGAATACAATAAATTAATAAGGTTAAAGAAATGAGACGCTGCAGAAATATAAAAAGTACACACAAAAGTACATTATAAATATTAACATTTGATATTATGTAACATATTGTTCATTCATTCATTATGTATTATTTGCCTAACAATCCAAAATGATTAATTAATAAGCGGTTGCTTATTAAGTATATCAAAATTAGTTTTATATTATAAAAAATGCATAATAGGTATAAGTAACACATCGTAAGAAAGCGATTCAACGTCATTGAACACATCGCATCAAATTGCGTTTCCTATATAATAAATATTGAAATTATCAATATACTTGTATAATGATAACGTTTACTTTTGCTTTTGGTTCTCCCACACAGCAGCTAAATTTTGAATCTTACTAATACATATAAATCTCAAAATTCAGTACAATGTAAAAAATCGTACGTTTTTAACAGGTCAACAAATCGCTTGCGAGTTCTTACTCACCTCCAGCGCCATCTAGCGCGGTTTTGGTTAGATTGATGGAGAGGTGGATGTTTGTTACTCTTTCACGCCAAAACTACTAAACAGATTATACTGAAATTTGGTATGCAGGTAGCTTAGACCCTGGAATAACACATAGGGTACTTTTATTCCCGATATTCCCACGGGAACGATGTCTACGCGGGTGAAACCGCGGGGCACAGCTAGTATTATATAATATAAGCAAATATAAGAGAGCAAAGACAAGATTGATGATACCTACTTAGCACTAGCTACATTATATAATGTATGTTCATAATCATCATCATCATCACGAGCCCACGATCATCCCCTTCTGGACATAGGCCTCACCTATGGCACGCCACTCAACTCGATCCTGTGTTCTCCTTCTCCAACCACTCCCAGCGACGTTACATACATTTATTTATATTTTTAATTTAAAATTTTATGTCGTTCTTCCAGCACTACTATCTAAAGTCCAGTCAGCCGCATCATCATCGGAAGAGTTTCCATCATCGACATCATCTCAAGAGAGTTCATACAACTACCCGACATCACCACACGTAGTCTACGTAGCTCCTCCGAGCTTCTTGGAAGCGGGGGCCCAGCCAATCGACTACGGGTATCCTACTACAACCAACCCCGTACCAAGATCAGCATGGCCTTACTATGATTATAGTTTTCAACCTCAGTACCCTCATGCGTACCCACCTTACTCAAGAACCTTACCACCTTACCCAGATTATGCTAGAGCTGCATATCCTCCAATAGCAGCGCCTGCTCCTTTAGCGCCTTTACCGCCGGTACCGTTTCCTACACCAGTACCTTATCCTACCTTTGCAAACTCGGTTCCATTTCCCACGTTTCCGCCAATAGGCCCTGTTTCATCTCCGTATTCACCTCAAATTCCTTACCAACAGTCGATATTTGCTCAAATCCCAATATACCCACCTGTAGTACCTTATCCGCCTGTTTCGGCTCCTTTCGCTCCACCTCCACCTGCATTCGCTCCCCCTCCATCTCTAACGCCCTATTCATCTTCTATATCGGTACCTTATGGGTCTTCTTTCCCCGTACCTTATCCATCTATTCCAGTACCTTATTCCCATACGATACTACCGTCATACCCACCTCCTGTGTATCCTACGGCTCCTGTCTTTCCTAAGTCCTCAGATATATTGCCTCAGCCGCAATATGATTATAGTGCTTAGCTCGATCTTAATTATTAGATAATTATTTATTGTTTAATTTTAAATTAAAGAATTCATTAATATGATCTGTTTTACTTCTGTAGTTTTACTTTATCGTTATTTTATTATTATGAAAATAATATTATCGATCTGGTGGCGTAGTAGCCGGCGCTGCTGCAGATAATGAGGGCAGATGATACCGGGTTCAATCCCCAGATCAGGTAAAAAGTGTTATAGGATTTTCCATTAGAAGTTTTCTCAATGACAGTCTGGAGCGTGGAACTGTGCCCGGTAGATGGATATAGGCTCGTCCCCTATTGTACGGGACCTAAAACATAACTGGCGAAGTGTGGGTGTACCTACTATGGGGCTGGATACACTGCCAACCCCTATAATAACCCATGTAATGGGGAAAACATATGATATTATTTATGCACTTCATATTAATTATTATCTAAATAGATTATTTCGACTAGGCAGATAATATATATTTGTTTTATTACTATTTATAATAAAATCCTAAATGACTCACTGACTGACATGCAACGCAGAGCCCAAACCACTGATCCTAGAGACTTGAAACTTGGAATGTAGGTTCTTTTCGTTATCTGGACATGTGCTAAGAAAGGATTTTCGAAAATTCACATTCTAAGGGATGAAAAACAATCGTCAATTTTTTTGGTATAAAACTCCCATTTTTCGTAATTTCGAGCGGGCAAAGCCTACTAGTAAGGTTTACACTAGTAAGTCTATAAAAATAATAAGTACCTTGAATGATATAACAACTTACCTCTACTTAATTGATAAAAGAATTACCTAAATAAATTGCTATTTAGTGTAGTATCTAGTGTATCTCTTATCTCCGATTTATTAAACAATATGTACCTAAATTACATTTTATTATGTAAAACATTACATATATAATTTTATGATAAATAATTTTCAAGTTTATATAATTATTGTTTAACATGCATAATAATTTCCGGATATTAATTATCCTAAAATATTATGTAGTTATGAATGAAATCTAAAAGTCATGATTTCAATACACTTACCAGATATAAGTACACTGTTTAAAGTAATAGTAAATAATAGACCGATTGCACAAACATAACAAAACATGTCGTATCACTAATATGGAGACGATTGCGACCATATTTCTCAAAATATTTCTTCAGACCCTGATAATACTGAAACATATATAAAAAGGTATGCACAACAGGTGCATGTCATATCGCTCTCACCATGGCACCTATATTCTTAGTTTTAGCATTAGTTATTCAGGTAAATTATATATCTTTACTTTAATTTCTATTAGCATCAACACTTTAATACTTACCCACTAACAATGACGTTTTATTACAGTGTTCTTTTATAAATGCTGATGAAGATGTATCAGAAGAACAAATTATTAAAAGTCCAGACTTCAAAGATGATATAGTGAAAAGTTTTTCAACGGACCGAGAGGAATGGACCGACATATTTTCCCTACCACCTAATGGTATGTTTCCACCAGGACCCGCTGCAGCGATGATGGCTCAAGTAACAAACTCCAACCAAACTGACGAAGAACAACTTCAAACTATCAAAGAAATGACAGAGAAGATGGCCCTGGCCATAAAGGAAGAAATGATCGACCTTTTCACTTTTGCAATGGCTCACACCGAGAAAGAGATCGACGAAAATGGTATTCGCAAGATAAGATCGGTTGAAACTCCGATGGACAGTACCCAAATGATCATGAAGCTGCTGAATCATATCAAATCTAGCAACGAATACCAAAACGTTGCAATAGATAAACTGATGACAGCTCAGGAAATCGCAGAGAAATTCGGCATCGAGTTCAATCCTGATCCTGAAATTTTATCTGATCTGGCAATGGCAGCGAACGACCACGCTCAGGAAATGACTAGTATATTGAAAAATGCTTGTGATTTGAAGAATATCACTACAGAGAAAATACGATTCATTCCTGTAGATGATGAACCTTCGAGAGAAAATGAGACTTATTACATTTATGGCATGCATCCTGAGGAACAAGATATACCTTCGTTTGATTACTTGCCGGATATAATTTCAAAGACACCGGTCGATCACATCCACTACTCAGAGTCATTGCCTTATTACAGCAACTTTTATGAGTCCCAAATTCCGTCACCTCCCGTGCATCACCACAATGCTCCAGTAACTCCAAAGCCTAGCTTTTACGATCCATTCATGTATCCTTTCTCTCCCGTGTCTGATGTCTACTGCTCTGTGGAGCCTTTAATGCCAGGTCTATTGATTCCTATTGAGGAGCCGGAGCCTGAACCGGAGCTGGTCGGTGAGGAGGTGGAGGAAACTATCACAACCAGGATGCTTGTGCAGAAAGGTGACGAGCCCGGTACTACAACCGTCAACCATGTCACAACTTACACCATTTCGGAGAAGTCTCATTTCAAGCCACCGCATATTGAGAAGCTTCCGCAGCAGGTCCAATATTGCTTCTTCTTGATGTAAAATTGTGATATTAATGTAGATATTGAGAGTAAATTATTAATTAGGAAATTTTAAATGCAAATACAAGACTTTATATCCACATTGTTATTTTTTTTGCTCTGAATATTCCTAAAATAGCATAATTAGCAATAGAATCACATCGAATAAATAAAAAATCATCATCATCTCAGCCATAGGACGTCCACTGCTGAACATAGGCCTCCCCTATAGATTTCCATCCAGTCCGGTTGTAAGCGGCCTGCATCCAGCGTGTTCCTGCCGTCCTTATCAGATCGTCTGTCCACTTTGTGGGTGGACGTCCTACGCTGCGCTTTCTGGTCAGTGGTCTCTATTTCAGAACATTACAGCCTCCTTGGCCATCAGTTCTACGTGCTATGTGCCCTGCCCATGTGCTATTTTGAGCTTACTGATAAGGCCCACAGTCAGAGACCACGTTTCAGATCTTTCTGTCATTACTGGTAACACACACTGGTCGAAGCCCTTCAATTTGAGGCACTAAGGTATTTTGATAAATAAAACATCGCCTTGTTATTTTATAAAATTAATATTTTAATAATAAATATCCAAATACATATTTTATTTAATATATTTAAAAACTATTCTTAAATAAACTTACAACATAGGTACATTTTTTGGTGATAATAATGGCACTTAATATTTGTTTCCTAAAACTTAAACTCTTCTAAAAATAAAAATATTTAATTTGCTGTAATTTTTGGTAAAAGCTTTTCGGTGTCCATTTTTCGTTGATTCGTTGAATAAGTTAAACACAACTTAAAATTGTAATTTATTCTGATTACTTATTAAAAATATAGTTAGTAACCAATCATTCTAAGAAATATAACTTTATACGTATTTAATTCTACCAATATTAGCACATTCCTCGGTAACAATACAAAACACCGCTAATGCCTTTTATATTTTCTGCTTCTTCCAGTTCACTTTTGTATAATTCTATACATCTCACAATAAAAACAATAAGACTTATTGTTGTTACCTCCAAAATTATCTCTTTGGCATCGCATTTTGGTCCTCTTTTATAGATTTTCCATATTATCTTTCTATAGGCGTTACGCAGACAGGGCAACTTCGAGTTTCGGGTTGCAGCAACAGGCAACGAGCCACTTGCTAAACACATCCATTTGGATGTGTTCTACATTAGTCCTACTTATCCTACTAATATCATATATGCGAAAGTTTGTGAGGATGAATGGATGGATGGATTTATGTTTGTTACCCTTTCATGCCAAAATTACTGAACCGATTGGGCTGATATTCGGTATGTAGATAGTTTAGACCCTGGAATAAAACATAGGGTACTTTGTTTCCCGATATTCCCACGGGAACGAAGACTACGCGGATGAAGCCGCGGGGCACCGCTAGCATAACATAAAGAAACCGCGCAGACATAACCACTTCAGTGATCGACAACAGTTATCAATTGCTGCAATCGACGACTGAAGTTTCAAATTGCCACAACTAACAACTGTCGAATTTATACCAATTTGTGTCAAGTTGCTAGTTTCACCGTTCGGCAATCGCAACGAGTGGAACGATTTCAAAAATTTATTTTAAGAATCGCTGAATTCGTTAGCTGGGAATTTTAGCTGCTATAACTTTAACGGACAATTCAAAAAGTTGAAAGTTTCTCAAATAAGTTGATGGTTATTTCAACTGAATGTTCCATGTATGCGGTGCGTTTTCATAAAATATTGCATAACGATGATAATAAAAAAAGTGAAGCACTACCCAAATGTTACAAAAAGGTGTAGGTGTAATTACTTAAGGCGATGTATCGATGTAGTTATTCATCCGCCAAGCAGTAATGTGCAAAAATTACTGTGTTCCGGTATGAAAGGCAATGTTACCAGCGAAATTACATCATGAGATTCAACAACTCATATCTCAGGGTGTAAGGCGCAGTGCAGTGCCGCGCAGAATTATGAATTTCAAAACACTGGGTGGCACTGTGTGATATGGGCAATCATGATGTAAGCATCCTAAGTAAGTGCCTGATGGTAAGCCATCAGGCACCTGATTAGCTCGTCTTGTCACTCACTATCATAAAAAAAAAAATCTACCCGTCAACCTAAACAACTTACAAAAGGAAGATTTGCGATATTAGCAAAAAAAATCCTACTTTTCATACAAAGGAAACGGACTCGTAATCCAAGGTAGCTGGGCCCAGAAAACCTTACACCGTCCATCCTATATTGCCGGGAAGAGGATGTTATTCGCAATAATATTCCCAAAGATAATATCCATCTTATTACATACATACATACAGTCACGCCTTGTTCCCGTTGGGGTAGGCAGATACTATCTCTTTCCACTTGCTACGATCCACCTTATTATAGCCGTTTAATTTATAATTTGACTGCCTCGGTGGCGTAGAGGGCGTATGCTCGACTGCCAATCAAGAGGTCTTGGGTTCGATCCCCAGGTCAGGCAGTATTAAATATTGAATTTTTCCATTAGGAATTATCTCAATAACTGCCTGGAGTCTGGAACTGTGCCCGGTAGATGGCAATAGGCTCGCCCCCTATTACATGGGACCAATAACATACTGGCGAAATGTGGGTGTATCTACTGTGGGACTGAGTCCTGGGTACACCTCTGCCTAACCCTTCGGGAAAAAAGGCGTGAATGTATGTGTATGTGTATGTGTAATTTATAATTTTAATAAAGTGAGGTTAAGTACTGAGTATTTTTAATGGCGACACGCGTTCGTATTTTACGAGTAGTAGAACATTAAAATTTGTTTATTTCATAATAATTAATGGCGATTCAGAAAAATATTATTTATGGTACGTTTAAGAGTTTTCAGGCCTATCAATTAAAATCAAAATTATAATGTAAAGTGGATGTGGCCCAGAAACCAACTCCTTGCCGATCTGATGGCCCATTTTGTATGGGATGACGAATTTTTTTATTCGAATGTAGAAATTCTCTTCTTTGAAAGTTATTTTTATGATAGTTAGTTACAAGACGAGGAAATCAGGTGCCTGATGGTAAGCATCATGATTGCCCATATCAGACACAGTGCCACCCAGTGTTTTAAAATTCTAAATTCTGCGCGGCACTGCACTGCGTCTGTCACCCTGAGATATGAGTTGTTGAATCTCGTCATGCCCAGTAATTTCGCTGGTAACATTGCCCTTTAAACCGGAACACAGTAATGTTTGCACATTACTGCTTGGCGGATGAATAACTGGCAAAGGTGTGGTACTTCCCCAGGCGGCCCCCTGCAAAAGAGGCCTAACACTTCTTGTTTAATAAGACTCTGTCTGCCTTTTGTTCTAGGTTCATGTGTGTATAACGTTAATGTGATATTGCCACTCTTATTAGACCTAAATAGATACATTTATTTATAAATAACCATCTTTACTATAAAATATCATTATCACTCTATCGGCAGTTGCTGTCTTTCCACTTAGATTTACCTGCTAACTAGTCTATAACGCTGCTTGCCCATTATATCGGTACGTTATTAAGCCCTTCATTTGGGTAATACTGAAAGTTTTAGAATAGGCCAGTAAGATAATCAGCCGATGAAAATGTATTTAAATTTCGAATTAGGAACTCTTTGGGAATTTGTAATGTGCATTCAATTCATATGTCATTTGTTTTTACTTTTTGGCAGAACTCGACAGAAATTTAAAAAGTTTCTGTCGAGCATCAAAATGAATTAAATGCATTTTAACGTTCGACAGATTCTCTCTCATAGAATTTTTTTCAAGAGCTACTCGTAACGCCAAACACTGCGGTCGACCATCACGATACTGTCTGCCCTATTACTCAATACTGTACAATACAATATCTGTGCTCAATACCTTATTTGCATTTCTTAGGGCTTATATAGATTATAGATGGTATTTAAAACAACCTGAAAGCTAAGGATCAACCAAGAACCCTGATGGGCCCTTGCAATATAGAAGGTAACAAGAGCGAGGGGTTTGATAGAGATGAAGATAAAAAATGTATGAATTCATAAATAATAGATATGAAAGAATCATATTCTTTTATCATTTAGGTATTCCTGTACCGTATAATATGATTTTTAATATTAATAGTTACTTAAGATTTTTTATGATTTTTTTTATCGTTCTGTTCACTTTTGAAAAAGTATTACGTTCCTATAACGTACCAGTGTAGTGGGCAAAGAGCCTTAACAAAAACCCAACAAATCGTTTCCTTTGATGCAATACCTATTAAACGAATACATACATACGTATGCATGTGTGAGTCATCGGCTACCTGTGTGCGTAGTACGCACTGTACGCGTTATTGTGGCTTGAATGAGGCTGATATCTGAAAATAAGTTTATGTACTTTTAAACTTGTGAAGAAGATTAATAGAAGAAAAATAATTGATTGAATTTGGCGTTAGTTTTCGGAACTGCATTGTAAACTCCTAGAAAAAGAATATTTAGTTTTTAGTTCCGATTTTTAGTGTCAAAAACAACATGCACATTTCACCGCCCTCCCGCCCGCAAAATTGCATGCAAAGAGGAAATGCTATTAGGTATTATTTTTGTAAGTGACACCATTGTTAAAGCGCGGTACGATTCATATGGGAGGGCAGTGCATTGTGCATGTTGTTATTGACACTAAAAATCGGAACTTAAAACTAAATATTCTTTTTCTAGGAGTTTGAGAAGAATAATGTTTAAACGAAATAACGAATCTTATCACACAGCAAAAATATTTCCTATCGAGAGTTTGTATCAATTCGCTGCTGAAATAATTGATGTAACATTTTTCGATGCTGCAAGCTTAGGATACGACGTTATTCGCCTTTATGAAATTTCGGAAACATGTGATTTGGGAAAACGAATTTAGGAAACGTGTAATGAATTCAAGAAATGTTCGCAGATTGAAGGGATGTCAAATTGAGAAAGTTTCTAAAATTCGATAGAGTGAGGTACTCAATATTAGATCATGAACTGCTCCAGTGACATCAACGTTTATATTATATGTCACCAGGGTGACAAGCGCAGTACTGCGTTGAACTTCAGGGGAACATCATCATCTTCATCCATACAACACTGCAAGTATTAATAAGTAACTAGTAACGATTACTATAAATATGTATATATATTTTATTATGTATTCTTGTTCTTATTATTATTATTATTTTTTTCATTATATTTCATCATATTACAATTCTATTCTTCTTTATATCATACTAGCGGCCCGCCCCGGCTTCGCACGGTAGCAGAAGTAGGTAAAGTGAACGTTTAACAGGAGTAAATTCGTGATACATTGTATTTTAATAGATATAACGTTTACGCACCGCACGCAAATTAATGACTATTTCTGTTACAATGACCAAACCTCAACACATGTATAAATTTATCGTGGGCTATTTTGAAGATATTGATAAGTACTACAAACCCCTAGTACATTACTTTAATCTACCACCAATAGTTTTCACACCGCATGAAAAATAATCACTGCTTCGATTATTGTGACTAAACCAAAAAAGATGGATATAATCTATGTATACTGTTTTGTAGATATTGATAATTACTTACAAACCTTTAGTACATTACTTTAATCTACCACCGATAGTTTTCACACCGCATGAAAAATAATCATTGCTTCGATTATTGTGAAAACCAAAAAAGATGGATATAATCCATGTATACTGTTTTGTAGGTATTGATAAGTACTACAAATCCCCAGTACATTACTTTACTCTACCACCAATACTTTTCACATCGCATGCATATAATGACTTTCGATAATTGTGACTAAACCAAAAAAGATGGATATAATCTATGTATATTGTTTTGTAGGTATTGATCAGTAACAAACCCCTAGTACATTACTTTATTCTACCACCAATACGTTTCACAGCGCATGCATATAATGTCTGTTTCGATTATTGTGACTAAACCAAAATAGATGGATAAAATTTCCGTGGATTTCCGTATTTTGTAGGTAAGTACTACAAACCCCTAGTACATTATATTATTCTACCATCAATGGATTTCACAGCGCACGCAAATTTATGAATATGGTAATTATATTATGTGACACCTTGGTTCGCAATATTGCAGTTTTCTTACGGATCCCTATTTTTTTTTCAAAATCTCATATAGCCTATGTCACTCACACTGAATTAAGCTATCCATAAGTGAAAGAATTTTTAAAATCGGTCCAGTAGTTTCGGAGCCTATTCGTTACAAACAAAAAAACAAAAAATCAAAAAAACAAAGTTTCTTTCTTTATAATATTATATTAGTATAGATAACAATTCTATGGACGTGTAATTAGTGTAAGGTAAGTCCGTAAAGTCACCGGAATAGGTACCAACGGAAGATCAGCGAAGGCTGTCCTTCAACCTGCTTATGCTGAGTTGGTACCGTTTCATGGCACACGCAATGTTAGCATTTTTAGGTTAATATTTTTGTATGTGTGTTGTGAATAAATAAAATTTTCTTTCTTTCTTTCTTATTAAGTCTATCATGTTATTCTTCATCTCCACCTAATAGGATAAGTTGAATGCAAGGATTCCATCCTTGCATTTATTCCCACAATTTTACAAGATTATCCACAAAATTCGTCTAGCTCCGAATACAAGTTCAAAGAAGCAGGATACTTACCGCATTGGATGTGTGTGTGCAGCATAAAGCGGTCCACATGAGCTCGGCTCGCCGGCGTAAGGTTGTGCTAGCTGCGGGCACACTTCTGTAGGAACAGACTCCCGCCGGCGAGGGGCTGAGCGAGCCTGGTTCTGTTCTGGGGGACTGGAACATCGAATAAAAATATGTTCAGGCTGCATTCGTGCTGTCAGATAGATATGATCGTATCCAGTGGATACGATACGCACAGGATTGGAAAGTATGATGAGACCCAGAGGTAGGCCTCTAAACGAGCTAAAAAATCTGAGTTGTGGATCAATCTCCACTTTACCTAAAAAGGTATGACAGAAGTATTATTTTAAGCCCCCGACCGAAAAAAAGCAGTCCGTATAATATCTCTATATTTAACTCCTATACAATACTGGTAGAGATTGCTCTGAGCGATGAGGCCGCCAGTTATTAGACATTTTCTAGTTTTAATTTTTGATATTTTCTGTATTAATTGTGTACCAATAAAGAGTTATCTATTTTACATGAATGAGCCTATTTGGATGCGGTATTTTTGTTTCAAAGCTGACGGACGTGATCGCGAATATTTTAGCCGTATTATGTGTCATGAAAATCAGTACTACTGTGAGCTCTTTTCTAGCAGCTGAAGGGGATATGAGCAACTTCCAATGTTCTGATCGATTGGAAATGGAGGCTGCAAGTTGCAGAATCAGTTTCAAATAGGCCTGTAGACAAATATGTGTCTCGATAGAACTCATCGGAATCGTCTCAATGATTAAGTTACAGATAGATCGGTTGTTTGGACGAAATCGCTTATTAGCGATAAGACCACCGCTTGTACTTTAAATATAGTTTTTTTTATCCTTTGTGTTATTTCTATAGTGTAGTGTACAAAAAAGTGTTAATCAATCTATTTAGATACCCGCTTCAGGATGTTAAAAGGTTAATCTTATCCAATATAAGTATATGATTTTATATAAATTGACATCCTGATTGTTTATATAATTACTAATTATTAATTACTAATTATTCATTGGTAAATATTTGCATGACAATTTGGTCGAGTACAGTGGTCTATATACAATAAGCAAAAACATTCTATACCTGTATTCATGCAAATAAAGTAATCATTTCATTTTATTTCATTTCATTTGAAAGAACAAAGACAAACATAAACAAAGTGATAATTTTATCATAGAAGGAAAATGAGAATGATTCACAGTATTCCATAATTCATTATTATGACGCCTGAAAATAACAGTAAAAATACCGAGAAGTGATGAAAGCGACAGTTTAAATTATAATAATAGTGATAAGCCCGCCCAAAGGCGGGTCCTATTACGGTCGCAGCGTTAATTCTCTATTTTGACAGGGAGCGACAAATGACGATCATTCGTTACCCCTGCAATATTAATCGACTCTACCAGGAACTCGAAAAAAATAACGAATGTGACTTTTTGTCATATTACGTGTTTGTGCATGTGGGACATTTTGAGATCGCTAGAAATGTTCGAATGTGATTAATTGATGCCTTTTGTTTTTCATTTACGAAATTACATATTAATTTAAAGCTAATGTTTAACTTCCCACTTATTAAAACCTTTTTTCAAGTCATTCAAACTAAACAAAATAATTACGGTGGGGCTATAAAGGTATCGAATGGAGACCACGGATCAGCAAGCACAGCGTAGCGTAGCGTAGTGTCCACCCACAACGTGGTAAGACGATCTAATAAAGACAGCAGGAATACTTCGACAGCCTCGTTGGCTAAGATGGTAGTAACTCTGCTTTCTGTGCCGCAGGCCCCGGGTTTGATCCCTGACCATGTCAAACATTTGTGTGCATGAACATGTCTGTGTCTGGGTGTTATAAGCTTATATAAGTATGTATATCAGTCATCTGGTACAGGCTTGTAGCCTAGTTTGGGACCAGATGACCGTGTGTGAAAGTTGTCCCATATTATAATTATCAAAAAAATACCCTGGATGCAAGCCGCTTACAACCGGACTAGATGGAAATCTATGGGGAGGCTTTTGTTCAGCAGTGGATGTCCTTCGGCTAAGATGATAATGAAACAAATCAGGTATGTCTCTCATAACCACAGATTTACAGAACAAATAAATACAACTCCAATCTCAAAAACGTTTTTAGATGTGGGCGAGGGCACCACTGTCTATGGCGAGGACGTTTTGTCAGCAACTATTCACTAATGATTAAAACGAATTCTGAACTTTTTCACCAGTAGGCACAGTGGACGAATAGGTAGGTAAGTGTAGTTAGATATATTTTTCGTATATAACGATAGTTTACACGGTTCGAGAATGAAAGCAGACGCGCAGGAGATTAATGCTCGTCTGGTAGCCAATGCAGCGTTCGAAACGGCAGTAACCCGCTGTTAATGTAAACAAACCGTATTTTATTATGCGCCTGCGCAGAGCAGCGCACACTAACGTTTACAGAGCATTTTTATATTGCTTTACCTAAACTAAAAATTAACAGAGTGATTATTAAAGTTTTATTAAAACAACGACTTTAAAGTTAATAATCATTATTACCATATCATTATTATCTAAGAATGAATGGGTAATAATCATTATACATCAAATAGCATCACTGCCGTTCATGAGGTCCCGGGTTCGATCCCCAGGTCTCTCATTATCTCAATAACTGCCTGGAGTCTGGAAATGTGCCCGGTAGATGACAATAGGCTCGCTCCCTATTACATGGGACCATTAACATATTAGCGAAATGTGAGTGTGCCTGCTATGGGACTGAGTCCTGGTACACCTCTGTTAACCCCTTCGGGAAAAAGGCGTGATTGTATGCCATGTTAAATCCCATCAGAGAATAATCCAGTAACACTTTGCCTGACCTGGGATCGAATCCAGGACCTCATGATCAGTAGTAGAGCTTGCAACCACTACGCCACCGAAAGCTATTAATTCTATAAAAACTTATGTTAATTGATTGAACTTGGCGTTACTTTTCGGAACTCCATTGCAAACTCCTAGAACAAGTTTTTAGTTCCGATTTTTAGTGTCAAAAACAACATGCACAGTGCACCGCCCTCCCGCCCGCAAAATTGCATTTAAAGAGGAAATGGTATTATTTACACACAGGTACGCGACGCAACGCGTGTAGACGCGAAACACGTGTCGATATATGAATGGTGTCACTAACAAAAATAATACCTAATAGCATTTCCTCTTTGCATGCAATTTTGCGGGCGGGAGGGCGGTGCACTGTGCATGTTGTTTTTGGCATTAAAAAATCGGAACTAAAAACTAAATATTTTTGTTCTAGGAGTTTATACCTCGTGACTAGTTATAGGTCAACCAATAAATGTGTAAAAAAAATTGTTTTGAAACATTATTTTTACACTCGGTAAAGTATACGCAGTCTATATACTATGATCATTTGTTTTTATAAAATTATATCATTAATTTTTGTAATGGTATAGCTCGACATAAAAGAGTAGAAAATAATGGAGGCGCCACTGTATTTATCAATTAGAAAAACTTTTAAGTCAACACGTACATTTTAAATTAGTTCTGTTTCTACTCTTTTCTTTCGAGCTATAGGCCTCTTTTGAAGGGAGCCCCCTGGGAAAGTACCACACCTTTGCCAGATAGTTAATCATCCGCCAAGCAGTAATGTGCAAACATTACTGTGTTCCGGTCTTTAGGGCAATGTTACCACCAAAATTACTGGGCATGATGAGTTTCAACAACTAATATTAGGGTGACGGGCGCAGTGCAGTCCCGTGCACAATTTATAATTTTTAAACACTGGGTGGCATTGTGTCTGATATGGGCAATCATGATGCTTACCTCGCCTCGTATGACTGCTTCGGTGGTGTAGAGGGCGCATGCTCGACTGAAAATCAAGAGGTCCCGGGTTCGATCCCCAGGTCAGGCAAGTGTTTAAATATTGGATTTTTCCATTAGGAATTATCTCAATAACTGCCTGGAGTCTGGAACTGTGCCCGGTAGATGGCAATAGGCTCGCTCCCTATTACATGGGACCAATAACATACTGGCGAAATGTGGGTGTATCTACTATGGGACTGAGTCCTGGGTACACCTCTGCCTACCCCTTCGGGAAAAAGGCGTGAATGTATGTTATGTTATGTTTTATGATGCTTACCATCAGACACCTGATTTGCTCGTCTTGTTCATTATCATAAAAATAATTAATATTTATTTTATATTTTTAAGATGCTAACATAATTATTCATTAATCTTTATCTTTGGAGCCTACATGCGCATACAAGTTCCAACCTATAAATTGTAATGGCTGATATTTTTTCTTATTTCAACGAGAACGGGAAACGAGCCGTGTCCGCCATAACTGTCGCGTAACTCTTTACCATCGCTCGTCGTTAAACTAAATTGTCACCGGCTGTTGAGTCTGTTGTCTATGGTCGGTTGTGACTTTGTCGCAAATTGATTCATTGCCCAAGTTAGTTGTGACAAGGAACGTCGGGTGAAATGTGGTTGCGATTAGGCGATCGTTAAAATTTTATGTCGTGCTTCGACAAGATTTACGGGTGCGTAATATCTAAAGGGTGGGTAAACTCAAACTTTAACTCAAAAAGATATATTCAAATAGGTCACAATCTGAAAGTTTTGACTGCCTCGGTGGCGTAGAGGGCGCATGCTCGACTGCCAATCAAGAGGTCCCGGGTTCGATCCCCAGGTCAGGCAGTGTTAAATATTGGATTTTTCCATTAGAAATTATCTCAATAAGTGCCTGGAGTCTGGAACTGTGCCCGGTAAATGGCAATAGGCTCGCCCCCTATTACATGGGACCAATAACATACTGGCGAAATGTGGGTGTATCTATTATGGGACCGAGTCTTGGGTACACCACTGCCTACCCCTTCGGGAAAAAGGCGTGAATGTATGTTTTCTGATAGTTTTGCAAGTTAATGAAGATAAACAGTAATGAGTCTACCGTGCGTTTGGAGAGACCTCTACAAGAAGAACGCAGAAGAAACTTGTACGGCTTAATTTTTTCAACTGATATTTTTACAATATTTGGTTTGGTTACATTCGTTTGTTTGTGTCGGTGCCGCGTGGTGAAGTTTCCACTGATTGACTTTATAATAAGCCTTCTTTAGTAAATTAGATTTTATATCGGTTTTGTTTTTCCCTCTGAGAGCCCAGTTATCTCTTTTGGGATTTTATTATAGAAACGTACACTATTTCCTAAGAATGACTGAGAAATGACTAAAAATTTGTTTTGCTAAAAGCTTGTCAAATAGAAAGTATCTTGACTTACCAATCATCAGGATCGCAATCTCTGAATCCTTTTGCAAACGGATTGCTCGCTATTTTCAGCTGAGTTATCTGAAAAAAATTTAACATCCAATACAAATTCTGAGAGTACGTGTGATAATTATTGTCATCCCAATTATTACAAAGTTTATTTAATTAAGTTTAGTTAATTTAAAAAAAAAAAATTTTAATCCAGTACAGAAAACACGCCGAGTGTATTCGTAAGGGACTAATTACACTTATACAGCTCTGTTCAGCTTTTGTCCACAGAAAACCACAATTTTGTATGAGATTTGTACACAAAACGCAAAAATTAAAACTCACAAAAGGAAATAGAAAGAAAGAAAGTACATTTATTAGTACAACATACTGCATAAAAGACACAAACTACAAACACTAATAAATAAAAAAAATTTAACACATATAACACTACTAACAAGAAAAGGAATAAATTATACCAATGTTTTAAGAGGTTACATGAGGGGTGATTTTTCCATACAAACGTATTCCCGTGTTTCCTCCCTAGATAACTGCGTCAGAGCAATGTTTTTTTTTAAATAAAATCTAGGTCTTCAGTGAGCATGTCCCTGTCATTTTAATTTTTCTACAAACTCATTATTAAATGAAGTATGACCCTTTAAAAACATGAAAATAAATTTTCCATAGGATCGTGTGAAACTGTTAAGAGGTCCTGAATCTTGTTAAAGATTAAGCGTCGTGCAGTGTCGCCCGAATGGGAGCGAGGTGTGGCATCTCGGAGCTGAATAAGTGTGATTAGTCCCTAAATCACATTTTGGAGATGATGGAGATGATGAAGATGATGAGTAAGACCCTCACTCTGTGGTTCTGGTAGGCGGTGACGGCAGTGAAGCCGGTCTCAGGGAAGACGAAGGTCCGGTACGGCACCGCGCCCGCGGCGGGCGGCGCGCCCTCGCCCGGGAGGTACACCACGTGCAGCCGGGGCTGGTACCGGTGCATCGAGTTTAGGATCATCTGATCAAACAAATAAGGGTCGATTTCCTTTGCTGAGAATATAAAGAAATAAAGAACGCACTCAGTTTCCTTTGCATTATTTATTATATCTGAATAGGTCAGCGAGCGTTTGCTTCTGTAGGGGCCATGTATGTATGAACGGTATGTTATATGTGAGCGATTTTGTGTGCAAGCGAGATGCATAAATGAGACACGCCAGTTACTGCGCACTGGCCGCCACGAAAGGTTTTAATCGTTGTGGGGAATAAATTCAAAAATCGGAACACGTAATTCGGACTTTTATTAATAGTTCGTAGTAACTCCCGATGCCCCCCTGTATCCACAGTGGTGACCCCGACGTGATCCGACTTCCTTTGGAAATTGCACGGAACATGACTGCGTCTTCCAGATCGTAGTCTCGCCACATTGATAAGTTTAGTATATTACATACTACAGTAATAGTATATGTACCATAGTATGCCCACATTTCGCTAGTTTTTTTTATGCTATAGCTATAGGTGGCAAACAAGCAGACGGGCCTCCTGATGGTGAGCGGTCTCAGTCAAACTCAAACTCAAACTCAAACAGATTTATTCAAATAGGTCATAATCTGACACTTTTGCACGTCAATAAAGATAAACAGTACTGAGTCTACCGTGCGTTCGGAAAGATACCTCTACAAGAAGAACGCACAAGAAACTTGTAGGGCTTAATTTTTTCAACAGATAGTTTTACAATATTTGGTTTAGTTACATTCGTTTTCTTTAAAGGTGCCGCGAGGCGGCTATGCAGAAGTTTCCAGGCATCTTTGTCCTCTATGTCGTCAGCGGTCGCCGCCTATTTTTATTTTTTTTATTGGCCTATGTTACCAGTATGTTGCCGACCCCACCAACACTCTATTCAATCTCCTTTTGAAGAGCCCCATGTTGTAGATCAACGGGAAGACCTTAGTTCCTTTAAGTCCCCAAATACAAATTCTGACTCCAGCTTGTTGCCAGCAGCTTATGCTATTGAGAAATTCTTAAAGTAAAATTCCAATAACGTTCATTGCCCGAACAGGGAATCAAACACAGGCCCTATGTATTACTCAGCAGTACGTTTGCTTTAACTAAAATTACGAGGCGGTTGTTGATGCTAGTCTTATCTCACAACTTCGGACTTACAACTTAGAGATAATTTTACTCGTGTATAAGGGTACCCACATGTCCATTGTCGTCCAGTTGGTTGTTGGTAAGCTTCAGTTTGTCAAAGGAGACCAGTTGCCGCATCCAGTGGGCGCCAGGCGCGGGGGAGTCAGGGTGGACGTGGATACGAGGCGGAGACACCGTGTCTGCTTTGCCCGCTACTACCCAGCTTGAACTGTATAAGATAATAAAATTAAGCCTTCGTTAAAGAAAAACAACATAATCACGTCTTATTTCCCCGGTAGGGTAGACAGAGGTGTATTAATTCCCTTAGTTAGATATACGTATACCCGTATTCGTAAGTTATGTTAAGTGCGATGTAAAAGAGGGCTAGCCTATTGCTATCAACACAACTCCAGATTTCAGGCTGCTATGAGGTAGACTTGAGCATTTCCGAACATTGAGCATTCGCCGTTTTTCAATTTTATCGAACTGAACATCGAGCTCGACGCTCGCTATTTTGCTCGTTTCGGCGAGCCGAGCATTAATCATTCACAAGAACGATACGATATTACAGTGAAATGCTCTTCGACATTGAGCATTTCTCTGTATTTTACCATTCGCACGAATCGTACAATACTAGGAAATGCTCAAGTCTATCACCACCTTGCGAAATTCCTTATGACTAGACTAGACCAATGAGTTGAAATTTTAGACATTTAGTTTCTTATGTATGTATTCATGAATAGTCGGTAAGGTCAAGACACCAGCTCTTGATTATTGATTGTTATAAGCCGGTTCAATAAAGAAACAAATCTAAAATGGCGGCTCTAATCATGTCCTCTCGCTTGCACACTAGCGCTCTAACAAGTGTGCAAGCTTATACCTACTCACATATAATATGGGTCAATGAATGACCCTATACAACACAACACTACACTACACCACCATTCCTTCAAATTGGGTCCGAAGGGGACAAAATCTCGATAACTTGCAATAGCTAGCATCGATCAACTATATAGGCACTCTACTAAAACGCTTATCATCATTGCTAAAAGGTCAATCAATGCTGACTGCTTGTAACTTAACTGTACGAGACCTTGTTGTAAGTTGGTAGCGATGGCCATGTGGTTCCCGGCTATATAATAGGGCCACCCCTTTCTCATCTCGTGGGAGCCGTGAAACTCGGCTGAGGGACATATTCGGAGAGTGGGCAGCAGCGCCCTCCGGCACCAAGTATTACAACTACTGCGGTCACCGGGCTGCTGCCAAGCGTGATGATTACGGCAAAATTCTTCCATATCAATAGTTTATAGCTACGGCTTCTATGGAGAAGTCCATGTTCAGCAGTTGAATAATTACGGCTGACGATAATGATGAATTTTGCATGTGAATCAAGATGTTCTGGGCTCGAGGCCCCGCCAGGGCAAATGGTATTCAATTTGTGGCTTATTGAAATAGTGTTTAGATCGATGGAGGAAAGACAACGGTGTATCTTCCGTACCTGTGGAAAGCATATCTGTATCTCTTATCATCAAGCGGCACGAAGTCAACCAGCAGTAGATAGTCAGCATTGGGAAGTAGGCCTGCAAGCCTCGCCTGCAGCGCTGGGAACATGCGGCGTCCAGCCTTCGTCACGATCATCTCCGTGCCGAGCTCGTGGAAGTTACGCCAGAGAGACGCCAGTTCCAGTGAGGCTGTACATCGAGCTACCGCTGGATGTAGGCTTACATTCTGGTTGGATGGCTGGAGGAATATTAACAAAATATATTATACATTACAAATCATTATACTTTTTTCTCCGAAGGGTAAGTGCACCCATTTCTGAGAACGGTTATTTACAACTTATTATTACCAACTAACTGTTCCCCATGGTTTCACCCGCGTTGTCTTCGTTGCCGTAGGAATATCGGGATACGAAGTACCCTATGTGTTATTGTAGGATCTAAACTATCTACATACTGAATTTCAGCCCAATCGGTTCGGTAGTTTTGGCGTGAAAGAGTAACAAACATCCATTCAACCTCACAAACTTTCGCGATATTTAAGAAATATCATATCAGGCAAAAAGACAATTATACCAAAAAAAACTGTCCTTTCAACGAACTATTTTTCATTTAATATTTTTGTAGCCACCCAAAGGATAAAAAAGTGGTAAAGGATAAAGTATTTTCAGTAATATCCGCTTTTGACTACGATAATATGAGCCACCTTAAGAGTTTTCATTTCTCAATAGCACCTATGGAGTTTGTTGAAAAAAGGTTGGTCATAATAATTAAAGATTAACAAACGAATAAAAACTTTGAAGTGAAGTATGGCGGAAATGGCGGAACATTTTCGAATAGTAACCCTGATAATGTCGTTTTACATTTAATATTAAGATTTTTTCGGTTACTACTTTTGTGATTTATACCTATACTAGCTGTGACCCGCGGTTTCACCCGCGTAGTCTTCGTTCCCGTGGGAATATCGGGATAAAAAGTACCCTATGTGTTATTCCAGGGTCTAAGCTACTTACGTACCAAATTTCAGCCCAATCGGTTCAGTAGTTTTGGCGTGAAAGAGTAACAAACATCCATACATACATCCATACTTACAAACTTTCGCCTTTATAATAGTATACTAGCTGTGACCCGCGGTTTCACCCGCGTAGTCTTCGTTCCCGTGGGAATATCGGGATAAAAAGTACCCTATGTGTTATTCCAGGGTCTAAGCTACTTACGTACCAAATTTCAGCCCAATCGGTTCAGTAGTTTTGGCGTGAAAGAGTAACAAACATCCATACATACATCCATACTTACAAACTTTCGCCTTTATAATAGTATATTAGGATTAGGATTAGGATTAGGATTAGGATTACCGGTTAAAAAGTGTTATTTTATTTAAATATTAATATTAATATACGCCACAAGTCTGTTCATTCGTGGCCAAAGGCTCATAGAAAGAGGACATAAGCCTTTACCTGCACTCTGGGTGGAGGTTGCGGAGGTGGTACAGTCTGCGCGCTGTGGTCGCGGCACGTGCTCTCACTGAGCGCCTGTAGAGGGGAATATGTGCTGCGAGAGCACACCGACACTTGTGCCTGTGGGGGTTTAGATTGATTAACCATGGGAAGTTGGGGGGGTACCAAATCCATCGATCGGTCCTCTGTAGTCGATCGTTGATTGTCGATAGTAAAATATGGTAAAAAAATCATTTCTATCTTAGTTTTTGTTTATGATTTCTGCTATTATATAGACGCCAATAAATAAATAAATATAAAAGTGTAATATATATAGATATAGAGATAATATATGTAGTAGATTAATATATAAAGTACTTATAATTAAACAATATAAGGACAAAATAATAATTTTATTATGTAGAATAATAAATTTAATTATGATAAATCTGGGGCATGGGCTCGCGAATTGGGAAACAGTAATGTAACACAATTTAAAAGAGTTTTTTGACGTAGTTTCAGCCAATGTACCTATATTTTTTGCATGGACATAACAAAAGTAGCGGATTGCATAGCTCGTACTGGAGTAGGACAGGCTCAATAAGTGACATCATAATATTAAGGAGGCCTATGCCCAGCAGTGGGATGTAGTGGGCTGTGGATGATGATCTAACATCGATCGACTTCAACTAATCCATACTATTTTGTTATGTATCTGGAGGCAGTCGTCAAGTCATATCGGCCTTGTAGGAATCTTGGTAACCTGAAACTCTAACAATTTAGGTTCTCCACATAACCCATATGAATTGACTCGTGCAAATAGGCATGGTGACAGATTTTGAAATCCCGTTTCTTAATGTAGGTACACGTCTAATATTACCGAAAAAAACATTTTTTCAGAATAAAATTACAATTTACTGCAAATTAATGCATTTTTAACTTTCTAATTTAAAATGAGCGCGAAAACGCTCGTATGTGTCATGGCGTCGGATCCTGACGTCACGCCTAAGTAAATATTTTATTTTTGCCTTAATAAAACCTTGATCCACCTTCGATGATTCCTGGATTACCACGAATATAGTGATAGAATAAGTGACTAAAAGTGTATAAACTCTCAGTAACAGTTTACTTAGGCGTGACGTCATTCGCTCTGATTAGCGTTTCAGTTAAATGGCCGATTGCAATTTTTTGTACTTTTATTTTAATAAAAATATTATTAATCTCAATGTTTTCAATAATACTGGATCGTTTTTTAGAATCCTTTCGATATATATTTTTCACTAAAACCATTTATTTTTTTATTCTGTTATAGTGTCATCATGCCTATTGGGGTTGGTAACCCGTTCTGTTACAGTATAAATTCAACAAAATAAATTGTATTTTAACTTCTTGTTTGTGGTAGGTATACCAATGCGACATATTCCCCACATACTATGGAATGTCTTATGAAATACTCTATGAAGTCTCTATGAAGTCTCTATGAAATACTTTTTACCATAATTTGCGCTGGCCGAATTGAGCCGAATACAGCATAAGTACACTTTTTTAAATCAGTTGACTTCGCCGGCGAGTATCCATGTGAAATAGGCCTTTAAACGCTAGCTGCCCACTGTTACAAAAATATCTTGTAAATACTTACGTCTCTAATGGGATGATGCAAGCCTGGTTGCTCATGGTCTCTGCCGAGCCGCTCCACCAGCGACTGCGATAGTGTGAACCCGCCGCGCGGGCAGTGCCCAGTCGACACCACTCCTGGGAACACAAATATTTAGGTAAATACCTAAGAATCATAATTAGAAAAACAATATCAAATTCGTATGTAGTACTACTACTTAAAAATCGTAAATGTGCTTTCGGCGGTAACCGAGTAGGTACAGAGTACAGAGTCGTAAATCATAAAATGTCAATGCTAAAGTTCATACGGACGAACAATTTGGGCGGGTTTGAACCTCGTCATCTGCACCCAAAAAAAAATTGAGCAAATATACCTGAAGAAGGTAGAGCTTATTTGCTTTACGCGGAGGTAGACGTTAAAAATAATTTCTATGTGACACCATGCAGGTGGCAGCTTAGCAGAGGAATACTTTAATGACTATTGAGTACCTACTGTCTTCCACCACCTTCATGAGATGGGGTGCTTCCCGCTGGTCGCCACCTCCTTCTTCACCAATGGTGACATGGTGCCCACCCAACGGTACCTACTTAATAACTAACCATCTGCCACCGCTGTGGCTTGTGGCGGGAGAATCGGCAGGAGCTGACCCCGTAAAACACCATTTTTTCCGACAGATAAAAATTCAATGACATTCAGATATAGTGATAATAATTTCAAATACACGAGAATAAAACAAAATCTCAAAGTTGGTACGGCTACAACCGAACCTAAAATGGACAATATTTTTAAAAGTACCGCACCTCAATCATAGCTAAAGTCAACGGCTCTTGCTCATTCCGGGACGCGTGCACTATTGTTTACCACACTATTACATCTGTATACACCCGAGGGCTCTAAAATACCACATCCTCACATAAAAATAACAAACAATCCCATAAAAACCGTAAGCGTCCACCCTGCGGCGGACATCTCACTCAACTAATTGTTATAATGGCGGGAAAACGAAACGCATCCAAAATGGCGGCATTAATTTCATCGCCTGGTGTCAACACGGGATTATAAATAAGATAGGTGATGAAAACTATACTTGCGTAGAAACGACAATGATCGCTTGGTTTTATTTTGAGCATAATTTTACGTTCGAGTACTTTTCTGTACCGATACATCTACTTGTGGTCTAGTTTTGCGCTCTTTCATAATATTATTACTTCAAATATAGATTTAAGTCTGCTAATACTCATTATTTTAATTCATATTGTAAGGTTCAGACTTTGTGCATAACAATGGTGATCCCACTTCTGAAAAAACTTAGTATGTAACTCAGATCAGAAAATCCACGTTAGGGCATAAATCTTTTATTGTACATAGTCCAAGCTATAGACAGGGTGTGACAACAGAATGAGTAACTATTTACAAAAAGATGTCACATCACCTATCTATATGACTTTATTAAAATGTTTATGTCCATGATATCATATTTTACACTTGATACTCAAAAGTCACATTTTTATGCATTAATTTTTTTCACAATCGGTTTCGAGAGGCGCGGGTGCATGTAGTCGGAAACGATAAATTTTTCGCGATCGCGTTGAGTAACGTATAATTGTCAACTTATGAGTTATTTGTGGGCTGCCATTGGCGCTAATGTGGCACGTTTGTTAGTAAATCAATGTTCAATGTGGGCTTGGAAACAATTACTGTTCTCACACTTTTGGAAGTTTTTAGTTTACGAGAGTTCTACATTTTGCTGTGTATTTTTCTGGCGTTTTTTTAATGATCGATGGAACCTTCGGCTACACTATGTTGAGTTTTTTTGCTGACCAAGATAACCCTTGTAGCAAATCGTTATCCCCACAATGAGAAATAACCCACCCAAAGGAAATTACCTCTTTTATCTTGACAAAAGAGTCGCTGTACGCGGAATCATCGACCAGGGGACATTTTTTTAGTCAGCTCTACCACCATACTTTAATCCCTTCAAACCCATATTAACTTAATAAACTGAGTTGCGTCAGCTAATTTTAACGATAACCAAAGCTTAACAAACAGTCATAATATATCTGGTTAGAACAAAATCACGCGTTGCTCCATTGATAAAAACACACAACAGATAAAAAAAACGTTTAAACATAAAATGGGTCGCTGCTCTTCTTCTTCCATACATTTTTACAACGTACAAGTCGTATTATTATTCTAAACGGAGATTATGACCGTCGGTTAAGCATTGGTTTGTAAAAGTTATTTGGTGCAACTCACCCTAAGAGCCACAACAAAATTAGCACTAATTGCCGCATCACTATTCAGAACAGCGTCTTCTCTCTATCTCGAAATGGTCGATAAAATATCGAGTGGTGATAAATATCGATTTGGCCGCGAATAGCCGCCAAGGTGCCATATTCGTTCTGCTCCAGTTGCACGATATTCGTTGCACTTGCCAATACACAAATGAATGGGTGCCATTAACTAACATTTTGTTACCTGCTTTGGCAAGCTGTGTGTGATAACTTCGACAACTCGTTAGATTAATGGCCCCTGAAAATATTTAGATATTGTTTTCTGAAGACTTTTGACTAAGCGTATATACGAGTAATATTTAGATTACAAGACTTATTCCAGACATTAGTAGGGTAGCGTAGGTCAATCAAGATTGGGCGATCAAACGAACAAGCAAAGTTTGATCGAAAATCTAAATTATAATTATGAGCAGTTTCTTTCTAACTATGATAAAATAATAATCTATTTGTCGATGAAATAAGCAGAGATGTACATAAGCCTAGGATCTAGTCCCATAATCGATACACTTACACTTCGTCAGTTAAGTTTTTTTTAAATACAATCTAATTGAGGTTTTATTTTTAATTGTGTAGAACCAAATTAAGTACAACTTTCTAGTTATAAGGGAAAGTTATTTGTACTCCAATTACGCCATACCTGGACTTATTTACAGCGATATTAATTGGCTCCAGTTATTTGAGCTGCGACAAATTAAAGCAGCAATTATAAGAGGTGTTCTAAATATAAGGTGCGGTAACAAAAGGTGCTTCCTTAGCAATAAATCCGCATTGATTGAGCGCTATAAATCTACAGATGCGCCCGCGCCGCGCCGCACCGTGCGCCCGCTCCGGTTGCATCAATGCGTCCTCTAGGGTTGTCACTTGACAGCTTCATTGTTGACATTTCTTTGCAGATGGCTTTTTATGACACACAAAAGATAAGGTAGTGTTTACTTTCGCGAAATAGTACCTGATGAGACTAGACGCTAGGGTTTGATGCAGAACATGCACTTAGCAAAATAAGCAGTTTCAAATAAATTCGTTTTTTTTACAATGAGCACTTATCTTGGTGAGCCGGTGGTCATGAAAGCTCTCTAACCATTACCATTGTGTATAGGAGACTTCGATAAGAGTCCTTTGAATGTGCCCAAAACACCAACTCTTCAACGGACAGACACATATCCACAAAAATCCATTTACAATAGGTACACAACGGAAAATGGCTGACGTATATAGCCGCCCGGTCACGAATTCGTAATGTAAGAACTTACAGGAAAGTAGGCAGATCCAGTCAAACGTATGAATACCTATTCAAAAAACAAACCTATCTAAAGCTTACCTACTTAAGCTTATGGTATTCAAACTCCTAGAACAAGAATATTTAGTTTTTAGTTCCGATTTTATAGTGTCAAAAACAACATGCACAGTGCACCGCCCTCCCACCCGCAAAATTGCATGCAAAGAGGAAATGCTATTAGGTATTATTTTTTGTTAGTGACACTATTCATATATCGACACGTGTTTCGCGTCTACACGACGCATCATCAGGAAATAGACTCTGACGCCGCTGTAAGGGCGACAAATGTTAGTACGACGCCGCTCCTCGAGATGTTACCTCGCTGAACGCTGGACCCAGAGCTGCACTTTGGGACACTAAAAAATCGGAACTAAAAACTAAATATTCTTGTTCTAGGAGTTTGCAATGGAGTTCCGAAAAGTAACACCAAATTCGATCAATTATCTTAAGGTATTCCACAAAAACCTATTATCGTGTACACGGGACCCATTAAATCAGCACATTTCACAAAATCTAAATCTTATCTAAAACACATTAAGAAATCGTCTCCATCTGGTAACCCTACTTGAGCATGACACGTGCGTACCGTTCCTGCGACTCATTTGATTTACGCACCCTCTAGCCCATACAAATTGAAGCTCATACCACTAACAAATACGTTATAATCAGGCATGCACAAAACGAAATGAAACAAACACTGGACGAAGGAAAAAGGAAGAGGAATGAAGATATCAAATTCGGAGCTGAACAAAATGCGACAATATTAATGTTTAGCGTCAGTGAAGTAGATCAATCATTTTCACGTCATCTCTATATACTAACTATATTATCTCAAACTTTGCACATAGAAGTTACTTAGAAGAATCAATAATTTTAAAATTTAACTAAAAACCACAGCTTTTACATATAAAATGAAGAAACATAAAGAAATTGCTATCTAAATGTTAACCTAATTTGAACTCAAACTCAAACTCAAAAAGATTTGTTCAAATAGGCCACAATCTGACACTTTTGCACGTCAATAAAGATAAACAGGAATGAGTCTACAGTTCGTTCGGAAAGATCTCTCATTTGAGTAGTACCTACCCTCAGCATCCATATTTTAAAAAAAGTTATCGAAATATGCATTTCTACTTCTCTTAGTTGTCTCGTTACTTTGTATATTATCTCAGATATTTCTTTATTTTGTGTGTCTTGAATGATTGCAAATAGACCATGTAACAAAGGAAGTGGTAGAGCATTGCAAAGACGTATCGCTTTGATCAGTGCAGTGGTGTCAACATTTCTCGCGATGCTCATTAACAAGCTGATCGGACGCGTCACACAGCAAGAATTAACTTTTAACTACATACGACCAATCTTCGATATACACCTACACTACAGTCGGTGTAACTTGACGAGTCTGAACATAGGCTTTGCGAACTTTTGCGCATGTATGCTCGTGAACAAAACTTTAATTGCTAAGCTTAAGCTGAATTTAAACAATAACCAATGCTTGACTAGTCCGCAAATTTCTGGTTAAACCAAAATTACGCGTTGTTACTGTTTTAATAAATGACGTCGAAAATAACGTTAAAATTACCATACTTACAACGTGTAGTATCGATAAAGTTGGTTATAATTGTGCAACTCAGTAATTGACGACTATTTTCCGTCCACCGAAATTACATAGAAGTAACAATAATAATTGTTATTCGATTTCAATCGTTTAATTTGATTTGATATTATGTTGTATGTGTTTAAAACAGGTGTAGTAAGTATTACTACACTGTTTTTAAAAGCACCCGTCATCTACCTTAACAGAAAAGAGGACCTCTTAGCAGTTTGACACAATTCTATGGAAAATTTACTAAATCGATGTTTTGTATTCCCCTGTTTCCTCAGAATACAGTAAACCTATTTGATATATTTTTAAACTGATATTTTAAAGTTGAAGTAAAGTATGTCTCTCATTTTATCTTTATTTATAAACTCTCAAAATGTTTTTGTTGTTAGCGTCCAATCACGCGAGAAAAACTGGGATTTTTGGAAGTTCACTATGAAAAAACCAAGAGTTTATAAGAAAAATTAAAATGACAGGCACATAGGTCAGGTACTTCACTATAAAAATATCAGGATATAAATTTATTGATTGGGTTTATTAAATTCAGAGGAAACAGGGGAATACAAAACAACGATTTAGCAAATTTTTAATAGGATTGTGTCAAATTCGTAGAAGGCCACGTACGCTCTTAACAATTTGCAAAAGAATTAACTGCGAAATTTGAAAAAAAAACATCCTTCCTTACAAATTTTCCGATAAATGCTGGATCCATTATTTCGCAAATATTTATTTTGCAAGTCGTTTAGCTTGACGGGTAGATGAACCCCTTAAGTAGTGTTAGACCCAATTTTTAGCACAATTTTACCTTTACTTATTATATTGTAATAATATTGGACCAGATTACAACGGGCAAATGCCACCTTAATCACTTATTCTTTAACCATGATGATGAGCCCTCACTTATCAACTACACTAATTTTATCAGAACAATTATTATGAAAATTCTTATTTATAGCTTCATTACTCGGTGCTACATTAGCACAATGCTAAACTAATGAACGATTTCCTATGTTATTTGCATACGAGATTATTGTTATGTCATTACCATCAATCAGTTAGGTACAATGTTTGTATCCATTTCCCTTCCGTGTCGTGTCCATGTCCGATATCTGATGCGTTCTGAGAACACCGTGTGTGTATAGTCAGACAGATTTATCTTGTCGTGGCTATAGGCATATTTTATGATTTTAATATGAATAAATATTCTAAGAATTTTGAAAATCAAAGCTGCGATCATGTTTTTAATAAAAGATATAGTAATTTTATACATTTTACTAATTTTAAGATATTAGCAAAAAATTCAAAAAATAAGCCAATAACAATTTGTCCTTAAAATATCACTCTGGGCCGCAACTACTTGCACCTATTTTTAGGACATTGGGTCATAATATATATCAACCTAAATTTAGGTTGGGCCATACGAGGATTTTATAACTTTATCCTATAGTTACCTTAATTCTGTGTTATAGTATATACTGCATTAAAGTGAATCAGTATCAGTAGTATCCAAGGTGTAGCTGTCACAGTGCGGTGCTGTTGTGACTGCTGATTGACTGATGCTGGCAGTATTCAGCTATTCTTGGAGGTGTTCTCGTTTTGTGCACTATCGTAGATTGTAATACGATTACTCTAAAGGTATGTAAAATCCGTTCCGAATAAAGGTTTCATCATCAACAGTGTTCCAAAAATTAATAATGTCATTAAAACCTCTAAAGAAAAAGCGTGGGACAGCATCGGCAAAAAGCTTCGATAATTACTAATAGCCAATTAGCTGCAAGGGTGTTGTGATTGCTGATTGACTGGTGCCAAGTTTATCTTGGAAGAAGCACTTCTGCCACAGAATAAATAATAGTACTAACGTTCTTCTGCCAGAGAAATCTACCTGTAAATAAGTAATCATATCCGAACTCTAGCGATGCTGCTAACTTCTTTAAATGTGAACAATGATTTGTATAAGAGGTGACTATGAATGAATAACACAACATGTTACCTATATAATGTATAATAAGGTCAGTAGGCGTAAATAAAGAGTAGAGTGTCCAATGGGCGGTATTGGATGTGTACATCATAGTTCGTTAGATTCAAACTAGCAAAATGAGGCGTGCAAAAACACACTGAGTGGATAATAGTCGAGAGAGGCCTAGTTTGCCCAGCAGCGGGATAGTGTGGACTAACTAATATTAATAATGTATCGATGGAACAACGACTCTATAGGATAATTCTTAAAGGTTTGACCTTTAAGAATTATCCTATAGAGTCGACAAATAAACAAACAGCGATAATAGATAAGTTGAAAACTTTTATCTTCAGATCAACATATTTTAGTACAGGCATCGGCCGTCGCACGCGCAGTGCGTCTCACGGACCATAGACCACGGATCACAGAAATCCACAGTAAATGGTGATTAGTGTCGCAAGCCTCGTTAGCTGGTAACCGACGCTGACGCCGCGCTGCCTCATCTTTCATTATACTGTATACATTAACTCATTAGGGGCGCAAGCGGAAAGAAACACTGGCGTTCGGCTGATCGGTAGACTCAAGTGTAAATAGCGGAGAAGGTACGAGTACACTTTCTGGAAAACTGGAAAGTTTGAATCTGTAGGCAATGCAGCCCAAAAATTTGAACTTCTACAAATAGATTTCTTGTTTGTCCCATTTTTGGCAATTGTAGAAAACGAAACTCTAAACTTAGAGTTTAAATAAATACTCTCGAGATCGAATGAGTCATAATAACGTATGAGTAGCAATAGCTTCTAAGTCACCACGCTCCTTCCGGAATCGTTTCAAATTCCGTACCATTAAACTCAACAGCAACATAGTTACTCTTTAAGTACCTAACTATGGAAAATAATCGACAAGCTACAGATAATAAGCCGACGTTTCCATCTCAAGAGTAACAACTCGGCCCGGGAAGTGACGACCTCACCACGTAAATCAAATTCCAATGGAATGCCACACACAAATTGTTTGAATCATAACATGCAAAGGAATGTGTGACGTATAATCTACTTTTTTAAGCGTTATTTTGATTGACAGACCAAGTATCGGAGTATGATCAGCTTCTGTATGGTAACGAAAATATCACATTGTTTGGTTTTATTTGTTAAATGTTTCAGCTTGATGAGTTAAGTGCTTCTTGTCTTGTGAGAAAGATTGTATTAGTAAGTACAGAACGGAATTAGTACATCTCGTTTTTTACCTTTTTTGTCAATTATATTCTGTTCAGTTTATAAAATTAATTCCATTTACATACCCTATTCCAAAAATTTTGTTTTAGAATTTTGTTAATTTTTGACTGTAAGGGAAAAATTTTATGCTAAATGGTCATTTCAGATAAACTGTTTCTTGCTCTAAGCTACTTCCGGTTACATTGTGGGTTTCATATTGATTTTTAGTATATTCAGTCGTCAGAATTATACATTTTTATCAACCTTATTATCAACATTTTCATAAAATTGTTGAAAATATTTTGAAAGCATATCCCTTAAACTACTCATTACAGAATTCTGTGAGTGTTCTAGGGGTTAAAAGTTTCATCTCATTTCCTTCGAGGCGAAATATTGACAAAAATACTCTGTAAGGGTTGTCCTTACAAGTAATGTACCGCGTCGCCTGGCATCGGAACTAATTGGGGCAATTTATCCAAACTAGTGACGTAACGACCACTGAATGAGGGAATGCGTGGAATAGTTCGAATTACTGACGTGATTGGTGATTTGTATCGCTCTTTATTTATTGCTGTAACTCGGTTACCTAGTTGGGTCAAAAATAGGCATGAAGCGCGCTCGTATCCAGACAAAATTTTTTTTTAACTAATGATGTACTAGTTGACCTGACAGATGACCTTTAATTACTTTCAGTCACTCTATTGCAAAATATCCTTCATTCATATTTTCTTAAAATTATGATAACTTTTCCAAATTTTATTGTTTTAAAACCTTATCCTTAAAGAACATTTTGTAAGTTACACATATTATTATAGTATTCCAAATCTGTTCCGCTATAAAGTTTAGAGACGCTTAAATATTATAAATAATCCTGATTTCTGATACAGCGATGATTACACATTCAAGACGTTTTGTCTTGAGCCGTATCCTTATTATGAGAACTACCTACTAACGCTGGTAAACAAATCCAAATGCGCCTGTTAAAGTATAATAATATGCTTCGCCCCGGGATTGCTTACTGTATAATCTTAAACTATATTTATAAAGTCTTTTGTACGTAGCTAAAATCCATTATATTAAGAAACTTTTGAGAAAAGTGTATAAGTAAAAGTTTATAGTGTAAGCGTGCGTAACAAGATTAGGATTTCCCATAAGGATTTCCTTGCGTTATCATTGTTATTTTACTAAATAATAATACCTACTTAATATTTATTGAATTTACACTAATGGGTTTCCTCAATTACACTGCTCGAGTTAATTCATTTGGGTTATGTGGACCACCCATATTGTCAGCAGGTCGCCAAGATAAGATTCCTACAAAACCTCCGATATAACCTAACGACTGCCCACATATCTTATAGAAAACAGCCGAGACGTTTAACGTGTCATCCAGAACACGGTAGCACCCAGACACATGTGATATTCGATTGTAACAACAAACAAGGTAAGAATAAAACTAACGCGTTCATAATAAAATTTCAAACTGTTCCAGCAAGTTCGAAATTAAATTGCAAACCGACTGAAGAAGCTTAGCAAATAGCTATAGCGACACTTCAAAGCAGGCAGCTACCATCGAGCAAACACATTGGAATTATAAAATATTACAATAACAAACACATCGGCTTCTGGTGTTTATTTTCATTGTGGCGGGATATCGCTGCTCGGCGAAGATGGCACGACCAACATTTCAATATCACACACACTTTCCACTGATGCAGGAACGATATTTTATTAATCATACGCGATTTACAATTTTTTATTTTGTTACTCAGCTTTAGTCTCAGATTTTTTTTTTTGTTTTGCCTTTGTTGCTCTAGTGCTTTGCCAAAAAAACGGCTAAAATCATAAAAGAGCGCTAGCGTATAAATAAAATCCTTCTTCAGTTTGTTAGCATTTAAATAATAATAAAAAGAAATTAATGTATACCTTAACAGAACGGGTTACCCCAATTACACTGCTCGAGTCAATTCATATGGGTTATGTGGACAACCCATATTGCCAGTTTCAGGTCGCCAAGAATCCTACAAGGCCTCCGACATGACCTTACGACTCCCCCCTACATATCTTATAGGGAACAGCCGGTCCCTACAGTTTAACGTGCCATCCGAAACACGGTGGCAAAGTGTCTACTACACATTAATTATTGAGCTATGTATATTCATGGAAGTCCGACCGTCGATAGTATTCTCCACCGGTCAGTTCATACACCGTATTAAGTTTTGCCGTATTAAGTAAGCCGCCGTGGAGTTACCGGATTTAGAATAGTGCTCCACCCTCTCTACCCGTGGTTGCCGCAAGAGCCGGCTGAGGGTTAACAGATCCACAGGACGGGCAGCAGCGTCCTCTGCAAAAAAAACATCGAACTGCGCTCGACAACCCGCCTTCCAAGCGTGTCGAGTATTGGCAAAACCCCCCTTTATGGGGGAGGCCTATGGTCAGTAGTGGATTACAAACGGCTGAGATGATGATGATGATGATGATGATTAAGTTTTACTTTTATATATTTGCTTAAAAAAACGCTCGGTCAACTCATTTTTTTAGAGTTCTGAATTATGTGATAATTTCAATGTCATATTATAACTGCTATAATAATTTATTAGAATTAAAATTTTGTTGCATATAAAAAATCCTAAGTTTCTTATTAAAATCCATTGATTTAAAGAAAAGAAGAGATAGGGTACGTTCTCCCAG
The DNA here is from genome assembly GCA_947063395.1 of Hemistola chrysoprasaria. Lineage (NCBI taxonomy): Eukaryota > Metazoa > Arthropoda > Insecta > Lepidoptera > Geometridae > Hemistola > Hemistola chrysoprasaria. The sequence continues at coordinate 9,831,688 of OX346729.1, forward strand.
CGCTTACTCAACAACTGGCACGTGAAATTTGCTCAGTGTGAAGTTTGCACAGTGACATAATATAATAAACGACTAAGATAGAAAGACGTACCTAAGACCGAAGTGCGACCGAGCCAACAATATTATTCGCTCGTACGACCTTACTTTACTGATGCACGTGGACCTAATTTGAGCTTGCCATTTTCGAGAAGCCAGTACCTCACTTCCCCTTTTCTTTATATCAATGTTAAAAACCCAGCAATTTCAACAAACTTTTAATCAAAACTATAGCAGATAACCACAGAGGCAATATTTTAACGGAACCAATATTTATAGATTTTTTCACATTATGAATGGCCCGTAATGTTCAGTTTAATATGACAGGCGAGCTAACGAGCTGCGAACCAACATCACGAGTGTGGATATTGAATAATACATTCGAAACGATTCACAGACAGCTGGAACTACATCGTCTAATAGGAAAAATAATTAGGAAAGTCATAAATTATTTCATTTTGTTATTTGAAGTTATTTATGTATTTATAATTCAGCACAACCACGGTAATATATTTAATAAGTATCATTACTGTGACACAACGCTAGAACAAACTTAACAGGAAAGACGACATCTTAACAATCCCATGGAAAATTTATTTTTTGGAAAATTTGGGCAAATTCTGAAATATAGTTACACGAATATTCTGAACGTAAAAATTGTAAGAAGATAGAACGATAAAAGAGACATTTATTTTATTAGACCGCTTCGGTGGCGTAGTGGTTTGCAAGCGCTTCTGCTGAGCATTGGGTCCCGGGTTATATTCCCAGGTCAGGCAAAAATTTTTGGATTTTTCCTTTAGAAGTTTTCTCAATGTCAGCCTGGAGTCTGGAACTGTGCACGGCCTAAAGGCTCGCCCCCTATTACATGTGACTTAACCGGCGAAGTGGGGGTGTACCTACTATGGGACTGGGTCCTGGGTGCACTCTGCCTACCCCTTTGGGAAAAAAGCGTGATTTTATGCTTATGCAAACATTCTTATAATTTATGCGAAGAATAATGTTTCGGTAGGTAGGTACCTACAATATTAAACAACTGTAAGCTTGAATTGCACCCTGTAAAACTTTTTAGTGCTTAATTTTTCCTTTTTTCTAATCTCAAAAAGTCCTCAGTCTTCAGGCTATCTTTAATACTGAAGAACGCCCCACCATGCCGTGCTGTTGCGTCGGCGTCACCACGAACTATCGTGTAATCTGTGGCACTACCATGAATTACACTCGGATTGTTTATTTTCTTTATAAGCTTCGGTAATCCGGAGGATATTTTTTTGTTACATTTTTTTGGCCACTTGAAATAGATGGTTTATTTTGTAAAGCGTGAGAATTTGAAACCACAGTTTAAGTTTAGTTGGTGGTACAACTTATTATAAGTAGGTTAAATTATTCTTCAAGTGAGGCCAATTATTGTCCTAAACTAATTGAAGAACTCTAAGAATTTCTAAAGGGGAACCAATGAATCACTAAGATTTTACCGGACGATAGAGTCGTTTATTTTAAGCAATAACTTTATGGAAAGCTAGAAGCATTCTGATCCTACCCAAGAGGTCCACGTACGTCAGTAAAGTAAGGTCGTACTAGCCAATAATATTATTGTCTCGGTCTGAGGTACGTCTTTCCATCTTTATTGTTCATTATATTTTATGTCACTGTGCAAAATTCACACTGAGAGAAACAACACGTGCCATTTGTTGAACAAGCGCTGGGAGAAAGTACCCTATCTCCCCTTTTCTTTATATCAATGAATAATAATGATATATACCTATATGAAAATATATGACATAGTATTTAACATACATAGTAACATGGGAATTTGTGCTATAGTTGTGTCATAGGGGCTGGTTATCAATTGAAACTTGCAATACGAGTAAATCGAACGATTTCAAAAGTACCTACGAGGGGAGGTCAAAAAGTTCGCGGAATGAAAGGGAAGGGGGGTGAATTTAAACATGAAATTATTATTCCTTTTCAATATATTCTCCATTAACCCTAATACACTTTTCAGACCTTTCAAATAATTTGTTTATACCTTCGAAAAAAAATGATTTATCAAGGCCTTCAAAATAAGCAGATATTGCCGACTTCATTTCATCGTCATCAGTAAATTTCTTTCCACGAACCACTTTTTTCATGTTTGGGAACAAACAATAATCACAAAGGGCCAAATCTGGACTATAGGGAGGGTGGTTTAAAGTTTCGAAGCCGCACTTGTGTAAGGCAGCCATCGCAACATGACTCTTGTGAATGGGTGCGTTGTCGTGCAAAAGGAGCACACCTCAAGACCATTTTCCCCTTCTCTTTTCTTTAATTGCTACTTTTAATTTTTCCAGTAGTGTAGCGTAGTACTTCCCCATGATATTGACACCTTTATCTTTATAATCGATCAATAAAATCCCCTTGGAATCCCAAAAAACTGTAGCCATAATCTTTCCGGCCGATTGTGACACCTTAAACTTCTTGGGCGGTGCTGCGCCTTTTTTGTGCCACTGCATTGACTCCTGCTTCGACTCAGGTTCATAGTAATAAACCCAAGTTTCATCTCCAGTCACAATTCGGTTCAGAAATTCATCCCTGTTTTCACTACACAGCTCCAAAAACTCGCGCGAACACTCGACGCGCCGCTATTTTTGAAGCGCTGTGAGCATTCTCGGTACCCATCTTGCACTGATCTTAGACATGCCAAGATGGTCATGGAGAATATTCAAAATGGTCGTAGATGATACTCCAGTCATCTCTGCGATTTGTTTCTTCTTTAGGCGTGCATCTTTTAGAACAAGTTTTTCAACTTTTTCAACAATGTCTGAGGACGTTGCTTCAATTGGCCGACCTGAGCGCTGATCGTCTTCAATTGAGTCTCTGCCTTGCTTGAAAAGACTATGCCACTTGTAAATCATTGTTTTTCCAGGGCAGGAGTCCCCGTAAAATGATGACATTTCTTTCATAATGTTCTGAGGTGTTTTTCCTTGCTTAGTGAGAAACTTAATCACGGCACGATACTCAATTTTCTCCATAGTTGATAATTTCTACCCGATTGACTTGTTTATCCAGCGATATCTCAAAGGTTTATGAACCGATTGGGCTGAAACTTAGTATTTATAATTGTATTGAGTCAACAAGTAGCGACAGGTAAAAATAACTACCCCCTTCCCTCTCTAAACCCTCCATTCCGCGAACTTTTTGACCTTTTTGTAGTGGTAGGCCTCTTTAGCAGGGGGCCGCCTGGGGAAGTACCACACCTTTGCCAGTTATTCATCCGCCAAGCAGTAATGTCCAAACATTACTGTGTTCCGGTATGAAGGGCAATGTTACCAGCGAAATTACTGGGCATGATGAGATTCAACAACTCATATCTCAGGGTGATAGGCGCAGTGCAGTGCCGCGCAGAATTTTGAATTTTAAAACACTGGGTGTCACTGTGTCTGATATGGGCAATCATGATGCTTACCATCAGGCACCTGATGAGCTCGTCTTGTCACTCACTATCATAAAAAAAAAAAAAAAAAAAAAAAAAAAAACCTCCCCTCGTAGGTAGGTATGTAAAGCAGTGTTTCTTAACCTGTGGTCTGCGGACCCCTGGCGGTCCGCGAGTATATGTACGGGGGTACGCTGTCTTATCTATGAACATTTGAATTAATAAATAAATACCAGCAAGCCTCGTAATCGTTACGCTTAGCACGGCGAGCGTGCGCCATAGGCGGATTCTCATCCACATACCTATGTGAAAAGGCATTCTCTGCTCTTACACAAAACAAATAAGATCAAATAAGTATACATCAAAAACAAATAAGATTACAGTTGGAATCCGATTTGAGATTACAACTAAGTAAAACATCAACCCGAACATTATTAATTTACTTAGTTGCAAAAAAGCAGCACGAATAGCACATTAATAAATTATTTTTAATTTATATAAAAATGTATTTTTTTTAGTTATAATATAATTTGTCCTAAATTTATTCCTGTGTTTTTTTTATTAAGGGGTCCTTGAAATTATGCTTGATTATCTAGGGGTCCGCGGACTGAAAAGGGTTAAGAAATACTGATGTAAAGAATGGCGGCTGTCGTTAACTCAGAATTTTAGTTTCTACAATTAGCAACTAATAACGAAAGTTTTTTGATGCCATTGGTGGCAAAGAAGCAGACAGGCCACCTGATTGTGAGCGCAGGTTACTGTATCCTTATATCCTGTATGTTGTTGACCCGACCAACACTCTATTCACTCTCCTTTTAAAAAGCCCCATGTTGTCTAGCTCAAAGGGAAGTCCGCAGCAGGGAGATTATTCCACAGATTACTAGTATGCAGCGAAAAAGAACAGGAAAATCGCACAGTGTGCGACGTCCAAATATCGATTATGTGCAGACGAGCTCTCAGGTATAGAATGGTCTATGGTGATAGAACCGAGACGCCGTTATCAGGCTGAAAAGTTCTTCAGAACACTACCCGTTGTAAATGCGTTTTCGAAAATTTCATAGTTTGTCAACTGAATGAATGAATGAATGTTTATTCGTGTACAAAGATATTTCAGACATTATTTTAGGCCAAATGTAGGTACATTATACGAGTATTATGAACAAAAAGAGACATCTGTGTGGCTCGAAACGGTCGCAACTCAAATAAGCTATCTAATAATTTCCTCAACTGAAGATTGCCCTGTATGCGGTGCGCCTTAGGGTAGAAGGATAGGGGAAGTATTGCACAAACGTCTCGACGACAGCTCAGCGCTCTATGGATTGTAAAACAAATGTTCAGATAAGATATGAGCCACGTGCAAGAAACTCTGCAATCCGTTATAGTTTTTATGGCAGCGTCGTAAATTTTACACTTCAGCTTAAAACATGTTTTAGGACAAAATGGGGTTCAAGTTGACTTCAATAACTTGCTGGATCGGATATTTTTGTGAAAACTGTAGATGTTTTTTATTATCTTATGCAAAAAAAACGCAGTTATATTAATTTATTACTATTATTATTTAACGATGCACTAGCAGCATAAACTGATGCAGGTTTTTAAATGTTTATCGAGTCTGATTTTAAAAGTGTTTACAGAAGTAGCACTTATAACAATTTGTTCCAGAATTTAACCACAAAATTAAAAAAAAAATCTTCCATAAAATTAGGAATGACGATAAACCTCTTCCATACATAAATTAATTCATACTACATTATGTTCATATAGGCAAGATATTAAAAAAGTAAATAGTTTTATTACTAAGAAGATATATATGTTTTATGTAAATATTTCGGTTGATGATGGAGCTGTGTAGCTTTCTCTCGTTTTATAAATTTAGCGTAACATTTTATTAATCCATTAACATCTTCCTGCCCTTCTGGGCAAGGCACAACACATCATCTTCTGCCTCCAGTCTATCATCCGTCATCTCTGCACTCACTGCTCATTCACACATATCCTTATTCACACAGTAGGTACGTCCAGGATTTTTTGGGCAATTTATCCTATAATACTAAAGATAGATAGATAGTTAAACGCTTTATTGGTACACCACAAGAAGAAGTTCTTAAAACGAATAACAACTAATAATAACTAGTGTAACAATGGCCGGTTTTATCGCTAAGAGCGCGATATCGTCCAGACCACCGTGCAGGGAGAGGAGAGAACCGTTATAAATATTTGGTCGGTGGTGTTACAGAGACCTCGTAATAAATAAAATATTAAAAGTTCGTGGAGCAATATCCCACCCTACCTTACTAATATTATAAATGCGAAATTTCGTAAGGGATGGATGGATGTTTGTTAGTTACTCTTTCACGCCAAAACTAGTGAACCTATTGGGCAGAAATTCGTTATGGAGACAGTTTAAACCCTGGAATAACACATATAAAAATATTGGATTTTTCCATTACGAATTATCTCAATAACTGCCTGGAGTCTGGAACTGTGCCCGGTAAATGGCAATAGGCTCGCCCCCTATTACATGGGACCAATAACATACTGGCGAAATGTGGGTGTATCTACTATGGGAATGACTCCTGGGTACACCTCTGCATATCCCTTCGGGAAAAAGGCGTGAATGTATGTTTTTTTTTTAATAACACTTACTTAGGGTACTTTTTATCCCGATAGCCCCACAGGAACGAAGACTACCGCGGGGCACACCTATAGTTAATCCATAGTACCTAGTGTAATATACATTATGCCTAAAATTCTTTGCAGCCACAGAAGTGGGAATGAAGGTAAATTGCATAAAATTATATCGGATCATTACAAATTTCGAAAGACAAGAAAAAATGTGTACCTACACAATAAAGCATATGATAAGCCTTCGCCAGTGCCGCTGATGCATGTTTTGGGTTTTAAACACGGGTGGTCGCATGATGCAGCAAAATATTAATAAACATGTGCAGTTTCGTAACCTTCGTCATTGAAACATATATTATAACTGAAACGTTTAGTTATTGTCATGCGGAAATAAAATCTTTGATCGGATTTTAGTGGGTATCCGAAATAATGATTAGGTAAGTACCTAATTAATTGGTCATACACATTTTTCGCATATTATTTTTTATTTATTTATATGATAGTGAGTAACAAGACGAGCAAATCAGATGCCTAATGGTAAGCATCATGATTGCCCATATCAGACACAGTGCCACCCAGTGCTTTAAAATTCAAAGCTCTGCGCGGCACTGAACTGCGCCTGCCACGCTGAGTTATCAGTTGTTGAAACTCATAATTCCCAGTAATTTCGCTGGTAACATTGCCTTTCAGACCGGAATACAGTAATGTTTGCACATTACTGCTTGGCGGATGAATAACTAATAAAGGTGTGGTACTTCTTACTTACTACTTAGTGGTAACATAATTTATGTAAGTTTACATTATGATAGACATGTTTAAATTTAATTTAAAAAAAAAAGAATAATACATACATACATACATTCACGCCTTTTTCTCGAAGGGGTAGGCAGAGGTGTACCCAGGACTCAGTCCCATAGTAGATACACCCACATTTCGCCAGTATGTTATTGGTCCCATGTAATAGGGGGCGAGCCTATTGCCATCTACCGGGCACAGTTCCAGACTCCAGGCAGTTCTTGAGATAATTCCAATCCAATATTTAACACTGCCTGACCTGGGGATCGAACCCGGGACCTCTTGATTGGCAGTCGAGCATGCGCCGACTACTCCACCGAGGCAGTCAAGAATAATACAAGTATTACTAACTTCTCTACGTCAACATTACTCTATAATTAAATTGATCGGCCAACCAAAGTTGATCTTGGTCAACTCCAAAATGTACTTTGTCAGCAAAGTGCTGAGCTGCCTCAAGTGATCCGTATAAGTAGGTCGATATGTTTATAAGTATATATAAAAAGTCGGAATTCAGTTACAAAGTCCAAATTTAAAATCTGATGAAAAAAGACCCACCGCGTAGACTCTGAAGTGTGAAATGACCCAAGTCAATCCCTGCCCCTTGGCGATCATTAGGCATTTTTTCTATAGACAATAATAAATAACTGAATACAGAAACTGTTACATAAACAGTTGAGATAAATAGATTATTTACTTAATTATAAAAATGTTTTGTTTATTCACATTAGATTGCTAGGCCATTACAGATGCATCTTGTAGGGTGACATTTTTATAATGTTCATAGAGACATTGCCGGGATAGATTTTTGCTCCAAATATAATACCAATGTATAGGTATACCAATAATTTTGTAAACACATCCTAATCTTTCACGCCAAAACTACTGAACCGATTGGGCTGAAATTTGGTACGTAAGTAGCTTAGACCCTGGAATAACACATAGGGTACTTTTTATCCCGATATTCCCACGGGAACGAAGACTACGCGGGTGAAACCGCGGGTCACAGCTAGTTAAAAATAAAAAAGGTAATTTTCATATTATGTTGTTAATTTTATAAAAATATAATCCTGATTGGTTTGCATTATGGTAGAGTAAAATGTGTAAAAATTACCTTTATTGAATTTCAAATCTCATTTTTTACACAATTTGTGTGCGATCTATAATTTACCTCTAATGTGTTATTATAATAATGTACTAGTGTAAGCCCAGCGGCTTTGCCCGCTCGCAATTATGATATATTTTATACCAAAATTGACGCCCTTCTTTTTGGACCCCTTAGAGCGTGAATTTTCAAAAGTCCTTTCTTAGCACACTTCCATACAACTAAAAGAACCTTCTAAGTTTCAAGTCTCTGGGATCAGTGGCTTGGGCTCTGCGTTGCATGTCAGTCAATGAGTCATTTAGGATTTTATAATATATAGTGATTTAATTACTGACAGCTACACAAATATCCTGAAAAAAACTATAAGTCCATCAAATCTAAGAAGTACTGTTTGATGTTTCATCTTTTCAAGCCGAAATAACTTTACACATGCATAACTCACACAATAATAAACTTTATAGATACAATTCTTAATCGCTGAATTTAAATATACCTATGGCGGAATAAGAACTGTTAAACTGTACTTCTTAGATTTTATGGAGTTTTCAAACATTATGTCATAGTTCATGCCATATCATACGCAAACATTAAATCGAACTAGAAAGGAATAGGGGCGTGCATAAACTATAGAGTTTATGCAGAAACACTACGAGGGGGTTCCGTCATTATCTCTGGAGTGTCGTCATTTGCTAGTTAGGTTTTGTAGTGGTAGGCCTCTTTAACAGGGGGCCACCTGGGGATGTACTACACCTTTGCCAGTTATTCATCCGCCAAGCAGTAATGTGCAAACATTACTGTATTCCGGTCTGAAGGGCAATGTTACCAGCGAAATTACTGGGCACGACGAGTTTCAACAACTAATAACTCAGGGTGACAGGCGCAGTGCAGTGCCGCGCAGAATTATGAATTTGAAAACACTGGGTGGCATGTCTGATATGGGCAATCATGATGCTTACCATCAGGCACCTGATTTGCTCGTCTTGTCCACTCACTATCATAAAAAAAGGTATAACAGATACAAATCGGAAACAAATGAATTGTATTCAACCGTTTTAACTGCTTCAGATCGGCATGTGCGCGGTGAATGCCTCATGCCTGATGCGAGCTCGATGCTCATTCATCTATCCTTCGTCAGGGCGAGGAGCGCGGCCGACGTCGCGTTGTGTCGTGCGCCTGCGACGATTGACAACTGGCGATTAGCTTTGTGATTTTTTATGCTATTTGTGTTTCCGCGTTTAAATACGTAAATATTTGCACCGTTTAACTGTCTCTTTGAAGAATATTTTTATGGATTTTAAGAGTAAAAAATATTTTATTTCGGTTTAGTGAGCTTTGCGCGTGCTTGAAAAAGTTGCGTTCCCTGCGCGATTGTGCAAACGATAGAATTATAAACTTAGTACCACTATTTTTGATTCAATAATATTATATTATCTTAATATTCCAATAAATGTAATAAGTATAAGATTCTCACCAATCCCTGCACGGTTGTCTGGAAATCATCGCTCTTAGCGATAAGACCGCCTACTTTTATTAGGAATGCATAATATTAGTTTCTTGTTTGTGGTCTACCAATTAAAAGTTCATCTCTAAATTTCTGTGCATTTGGGAGTGATTTCAAAGCTGTAAAACATATTTTTATTATATCAATCCTACGAAATCAATCATATAAAATCTCTGAGAAGCTGCAGATTTACAGACTTTTATTTACGGACATGTTAATGCCTAAATAAAAAAAGACTTCATCTTTAAAATAGTAAATATTATGGTCACTTTTAAAAATCTTAGCACGAATATTCGAAATGTTATTTTTTTGACAGAGTCTCCACGTCAATGTAGATTGATGAGGCCACAGGGCGCGGGCGGCCGTAGGGCGACATTTTTTGTGGTAATTAGCAATTGGCCCTCGGGACGGGAACAAATCATATGTGCCCACTTGAGACGTGACGCGAATAGGCGCTTTAAATTGAATACCTACCGGTGGCGTGGCGCCTCAATAAATTATTAACCATTTGCAACGAAATAAAAGTTTAAAAAGTTAAAGTTGGAATGTAAAACAATTTAAATAAGTTAGGCATCTACATAAAAGTCATTTAATAATTTTAGATTACGTATAAATTGAGAACTGAGAAACTAAAAGTTTGTTTTAAATTAAATTCATCCAATTTCATCACTTTAAGAGAAACAACCGAAAAACGAGAGTATACTTTTTAAGAGAAAGCTTTGTTCTATCTCTATCAAAAACGATTAAGTAAATAGTACATACTTACATACATAATATACATACATATAAGTTCGCTTTCATTTAAATTTTAGATAATAACTATACTATGCATTATGTGAATAGGTGGAGTTAGTCTATTATTATTACTCAGATTTTTACTAGAGGGATTATTCTCTACAGTTAAAAGTTTTAGTTTTAATCGTAAAAAATACATAGGTATTTGGTTCCTGTATTAGAGATGCTCACAATGCAGAGTTTTACACTTTAAGTTCAGTGGTCATGTTGTAATAGTTCTAGAGTCAATTTAACACGAGTCGACTGTACGTACTGTAACAATTATATTACTAGACTCACTGAGCTTCCTCAACTATGTATCAGATATTTGCAACGAAAGTGCAAGCGACGCGATGCGAGACGGCTCGGACGCGGCGGGTGAGAACTAAGAGATAAGAGACGCTGTCATCAAGCACAATAAACACTAGGATCAATCACTGACCGTCCGGCTGCCGCTGTTGCCACTCGCCCCGCCACTCCTGGCCCTCCATCACATATCCTCACTTGCTGACGATTATTTTTTCAACGCGACGCGATAAATCAGTTTTCTGTACGTTAATCAAGAGCGGCGCGCGCGCACCGGCGCGAGAGAAGAGCTTCTGTCGTCGAGACACGTCCGCGGGCAGCATCACGCCCCGGCACGCCCACCGCCCAATCCCGACTTCTTTATTCTTATCCCTATTTATTTTCAATGTGAATTATGTACTGCAATGTTTGTTGGTTCGTCGTTAGCTACCTGCGCGTAAGTAAGTACCTACGCTGCGCTGCGCCAGATCAGATGGATGCCGACGCTGATCTACGTTTTGATTTCGAACCGTTTTGTTTATAATGTTGGTTTTTTTCGTATTTTATGTTTTCATAAATTGTCTGGTCTGAATACGGGAGATGTTGTAAGAACTGGACAAGTTCTACGATGCTGTTGGTGAGAGATAAATGCAGTCAATCCGGTTCAAAAGAAAACATCTCTATCAAATTCTTCTATTGCTTGCCAAGGCGCAGTCTCACGAGAAGTCGTTTGCCTCTGGTCATTTTATCGTAAAGTTAGATCGTCGTCTGTGGTCTTTTTAGGTATTTTTCGAGCATTCCAATATTAAGGTCTAATCCATAAAACTGACTTCACATTTATCGTTAAAAATTTTAAACATAGAAAGTTAGGTAGTAACTTTTTAGTAACGTGCCTATCTGGGTAGTAAGTACTTTAATTTAGTTTTAATTGGTAAAATATTATGTTACTTCCTGAGAATTAAATATTTATACATCAAAAGTAAAAATTTAAAGCTATATTCCAATAAATCCACTTCTGAAAAATACATGTCTCCGACTAGCCTATATTTACAACTTGACCTCTCCACATGACCTCTAAATGGCAAAGAAAACCTTGCCAAATATTTATTTCTCCGAAATTCACATCAATAGCTGATAACTGGAAGCTCTCGACGTATTTGTACATAAGATCTGTCGTCGAGGCTTCATTCGCGGCGGAGTTTATTCTGCGGAGCTCGTCGAGATAAGTAACTCTAAACAAACTGAAATACAAAGGTGCCCATGCTTTCGGACTGGGATTATACCATACAATCACGCCTTTTTCCCGAAAGGGTATGCGGAAGTGTACCCAGGACTCAGTCCCATAGTAGATACACCCACATTTAGCCAGTATGTTATTGGTCCCATGTAATAGGAGGCGAGCCGATTGCCATCTACCGGGCACAGTTCCGGACTCCAGGCTATCATAGAGAGGTAATTCCTAATGGATAAATTTAATAACACTCTGCCCGATCTGGGGATTGAACCCGGGACCTCATGATCGCAGTCGAGCTAACGCCCACTACGCCACCGAGGCAGTTGAGGAAGAGGGGATTGAGATTATAAATACCTTATAAAATATAGCTTGATACTTGACAGCTGAACTAAAATCAATTACTTACTTATATGGTAATTTTTCTTAAATTAGATACATAACATTTTTCTGTTGCACCGTACATCGTAGGAACACACCGATATGCCGCATCTTGTCTGACCGCAACGCATTCCTTGCCACCAATCCTAGATGTGATATTTTTTGCGACAAATGGCGTGCTAATTTCACTTTATCACTGACATTTTGTGAAACTTATGATCCTAAGGATAACATTTACTATAGGATTTGACATTAACACATATTATAACATTTTAATTTATTAATTAACATAGATTAATACCTAATTAATATTATTATATGATTGTATTGTTATAATTATCAGAAAATTAAGTTGATAATATGTATAATAGCTAATGCGTTCATATTATTACAATAAATAAATAAAATAAATAAATGGTATCATATCAGGTAATCTATAATCCCACTAAAACATTTTTAATTTTGTTAAATGTTGCAAAGACGAGACCATAATGGCTCGCACTGTCAAAGCGTTATCAGATTTCATGTGGAGCCAACCTTTTTAACTACACGCCCTAACTCCAATACAAGCCCTAACTTCACAAACTCTACACTTACACCATAGTCAAATATGTGACTTACGTAGCTGCTGTGAGCGGCTTGGTATTAAAGACTTTAAATACTCCTACAAACACTCCTAAGGCTGGGTTTTATGATCACTGATTTAACCATTGGTTAGGAATTTAACTATTGTTAGTTTAACAAATGGCTTACTTGACTGTAGCCAACGAATAAAAAACCGGCTCTTAATTTCTTTCAATGATTATAAAGTCCGTTTAAATTCGATCCGGAATTCCGGGTACCGTTTGGTGGAAATTGTACATTAGTCGATTTGTCGCCTTTAATGAGATGAAGTAGTAAGAAAAATGATGTCAATTAAACAATTATACTTCATCATCATCATCATCCCATAGGACGTCCACTGCTGACATAGGCCTCCCCCATAGATTTCCATTCCAGACCGGTTGTAAGCGGCTCGCATCCAGCGTGTTTCTGCCGTCCTTATCAAATCGTCTGTCTATGTTGTGGGTGGACGTCCTACGCTGCGCTTGCCTCAAATACCTCAGTGCCTCAAGTCGAATGTCTTCGATCAGTGTGTATTAACAGTGATTACATACGGATCTGAAACGTAGTCTCTGCCTGTGGGCCTTATCAGTAAGCTCAAAATAGTACAACGAGCTACGGAGAGGGCTATGCTCGGGATTTCTCTGCGAGATCGAATCAGAAATGAGGAGATCCGTAGACGAACGAAAGTTACCGACATAGCGCAGAGGATTAGCAAGTTGAAGTGGCAATGGGTAGGGCACATAGCTCGTAGAACTGATGGCCAATGGGGTTGTAAAGATCTCAAATGGAGACCACGGACCGGGAAGCGCAGCGTAGAACATCCCCCCCACAAGGTGGACGGACAATATATACTTAAGACAATTCTTGTGGTAGATGCGACATAGATAGGTAAATTTTTAAGATAATTAACGGAATAATAATATAATAATATGGGACAACTTCCACACACGGTCATTTGGTCCCAAACTAGGCTACAAGCCTGTACTATGGTAACCAGATGACTGATATACATACTTACCTACTTATTTACGCTTAGAACACCCACTTGTCCATTTTACTTGCAAAATATGATGTTTTCCAGAGAACTGCAGTGAATCACAGGTGAGTATTAGGCATGCACTGTGTAAACACTGAACAGAACCTGATGTTGAGTGGCTGAATTATTGAGTATTCTACTTTTTTTCTTGTTAGTTTGGAGTCTGGAGGTCTTAAATATACGATACTAGTGTAAGAACAACGTATTTGCCCGCTCGCAATTATGAAATATCGAAGTTTTATACCAAAACTTTTTGGACCCTTTAGAATGTGTAGAATGACCTTTTAGAAATTTCCAAAAAGTCTTTCTTTGCACAGGTCTAGACAACGAAAAGAACCTACATTCCAAGTTTCAAGTCTCTAGGATCAGTGGTTTGGGCTCTGCGTTGCATGTCAGTCAGTGAGTCATATAGGATTTTATAGTATACTTATAATGATAGTGATTTATATGATAGTGATATCTATTTTTTTGTGGAAAATAATCCTATAATGTAAGCGATTATTATCTCTAAAGGTACATTTATCTAACCCGACGCGCCGAATGAGCCGAATGAAACGAAAAGGATTGTCATAATATCCAGAGTATGGGCAGCAACACCAAACTGCGCTCGTCAACCCGCCAGCCAAGCGTGGCGAGTATTGGCAAACCCTCCCCCCTAGAAGGGGGAGGCTTTTCAGCAGTGGACTTGCTACGGCTGAGAAGGAGAAGATTGGCACCTAATTGTTCAACCACGCAGCCCCCTTTTCCATCGCATCCAAACAAAGCTTTACCCAGATTAAAACTTACTTAAGTTTAAATATCACTCATACAAAATGAAAATACACACATATGAAGAAATAGGGAATAGTGTTCTACTCAATTGTTGGTTGGCTCTGGATTTCGTAGTGGTAGGCCTCTTTAGCAGGGGGCCGCCTGGGGAATTACCACACCTTTGCCAGTTATTCATCCGCCAAGCAGTAATGTGCATACATTACTGTGTTCCGGTATCCAGGTATCAAGGGCAATGTTACCAGCGAAATTACTGGGCATGATGAGATTCAACAACTCATATCTCAGGGTGACAGGCGCAGTGCAGTGCCGCGCAGAATTTTGAATTAAAACACTGGGTGACACTGTTTGATATGGGCAATCATGATGCTTACCATCAGGCACCTGATTTGCTCGTCTCATCACTCACTATCATAAAAAAAAAATGGATGTGGCCTTTATTTGCGTGAAAACATATTTTGTTAAGGAAAACCTTACAGTTTCTTGGTATATTGTTAATTGTAAAAAAGTAGTGATTAGGATAAAAAAAAAAACATTACTTATCATAATAATGTTTTTTAAAAAAAAAGATCATAATATATTTTTTTTTTAAATAGCAAAAAAACCATACGGTGTTCTTTGACAAAATATGTTTTCGCACTAATAAAGGCCAGACCCAGAGCCAACCACAAACAATAGAGTGGAAAATTATTTATAGTTCGACACAAAAGAGTAGAAACGGAACTAATTTAAAGTGTATGTGTTGATGAAATTGTTTTTACTCTTGTAAAAGACAGTGGCGCCCCCATTATTTTCTACTCTTTTGTGTCGAACTATACTATTTCTTCATATAATATGTGTATTTTCATTTTGTATGGGTTTAACCATAACTCTGCCTATATTAACGGTAACAAGGCATGACTGTATGTATGTATTACATAAATATTTCCGTTGAATGTAATATTTCTTAAGTCTAAAACAAATAAATGTATTTTCCATTTAGATAATTTAAAACATAATAAAGTGATAGATAGAGGTCAAGTAGGCGAATTTAATAGATGAAAAACTGTATTTTATTGGCCCATTTATTTTTATTTAACTTTTATTTGTTAAAAAATTATGTTGTCGAATGATTTCTGGTCGGAGCTAACAACATTATCGATAGTAATATTTTACGCTATTATGGCTCGTATAACATCATATTATTGAAATATATTTCATTTTAAAAATATTCCTGTTTATTTACTATGAAATCGGAGCTTTCGAATGCGATAGGCGTGCTTTCGGTTCTTCTCTTTCTCTTGTACTCGAAATAGAACTGGTGTGAAAGAGATGTAGATGTTTGAGGCGGAGTTTCACTCGTCGGTCTGCCCACACGCATTGTTCGAAGAAAAGATTAATGAAAATAAAGGAAAATAGAGATAGAATAGAAATGAGTTGAATAGAGTCGTGTAGTGCAGCCACTAGGGAGAATTATATTCAAATATACAAATGATACGTAAATATAGGTTCTTTTTAACCTCATTGGAACTCTAAACGAGTCACTCCAATTATTGACATCGATACCTATAGCCGTTACCTTATAGTGGATGGGAATATTTTTGGATAAAAATCCCATTCAATCAAATCATTAAGTTTGAGGTGTTACCCATTTGGTTCTTTTCCTCTATTGTTTTTTGTATGTTCTTCTAGAGATTACGGATCTCTGAAATGGATAATATCATAATCTGATCAATACTACATAAATTATGATCAAAAGTAGATATAGTTTAATGCTAATATATAATTGAGCATTAGATTTTTTTTGGCATAAATGGAATGATCATAAATACGATTCGTCACATAACTATTTTTAGTTTTTTCTTTATTCGCTATAATTATAAAATTATATCAAATTAGAAAATCATTGTTAATCCAGTACCGAAAACACGCCGTTAGTACACGAACGAGCTCGTGACCTGTAGTGACGTTACAATGTTATAAATTCCCATACATCATTATAACATAATGACGTCACAATCATGGCGACCGCTCGTAGTGCTTTCGAGATCAAGTGATTCTTATTGGAATTTTATCAATTTTGAATGGCTTTTAATTAATTAAAAAGTATATTTTTAAAGTGATATTTGTATAGGATGATACATAATTTTCATTAAACGTTTAAAATAAATTTAGATAAAATTTTTTTTTCAAATACTCAATTGCACTATCCCATAAAGCAGACTTTGAGCCTATTAATTATGAGTAGGTATTGCCAATACCTGGCAGTAGATTTCATAGATCGACCTCGATCAGTGATCTATAGAGATAAATGTACCACGATCTAGGTTAATAGCCCTACAGATAAAAATAAGTACTCGTACATGATACAATTAACACTACAATGTTTGCGATTTGTGTCACCACTTTCAGAAGGTTCGTTCCAATCGGAATTAGCCCATTGATCGTACATTGGATTATTTCTATACTTACCTTATGCTAGGACGAACCTGACGTGGAAGAAACGACGAAGGAGCCATGGACTCAGCCGGAATTCCACAGCTTTCGTCCACCTGTTTCCGTCGGCCAAATCCCCTATGAATAGTTTATAGCGTTCTATAGGGGAGGCCTTTGTTCAGCAGTGGACGTCTTCCGGCTGATGAAGTGTGATGTGAGGATTGTAGGGGCGAGGGAGCGAAGGCAACACCGGGGGTAGGATGCCAGAGCGACATCCGATTGTAGTGCGAAAAACATGATGATTGACTTGAAATAAGTTATGTTAGTACTTACCTATATCTATTTGCTGAAGAATCCTAGTCTCATTGAGTAGAAAAGTTGCGGCTACCTATTATCCAGAGACCCTGGATCGATCCCACCATGTGGACTTTTCACCTGGGCGCTACTTACCGTATTTCCGATGGCACGTTAAACTGTAGGTCCCGGCTGTTTCCTATTAGTAGAGAATAGGCCTTGTAAGAAAGAATCTTGGCGAACTGAAACTTTGACAATATGGGTTGTACACATAACCCATACGAATTGAATCGAGCAGTGAGATTGGCGTAGCCCTTTCTGTTAGAGTATAAATTCAAATTATTATTATTATTTTCTTAGATCATCTATCCACCTTGTGTTGCAACACTTGCAATGTATAAATTAAAAATATCAATATCCATTACTTTCTCCAACATGTAAGTATAAACAAGTATACTTAGGAAAGTTTAGATAGTATGCATGTAGGCGACGACAGCGCTAACGATGGCCGCCTTCCTGCGCATTTGTCTGTCGTCAGTGTACGCTGCGCCCGCGCACCGCCGGATGCACATGAAAAACGTCCTCGTGTTTCCATTCTACGTTAACTGTTTTAGGATTCTAGTTTTTAGATTATTATCAAGTATAGAATATAGTATAAATATATCATAAGGAAACAACATACATAACATACATTCACGCCTTTTTCCCGAAGGGGTAGGCAGAGGTGTACCCAGGACTCAGTCCCATAGTAGAAACACCCACATTTCGCCAGTATGTTATTGGTCCCATGTAATAGGGGGCGAGCCTATTGCCATATACCGGGCACAGTTCCAGACTCCGGGCAGCTATTTAGATAATTCCGAATGGAAAAATCCAATATTTAACACTGCCTGACCTGGGGATCGAACCCAGGACCTCTTGATTGGCAGTCGAGCATGCGCCCACTACGCCACCGAGGTAGTCATAAGGAAAGGCCAGGTCAAATTTACCAACAACCGACGAGCTTGCATGAAGAATGTGATAAAAGTGGATGAAGCGACAGTTATATGTCAGGATCGTAGCAAGTGGAAAGAAATATTCTCTGTCTACCCCAACGGGAACAAGGCGTGACTGTATGTACGTATGTATAGAATATAGATTGCCTTGGTGGCGTAGTGATTACAAGCGCTACCGATTATGAGGTCCGCCGGGTTCGATTCCCGTGTCAGGCATAGGCATAAGATAGATTTTTAGGTTTTTTTTATGATAGTGATAGTGACAAGACGAGCAAATCATGTGCCTGATGGTAGGTAATCATCATGATTGCCTATATCAGACACACTGCCGCCCAGTGCTTTAAAATTCAAAATTCTGCGCAGCACTGCATTGCGCCTGTCACCCAGAGATTAGTGGTTGAAACTCGTCATGCCCAATAATTTCTTCAGACCAAAACATAGTAATGTTACCAGCGAAATTACTGGGCATGATGAGATTCAACAACTCATATCTCAGGGTGACAGGCGCAGTGCAGTGCCGAGCAGAATTTTGAATTTTAAAACACTGGGTGGCACTGTGTCTGATATGGGCCATCATGATGCTTACCATCAGGCACCTGATTTGCTCGTCTTGTTACTCACTATCATAAAAAAAAAAAATAAACTTTACTGCTGGCAAAGGTGGCTTCCCCAGGCGGCCCCCTCAAAAGAGGACTACCACTACTATTGTATGGAAGTTACTGGATTTTTCCATTAAGAATTTTCTCAATGACTGCCTGGAGTCTGGACCTGTGCCCGGTGGATGGCAAGAGGCTCGCCCCCTATTACATGAGTCATGGGACCAATAACTTACTGGCGAAATGTATACCTACTTAATATGGGTCTGAGTCCTGGGTACACTTCAGCTTACCCCTTCGGGAAACAAGCGTGATTGTATGATTGTGATTGTATAGAATAAGCTGTGAGAATAAGTATAGACCTCCTCGGTTGCTCGGTGACCACTAGGACGCAAGCGCTACCCACCGATCGGGGGCCCGGGTTCAATTCCCCAGTCAGGCAAAAAGTGACATTAGATTTTTCCAATACGAATTCTCAATGACAGCATGGAGCCTGCAACTGTGCCCGGTAGATAGCAACATTAGGCACTTCAAAAGATGAGTGAATAGTGTTCGTCGGGTCGGCAACCGCGGTAACCGTGACCCATCAGGCACACCGTCTGCTTTTTTTGTACGTGTGGCATAAAAAAAGTTTTTTATTTATCTGACCTGGGAATCGAACACAAAACCTCATGATCTGCAGCAGAGCTTGCGCACCACCACGCCAACGAGGTAGTCTTACTAAAAGGAACAAATTAAAAATGATGGTGACTCTACTATCAAAACTTTCACTGTAAACACAGAACAGTAACTGTAAGTTTATAGTTTATACTTAGTGGTCGATCGTAAACTACTGTTCTCGTGCGCTTGAGCAACATTATGAAGCTAATTTTATGCCAAGAGCCTTCAAAGAGACTGTGGAAAAAGCTTGTATCATATTTCCTGAAATTGGGGCACAAATCAGTTTTTGATCAAACATTTTTGTTTTACCCGACTCTGGCAGGTTTAAAATTTAATACTTACACAGAATGTGGTAAGCAGGCAGCAGTGTCGCAATCTATATATTCTTGGTTCTAGGTTGCAATATATGACAGAAGACAGATAAATAAATAGATAGATAAGCACTTTATTGGTACACCACAAAACAATAAATCTTAAAAATTAAACAAAACAGTAAATTAAATAGTGCAATAATTGGCGGTCTTATCGCTTAGAGCGATCTCTTGCAGATCTTGTAGATTAATACAATTTCTTTATAAAAGTTGCCTAAATCTGATAAAAATAAGTGATAAACTAAAAGCCGACTCCAAACTGAACAATCATCAACTCAGTCGTAAGCAGTCTTGCACTGCTGACCCTATGTCCAGTGAGGGAAGTTTTGCCAATACTCGCCACGCTTGGCAGGCGGGTTGGCGAGCGCTGTTTGACGGTTTTGGGCAGAGGACGTTGCAGCCCTCTGATTGTCTGATTGTCTGATTGTCTGATTGTCTGATTGTCTGATTGATCTGTTGACCTTAGCCGACTTTTACGGCAACCACGAGTAGAAAGGGTGGGGTACTATTCTATTGCCGACATCCCAAGGCAAACACTCAATTATCATCATCATTATCATCATCTCAGCCACAGGACGTCCACTGCTGACATATGCCTCCCCACAGATTTCTATCTAGACCGGATATAAGCGGCCTGCATCCTGCGTGATCCTGCTGTCCTTATCAAATCGTCTGTCCACCTGAAACACTGAATAAGTATACAATATACATACTACCTACCTATTATTAATAATACGAACTTACTTGGATATCATTTTACCTAGTTTTTTGGTTAGATAACTTAAATGTTACAATAAACCTTTGGAAAAGCCTTTTGTTTAATTCATATTCATTAATTTATTCATGTTATACAATACACGTCATTTCGTACACAAGTTACAGTTAATTTATTATAATATGAATTTATTTGATAATATTTACAAACTCATTGTAATTATAAAATGTTTGACTTAGCCAACGCATAATTCTAGATTTACCTAAATATATCTACATAATATTGGTAGCTTCTGTATGTAGGTAGGATCGGTAACCGATTATATAGGTATACCGTATACCATCGGAGCCATATTATGGTGTGTCAACTTGCTAGACTTCGCCAGAGACTTGCTCACACCAACCAACTGACCTCTACGACGAGTTGAATAGTTACGGCACTTATAAAAGTAATCTTCCCAAAGAATTGTAAGTGGGTACAGTAATATCGTAGTTAGGTTTTACATTTGACCGACATTTTTCCTTGGTCAAGGTGCTTGGTATTATTTTTATCATTTCAAAGCAGAGAGCCGTAAAACTATCATCGGTTTTCAGGTGAACGGCCTGGAGACCGCGTCGCTCTCGCGATGGCATTCATATATCCTTCATCGGGTCTCTTGATGCCCGCCAAAATAAGATCATCGGAGAACGAACGCAGTTTACGATGCTTCTGCCGACTAGACGGACTTTATGTGAGATCTGCCGATGACGTACATAAGTGGAGGGTATTTTGAGACGCTTCAATGGGTTAGGTGTGATGTTCTCGACTCTCGGCTTCCAGATATAGTTGGAATTATTGTAGGTACCTATAGTAATAGCATATAATATAGTAGATTGTTACACAAGGCGCTTAGGATAGCCCATTGTATTCAAGGTAGTTTTACGAGTGAATTGAAACCGAGATATAATGAGATTTAGCGCCGTGTGTTTATACACTCTGTGCTTTTCACTACGATTTGTGAGAAAATTAAATTATTAAGTAATTTCATTTTCCCATACGAAATATTCAACACCAAAAAATTATAATATCTCATTGATTTAATATCACATCTCATATATTACCTAATATCTCATTGGTAGCAGACAAAAATTTGTAAGAAATTTACTTCATCCCCTAGAGGTTGGAAAGTTATTTTAGTCCCGTTCTGGTACGCAACAGTGACGGACTTTTTGAGCAAGGAGTGAAAAAAATTAGGTAGCCGTATGCCGTGACCGTGCGTATTCTGAAAAATAATGCGCTGATGAGTAGGTAGACCAGTTCGCAAGCCGCATAACCCTGGGTAGGTAAAGATAGTGCTATAGGGTCTGATGATGACGAGTAAGGTGTAGTAGGGCGCACGAGCTAGTAATGATTTACAATAATTTTGTTAAAAAGTCTGATCGGCAAGAAAACTGTGATACTTGATACCAGTAACGTCATCTGATGGTGAAAAGTTTACTAATTTCTTTTTAGTGACATCTAGTAGCGAATAGCCAAACTAAAGTTCTAAAACAGCGCCATCTGTTAATATATTATAGGATTACGTTCGTATATCATAGTGACATCTTACTTCAAAAGGTTCATCTCTTCACTACGATATTGTGACATCTAGTATCAAGTAGCAAAACTAAATTAGATCAATATAATATAAGTATTCAATGAAATCAAATCATTCCACTATGCTTTTATGTTATATGAATAGTGTAAATATTATAAATTAACGGTTTTATATATGTAAAAGTTTATTATTTTATTAAAAGTTTATTTTCTTCATTTAAAAAGCTTTTAAATAAATTTGTATTAAATAAGTTTCGTTTAAAAACTATAAAGTTATTATATATTCTAATCTGTGGCCTGTGGTAAAATGGTTTTATCTTATTTTGAATATGGCAACAAAACTTGTTTTCGCGAGAAAACTTGTGATAGCATCGTGAGTGAATTATTATTTATTTTGCTATATCTGGGCATTAAACCGAAATTTCGTGAAAGAAAAAATTATAGGTGTCGTGGTTAGTGTTCTAAATGGGTCAGCCGCCTTCCAAGTGGAGCTCCTAAGGAGATTGCTTGCCATGGCGGGCCCGTCCGACGGCGAGCCCGACGGATGGGTAGAGTTCTGCGAGCGTGAGGCCCGCGCCGCCGCCCAGGACTTCGCTAAAAGCTGCTTACCATACGTGCAGCCGAGCGCCGCCGACCATGCCCGCCCCCACGCCTCTCATAAGGAACTACTGAAGAAATTCATCGACACATTTTCGGAACAATTCGATCTCGAATACGGCAAACTGAAAACAGTACACAAACTTTCCAACGGCACTCATACCGGACACGATGAAAGCGACTACTCTGAAGACACTGACTCTCCTAAAACTCAACACAAGCCATTTTTCCGGCGGTTATCATTTAAAGGGCTCAGAAAAGGGAAAGGCTTGTTTCACAAACAGAATTCGGACGAAGTGGAGTTATCATCGCACTTAAACAAACATAACAAGACTAAATTAGCTAAGATAGTTGTTGAATGTAGGAAAGAGGGATTAGTGAATTATTTGACTCCAGAAAGCTTGGAACAGCCAAGTGGTCCACAGAAGTGGGAGAGATGTAGACTGGCGTTAGTGAAGACTGTAGGAGGGTATATGTTGGAGTTCTATTCCCCTCCTAAAGCTCAGAAGCCGAGAAGTGGAGTGTTCTGTTTCTTGATATCAGAGGCAAGGGAGACTACTGCTTTAGAAATGCCAGATCATGAAAATACTTTTGTATTAAAGGTAATATAGTTATAGATTGACTCAGATTCAAACATTGAAATCTATAGGATTTCAATGTTTGAATCTGAGTCAATCTATACTCTACTTACTCTAAACTTCATAATTATCGTAAATATAGTGGATACAAGTGATATTGCTGAGGTCCAGAGTTTGATTCCCAGGTTGGGCAGTTTTATTGGATTTTTCCATTGGGAATTTCTCACCAAAATTTATTTTGCCGGTGAAATTGAACACTACCATTATTAATATGTAAAGTCTATAAATGAAATAATGAAAGTTGACTGCCTCGGTGGCGTAGTGGGCGCATGCTCGACTGCCAATCAAGAGGTCCCGGGTTCGATCCCCAGGTCAGGCATAGTGTTAATATTGGGTGTTTCCATTAGGAATTTTCTCAATAACTGCCTGGAGTCTGGAACTGTGCCCAGTAGATGGCAATAGGCTCGCCCCCTATTACATGGGACCAATAACATACTGGCGAAATGTGGGTATATCTACTATGAGACTGAGTCCTGGGTACACCTCTGCCTACCCTTTCGGGAAAAAGGCGTGAATGTATGTATTCCAGTCATTAGGTCATGTTGGATTTGGATGCCATGTAAGATTCTTGGTGATCTGAAACTGACAATATTGGTCCACAATATGAACTCGAGCAGTGTAATTGGGGTAACCTGTTTAGTTAGAATTTAAATTGTAATTATTATTATAATTCCAGGCAGATAATAACATGGAGTATGTAATAGAAGCGGCAGATGTAGACGACATGAAGTCATGGCTAGCTACAATAAAGTACTGCATGAGATCAGCTCCAACCACACAACCCCCACCAGACTCGCTACCAGGAGCGCCTGAGCCCGCCCCACCAGACCTGCCGCCACGCAGGGATCTGCCGACAAGTAGTAGCAATGCTGATCTAGCCGCTGATACTCCTGAGGAGGCTGAATTAGGTATAAAAAGGTTTAATTTTTCCCTTATCCAATTAACTCAGTGTGGTGAGCCGTGGCTAGCTATAATCAAGACCCGGAGCCCGCGCC
This sequence comes from Hemistola chrysoprasaria, assembly GCA_947063395.1. Lineage (NCBI taxonomy): Eukaryota > Metazoa > Arthropoda > Insecta > Lepidoptera > Geometridae > Hemistola > Hemistola chrysoprasaria. The sequence goes on from OX346729.1 coordinate 9,856,085, forward strand.
ACCGAACTTGCCGACAGAGAGATCTGCCGACAAACAGTAGCTACTCTTATCTCGCTGCTGCCAGCCCAGAAGAGGCTGAATACTGAATTAGGTATAATGTCGACTGAGAAATTTAGTATAAAGCTACAAGTAGCCATGGCTTACAATAAGAATTTTAGTGGGCTAGAAAGATATAAAAACTAGAGACATACATGTTAGAAAAAGAGGTGAATATTACTGTAGTGTTGTTCAAGCTGAATTGGACTTTATTGCGTCCGAGTTACAGTTGGTGTTCACTCATATAAACAGGAATTTCAGAAGCGTACCTTCTGTACCTTTAGCTCTGCAATTTGTGTAAATAATAGGTAGTAAGAAGTACTCTATGAACTGTTGATTAACTCCCCAGGTTCAATAGCAGAAGAAGGTTGCGAGGCCAGTTCCCCACGGGTGTCTCTAGGCGAGTGGCCGTGGTTCCACGGGACGTTGGCTCGCGCGGCCGCGGCGGGCTGCGTGCTGGCCGGCGGGGCGCCCGCGCACGGCTGCTATCTAGTGAGGCAGAGCGAAACTAGGCGCGGGGAGTACGTGCTTACATTCAACTTCCAGGTAGGCGGTAGGAATCGTTTAAACGTGTGGCGATAAGGAGAGTAAATTTTGAGTTTAAATTAATTATGTGTCATCAACATTTCACAGAAAGTTATTATGAAAAGATTATTAAATCCTCAGGTTTATGTATTAAAAGGTGTATTTTAGTGTAACTCTGCCTGTGCAACTGCACAACAAAGCAGCTTAGATCAATGTGCAGTGTCCCTTAAGCCCAAATTTGATAGCATTATGCGCACCCTTAACAGGAAAGCTACCTGTTAGCAGTTTGACACAATACTATGGAAAATTTGCCAAATCGATGTATTGTATTCCCCTGTTTCCTCCGAATATAGAAAACCTATTTGATATATTTATATCCAGATATTTTGAAGATGAAGTAAGCTATGTCTCTATCATCTTATTTTTGTTTATAAACTCTTAATTTTTTTTGTAGTGAACGTCCAATTAAGCAAGTAAAAATGGGATTTTAGGAAGTTAATTATAAAAAAAATCGAGAGTTTATAAGAGAAACTAAAATGACGGGAACATGGTTTACTTTACTATAAAATATCAGGATATCAATTTATAGAATGGGTGAATAATATTCGGAGGAAACATGGGAATACAAAACATCGATTTGGCACAGAAAGCAGAGTTACTACCATCTGAGCCAACGAGTCTGATTGTGTCAAATTGCCCGCGTACGCTCTTAACAAAAATTTTTATCCAACAGGGTAGAGCAAAGCATCTACGTATGACGCTAAGCGAATCGGGCCAGTGTCGCGTGCAGCACCTCTGGTTCCCCAACGTATTAGATATGCTGGAACATTTCCGTGCCAATCCTATCCCGCTGGAGTCTGGCGGGGCTGCTGACGTCACGCTCACTGAGTACGTCGTGTGTCACGACGCCAACCGGCAACAAGTGAGCCATTCACATCTCACGTAGGACATCACCACTATGATCCATGAACGGGGACAGTTTGGCCATGAATCTAGAAAAAAAGGTGGCTGGTCTTTTTTTTTTCTCTCCACTTATCTGCCATCGGCTGCATAGCCTTTATCAGATCCGTTCTCAGGATTGTTGGAGTTACTTGGAGCTTATACAATTATTAGCACCAATTATGTACATCCATCCACAGATGGAGTCTTTTAAAACAAAAATTCAAGCACCATAGTGAGCCAGCTCGCTAATGGATGACGGTACGCACAAATTTACACCCATAAACCTAGTAAAAAAGTGTTAATTTTTGCGTGCACACAAGCAGTTAGAGCCAAACCACACGGGCGGCGCGGCGCCGCACCGCAAGTCATTTCGCCGCGCTGGCGACCACACGGGCAGAGCGGCGTCGCAACGTTCTACGGAGCCGCGGCGGCGCCGCAGCGGCGGCAATATGAAGGGTTGCCCATCGCTACGTAAGCAGAGCGGCGCCGCTCCGGCGCCGCTCTGCTTACACCCCTCCCCGCCTCGTCTCGATTCCGATGCGCGCGCGGCGCCATGTGGCTACAATGCATTTTTGTATGTAGAAAACCGCAGCGGCGCCGCTCAGGCGCCGCGCCCCAGCCGCGCCGCCCGTGTGGTTTGGCCCTTATTAGGGGTCAGCTTATGTAGTTATTGATCGAGCTCTTAGTACAAAAACCCTTTCCGTCCACTCAAGATAGACCTCCCCAAACAAGTGAGCGAACTGGATTACTATAGTGCTTTACTTATTGTTTTAGAAGACTCCATCCGCCTTTTTTTCTAGGTCCATTGGTTTGGTTATATATTATAACGACAATTTTTTTACCATTTTAATACCGCGTTCATTGAGATTGTGGTGGGAGTGTAAAGTTTGTTACAAATGCAGGGGAGAAAACGGCTATTGGTGGTTTGTACGGTCGGGTCAGCATCTAAAGTCGATGATCAAAGTTTTTCAAAATCGCTACACACCATGTACTTCTGCTCCAGCACTTCCCAAAATGGTCTAGATGGAAAAATAACAAAAAATATTGGCTTGGCTTTACCTATCAATTTAGACAGATAATATACCACCTACTTTAAAAAAGAAATTAAACAATACATCTCAGAATAAATACAAGTATGCACTTGGTACTATTATTTTTTCTATAATTGTACCACGAAATGCAGGGTAGAGCGATACGTAATATTACCGGAAGGGATACTATCGCATCGCCTTTTCTCTCTGCATTTGGAACAGACCATAGTCAGTAGTCATTAGTGTAACGATATCAACACTACTGTAAAAAATATGTTTTTGGCCATTCAAGTCTCCATTTTTATTGAAAAGCTTTTAGCAAAACAATAAAAACATATTCCCATGTATGTGGGATAGAAAAATGTTGTACCACGATAGCTCAGTTGGTTGGAGCTCCACCACGGAACGGCGGAAGTTTTGGGTTCAAATCCCGCTCGATGTTGTAATTATTCTTCCCATATTCATGTGAATGAAAATTAACTTTCATATAAAATGCTTATTATTTTTCAAAACCATTCTGAAATGAATTAATATTATAACATACTTATTTTCGAATCCACGTTTTGACAGACATGAAAATGTCCCACCGAATGCCTTATGATGCTAACAGCTTTAAATGTAATATTGGTGCAATCTATCCAAACCAATTAATTCAAAGAATAATGCGTGTAACATTAATTACTATTACAAATGGTAACAAACTCCAGTAAATTAATGTTGGTGGTCAAGCATGATATGAAAATATTTTTACGTATTTTTTGTGCTTGTATAAGTAGATCGATTTCATAGATGTTGTTATTTTTTTTACTTAAAATAATTTCATAATTATGGCGAAGGGGAGAATAATTTTCCACTCAATTTTTTTGTGGTAGTTTCTGAAGATTTTATTAAAACATGTGAAAACTGTATTGGTTTCTCTAACTAAATACGTTTTGGTGCAAATAATAGACAGATCAAGAGCCCAAAGAATTAGTGGAAAATTATTTTCTCTTCCTACATAATTATTGTGAAATTCCATTTTATACGGAAATGCAACAATCTAACATAATTTAACCGCGAAATAAAATGGTGCAGAAGGCCGATTATCAAATTACCTACCTACACCTACCTACACTCTGCACGAGGCTTCGAGAATCACGCAAAATGTATTAATAGAAAATAATGAGCGGCTTTTGTTTACCCAGTTTAGTTGTCTGTCAATGTAAGCGTAAAGCTGCGTCCAGATTACGTGAGCATATCAATTTTTGAGGGTTTGCGCGTAAGCTGGAGGCAGCTTCAGTGTTTTCTGTCGATATTTGGTGCATGTCTTGTGAATTTATATCTATTTTGTGGTTCATTCCCTGTTAACACATATTTCTATTAAATTATAATATTTGACACCTTCGATCATAATTTTTAGACACTTCGTCCACAATTTAACGACCTATAGACGCGTGCACTTTTCGCGGAGAAGTAAGCGAGCGTACGTACTATCTGGTAGCCGCATAGGGGCGTGCTGGATGCGGCCACAGTATAATACACGGTCTACTACAGCAGCACGCCACATGCCGGCTAACCGTCGTCTCGGTTCTATAGTATATTATGATATATCCGGCACCGCATCTTTCGGCCGATGCGGGCTAGCCGCAACGACAAGACAGCCGGAGCGGTTGACGGCTAGCCACAATGTCAGTGCGTACAATATCATACGATTTTTATTTAGCCGCATTCGGCACACCGCATTGCGTCTAGAAAGTGCGTACATATGCTCGCTTACTCTCGAAGGCGGGTCCTTCGAGAGTTCTTCCAAAAGTACCTTCTCGCTGGCGTAAAGTACTTGCGTCTATGTGTGCGTGCGTTTTAGGACCGTTGTATGCCCATTATCTTCTGTTTGTGTGCTTCGTGGGTGTAAATCGGGCGAATTTATTTGCTCAGTGACATATTTATTAGATAGATGTATATAGTAGACCTACTGCCATTGAGATAAGACATAATTTAAAACTACCCTCTTTTCAATAGAGTCATCAACAATCATATTTTTTATAAGAGTTCATACACAGTTAATAGTTGCCATTTTACTAATAATCGTAGCAAGTATGTTTTTGCCAGTTTTTCTATGTTTTTACTTTTCTTCGATAAGTTTAAAGAAGGTCTGTCAACAATCATCATGGAATCAGTTTAGGTAGAAATGTATTTAATATTATTAAGAAAAAGATTTTGTATAACCATTGATTCCTGATTAGCATTTTTTTATTTATTGTAACAATTTGTATAAACTATTCATACATAATTAATTTATTATGAAGTCAATGGGGGTTATTATGATACTTTGTTATATATTTTCTAATATCACAATATCTTATAAAGAATTATGACAGTTGTAGTCTGTAGTTATTCAGTAAAGTAGGTTTATACATAAGCGTATGATTAGATTTTTTTTATGATTAAAATGTAGATTTTTGTAGTATTTACAATCTTACTCTTAGTTATCGGTTCTTGCATTTTTTTTAGTATACTCAAAACGTGGAGATTTTCCAAAATTTAAGTATTCCATATTTGGAATATAATTTATTAAACTAACATAAGATTTAAATAAAAATGGACTGTTTAAAGTACTACTAACATAACTCATAGAAAACGGAACAAAAATATAAAAAAGTATGAGTACTTATGATTATTATGTTATAATCATAAACTCATTTTAAAATTAAAGGAAAGACAGTAATTTAAGTTTAACTTCGCCATGCATACAGTTTGAAGTTAGACCTATTCTTGAAATAATTTATACAAGGTGGTAATCAGGTGGCATCTTCATAGTTTCATTGTACTGATATAGTGACTATATCAGTATAATGAAACTGAAGTATTTGTCTATATTATAGACAACTATTTAACATTATATTTTTACAAACTTAAAATTGCAAAATCACCTGTTCCATTCATTTTGTTAAGGGCCAAGGAGCTTTAGTTGCCCTTTGACGATTTTTTCGCTATTTCAGAGATGGTCCCTTAGTTAAAGTTGATTCTTCTTCTTCTCCGTAGGAATTTTCCCGGCTATAGCCAGGGTCTGCTTTCCGGCTATTTCTCCTCCACTAGTATCAAATAATTAAATAGTTATTTGTAATTATGCTCTCAGAACGGTTCCTCAATTACACTGCTCGAGTCAATTCATACGGGTTATGTGGACAACCCATATTATCAGTTTCTGGTCGCCAAGATTCATACAAGGCCTCCGACATGACCTAACGACTGCCCCCTTACATACATATCCTATAGGAAACAGCCAGGACTTACAATTTAACGTGCCATCCGAAACACGGTTAAGGCAAGGTGAAATGTCCACATGAGTTCGAACCAGGAACTCCGGATTTGAATCCGGGCATATTTCCGTAGGGCTACGAAACCCACATGATGAATTAAATAACCCTATAAGAAAGCTAACTAATAACCAGTAACCATGTATAATATTATAGTGTGTGTATTTTGTTACACATTAAACTTTTAATTATTATTTTGTACAAAATCATGTTCTTCCCAGCTTTAATAATTTCTTTGTTGTACATACATTTTTATTGATTAAACTTATTGTATGGAATGGCTTTGTCTTTTTATTTGATTTTTTTTCTTTTTTGCCTGTCTGTTGTGTTTTGAGAATTGCATTTTTTGGGTAAGTTATAGTTTCTTTTTTATTTTATCTTTTTTTTAAATTATAGCTTGTAGTCTGTGTGTAATTGATTATTTTTGTTGTTTGTGAGTGTTAGTTTGAGTATACGTATTTTAGTTATATCTAGTACCTACATATAATATATATTTCACGCCAGTTTTTGAAAAAATTTGTGAGGAATTCATAAAAAACTTGGAAACTTATTATTCGCTTTCAATAAATGATAGCGAGATTGCGGTCAAATGCTTGAATAAAAAATACCGAACTAAGGCGTTCATTACACGATTGGATAAGCGTCAATCATATCCGTGATGTGACAATAAAACCTGTTGATATTTGACACATAAGAACTTATTGCAATTTTCAATTTTGTTTTTTTATTTTCAGCTGGGTGTAACACACGGCAGCGACGTGCGAATGCGACGCGCGGAGCTTGAGGCGCTATTGGTCGCACATCACGATATACGCGCCGTAGACAATCAGTATAGCTTTGTTTGAACATTTTATATAAGGATTATTTCATGTTTTGCATTGTATGTATAGGTAGAATTTAAGTAAACTTTATAAAGGGTTATGGGATCTTCTGAGCTGCGGGAGAGTTAAAACGACTAAACGCAGTATGATGGATTAAACTAATCCGCTATTCAGAGTTGCGAACGATCAGAATTCGGGTTTTATTTTCGGTACAGTATTAAAGATTTTTCATAACTGAAACCCTTATTTACGCTATAAAGGAGTATGCAGGTATGCTGTCATACTTAAATTCAATATGATAAGCGATGTCGTTTTAACCCCCCACCGAACGGAACGGATTGGGTGTTATAAGTTTGACGTGTCTGTGGCATCGTAGCTCTTAAATGAGTGGTTCGATTTTAATGCGGTATTATTTTGTTTGAAAGCTGACCTGATCAAGTGTTAGCTGAGCTATGGAAACCGGTTCAGCCATCTGAATATTATCAGCTCTTTTCTAGAGGCTGAAGGGATATGAGACTCTAAATCGTATCGTATCGGATAGATTCAAAATTTGGTGTTGTTACTTCATCAATAGTTCAAAGATTTGTTAACTTTGATCTGATGCTGCAGCATCCGATTCAGATGGGCCAGTAGTCAAATATAGTGTTTTTGCTCTGGGAATCGTCTCAATGAATATGTTACAGATAGATGTTGACCAGAATCTAATGACGGAGCAAAAAAAAGAGGAGCGGGGAGGTTTCTAAATAGCGCAATTTACAGAATAAGTTTGTGGTTTAGGTACTTATTTGAGTGTAGTCGAATTGTATGCTTTCACCAAGATCTATGTCGTGCAATATTTTATTTATTAGTGTTAATAATATTTTATTAAGAGGCTTAGCCGATTGTAACTTAGTTTTAAGTATTTATCATTGATGTAGGCTTACGAATAAGTTTATTACTTTTTCACTATTTATTATTAGTTATAAATCAATTTCACTGCCCGTATACTACTTACCTAGTAAATAAAAAATAAGCAAAAACTTTGGGGCTTAAAACTGCAATGCATAAACCATTCACTCCATACGTAGGGCACACAACACTGCGTTGCGGCCTTATTTCCCATCGGCCGGCCCTCCGGCTTTAGGCTTTTGATTTGCCAACGCAAATCAAAAGCCTAAAGCTTCATAAAAAAGCCACCAATCAGCGGCCGCCACGTCTCAAACCTATACTATTAACTATTCTTTGACCGAGACAGTTTCAAGTGATTTTTGTTGTAGTTACACTTCCATTTGCAAAAATATAATAATTTTCAAACGGATTTCTCACGAAAAAACCCAAAGAAACCTTGCATAGGTAATATTATTTATGTTTATGTTCCTATTTTTATAAGTAGGTAATATAGGTGTTTTAATAACTTATTAAAAACTCATGTTTATGTCAGTGTTTGAAACAGATAACTTTGCTTGTTATACGAAATTGAGTTTCTTATAATCAAATAAATATCCATTCTTACCTATATCGGTAGATTTTTCTAAAGGAAGTTTGCAGAACCAGATATCGAGTTGCAAGCACTATACCAAAGGTTTTGCAATGATTTTCGAAAAGAAAACAAAATATAGATAGGTACCTACCTTGTGTCACCCCTAAATACCGAATATGTCACCGGATAGTTATTATAATGTATAGCTCGACACAAAAGAGTAGAAAATACTGAGGGCGCCACTTTCTTTTACAAAAGTAAAAACAATTTAATCAACTCATACACTTTAAATTAGTTCCGTTTCTACTCTTTTGAGTCGAGCTATAAAAACCGTTAGGGCCCATTCAAAGCGGAATGGTAGCGGCGCGGCGAGCACTTTCAGTGTCAAATAATTTTAAACTTTATCTCCATAATTAAAAGAGCAGTATTTACTTGAAACTCGAGAAAGTCGCGCGTTAACGCGGCGCTGCGTGCTTTTCAAGCAATACTAGTCTTTGAAGTATTAGTGGTAAGGTTTAAAATTATTTGACACAAAAAAAAACTCACCGTACCGCTGCCATTCCGGTCATAGTCATAGCCTTTCCACACTATGTTTTTTATCATTATACGAAATTCAAATTAACTCAATTCGAACGATTATAAAAAACGCCATGTGCATATAGGCATTAGGTACAATTGTTATAGTTTACGGTGACATACTTATAATTTATGAACCTTATATAGTGTGTTATAAATTACAACAAACTAGGTTTATAACGATTAAGAAAAAATAATTATAGTATTTATACGTTAGCTTGTAAGCTAGAAATGTAGGCTAATTTGGTGTAAATAGACTATGAAAGATATACCTACAGACACTAATACGAATAACCAATTCCTAGTTAAAAAATACACGAATCACTAGAGAAATTAACCAAAATTTAAAAAGGCAGTTTTGTAGATACTTACCCCATACTTTCACACAAAATACTGAATATAAAGATAGATTAATGTGTTGTTGGGATTGATAAAATGCAAAATAACTTTTATAAAAGATTTTGATTAATTTGATAATTGCCGTGGAGTTATCCAGAGGACGAGCAGCAGCGAACTGCGCTCGACAACCCGCCTGCCAATTGTAGCGAATATTGCTAAATCCTCTCCTATGGAGTAGGCCTATGACCAGCAGTGGGCTTCCAACGGCTGAGATGATGATGATAAAATCATTTATCTTTGGCGTATTTGACCACTGAGTTATCCAAAAGCTAAAGTGTAGCTTTAGCTGTTCAGTTGAACAAGATTGGAACTATAGGTACCTTGTCAAATATAGCTTGATATTGATACCTGACATCTGAACAAAAATATTTTTTTTTACCTTATTTCCGTAAATTAGGTTCGAACAGGGTATTTAATTAATCATTTTGATTATAAATTACCTATGACTTAAAACTATTTTGGTTGTAATTCGATATTCGTCGAAAGGAAACGGACTCGTAAGCCAAGGAAGCTGGGCTCAGAAAATCTTACACTGTCTATCCTAATATTGCCGGGTACAAAATGATATTCGCAAAAATACTCCCAAACATAGTATCCATCTTATTATCACCGTTTAATTTATAATTTGATTTAAATGAAGTGAGGTTAAGTACTAAGATTTTTTATAATGGCGACGCACGTTCTAATTTCAGTAGAACATTTGCTGAATTCATAATAATTAATGGAGATACTGAAAAATATATATTCACATTTGAGAATTTTCTTATTAGGCTTATCAGATCCCCGGCCAGGTCAAACATTTGTGTGCATGAACATGTCCGTTTGATCTGTGGGTGTTATAAGCTTATATAAGTATGTATATCAGTCCTCTGGTTACCATAGTACAGGCTTCTAGCCTAGTTTGGGACCAAATGACCGTGTGTGGAAGTTGTCCCATATTATATTACATTATTATTATTAAATAAAATCAAAATTATGTACCTATAATGTAAGGTTGACGTGGCCCAGAAACAAACAACTCCTTTCGGGAAACTCGAAAAACGTCGAATCATGGCAGTTATCCCGTAAACAGTGATCCTTATATAAATTACCTGTTATGATACCATTTTTATGTAACTAATTTAATAAAATGTGACCGAAAAAAATATTGTTGTCAGCTGTCACGTATCAAGCTATATTATACAAAGTATAGGACCTGTCAACCACTATTTTGAAGAACACTGAAGCAAATTCTCCTCTAGTGGCCCTCAGATAAGGTGGGACAGTAAAAACCTACAAAAGCTTGATTTTAGACTAAGTATTTGACAATTTTGAAGTCAAATTATATCAATGTTCTAACTATTAATAAACATTCCTTTGGTGTATGTAATATTTGGGAAACGGAATAAAACATAATATATTTTGCACAGCTTTGGTTTTTCTTTTAACTTCAATACAAAAAAAAAATATTTAACGTAGTACTACTTGCCTCTAAAGAACATAACATCACGCCGTTTCCCTAAAGGGGTAGGCATGTTTTAAGGGAGCACGTACGATTCATCGAATCCACTGAGCGTCGAAAGTATTCTTCACCACCGGTCAGTTCATCTAAAAATTTTATGACGACACAATTTTTCCTCGATAGCACGGTTCGCCGAATACATCTTTCACCACAGGTCAGTTCATCTAAAAAAGGTTTTTAACGATACTGTTGGAAAACCTCTTTGGTTTGTCAAATAAGATCGCTAGGTTTATCAGGCATAGAATTTTTAGAGTCGATTTAATATCTTTATTATATCTATATGTGTTTTCTTCAACCATTTGGTCCACATTCCACATACGCGCACTCTGTGCTGGAGTAGCTCTGGGAGGACTGCTCTAGTAGATACCATTGGACAAGCAAGCGTGTGCACAAAGTGGATCGTCCCACGCTATCGGAGCTTAATGGTAACGTTAAAAACCTTTTTAGATGAATTGTGGTGAAAGATTTTTCCGACAAGAGTGGTTTCGGCAAACCGTGCAGTCGAGGAAAAATAGTATCATCATTCATTTTTTAGAAGAACTGACCGGTAGTGACTTTCGACGGTCGATGGCTTCGATGAATGATGATTCGATGAACCGTACGTAGCTCGTTCTTAGGTCTCATATGTAATAAGTGGCGAGCCTATTGACATACGGGTCACAGTTCTAGACTCCAAGCTTGTCATTGAGAAAATTTCTAATGATTACTATTTTTACCTGACCTGGACATCGAACCTGGGACCTCATGATCGGCATAGCTTGCGACCACTACGCTACCGAGACAGTCTCTAAAGACAATATAAGAGTAGAAAATTTTCACCCACAAGCCGGATTTCAACCCGCACCTTTCGTACCAATCCGCGTGGTGGCACTCTACAAATAGCTACCGTGAAGGTACTCACGTCTTTGGTGAAATGTTTCTATCCCACCTATCTAACGCCTATATTAGGGCCTAGTCTATAAAGAACTACTAACATAAATCATCTAGTAACGGAACAATATAAAACTCCGAAAACATTTGCCTCTGATCTTCCTTTTCTAGCTTCAATTGAAGAAGTAATAACCCATTTGAACTGCATCTGAGTACAACCTACAAACAAAATAATTAATTAATACATAATACCTTACCAAACCTAAAGCAAAGACGTAGAAAACACTTTCATTTCCCTTACTCAGTCTGACTCAGGCCATCACTCAGGAAATTGACAGGCGCAGTGAAGTGCCGCACAGAATTTTGAATTTTAAAACACTGGATGGCACTGTGTCTGATATGGGCAATCATGATGCTTACCATCAGGCACCTGATTTGCTCGTCTTGTCACTCACTATCATAAAATAAAAACTATAAATAATGCCGTTTTACTCGATCAATAATTAATCTTCAAAAGACGAGTGAATAGTGTTTGCACATTACTGCTTGTCGGATGAATAACTGGCAAAAGTGTGCGGCCCCCTGCAAAAGAGGCCTACCACTACAAAAACTAGTCTTAGGACTTAGGTTTAGTTTAATCTAGTTTTAGGGTAACTGGTAGAAAATGCTACACTAGCATTAAGTTAGTCCTAGCGTTGTGCTGAATTGTAAATAAATAATATCTGAATAAAAATTAACCTATGTGTAATTCCAGGGTCTAAAATATCTACATACCGAATTTCAGCACAATCGGTTCAGTAGTTCTGGCGTGAAAGAGTAACAAACATCCATCCATCCTCACAAACTATCGCATTTATAATATTAGTAGGATAGGGTGAATGAATTTTTATAATAATATTAATTCACCTTAGATGAAATGGCCAGTGCTTTCATAATTAGTCTAATATGAGGCAGTTGATACTTCAAAGTGACTGGGTTTTCACAGCTGAAGCTTTGTACCATGTCTGCTGACTTGGGCATATCTATACACGACCTATCCTGAAAATCAGATATAAATTATATTATTGTTTTATATTTTAATAGACTGGGCGTTCATCATCGTCAGCCGGAAGATGTCCACTGCAGAACATAGGCCTCCCCCATAGAACGCCATAAACTATTCATATAGGGAGATTTTGCCGTAATCACCACTTGGCACGCGGCTTGGTGATCGCAGTAGTAATACTTGGCGTTCTATTACTAAGGGCCGATTTTTTGATCGTTGGTTACGGTTAAGTTAACCATTTGTTAAACTAACTATAGTTAAATTTCTAACCAATGGTTATATCGCGGGGAAAAAAATAGTTAACTAGGGATGAAAAAACGAATTATGCCGAATTTTAACTATTTGTCAAAAAATTAACCATTGGTCGAATTAATCAGTGATCAAAAAACCCCAGCCTAAGCGTCCTATTCGCTTGAAATACTCGCATTAGAATACTGACTCATTCCGCGCATTTTTGACATCCCAAGAAAAAAAATTACGAACCTGCATTCCATAAGTAACAATACTGACGTTAGGATGATCGGGAGATAGATTCAGCTCGATAATATCACACGTTCTCTCTATATCGGCCAGTAATGCGAGTAAAGCCGGGGCCTTGAGCACTAGCTTGGCCACCTCGGCCGAGTCCTCATCTCTTAGGTCTAGCACAGAGTCTGGTGTCTGTGTTGATATCTCACAGTCTGTCATTACGTTGTGGACGGATTGGGGTTGAAGACTGAAAGGTATTAATAGATTTTTAACGAGCAACGTGCTGCGAGCGCAGCGACAATTTATAGAATTACAACTTTTTGTTTGTAATTTTTGTGTGTAACATTGCATCCGATTTGCAACTTACTGCTCACTAGTTTTAATGGGTTCAATTGAAAATTTTTGAACTGATTTTTAAGAAGTGGGTAAGTAAGTACTTACACTAATAGCAACGGAGATCCTTCACATCTGTAATACATCTTTAAACTGGATTCTTCACCGGATCCAAATATGTTGAGACATTCTGACAACACTGCTATACTTATCTGAAACAAGAAAAATTACAATAAAATTCATAAGTACTAAATTTATTTTATGTTATTTCATTTTATTTAACTTAGACTTATACCTATGTCAGGCCCCCGTCACTCCATATAAACGCGCTCATTTAATAGCCTATTACAACTACATAGAACACATAACGTGTGTACACGCGACAAATGTGTGCGTGACCTATGTAGGGCCCTCGCGTCGCCGTCCGCTAGTGGTACGGATTGTATCGACTAGATGGCGTACGTATATATTGATAAGCTATATATATATATATAAAAGGGTACATATTATGTAAAACACAATAAATATTGAGTGAGGATGGATGGATGTTTGTTCTTCTTTCACGCCAATATTACTGAACCAATTGGGCTGATATTTGGTATGTAGGTAGCTTACGTAAGTAGAAGCTTGCACGCACTTGCCTTCTTCCACCGTCAGCTTTAGACTAATACTTACTTTAAACAAAACATCCACATCATCTCTAACATGGTACTCTGTGAAGTTGTCAGATGGAACGTAAGCTGAAGCTTGCACGCACTTGCCTTCTTCCACCGTCAGCTTAAGACCCTCAGGTAACGCACAGAATACTGCCGACTGGAATCAAACATTACATTGTTTAGACTTAGACGAAAGAAGGTGGAGGCCAAGAATAGGCTAAGACTGAAGACTAAAAAAAGGCTGACCACAAGGTGCATACACCGGATCGTCAGATCTGGTTTATATCACGTTGGATTCAAAATGTTATGTTCCTAACGGCATGTTGTGGCCACCCTACGGGCGTGGGGGATCTTCAACCTTTTCAGCCTTATTGCTCGGTGCTTATGCATTTTTTAAATTTATTTCGCTGTCGAGGCTGGAGGCTACGCGGACGCAGACTTTCAAGTCATACGTGCTCCGGTTTCCAGCGAAATACAAGGAGACGTTCCTGGACCCACAATTTTGGCCCGAAGGCATCGTTTTCCGTCGCTTCAGGGAGGCGAAACCGAACAATAATATCCCTAAGCCATAATTAAATTAAGTGTTTTATATTTTTTATGTATGTTAGTCTGTAAGGTATTTATTAATATGGGCCTCTGGTGCGTATAATTTATTATACGCACTATTGCCTGAAATAAATGAATTATTATTATTATTATTTTTATTATTTTTATTATAATATTACACCACTCTTTGTTTTAAAATTTAAAGGAATGGAAGTTTGCAGCACCTGATATAGGAAAAATAGGCCTGAAAAAACTAAGTCGCTGGTCGCGTGAGTGTGGTCACCACACGCCTTGCCGTAGGTTTTAGGTTTTTTTTTTTAAATAGGAAAAAAGCCATAGGATTTTCTTTAACAAAAAATGTTTTCGCGCAAATAAAGGCCATATCCAGAGCCAGAGACAAACAATTGAGTGAAAATTATTCCCTATATTTTGTATGGGTGACGTATAACCTTAAGCCACCGCGCCCAAGAGCATATTATATGAGAAACCGGGCAGTAAAATCATGATAGCTAGTGTCTAGTAAATAAACAGAAGCTAGTCAAAACACAAACCTCCTGAAACTGTATAGCCTTCAACAAGCTGCACAAAGTTTTCCCGGAGTCCATGGACGCCGTGAAGTAGTACTGCGAAGTGCCTTCATCCATTGCTCTCCAAGTCATACATAGATCTGACCAGCATCAAGTATTGTTCTTGGGTTACTGCATGCTCTTCTGTTTTGTTTAATATCTGTGCTAGTCTAGCCGCTAAGATGTGCTTGCACACTATCTAAAAAGATATAAATAATAATCTCTTGACTGCCTCGGTGACACAGTGGGTGCAAGCTCGATTACCGATCAGGAGGTCCCGGGTTCGATCCCCATATCAGGCAGTGTTAAATATTGAATTTATAGTTAGGAATTGTCTCAATAACTGCCTGGAGTCTGAGACTGTGCCTGGTAGATGGCTATATTCTCGCCCCCTATTACATGGGACCATTATCATACTGGTGAAATGTGGGTGTTCCTACTATGGGACTGAGCCCTAGCTACACCTTTGTCTACCCCTTGGGTAAAAAGGCGTGATTGTATGTTATGTTATAAATAATAAGTCATTTATTTCAGGCAATATTTATTTTAGGTGGGTAAACCCAATTATTGACACCCTTACCCATTTATTGATACTCCATCATCATTCTATAGCTAGACCGCTTAATTGAGTCCTCGCCTGCGAGGTACAGGGGCGGCGGGGGGCGCGGAGGTAGACGTGAACTGCCGCCCGCACCTCTCCGGTCCTACGCACCTTTACCCTGCAGGCGAGGACTCAATTAAGCGGACTACTTATTAGTAATATTGTAAAGTGGACTCATTTTCCGCACAGACTCTTATCTGGTCCATTGTGAGTGATATTAGTAATATTAAGATACTTTCTGGATATTTGCCTTTGCCAGATCTCACGGCTCCCATGGGATGACAAAGGAGTGGCTATTATATAGCGAGGACCTACTACATATTTTCCTAAGAGTTTCCAGTCCTTTACTGAGAGCTTAAGATTTACCTGATACTTCCTTTCCAAAACTTGATGTTTAAACGCAAGACACGGGCAGTAATTAATCTTCGGGAACACACGGTAGCAACGATGCTTATCACCTTTCACTTCAATCAATGATCTCAACTTGTTAGCTGTTGTATACACAAGGAAAGTAGAGTGTTTCTCATGTATGTCTAGAGCTCTTTGGAGCACTGCACCGAATATTGAATGTAGAGTTAGGAGGTCTTCATCTGAAACTGAACACACCTTTATCCTGAAGGGGTAGGCAGAGGTGGGACCCAGGATCCAGTCCCATAGCAGTTATGCCAGTATATATCTGTCCCAATAGGGCGAGCCTATTGCCATCTATTGTGCACAGTTCCATCACAGAACAAATAATGCTACATATAGAATGGACACTGTCATCCGCTCACCAATCGGGCCTTCCTCATCCCTTGGGTCATCCTCGTTGCCCTTTTAAGGCGCTTAAATTCACTTTCGCGCAACAGGTTGCCCGCCAAAGGGTTAGGAGTTAGGGTGAAGTTCTAATCTATTCATGTATTTTGATAAACATCGTTTTGCTTCTTCCTCTACTTTTTTTACTTTTACTAAGATATTCATGAATTTCGGAGTTACAGGTACCGAAGTTTAAGGAAAAAAGTTACAGGTACAGGTAGGTTGCAACACTGATTGTTCTCACGAGGGCATTTTGAACTCGTTGTAAGTAAAAGATGTTAGTAATAAATGGTAAATTATAAACTAAAAAGGAGAACTGTTATTTTTTTTACCAACGTTGCTTATCTTGCACTTTGCTCAGTCGATCTTCTATTTGATTTAGAACACGCTCTGCTACTAGTGGTAATTTCGATTGGCTTGGGTTCATACTTTGGACAAAAGGGCGCTGAAAGCAGTTAGCAGAAGCAGGAGTTTAAATCAACGCGTTCGTCTGTTCTGTGATCGGCAAGGACGATCTCCATAGGCAACAGCGGCAACAGCACAGAATACTATCAGTGATTACTAAACTGGGGAAAAGGGAAAGTAAGAGCAGTGCAGCGTTTTAATATTATTTTAATCGTATTAAACAACCTAATTCTGTTAAATTACTTTTGTAAATAAATAAAATTAATTAATAATTACCGCCAAACGCACGTCACACGCAACAAAAGCACAGATTACAACAAAAGCACAAAAACAATAAACACACACACGCAACTTCACAATTCACAGCAGTGAACTGTCACTACTGTAAGCTGTCGCTACTGTCACTATTCACTAAATAGCATTGAATTAATGTCGCTGTCACCAGTTTTTTTTTCTTTTGACAGACCCACACATTACGCTTTGTCAGATATAGTTTGGTAACTGAAGGATGAACAAAAATCTATTTCTTGGCCATATTTCCGTAAATTAAGTTGTAGGATTATTAATTTATCAATTGAATATTAAATTACCCGAGATACCATTTATGTACAAATACAAGGAAATATGATCAAAAAATTGATTTTCGTTCAACTGACAATTTCAAGCTAAATAGACAAGGTATGTATTGCCACCTTCTTCAAACTAGAAGTCATGATTATACCCACCCACAACTTTGCCAATGACACGTAGGGAGATAGAACATTAAACGAAGGAAATTAACAAATAAGTGCTTTTGAATTATGAACACAAGCAACAACCCTATTCTACTATACTTGATCTATTGATACTACAGTAGCAAAGCGGCAAAAATTTACTAAAAGAACCTGCGGAGGGATGACGTCTGAACAATTCACAACATCACGACTTCTACTACGTTTACATCATTAGCACTTTCACTAAGATAATATGATACTTGATTATAAATTCAAAAAGAGTAGGTACTTAATATAATATTCAGTAATATTTTACTCATATTATTTATTACTTACAAAATATCAATTAAAACTGCAATGACAATGTAATCCGCATCATTCTGCCATGATGTTTTCACGCCAATCCTGAAAACACTTACTTCTTTTTGTTCGTTCCTTTGGTTTGCTCTCCTACTGATGAAAATAGGGATATACTCGTATTATAAAAAACGAGCGAACGAACAAACAAACATTACAACAAATGAACATGTAGGCGCTCAATACATATAAGGAAAAACGGATGTTTTATTAATATTTGAAAAATTAAAAGTAGAAAAGTCTCAGATGAAGTATTTTGATGAATAATATTTAGTATTAAAAACCAAACATAATTATTTAGGCTGTACGTATGCCTTATTTACCAACACACAATACAATCTGTACAATCTGTATCGCGACTGCGCACTGCATTGGCTTTTCAGGCAAAAAATATACCTATCACCTAGTACTCAGCTATTATGAGTCTGACAAACAGAATGTTAAATCAGATTTTTAGAACTATTATTAGTATATCATTGTAATTGTAATGCATTACTAGAATAATTATTTTTATTTGAATGGATAATTTAAAATTTCCATAAGAATTTGTGACTATAGCAAAAATAATTTCTTGAATATTTTATTCGCTCTAAATTATTTGTGTAAGGTTTTCATTTTATATTATTACTATTTTTTATTAAGTATAATGTCTTAGTTTATATTCGTATACCTAATAATAATAATGTGGAATGTGGTTTCAGGAACTCTGTAAAAGATAAATATGCCTGAACACTTGGAACTTCAGCACTTAGTCGATCTATCGGCAGGTAGTGGCGATGAAACTCTGCCAAATCTACTCGAAAACAAAAGGCCGCTGCTAAAACGATGTCCATACCTTGGTCTGATCCTCGCAACATTATCATCACTATTTTTTTCATTATGCTCGGTAATCGTCAAAAGTCTTGTAAACATTGAACCCATGCAACTGGCTATGTTTCGATTCATCGGAGTTCTACTCCCAACTATACCAATAGTCATTTACACAGAACAGCCAGTGTTCCCTCAAGGGAAAAGACTTCTATTACTTTTACGTTCTGTCATAGGTACATTTGGACTTATGTTTAGTTTTATCGCTTTTAGGAATATGCCACTAGCTGATGCATCAGTTATAGTATTTTCAGTACCCGTGTTTGTTGCATTGTTTGCTCGTGTATTTCTGAAGGAGCCTTGTGGTATTTGGAATACTATATCTATAATATTGACTCTTATTGGAGTACTTTTAATCACTCATCCCCCATTTTTATTTGGCAACGATTCTGTTAACGCTGATCATAATATAGATTACAATAACTTCAAAGGTGCTGTTGCAGCGTTTATTTCAACTATATTCGGAGCAAATGCCTATGTTTTGCTTCGTGTTCTCAAGGGTTTGCATTTTTCTGTAATTATGACCAATTTTGGTGCTATTGCTATATTACTAACATTAGTATATTGCATTATGGTAGGTATATTATGTATGCCGAACTGTGGCACTGAGAGAATTTTGGTAGTTTGTTTGGCTTTATTTAGTTATTTGGGCCAAATTCTGTTAACTATGTCTCTACAAATGGAGCAAGCTGGACCAGTGGCCATTGCTCGGTCTGCAGATATTGTTTTTGCATTTCTATGGGAAGTGATGTTTTTTAATGAGATACCGAGTAAATATTCAGTGATTGGAGCTGTTTTGGTACTGAGCTCAGTGATGCTTGTTGGCTTACGAAAATGGGCATTAGCGCTGCCTACTGATTCACAATTACGGAGTAAGCTGGGTTTATTAGCACGATAATAATACATACGATGCGCGAATGTTTTTGTTTTGATGTGAATTTATCAAAATAATGGTACTTCATAAAGTAGTTTTTGTTTATTGAATGCTTTAAATTAAAATAATTATAATATTTAAAAGACACAATAATAGGTATAATAATTAAAATCTTTTATGTACCTATATAAGTGTTATATAATATTTCACCTTTAAAGACTGTTAATTAAGTCCACTTAAACTTGTGTTGTGCAACTTGACGTCAGAATATCGATAAAAAATAAACTTTAGGTATATAGAACATAATATTTTTTCATAACATTTTTAATTACTTTAATTAAGCACTTATTTATGTCATCAATTAAGTATCTCCGAACAGTTATCACTGTTTCTTATTTTAATTATTACTATTGTGTGTCACCTTCTGTCATAATTTATCTTTAACGATAAATTATTTATTATTGATATTTATTAATTGTTGCATTTTACAAATGTTTGTATAATATTATGTCCTTATTATACGTTACTATAATAATATAATAGTAGTGTTTAAAATACATAATATGTGTGCACCATATTATAGGTACCTAATTTAGGAGATATTCTTATTACGAAAGAAGGTAATTATTATTTTTTAATTACGAAAACTTGATAGGGATATAATATAACTAAATCTATGAAATATCTATTTATATGAAAAGAAATGTATGTATTTAAAATTTTATTAATTTATTTTCATATAAATAGAGATTTTGTAATAAGTGCTTATTTATATTAAGAAAACAAAAGTCCTGAATGACACACTAACTTACCAACGCCCAGACTTTGAACTTAGAGAGTCAAAATTTAGCATAGAAAATAGGCATGTTACCAGTAGGTACGATGTAGACAACGAATAATAAAGAAATTCCCACATTAACGAAGTCTCAAATTACTTATATTATAAGTAAGCACATTCCTTTAATACATATAATAATAATAATATCTTTGCATTATTTAATGTTATTATTAATTTATGTCATAATGAATGTGCTCAATTAGATTGATTCTTTATATATCATTCTGAGATGGAATAGTTTCGTAGGACTGTTGTGCATTTGATATCATCATATAGTGCAACCCTTTTTAAAAATTATAATGATACCAATTCTAGTACCTACCTAAAGGTAGAATAAGAATTTAATTTTTAACCGTAGATTGTTAACTAAGTACTATTTTTGTAGATATATGAATATAATTTTTAATATTAAAATAGACTTTAAACCTGTTTAAATAAAATCATAGACGTATTAGATATTTTACGTTTAGGTACTAGTTAGTATATGCATCATACATACTTCTTAACGCATATCTACGATCGGAAACATTAACATTATATAGGTATTAGCTAAATGAATAATATAACCATGATTTCTCAATGACATATGTAATCCGTGTTTCAACAATAATGTAGGATGTAGGTAGGCCTTTAATTCTTTAATTCCACTTAGGTATCGCAATCTCAAATCTACCTAGTAGGTAATTATTATTTTACTATATAGATATTTATTTTAATATTCAAACAAAAATAATATTTTAAGTTTTTACCTAAGTGTATAATATATGTTATATTACCTAAAACTTATAATATTTAAATTGTTAACATATTAATAAATAAAAATGTTATATCTGGATTGGATTGTGATGTTTATCTACTTCTAAGTAGGTAATCAAATGCCTATCATGTATACAGTACACAGCTTTTACTTGAATAAAATCTTCTAAGATACCTTATTCTCTATTTATTTTGTTATTTTAACATATATTATTTACATTCTTCAATAATGTCTACCCATATTACCACTTAAGCAAAGAATACTAACTATTATGACTATGACTAAGGTACGCCTTTATTCGAGCCGTGGCTACCTAAATATGATATTTGTTCCATAATATCTTCGATCGCATAAAATAGTACTTACTATAATTTGTAGTCGAAGCTTATAATGCAGGTGTAAAATAATAATTTAGGTGGCATATATAGAAGGAAATTACTTTCTTCTATTGTAGTAAGTGTCATTAATAATATTTGATTATGTTTTATTTTATATCCAATATAATAATAAGCAGTTACGAAATTATATACCTACTACCTAAGCAAAGGTTTAGTAACTTACGTCTCGAACGCACTGTACGCGCTGTAGCCACTGCGTGCATTATTATCCTGACTAGATAATGAAGAATTGTACAAAATATTAGAACTTGGATAATGGGATGGATAAGAGTAATCATTAATAAATATTAAACGTAAATTACATTTATTAGTAGTATCACATATGAATAATTGTATTGAATAATTGTATGAAATGGTGTGTTTGAGGTATATTATACAGGAACATAATAATATTTCTCCACTGGCGAGTGACTTTAATTAGCAATTGTTATTTATTACTCAGAAATTGCCACACTCAGTCCCATAGTAGGTACACCCGCATTCCCGGGATCGAAACAGGAACCTCATGATCGGCAGTCGACCCACTGCGCTTCCAAGGCATTAGTTAAATAAAAACAATTTTATTTTTAAGTAATAAAAAGTATAAATTGTTTAAACAACGTGTTACAAAAAGGTGTGGTAACTCAGATAAACTAATAATAACTCAGATAAATAAACCAAGCTATATTCTCAAACCAAGAGTAAGTAAGAGAGAGAGAGAGAGAGAGATAAGTAGGAGGGGTGCATCTACCCATAAAGTTATCAACTTGCATAAGAAAGAATTTCGGAATTCACAAAAAAAAACCATACAAAATGGATCAGCTGATCGGCAGTGTTAAATGACGAATTTTTTTTTTTCGAAATTCTTTCTTATGATATTGGTTTAGTTTAACGAGTATATGCAATCCTTAAGTATTACTCCACCTTTTCTGACACATTGTTAATAAATAACGTTCATAATGTATTAAAACTAAAGTAATATTAAGACGTCCCAAAAGACGACAGTCTTTATATATTATTATAATTATAATGACATCCCTATCTATTTCACACCTAATGCCTAATAGTAGGTAATATTAATTTTTTTCATTGATTCATCAGCATCTGTGAAAAGTGGTCGATAATTTAATAGAGAGCAATGTTGTCAAACATCAAACACCGTCAAGAACGTGTTCCTAGTTAGAGTCCTCGGTACAATGACTCTGCGAGTGGCCTATTTGTAGCTTATATATAGACTATAGGCTAATACAACAAATTATATATTATGTATTCTTTATCGAAGTCTATTATATATTATAATAAAATATTTTTTATGAATTGTGTTGAACTAAAATAATTGCCCCATTTAATAATAAAATTTTTATAATACCTATAATAATTATTATAATTCTTGGGTGGTATTTGTTCGTGTAGCGTGCCCAGTATATAATAAAGTACTCTGTGAGCGTGCCGGTGCAGCGTGTAAGCTACGTATACTCTGTGGTAGACTCTGTGGTCTATGCTTTTCGGAAATATTTATGTGAAAAAAGATAGCTGCGCGCGACTGAGCGCGACAGCTGTTACAGTTACAGTGACGTTCTTTTTTGTTCTGTGACAGTGACAATTTTAGGGTCGGAAATAGTGATCTAAAATAATAAAATAATAATATAATTTAATTATATATTCGAGTATATATGAACGTAAAAGACACAAAGCATTCAATTATTTACAAAAAGGCTTTATTGTAATGTTCAATGTCTCGCTTATGCAGGCTATAAATGCTTAACTTGACACTAGCAATTCATTCGTGTGGGTCATAAGAAGAAAAAAAAGGTAGAGGTAACTACACCTTGTCACTTGTCACTAGTCACTTGACACTTGTCTAATCTTTGTACTTTGTTCCACTTTGTTCTGTGATCTGTGCTTGCATCTAGAATCTAGCGATGGGTCGTCGACGCATTTCTCGTAGACGAAACTAGACCGTCCATTTTCGTTCATCGACGAGACGATCAACGCGTTGAATTTGTCGACGAGTCGACTCCACGACTCTAGTTTAACGTATAGACCCCTAGACGGACAGTCTAAAGAACGACGCGACAGTCCAACGAACGACACGTTTGTCTCTTTCTTTTTTGGAAGTTATAGTATCGCCATCCCTTTTTTACATTGAAGTTTATCCGAATGCTTATCATGGCGTATATTCTCTGAGATGTGCATTCAAAAATCAACTTTCTTACAGACAATTTAGTTAAAATTCGTTTATGACCGTCGATCGTTATTATGCGTCTAAGTTTAGACACGTTACTGTTCGTCCTTCGTCGATGAACGTCTCGCCGTAGAATTCTACGAACCGTAGCCGTCTACGAATTCAACTCGTCCATCAATGGACGGTGAACCGTCCATGCGTCGCGCATACGTGGACGGTTGATTTAACTAGTTCGTTCATTCTGTATATGTGTTCTGTGGTTCATTCAACCACAGAACAGAGAGGAAAATTCAACGCTCACCGCTACTAGAATCTTAAATCTTAGTTCTAAAAACATTTTTATTTTAAATTTTCCCTTGTGATTTTCCCGTTGAGTTACTCTGTCTCATAATTATTTTAAACTCAATCATTAGTGATCATCGTAATCAATGGCTGACCGCCTTACCCAACTGCAGGATACCATAAACCAGGTAAAATAAACATGTTCCCTACTCATAATATCATCTTTGACTTTGAAACTGAATTTTACCGATTAATTTTTTATTCGCCTCGGTGGCGTAGAGGGCGTATGCTCGACTGCCAATCAAGAGGTCCCGGGTTCGATCCCCAGGTCAGGCAGTGTTAAATATTGGATTTTTCCATTAGGAATTATCTCAATAACTGCCTGGAGTCTGGAACTGTGCCCGGTAGATGGCAATAGGCTCGCCCCCTATTACATGGGACCAATAACATACTGGCGAAATGTGGGTGTATCTACTATGGGACTGAGTCCTGGGTACACCTCTGCCTACCCCTTCGGGGAAAAGGCGTGAAAGTATGTTTTAATTTTTTATTTCAGCAAGCCGAGCACTTCTGCAATAGTATAGGAATATTACAGCAGTTTTCAACGCCCAGTAAGTTCCCTGGATTCGATCGGAGTGGGTCACAAACGCCTCAACAACAGCAGAATCAGGAGGACTATGCAGTGTTATTTGCTGCGTTAATATCTAGATGTGCTAAAGACATAGATACTCTAATTGAATCTCTGCCAAGTGAGGAGAGTTCTACAGAGCTGCAGGTTCAGAGCTTGAGGCGATTAGAAGCGGAAAATAAAGAGGCTGCTGAGCAATTGGAAGAGGTGACTTGAGTATATTAATAGATAGATATACAAACACTTTATTGGCACACCACAAACAAGAAAATTTTAAAACTAACAACCATTCATAATAACTAGTGTAACAATAGGCAGTGTTATCGCTAAGAGCGATCTCTTCCAGGCAACAGTGCGTTAATAAGTGAATTTGTACATTAAATGTGTGTACAATAGATTTTATAAATTTGATGTGAAACCAAGATTTTATTGCTTTGAGGGCATGTGAGGGCCCACAATATGGAAGAATCTTTTGAAAACAGATTTGCTACATAAACTACAAAGTCAATGACTAAAATCATAGTTTTTAACAACAATGAAATTATTCAAATTGTATCTAGTCACATTATGGTAGAGTTTTTGTAGTGGTAGGCCTCTTTTGCAGGGGGCCGCCTGGGGAAGTACCACACCTTTGCCAGTTATTCATCCACCAAGCAGTAATGTGCAAACATTACTGAGTTCCGTTATGAAGGGCAATGTTACCAACGAAATTACTGGGCATGATGAGATTCAACAACTCATATCTCAGGGTGACAGGCGCAGTGCAGTGCCGCACAGAATTTTGAATTTTAAAACACTGGGTGGCACTGTGTCTGTTATGGGCAATCATGATGCTTACCATCAGGCACCTGATTTGCTCGTCTTGTCACTCATTATCATAAAAAAAAAAAAAGTGTCAGCCAAACTCTCAAAGATATAATAGTGACACATAGTCCATCCTTTTGGAGCTTTAGCCTTTAGCCACAGGTTGTGTGAGCTCAACCACTATCCTGAAAGTATTAACTCAGAAAATAATCCATTATTTGAACATTGGGTTGACATTCACCTGTCTAACCAATGCTATAAACCGTTGGGCTCATACTTTTCCCAAAAATAGGCTAGTTTTACTAACTAATTAGGGTGTAATCACACTTATTCCGCTCTTTTCAGCTTTTGTCCATAGAAAACCATGAATTTGTATGAAGAGTATGCATCCGTTCAGTTGAACGGACATGTCTCATTCAGTGAACTTAGCTGAAATGCGATTAGTCCCTTAATGTATAAGGTCTTACTAACAATTTATGGAAGTCTAAATGTTTCGATTTTAATGCATTATTAATGTTATTATGTCTTATAAAAATCCATAGTTCGTTATATTATAAAATAACCCTTTGTTTCTCTGGAAGGAACCTGAGGGGGAAAGGCATACATGAAATGAGGCATATATGAAGCATGGAAGAATCATAACATAAAATCACGCCTTTTCCTGAAGGGTAGGCAGAGGTGTACCTAGGACTCAGTCCCATAGTAGGTACATCCACATTTCGCTAGTATTTAATTGGTCCCATGTAATAGGGGGCGAGCCTTTTGTCATCTACCAGACAAAGTTCCAGACTCCGCAGGCAGTTATTGAGATAACTCCTAATGGAAAAATCCAATATTTAACACTTTGCCTGTGGGGATCACATAGGACCTCCTGATCAACATTCGAGCTAGTGCCCACTACGCCACCGAGACATCTTACTATAATATATCTATGTGTGTTTCAGGTGGTCCGTCAAGGAGAAATCCTCCTAGAGAAGATCCAAGGTGCACTGAGTGACATAGCTCAGTGCCAACTGGACATGCAGAACCCAGCTCTCATACTCAATAAGGATATTAAACCACAGTTATAAAGTTACATGTGAGGGTGTTTCCTCACCTGAAACATTAGCCTGTAATGTAGCATTCCAGATTCAATTTAGAGCATTACGTTACATTATAGTTTCGTATCAGAGATACTATCTGGGAAAATGACTTAGTTTGCACTATGTCAGGTAATTAGAAATTCTAAATAATATGACTATATCATAATAGCATAACAACTAACTAGTAATATGTCTAAAATTTTAAATCATCAACAATGTTAAAACGTCAGGGACAGTCAGTAACAAATAAAACGGAAAATAACTTTATATTAAGAAATATAAAATATGAATGAAATAAAAATAAAATAGTATTCATCAATAACATAAAACTTTAGGTACAAATAACTAAGGTTACAAACAGGAAGTAGTCTCAAATGATAATCCATTTTATTGTCGAGCTTCGTTGCAAAAATTTATATGGTGCAAGCCTCCCTCCGCCACCTCCACTACATGTAGCCGTTTTTTATTTTTATCAAGCCGAATAACACACGCGATGGTCATCAGATTGTTGATCACTCAGAGCAATTAGTAGAAATAAATCGGCTACACTGCATTTCAAGATGGTCGAGGTGAGATGTGTCTGTCTCTTTTCAGTAGGAACATTGCGTTTTGCGTACTTAAGAAAGGTCAAACCAGTGGTTTTATAGTTAAATTTTTCATTATTTCTCAAGGCTTGATAAATGCTCCGAGATATGGTGTTTAAGTTTATTGGATTCTCTCTTGTATTTTTTGTCAAAAAAATTATAAGTAATTATAAGTATTATAAGAATTTTTAAGTCCTGCCATTTTGCTTCTTTGCGCAATGAATAAATAAAGGTCTTTTTAGCCTTACTCTGGCCTTCTGTTCCATCCTTCGATAGCGTTAATTAGTGCGATGTCTTTGCTCAAAACAACTGTTATCTTCCGGTTTATTATCTTCAATCCATTGTTAGTGAAAGTAATTGATAAATTGTGAAACATCTATATCCATGCCTTCGGCTTCATTACTGATTTGATATACTTCACTAATGTTTTCTGCTGGCACCAATGGTAAATTGGTTAACAGCCTTGTATTTGCTCCTACAACTTACGCCATACAGCGTTATTGAAGTGATAATAACAACCATTAATTGTTTTCCTTCAGGACATACCAAACGAAATTCGTTAATCTGTGCAAAATGATTTATGTCAAGTCCAATATTATTTTTTACTAGAACAAAAAGCCTCATATGTCATTTGTGTTTTATTGGGCAACAATGCATAGAAAATGGGTACCACTTTGGTGGTTTTCGAGCAATGTCATCGTGTATTGAATACAGCTGATCTCTGAAATAGAATGTAAAATGTAGGCTTATCTAGTTTTTTTTTTTTATAAAATCTTGGCAGAGTTTAGTGGGAAACGGAGAACAGTGGCTCTATGGGAGAGAACTGCCACTGTTCTCCGTTTCCCACTAAACTCTCTCATGTGTCTCTGGCATGTGTTGATATGGGATCAACACATGCCAGAAAATATCTTGCCAGCAATTCTGGAATCTCAACTTTATTGACGAATGAAAACTGTCTTTTGCACTTTTCAGAAATTTTGTGGAGTGATGTTCTTATAATTTTTATAGTAGGTACCAATACACGTTCCACACCTATAAAGGCGATATTACACAGATCAACCAAATTGAAACAATTCCATTGAAAAGCATTGAACATTGTACATTGTGAATGAAACTACTTGTTGTGGACTGTATATTTTCTTGCTAAGTTCTATTTACAATTCTTCAGCGTAACGTCTTATAGATGTTACTGGTACGACGTGGTCATCTGTCCGTAACATTCTCCCCCCGGCGCAGTATATCGCAGCCTTCAACCTACTGACAAGGCGATGAGCCGTCTAACAGGCCTACGGAAGACTCCGCCCTTTGTCTGGACCTCTGCACTCCGCACGACACCGTCCAGACCGGTAAATGTTCTAACTACTCGGCCCCGGGGCCATGTGCCACCACGAGGCAACAAGCCGACGACTGTTACGACGAGGTCGCCTTCTTTAACATTTTTCGAGGCAGCTCTTACGTCATTACGTGGCACTAATGTCGGTTAGTACTCCCGAGTCCAGCGCGCCCAAAATGAATCGGACAATCTTTAAGCCGCGCGCCATGTTTATCCGCGCCTATCCGCGTCGGAATATTTCCCTAGTTCTGGGAGCCCGTTTGCTTTTCCCAATAAGAAGTGGCGGAGTCAACGGATCTTCATCGTCGCCGTCCGTCGACACGCGTGCGTTAGTGGTCTCAAATTCACCGTGTTTTCTACCTCGGGTAGCAGCGTGGCCAAAACCCTCTTTCGGTTAGAACGACCGTCCCTGGACCTGGATCCCTATTCTTGCCGCGTTTATTCGCCCCCGCAGGCGAACGTTTCGATCCGCACCGTATATAGGATCTAGTTTCCTTGTAGTAGGTAGAGTAGGAGTTTCACTTACCCTTGTCTCATTTCCATTACTTTACTGGATCTCATTTGTAGCCACATCATCGTCAAGGTCTAAATACACTATTCCTTCCTTTTCTACTACCTGTTTCTTGGTCATGAACACCACGTCTCTTTTAACATCGATCTTGGAAAAAATCTCTTGGATATAAATAATAAATGCGGTGTTCTTTAGTTTCATCTCCATAACCTACGATCACGCCTTCTTCTCCTTTAGTCCCATTTCTTTCTCCTCTCCTTTGTAATGTGTGCCATCACTGGCGTTCCAAAAATCTTCAGGATATTTATGTCAAAGCTTCTCTGTGTCCACGTTTCATATGGTGTTTTTCCTTCTCTGTTTTTCGCCATCCTGTTCAAGACATAAGCTGCTGTATTTTCCGCCTTCGCCTATAGATTCTTTTGTAGGTTACTACCATGAAGTAATGATCTGGCCGCCTACACCAGGGTTCTGTTTTATCTCCCGCTTTCCCATTCTGTTCGGGCGTGTATGGAACTGCTTTTTGGTGCACTAGAACATATTTCGAAAGTGTCATCTGCACTTATATGTATTGGTGAACTCTGTCCCATTATCACTTCGTAAATATTGTACTTTATTCCGAGTAACATTCTCGGTTTTGTCAAGATATAAATCTTTAATACATCTTTTTACTAAGACTTTTCTCTCATGAAGTAGACAGTACGGTAATTAGAGTAGTCACCTTTAAGCAAAAGAAAGTATCTGGAACCTCCCACAGACGTCACCACCATCGGGCCGCATACGTCCGTGTGCACTGTTGCACACTTTCACACGTTCGTTTCTGACTTTTGCTCGTAGACACTTTGTAGTTTACTCCACATCTCCGCTGCAGTTTTGCATAATAAAATATGAAGCATTACTTCCTCATTCATTCGCGTGACTATCATAGCTTGCGCTTTGGCATCCTTAGCCTCAAGCGTCTTCGGGTCTATGCCCCTCTGAGTTCGTCCGCTCGACCACTCCTTGATTGCGTAGTTGAACTTGCACCTGGAACTTCCAAATGTTCCAATTCCTTGCTCCCTCCAACTTCATCACATTGGTGCGCGTTTCTACGTCCATCTTGACGATTCTTTCCTTGCACCAGCAAGTGTTCCAACCCGCTAACTTCACTGGTTTCACGGTATATATTTTTTCAATGCTGTATCCTGTGTGTACCGGGCCCATAACCTGTCGTGTTAATAATAAAAACGCAAGCAAAAGCCTGCGTTATAAAAAAATTATAAGCACATCCCTCCAGTATTCTGGAGGGATGGGAGAATTACAATAGTTTTTTCAAGAATTTTACTTACGTACCGGATTAAAGTTGTCGTGTGCTTCCTTTCTGTATATATCTATTATTCGGTCATTAAAAATTTTTCATTTTGTTTTTACAACTATGTCCAACAATTTTAGTTTTTTTGGGTATTTTGTGTAAGCGTAAAACTGCACTCGTCCCTTCTAACGCATCTCCATAGGCTTGTTCCGCTTTTATTATTATTACCTATGTCCTAGGTTATAACGATGGCCATTATATAAAAGGACTGATCTTCCTTTTTCGCTATATAAGTAGCTATTAAAATAACTGGTATATTTTTGTTTTGTACAAAATTTGTCTCCAAACGAGATCGTTTGGACCTTTTTTTAACGTTATTGTTTGCTTTATTTTGTAAGCGTTCCAGTCTTAGTAAGGCGCAGTGCAATGCATGTTAAAACACTGGGTGGCACTGTGTCTGATATGGGCAATCATGATGCATACCACCAGGCACCTGATTTGCTCGTCTTGTCACTCAACATGGTCAACATGGTGTCAGCTAGAAATTGACAAAAAGGTGCTCTTGCACGGCCCCAGATACCATTCCCTTATTATGAGAAGACACCTTATATTGATTCATACTATGTTCCTTTTTCGTGCCCCATCTTTATTCTGTAAATAAATGTTATATGTGTTATCATGCGAAGTGTAGTTAAAAAAAATTAACTAATCATTTAAGATCTAAGTCTTTTGTTTATATTATTTATTTTGGATAAGAATTAAAATATTTATCATTAGAATGGCTCATTTTAATTTATATTAATACTAATTCCCCGGTAGGTAGCAATAGGCGCTCGCCCTCTTTTACATGGGACCAATAACATACTGGTGAAATGTGGGTGTACCTACTATGGGACTGAGTCCTGGGTACACCTCTGCCTACCCCTTCGGGAAAAAGAGCGTGATGGTATGTTATTATGTTATGTTTTATATTATAAACAGAGAATGTTCGTTTTTTGAAACAAATAAAAAACATGAACCGATTTTAAAATGTTTTATTCGGTGTGAGTAACGTAGGCTATAATTTATTTTAAATTAAAAATAGGGATCCTTAAGAAAACTACAATATTGCAAACCAGTGTAAATCAATTGCCAATAATTAATTTGCACTCTGAATTTTTTTAATGGTGGAATATTATAATGTACAAGGCGTTTGTAGTACTTATCAATATTTAATTATTCAACAAAAACATCATCTTTGATGGTTTGGCCACGATAACGGAAATAGTTCATAATTTGCGCCGCGTAAACCATTATGTAATCTCTTTCCAAAGCATTCGACTGTGTAGAACACTGCACGTTACTGCGCAAGTTAGAATTATATGGAATTCATAGGAATGCCCTCAACCTGGTGGAATCATACTTGTCTAGTAGGCAGCAGAAGGTTAGCGTCAATGGTATCACATCTGCTAGTTCTCCTGTCAAGATGGGAGTCCCACAGGGATCAATTTTGGGTCCTTTCCTGTTTTTAGCATATATTAACGATTAGCCTTACATGGTCCACGGTCTAGCAGATATAGTTCTATTTGCCGATGATACGTCATTGATTTTTAAAGTTGATAGGAAGGATACTTCACTAGTACATGTTAATAATACTTTAGCAAGTATATCCAGATGGTTCACAGCAAATTATCTGTTATTGAATGCGAAAAAGACTAAATGTTTGAAATTTTCGTTGCCTAACGTCAGAAGTATAGAATCAATCATAGTTCTTGACGGTGAAAGACTCAATATTGACAATGCAACTTTGTTCCTTGACATAAATATAGACTCTAAACTGCAATGGAGCACTCATATCACCGAGCTCTCAGGGAAACTAAGCTCTGCAGCTTACGCGGTTTATAAAATTAGGCAACTAACAGATATAGCCACGGCGAGATTAGTGTACTTTGCATATTTCCATAGCTTGATGTCTTATGGGATTCTGTTGTGGGGGTCAGCCGCAGACATAGAAACTATCTTTATACTACAAAAACGTGCGATTCGTGCCATCTATGAGATGCGTCCTCGCGAATCCCTGAGGGGATTATTTAAAGAAATAAACATACTGACCCTACCATCCTTATACATTTATGAGAACATCATGTATGTGCGTAAAAATTTACATAAATTCAAATTAAATAGTGACCTTCATAATTTTAATACTAGAAATAAATACAAAATAGCTGCACCTAGCTTTAGATTATCTAAAACAAATAAAAAGACATTCTTAGGAAATAGTGTACGTTTCTATAATAAAATCCCAAAAGAGATAACTGGGCTCTCAGAGGGTAAATTCAAAACCTATATAAAATCTACTTTACTAAAGAAGGCTTATTATAAAGTCAACCAGTACATAGAGGACAAAGATGCCTGGAAACTTCTGCATAGCCGCCTCGCGGCACCTTTAAAGAAAACGAATGTAACCAAACCAAATATTGTAAAACTATCTGTTGAAAAAATTAAGCCCTACAAGTTTCTTGTGCGTTCTTCTTGTAGAGGTATCTTTCCGAACGCACGGTAGACTCAGTACTGTTTATCTTTATTGACGTGCAAAAGTGTCAGATTATGACCTATTTGAATAAATCTGTTTGAGTTTGATGTAATGTAATTATTCCTCTTTAAGAGTTAAACTATGCTTTTTGCTACCCGTGCGAAGCCGAGATGGGTCGCTAGTTAATAAGTAATAGTTTTATTGCTTGATTATCATATAATATGTATCTGTATAGCAAGATTATTTATTTTGCTGATTAACGCTATCTATGTATTAACTCTGGAACAAAGTCCATTGACAGTGTACCTCCTGCACTTGCAGCGAGTAATATTTTCTCGACTTACATCTAAATATAGATGGCACTAATAGTTATTAATTTTAGAAATATCTTGTTTCTTCGAGGTAAAGACAGAATAAGTAAACAATTATTCGAGTAACCTGCCTAACTAGAGATGTCACATTCACCTATCTAGATACTCTAAATGTGCGCCCCTCCAGATTTACTTTAACATGCTAAAGTAAATCTGGAGGGTTTAGAAGAACGAGTAAGAGGGAGTAGTTTAGAAGACTGTTCATGACCGCTGATGTGAGATCAGTGTTGTTAACATAATCTATTCATGTGATCATATGTGTGAAGCACTTTTGCCAACTACTTTTATGTCGCCAACTAGGTATACCGGCATACGCAAATTTTTTTTTGTATATAAATGACCTTGCTCACTAGACCGTTTTGTGACCGTCGCGTGCCGTGCACGGCGCGTTAGCTCTCCGTCGAGAATTTCCATAGAACGGTGTTGATATACGCAATAGTTGGCATAGAGGTAGGTACACCGTTCAATATGGAATTGAAGAGCCTCCACTCCACTCCACTGCCTAGACCGTTACGAGTGATGAGTGGAACAGCAGGACGTATTGACCTCTTTGTGAGTGAGCTCAACATAACGGCTCTAGATTTTGTTTCCTCCAATATTGTTGAGGAAATAAGAAGATGAAGAGAATTGAGGAAATAATTATTGTTATGATTACTATGCATGTAGGTATTATTATTCCTATTGTATTATTACATACATACATACATACATTCACGCCTTTTTCCCGAAGGGGTAAAAAGGTAGGTGTACCCATGACTAAGTCCCATAGTAGATACACTCACATTTCGCCAGTATGTTATTGGTCCCATGTAATAGGGGGCGAGCCTATTGCCATCTACCAAGTTCCAGACTCCAGGCAGCTATTGAGATAATTCCTAATGGAAAAATCCAATATTTAACACTGCCTGACCTGGGGATCGAACCCGGGACCTCTTGATTGGCAGTCGAGCATGCGCCTTCTACGCCACCGAGGCAGTCAATTGTATTATTCCAGGGTCTAAACTGTATACATTATACATACCGAATTTCAGCCCAATCGGTTATGTAGTTTTGACGTGAAAGAGTAACAAACATCTATCTATCCATCTATCATCACAAACTTTCGCATTAATAATATTAGCAGGATTAGTAAGACTAGCTGTGCCCCGCGGTTTCACCCGCGTTGTCTTCGGTCCTGTGGGAATATCTGGAAAAAAAGTACAGTAACAAGTACATAAAGTACAGGGTCTAAGGTATCTACTAACTACATACCAAACAGCTCAATGGGTTCAGTTTAACGTGAAAACGGAACAAACATCCATCCATCCGTGGTTAATTCGTTCAAGATCCATCCTCACCACCTTTTACCAGCGAAATTACAGAGAATGACGAGTTTCAACAACTAATATCTCGGGGTGACAGGCGCTGTGCAGTGCCACGCAGAATTTTGAATATTGAAACACTGGGTGGCACTGTGTCTAATATGGGCAATCATGATGCTTACCATCAGGCACCCGATTTGCTCGTCTTGTCTATCACTCACTATCATTAAAAAAAATTGGTTGTCTGTAAAGTCGGTTTACTGACGATAGTTGAACGTGACAACGTCTTAAGAAAATACTGATGGAATGGTAGCATTTTTCAAAAGAAAATTTTAATTTCATTTGTTTCACTTTTCACTGCACTTGATACTCGATCAAAACATGTAAATGTACTATAGTATAGCAGCTGTCCACGCAGACGCATCGCTCACTCAAGTAGGAGAGAGACGGATGTCGAACGCTGCCGAACGCAAAGGCCGATTGTGCTTCTTTGTCGCTCGTTCCGCGCTCTCGCTTGCACTTCAAGCCTTACATGGAACGCCTCAGAGCGAGGTAACGCCGCATGAGTCATGTTTTTTCGTGCGTGCAGCCGGCTCTATCGAATTATAAGACGTTGTCACGTCAAAAAAAAATAGGATAGAAGGATTAGTAGAACATATGACATAGGTACCTAGGTACCTACTAAATATGATTATTATGTGTCTTAATAACAGCTATATCATATAATTATGGCTTCAAGTTTCGGATCGGAAATAGGAAGGTTGACAACAATTATATCTAGATCGGAAGTAAGCGTTTCAATCAATGCAATGTCGCGGATGTGCTCAGTCCAGTCTACTTATAGAATATTGAATATATGGACTGAAGTCATGCTTGTAAACTTGTAGCTACTCTTCTGGGAAGTTGGGTTAGATAAAGGACCCGCGAGGAAGCGCGCGCGTGTTTCCCCGCTCCCCTTGGGATGTTTGGGTGAAGGATTACCTTCAACCCATTGTGGCGGGGTCATCCATAGAGGACCAAACGCCGTCGGGGCCGCGGATGAGTGCTTCGGCGTGCCCCGACATATGGCGTCGCGAAGGATCTACCCCAGGGAAGATGTACCCAAAAAAAAGAGTGGTGTAACAGGACTCAAGGAGTAAGGATAATGCAATAAAACACAAATGAGCCTTGTAATTTGGAATCGGGTAGTGTAAGAACAATTCTGCAGCTGAGTAGATAAAGTTATGCTAAGAATCAAGAAACCTTTAAAGTAAACTTATAACTAGTACAATAACAGTTGGTGGTCTTAATAACTTTAAGGAGGTAATATGGGTTTAATTGATATCGCACTTATACTAGATTTCAGCGTGTAAGGCACATCAGCCAAAGTAAGCCAGGTAGGTAGGTACCTACGTCACCCAAGCAACTTTGATCCCACATGAATTTCAGTTAATCTTTCCTTAAGTCACTCGTAGGAGACAAATCGTAATAAATATAAAGCGAGCGTTAAAATCTGTCTTACTCTAAATCCTTTCAACTTCTTTACAAATAGTTACTTATAACAGTGATCTTCAATCTCTCCGTACACTGAAGAAATCATAATAGGTGTAGTATGTAGTTTCATATTGTACTGACACATCGGCAATTATATAAAAAAAAATTGTCCTATTTAAATGCGAAATAATTATAAATGCGAAAGTTTGTGAGGATAGATGGATGGATGGATGGATGTTACTCTTTCACGCCAAAACTTCTGAATCGATTGGGCTGAAATTTGGTATGCAGGTAGCTTAGACCTTGGGTACTTTTTCCCGTATTCCCACGGGAACGATGTCTACGCGGGTGAAACCGCGGGGCACAGCTAATAAGTCAATAAATTTAACCCGTCGCATAAAAAAATGAAGATGAAAATTTAACAATCACCACATAGGTACATTGTTGATTCGATCTTTCTCAATAAATGAACGGAACATTTTTTCGGGCATAAAAATAACTAAGTTACACTTAGGTACCTATATTTCTAGCTTTGTATATAGATAGGTGTAGCTATAGATTCTATCTTTCATAAATCTCAATCTCTTCAACTTCTTCACAAACAGTTCTGAGATCTCCAATCCCTACACGGAAGGAAGGAAGATTTCACCTGACCATTCCAGTACTATAACCGGCCTCACGCCGCCACTCCCAGCGACCACCTGCAACTCGCCAACCTGCCTTCACTTCACCACTTCAGTACGCATCCGACTTTCGGTCAGGGCACACGTGTCTACACTTAATGTTCTAAGTACATTCGTCAAACTCGAGACTAGTTCGAAAAACATGGACTCTAAATAGTGACGTTTTGTGTTTTGTGGATGTGCTGTGTGTACCTTGGAGTCTGTTGAAAGTTTATCTGCAACAGGTAGGTTCTTATTGCCGTATTTTGTTGATGAAAATGTTAGATTTTAACCTTATTAGTATATTAATGTACTAATAGCTAATAGCGACATAAAATTTTATAGCTAAGTAAAACCTACCATCTCGATTGATATTGGAAACTTGTTAAGTGATTATTAATTTTACGAGGAGGAGTTAGGTACTTATAAGTACTTAATAAGCTGACTCGAAGTAGAGAAGAAACTCCATGTATTATTGACATACATACATTCACGCCTTTTTCCCGAAGGGGTAGGCCGAGGTGTAGCCAGGACTCAGTCCCATAGATACACCCACATTTCGCTAGTATGTAATTGGTCCCATGTAATAGGGGGCGAGCCTATTGCCATTTTGTAGTGGTAGGCCTCTTTAGCAGGGGGCCGCCTGGGGAAGTACCACACCTTTGCCAGTTATTCATCCGCCAAGCAGTAATGTCCAAACATTACTGTGTTCCGGTATGAAGGGCAATGTTACCAGCGAAATTACTGGGCATGATGAGATTCAACAACTCATATCTCAGGGTGATAGGCACAGTGCAGTGCCGCGCAGAATTTTGAATTTTAAAATACTGTGTGGCACTGTGTCTGATATGGGCAATCATGATGCTTACCATCAGGCATCTGATGAGCTCGTCTTGTCACTCACTATCATAAAAAAAAAAAATCTACCGGGCACAGTTCCAGACTCCAGGCATTTATTGAGATAATTCCTAATGGAAAAATCCAATATTTAACACTTTGCCTGACCTGGGGATCGAACCCGGGACCTCTTGATTGGCAGTCGAGCATACGCCACCGAGGCAGTCAAAGTATTATTGACATTGCCCCCTTTTTCAAAATTTCATATCAAGGGCACATATCTTGGCACATATATAGATTTTTCATATATACAATAATGCAGGCAGAGTAAAGAAAGCAATTCAACGTCATTGAGGGTATGATTTTCTTTCAAATCACGATTGATTTTCGACGAGGGAAACAATTATTCAAAAATCTAATGATACGGTTTTAATTCTTTTCAAAATCGGTCACATGAGTCCTTTCAGCATTTTTTGAAATTCGCAGGAGTTTCGGAGATGGCCCGAAGACCCTATTAAAAAAATCACCCTGTTTAGGTTGTGCCTTTTCATGAGTACCTACTTATTTATTTGCACAAAATAACATATCATCACGTCTTTTCCCTTGAAAACTTAGGCAGCGGTGTATTTAACATAGCATGTACACAAACACTTTGGCAGTTGAGTCCCAAATCCCATGTCAAAGGACATAGCGGGAGCCTTATTGACGTCAAGTACCACACCTTTGCCAGTTATTTATCCGCCAAGCAGTAATGTGCAAACATTATACTGTGTTCCGGACTGAAAAGCAATGTTACCAGCAAAATTACCTGGCATGATGAGATTCAACAACTCATATCTCAGGGTGACAGGCTCAGTGCAGTGCCGCGCAGAATTTTAAATTTTAAAACTCTAGGTGTCACTGTGTCTGATATGGGCAATCATGATGTTTACCATCAGCCACCTGATTTGCTCGTCTTGTCGCTCACTATCATAAAAAAAAAACTTGAATTTAACACTCTAACCGGTAACCTGTTCTGGGTTACACCAATTACACTGCTCGATTCAATTCATATGAGTTATGTGGACAACCCATATTGTCAGAGTTTCAGGTCGCCAAGATTCGGAGGTCTACAAGGCCTCCGACATGTGACATGACGTAACGTAACGACTGGCCCCTACATATCATATAGGAAACAGCCGGGACCTACAGTTTAACGTGCCTTCTGAAACACGGTAGCGCCCAGAATAAAATTCCACATGGGGAGATTCTACCCAGTGACTCCGCATTTAAAACCGGGCATGTTTCTGCTGGACTACGGATTCTACCTACTTACGTAAAAAAAAAAATTTTCTCGTCAATCGGGCTTATAATGTAATTTTAGGTAGGTACCTTACACAAATACAAATATATCTAGGAAGAACTTCATAAGATCCGGCCTCAAAGAATACGGAAGCCATGTGGGCATTTTCCTTCCTCGAAAACAACACATAAAAAATATAACAATGCATTGTACCTTTTATTAGATATAATAGTACCTAACTATTTCAAGGACTTTTCATGTCTGATCTTATTGAAAGGCTTCTTTTATTTTTCCATGAAAATTAAAGTATCTAGATATCAAATCCCATATACAATAATATTACTATATTCCTATACCTACTTACTTATTCGGTATTTATATAAAGTTATAGTTATAAAGAAAGCGAGACATGGAAAAAATAAATTGGGCAGAATTGGGTATGGAAGAGAAATTTTGAAAAATTCAGAGTTTACTAATTTACCGCTATTTATTTTTA
This sequence comes from Hemistola chrysoprasaria, assembly GCA_947063395.1. Classification (NCBI taxonomy): domain Eukaryota; kingdom Metazoa; phylum Arthropoda; class Insecta; order Lepidoptera; family Geometridae; genus Hemistola; species Hemistola chrysoprasaria. The sequence continues at coordinate 9,895,370 of OX346729.1, forward strand.
GATAAATTGGTATAGCTTGAAACTAAATAATAAACAATGTTATTGCAATCATTGGGTGCCTTTTATTTTACTACAAAAAGTTATCGCGATTCTCCAAGCGAGTAAACTCTCCCTCGAAAAATTCAAACGCGCCCAGATTTCACGGTATTCTTATGGATCCACACAAAACTGGATATTATAATATAAGACGCATATCACGCCGGCGAATTGTTGATTAGTATTTATAAACACAATCTATTACGTTAGCGAATATTGGAAATGATCGCGGATGCGCCGTGAAAGTGGTGACCCCAGCGAACCGGCTTGCACTGAGGTTTCCAACGACTTCTTGATATATTTGCTATATACTTATCTACTATTATTCTGAGAGAAAGAGGGTGAACATTGATATGAGACGAGATGAACTTAGTAAGTTACTTTAGACTTACTATGGCCCGTTGTCGGGCCCGATAAAATGTCGGATTTTCTAGTCTAGAGATGTAAATAAGTACGTGGGCAACACTGAAAGTTTTTATAAGAATAGGCCAGTAAAAAAAGCAGCCAATGAAAAATTTATTTCAATTTCGAGTTAGGAACTATTTGGGAATCTGTAATGCGTATTAAATTCATATGTCATTTGTTTTTACAAATTGGCAGCAGTTTAAAAAGTGCCTGTCGATTTGATTAGAGAAAATATTCCTTTTTTCATCGCCTGCTTTTCTTACTGGCCTTTTCTAAAAACTTTTAAGTGTGACCCGTATACTTATTTATTTACTATAAAAAATGGCCTCGTAGAGAATTGATTTATCCAAGGGATCACTGAAGAGCCATCCTTTTATTTATTTATACCAATTTTCATTGTTTAAAAAAGAAAATATTAATTATTGACATAGAGTAAGTAGGTACATGCACCTACTTACTCTTACTATTATTTTATTACATTTACGAAATTCATATACTCTAAATACTACTAAACTCACATAAACTAATAAACTGAAATAAATCAGTTCTAACTCTTTATGTTTTGAACGTGATTGGGATTGATATTAAACTACAGTCCATTAAACCTAGAAGTACCTTTTGACGTTGCATCTTTTCAAGCCAAAATAACATTTCATAGGCCTAATTCACACTATTTCAGAAACCTTTGCCGTAAAACCATGGAATTATGAATTTTATACAAGATCAAGACCATCCAATTTAAGAATTATTATTTTCAATAATTCTTATCCAATCCAATACCTATTTAAGAATTATTGTACCTATTCAATAATTCTTATCCAATCCAATATCCAATTTAAGAATTATTGTATTCAATACAATTTTTGGCTCAAAATAGCACAACGAGCTATGGAGAGGGCTATGCTCGGAATTACTCTACGAGATCGAATCAGAAATGAGGAGATCCGTAGACGAACGAAAGTTATCGACATAGCCCAGCGGATTAGTAAGTTGAAGTGGCAATGGGCAGGTTACATAGCACGTAGAACTGATGGCCGATGGGGCTGCAAAGTTCTCGAATGGAGACCACGGACCGGTAAGCGCAGCGTAGGACGTCCACCCATAAGGTGGACAGACGATCTGATAGAGACACGCTGGAGGCCGACCGCTTGCAACCGGACTGGATGGAAATCTATGGGGGAGGCCTATGGACTTGGATGTTTAGCAGTGGACGTCCTATGGCTGAGATGATGATGATGATGATGTATTCAATAATTCTTAAATTGGATGGTCCGACATTATTTACGACGATAGAAGCGATATAATTTCTTCATTAGTGTTTTATTTTCTGTAACAACTAATTAGAAAGTGACATTTATCCAATTAAACTACAAAATATGCGTTTTAAAACTGCAAATAAATAGGTACTTATTTTAAGTCTTTCTTAAAGCATTTCATAATTCCGATAAATACTAAATTTAAACCTTAATCACTAAATTTAAATTCAAATCTTTCAAACATGGCAAAATAAAACTGGCAAACGGTACTACTTAGAAGTGATGGACTGTAACTGTAATTACAGATTCTTTAACAGGAAAGAGGACCTCTTAGCATTTCCACAATCCTATGGAAAATTTACTAAATTGATGTTTTGTATTCCCTTGTTCCCTACTAATATAGTAAACCTTTTTGATATATTTATATCCTGATATTTTAAAGATGAAGTAAAGTATGTCTCTATCATTTTATTTTTGTTTATAAACTAAATTTTTTGTAGTGAATCACTCGAGTAAAACTGGGATTTTTGGAAGTTCACTATGGAAAAACCAGAGGTTTATAAGAAAAAATTAAATAACGGGATCATAGGTAACTTTACTATAAAAATATCAGGATATTAATTTATAGAATGGGTTTATAATATTCGGAGGAAACAGGGGACTACAAAACATCGATTTGGTAAATTTTTTATAGGATTGTATCAAATTACTAGAAGGCCATGTACGCTCTTAAAGCATTTTCAGAATACTAATCGATTGGTACAAGTAAACCTACCTACTTACAAATTAAATGTTGGAATGCCGACATATAAATAATCACATCTAAATGGTCTCGTTGAGTTAAATAGCTGGATATTTGCTTATTCGAATACCGTAACTACTTAACTTGATGCTTCAGAAATCGGATAACAAAAGCTATTCAGAGATAAAACTTATTTTATTGTGCCGGCCAATTATCATAAACGCTGCGCTTTTGGTTCCAAGCTTTTTAACTGTACAGTTACGTTCTGAAATATACGAGTAAATAAATTTATATAATACAATATATACTTTATATTCCTAATTACTCAGTTAGTGCAACCGATTATAAACAACTAGCTGTGACCCGCGGTTTCACCCGCGTAGTCTTCGCTCCCGTGGGAATATCGGGATAAAAAGTATCCTATGTGTTATTCCAGGGTCTTAGCTACTTACGTACCAAATTTCAGCCCAATCGGTTCAGTAGTTTTGGCGTGAAAGAGTAACAAACATCCATACATACATCCATACTTACAAACTTTCGCCTTTATAATAGTATATTAGGATTTTCAGTATTTTAATAACTTGGCTGTTAAATCCTACTAATATTATTTTGCGAAAGTTTATGAGGATGGATGTTTGTTACTCTTTCACGTCAAAACTACTGAACCAATTGAGCTGAAATTTGGCATGTAGATAGCTTAGACCCTGGAATAACACATAGGTTACTTTATATCCAGATATTCCAACGGGAACGGTGTCTACTCGGGTGAAACCGCGGAGCACAGCTGGTAGAATTATTTATTAACTGTGATGATTGGTTCACAGGTGACGACGAAATTCGCGAACATACATAAAAAAATCAGTCATACGCGATGAATAATATTAACACGGTCTTCGAAGAAGCCTGTTACAAACAGTACTATAGTCTAAGATGTCGGAACTGGGCTCTCGGTCTATTATATCCTTTTAAATACAGGATCTACACAACATAAGTTTTAAAATGAAGGGAGCACGAACATTTGTTTAATACCTCATTGAAGTTATAGTTCTATTGTGATTTATGAGCTGAAACACCTTGGGTTTAAAGACGGCAACTTTGAAGGCTTTAAATAACTACGCAAGCACCTCATACCACTAAATTATTTTAGTCACGAAAGGAGCCTATTGTCAATGCAGACGATAATATTTCTACTTAATATAAAGAGATTAAAATTGATAGATTATGCTGATTTAAATTGATAGATTGCCGCGGTGGCGTAGTGGGCGCAAGATGGAGTGCCGATCATGAGGTCCCGGGTTCGATCCTCGGGTTAGGCAAAGTGTTATTGGATTTTTCCGTTAGGAATTATCTCAATGACAGCCTGGAGTTTGGACATGTAAGACTTAAAAAACACCGAAGAAAGAAGCGAAGCGCGGGTGTGTAACTATAGTACTGGGTCCTGGATACCCCTCTGCCTACCCCTTCAGTAAAAATGCGTTATATTATATCATATTACCACCCCCTCTCCTCTAGACCGCTTTTGCAGGGGGCCGCCTAAGGAAGTACCACACCTTTGCCAGTTATTCATCCGCCAATGCAGGGCAATGTTACCAGCGAAATTACTGGGCATGATGAGATTCGACAACTCATATCTCAGGATGACAGGCGCAGTGCAGTGCCGCGCAGAATTTTGAATTTTAAAACACTGGGTGGCACTGTGTCTGATATGGGCAATCATGATGCTTACCATTAGGCACCGGATTTGCTCGTCTTGTTACTCACTATCATAAAAAAATATATACCTATATTCCTTATGTTCGCTTGCCGTGCAAAATATCGAAAGCATTCTAATAAGCTCCATAGATCGTGGATTCAAATCGAAAGTATGTGGTTTTGTTGCATTACGTTTATTGCTCTATTTGTGATGCAAACTGCACCTTGAACTTTGTCTATACAAATCGACAATGACATGGAACATCGATATCTACAATTGGTTAGTACATGAAGTACTAGCTGTGCCCTATGGTTTTACTGTGCCCTATGGGAATTGAGTCGAGTGTCCGGGGTGTGCTACATACCAAATTTCAGCCCAATCGGTTCAGTTGTTTTGGCGTGAAAGAGTAACAAACATCCATCCATCCATCCTCACAAACTTTCGCATTTGTTATATTAGTAGGATAGGATATCACATCCTCTATTCGTATAACCATGAAGTTAGATACCATAGAGTCACAAATTTACAAAAAAGTCCACGCCAAATGTGGGCATACACACGCTAAATTTAAAATGTAACCCCTCCTTCCTGATAAGCGAAAGCCTAATTTTTTTAATTATTTTTATAAATAACTTGGTTTTAAATTAGCTAGTGTGAACGGCATCGGAATAATGGAGACTCTTCTCTTTACCGGTCACTCGCGAAATGTCAAGGTGAATCGTAAGATGGTCTTGGTAAAGCTAAATGGCAGGCAAATGTTAAATTATCTTTGGTTTCTGCCCATTCACACTTTTATTTAAGATCCTTTTAGAGGCTGGTGTTTAAGCGTAGGGCGTGTTTGAATGGTGCAAGTGACTGGATCCATTATCTATTCGGTGTTGATCGAAAACTATTTTAATGAGTAATTTTATTATGTAAAGCATTCCTGGTTTCTGCCTATTATAGCTTGATTATTTGAGTGATACAATATTTAGATCTCAGATTGATTTGAGTTTCTTCTTTACGCTCATCCGTTGATTTTGCGTTCAATTGACGTCTCTACCTCTTAAAAAACCATATAACGTCATAATTTTCGTCGTAGTAGTCTTGGTTTTTCACTCTTGTAATATTAAACTTTTATTTAATATACAACTTTTTGCCAATCACAAAATGAACTCCAGGATCGATGGAAGCGAAAGGGACTGCTGAAATTTCGTCTGTGACTCTACAAAATCGAGTTGAAGAAGGCACAGTTCCATATAAGTATCAGTGTAGTCAGGATTCTGAACCCTGAAATACCGGTAGAAGAGAAAGAAATGAACTAAAAGTTACCACTAGTAAAAAACAGAATTATACTCGATCCACAAAAGAGACTCGACCAACAACGACACTGGATCAAACTAAACGAATCATTTTTCATTAGATCACACCTTACATGTAAATACTGCTAGCCTTTTCGTAATTTGCTTATGGATAATATGGATAAAGTTGAGCAAACTGGCTGTTCGCATTAATTAATTATGATAATTCTTATATTAGATTATGAATAAACTTTTTTTATGATAGTGAATGACAAGACGAGCAAATCAGGTGCCTGATGGTAAGCATCATGATTGCCCATTGCCCATATCAGACACAGTGCCACCCAGTGTTTTAAAGTTCAAAATTCTGCGCGTCATTGCACTGCGCCTGTCACTCTGAGATTTTAGTTGTTGAAACTCGTCATGCCCACTAAATTCACTGGTATCATTGCCCTTCAGACCGGAACACAGTAATGTTTGCACATCTGCTTGGCGGATGAATAAATGCAAAGGTGTGGTACTTCCCCAGGCGGCCCCCTGCAAAAGAGGCCTACCACTACTAAACTGTGTGCCTGGTCATATTTGCCGCAGAACCGACAACCGGTGGGGTAAGCCGTAAGCGTGCACTAAAGTGGAGACCGCGTCTTGCCAAGCGTAGTGAGAAGAGAGACGACGATTAATATACGCAAGGTTGCTAGGAGTGGTTGGAGAAGAAGAACACAGGATCGAGTTGAGTGGCGTGCCATAGGAGAGGCTTAGTCCAGCAGGAGACGATCACGGGCTGATGTTGACGAAACTGTGTGTGTCTTACGTATTATGGTCATATGTAGGCAGGTAAGTATAGTAACACATTACGCACCATGCCTACGAGTATATGAACTTTGTTTTCAAATTCAAAATTGTTTATTGATAAACAACAGGTCCATGTGTGTTAGTAATTTAATCTTATTGACTAAAAGGGTTAGTAAACACAATTAAAGTAGGTTCATTAAATTAATAGATCATGTAACTGTCCATCGTCCGCACGAAGTGTCTCCCTAAAGGTCCATGCGGATCATCAGCCAATGTTTGCAGGATGATGTTGCTACTTCCCGAACCCTTCTCAACAGAGACGCTACTTTTGTCCGAACTTTCCGTTTTAAATGACAAAATATACTATTTTATTTCAAGTATAGGTATTGTAACATAATATAGAAAACAAGACTGGACATTATATTTATATGCACATAATGTATCCATGAACATTTTATATTCCTTAGAATAAAGCTGTAATAAATGATTATAATATAGATTAAACAAAATCTTTTCAGGAAAATTACACTTATCGAGCGTCAAATGGGTCATTTTCTCTAGTAAAATGCATTTTGATGCTCGACAGACACTTTTACCGCCAATTTGTAAAAACAAATGACATAAAATATGAATAGATTCCCAAATAGTTCCTAATTAATCGGCTGCTTCAGTGGCGGATTTACCAGCAGGCTGAGTAGGCTGGAGCCTAGGGCGGCAGATTCCAGGTAGCGGCAATTTTTTTTTAAATCTTACAGCAATTATAAAGATTACTTTACTACCATCTACGTAGGATAACGTATTAATAAGGGCTAGTATTTATAAAAACCCTCGCACCACCTGTATACCTAATATTTTTCACCGCGCTTCTAACAAGCTGTTCGCGCCTTCATGGTTAATATTGTTATATATTTCTTTGTCAACCTACAACATTTTTCACCGCTCTCGCAGCAAGCTGTTCACTATGTAAAACGCTGGAAAAACTAATGGAACTATTGAACTATTGTAAAATCGTAGATATAGATAGGGTCGCTCACGCAGACCTCGGTACCCTATTGAATTTTCGGTAGCGCAAACGGTAAGGGGCGGCAAAATATGAACAGCCTACTGGCGGCAAATGTTTAAATCCGCCACTGGGCTGCTTTTCTTACTGGCATATTCTAAAAACTTTCAGTGTGCCCCGTATATAAATTAAATATAATTAAATAGAATTATTTTCAGCGACGACGTGAAAATAAATTGCTACTTACCCAAAATCATAAGTAATACCTACACATTAACAATCTCGATTCTATAAGTCTATGTTGAATCGAACATAACATTAATGTGTTATGTTTCATTTAAAATTATAACACTTCTCGAGTTAAAATTCGAGGTTTGAGTTATTATCATAATCTAGAGGTCGCAAGCTAGGCGTGTCGTATCTTACAAGCCGTTGGTTGTATCATATAGATATAAAATATCATAATATACATTATACTTGTACATGGGTAATGTTACACAGTTAGAAGCGATTCAAAATTGTAATATGTACCTCTTTTTTTTTTTTACGGGAAAACATACAATCACGACTTTTCCCGAAGGGGTAGGCAGAGATGTACCCAGGACTCACTTCCATAATAAGTACATACACATTTCACCACTATGATATTGGTCCCAGGTAATTAAGGTGAGGCGTGAGATCCCGGGTTCGATCCACAGTTCAGGTAAAGTGTTATTGGATTTTTCCATTAGGGATTATCTCAATGGCAGCCTGGAGGCTGGAACTGTGCCCGGTAGATGGTAATAGGCTCGCCACCTATTACATGGGAATAATAACACAATGGCGAAATGTGGGTGCATTCTACTATATATCTATGAATAAAGAGAATTTGAATTTGAATTTGAATTTGAATTAGGACTGAACCCTGGGTACATCTCTGCCTACCCCTTCGGGAAAAAGGCGTGATTGTATGTTATGTTATGTAAATCCATTCTTATATTTGTTATATCTATTGGCAATTGCAATGCATGCAGTAAGTTCCTAGTAAGATAAGTTGCGACACCGATGAGGGCAACTCTGTGTTATGGTGTTGGGAGTACGTGACAAATCACTTAATTGCCATTAGTGAGGTAACTGAGACGATTGCCTGATTACTACTGTTTCAATACTGAGAGATGCTTGGTGAATACATTACAACTTATATTTTTAGAAATATGGAATAGAATTCTTTTTATTCATTATATTCCGACTATCACAACCACTGTCTAAATATATGTACTAGCAGATGTAATAATGTGCGCATTTTCATTCTTTCTTTCTTTTATTTCGATCAAGATACAAAGAATATACAAGATAAAATAATCATAATTATTCTTATTGGTCGTCAATGGGCTGCCTTATCGCTTTAAGCGATCTCTTCCAGGGTACTAAGAATAGACGATCAAATTGGTACATTATAAAATATAGTGTAACAATTGGCGGTCTTATTGCTAAAAGCGATCTCTTGCAGACAACCGTGCAGGGAGAGGAGGTACCAAGTAATAATAATAATAATGTTTGCCGGACAGTGCGCCACACGATCGATTGTGGTATGATGGCGAATAAAGTTCGTGGTACGGCCATATACCATGTTCGATCGTCTTTTTGCTGTTTTACGGAAATTGGCTATATAGCTATATTATGCTTATAGCGAAAAAATCGGTAAAAGAAAGAGAAGAAAATTATAGAGGCGCCCCTGTAGCTATTAAAATCCACCCCCCTGCGACCCTGCGGGCGCTACTGGCCCGTACGTACGCACACATTTGACTCATGAACACACGTTGTTTTCAGCGTCGTAGGCTATTGCGCGCGGGCAATTGTATGAAGTGACGGGAGTCTGCCCGAGGCCCGAGGATGACTTCAGTGGTTACGTGGAACTAAAAATTATTAAAATTAATTCCGCTACGAAACCCTTTTACCAAGCTGTTGATAGCTTTGCCTAATTGATTTTACCAAATCTGCCAAATAAATAAATTAGTAAGTAAGTGGGATCATTTCAAGTATTTCTTTATTAAAAAATACCGCCGACCACCGCGAGAAAAGAGAGGTTCTACGAGATTTTTGTTTGCTCCAATTTTAAAGGTCACAGAAAAGACTTTAACGCGCACTCTTTTAAAATGATTATGGGTAGTTAATAATAATATTGGTATTATAATTGTGTATCGTTTAGGATGTTACTCTTTGAGAAACCACTACAAGATTACATGATTTTTGTAGTGGTAGGCCTCTTTTGCAGGGGGCCGCCTGGGGAAGTACCACACCTTTGCCAGTTATTCATCCGTCAAGCAGTAATGTGCAAACATTACTGTGTTCCGGTATGAAGGGCAATGTTACCAGCGAAATTACTGGGCATGATGAGATTCAACAACTCATATCTCAGGGTGACAGGCGCAGTGCAGTGCCGCGCAGAATTTTGAATTTTAAGACACTGGGTGGCACTGTGTCTGATATGGGCAATCATGATGCTTACCATCAGGCACCTGATTAGCTCGTATTGTTACTCACTATCATAAAAAAAAAAATGAAAAACATTGGAGTAGGTAAATTGTAAGTACAAAGTTCAAGAAAAGTGTCAAAATCGATTCGAATAATTTTACCAACCAACCAACTGTATAACCAACTGTACATTTTTGCAATATACAATTTTTAAAATTTTATCCCCTTCGAAGCAATCTGAAAGTGTCGAAGTTTTATCTTAATTAAGTTAAAGAGAAATTTAAAAAAAAAAAAAAAAATTAAATCAGCAATGTTAAATATTGGATTTTTCCATTTGGAATTATATCAATAACTACCTGGAGACTATAACTATGCCTTGCAATGATTGTATGTTATGTTAAAATAAATATAAAAAATTAAAGACTGCCCTATGCATTCAGCTAATGCAAACCACAGAAAAGAAAACCAGTAGATAAACACTGTTACAAATTATACTAGGACCACTTTTGTTTAACTTAATGGTCAATGACCTCCCTACAGTCATTAAATACGCGAAATGCCTCTTATATGCAGATGACTTGAAACTGTTCATGGAAATCAAAAGCTTTGAAGATTGTTTGATGCTGCAGCGTGACATTGACGCTGTGCATCAATGGAGTATCAAAAACAAAATGGAATTCAATTCATCAAAGTGTTACGTTATGAGCTTTGGTCGAATGAGACGCCCAGTTGAATTCCTTTATAAACTCGACAGCGAGCTGATAACGAGATCCAACTCCATTAAAGATCTCGGTGTCACATTCGACCAGCATCTGACTTTCCATGACCACACGATGACTCTCGCGAAGGAATCCTTCCGACGGTTAGGGTTTGTCCTGCGCAATGCTCGTGATTTCCACAATATTGGAGTAATTAAACTCTTATTTAGTACCCTTGTTCGCAGCAAGCTTGAGGCTAGTGCATGCGTGTGGAATCCTCATGAAGCCTCGCATGAGCTTCTTCTTGAAAAGGTGCAAAAACGTTTCCTTAGGTACCTATATAAGCGTGCATTCGGGTGCTATCCTTATATGTACCCTATACTAACTTTCTGCTAGGGACACTGGGGTACAATTCTCTTCAAGTGCGGAGATTATACGACCAGTTGATAACCATGTGCAAGATTTTAAGAGGCGACATTGATGCGCCTGACCTGAACAAGGAATTATGTAGGTTGTCTGTCCCTAACAAATACTTGACTTTCAGAAGAGTAAGGCTTTTCGCAGAGCCTCAATGTCGAACTGTGTCTCGCAAAAAGTCACCAATACCGAGAGTCCTAGCTGCGTTCAATGCTCTTCTGGACGACAACCCAAATTGTGATTTATTTGATGATGCATGGAAGGACATTATGTCGGAATGCTTGAGATTTTGTGAGAAAGATGGATATGTGGTTTCTTCTATAATATTATAATTCTATTTTTTGGACATAATCATTTTAATTCTAATTTTTTGTTGACATTGTGTAAATATTGTATTCAAATTGTATTTTATCTAATTTGTTATTTTATTTTTTTTGTAATTTGACATGATTTTTATTCTATTTCATTTAATGTAATAATTGTATCAATTAGTGTAATTGGATTTAGCCGTACTAATTTTGAATAAATAAATAAATAAATAAATATAAGCTACTCGTGTCATATCATTGGTGTGTAATAAAATAAAACTGCCTCGATGTGTGTCAACTGTCAAGTGTAACCAGAGCGCCTACAAACCATTGAAGTGAAATAATCAAAGACAATTTAACGAAAAGACGCCACTTCAAGGTACGCCTGTACCCGCCTAACTTCCATCTCGCTCGCGTTATTTACATTATTGAACATCAAAATCACTAATTGTGAATTAAAAAAAAACAAACGTCATATTTGTTTATACTAGCTTTCGCCCGCGGTTTCACCCGCGCGGATTCCAATTTGCAAAATAGTGATTAAAAAAAATTCGTACTTCTAAGTTAACGCAATCAAAAGTTATGCCCATTTTACTGCATATTTCCTTACTTTGCGCACGGGACTATAAACCTCTAGTTGTTTGCTGTAGTTTGCAACTAGATGGCGCTGTTTGTTCTTAGCGAATGAAGCGGTAGCATTTTGTTTAGGTATCTAAGTATGGGACCCTACACTATGCATACTAAATACGTATGCCTTAACAATTTAATTTAATTTTTATTTTTTTGAAATTAAATGCCTATGTATTCAAACTTGAGAATGTGCGAATCAGCTGCGGCACGGTTTTTTATAATAAAAAAAAATCGCCAATAAGTGGCGGTGTGCGGGGGGAATTAGTCAGTTAGTTTTTATTGGAATAATTGACTTTAAACATAATGTATTTGTTCATGTGCAAACATTATAACGACACGAAAAAGGGCGGGGCTGGCTCTTATGCACTATGACTGCATAAACTTGGCGAAATAATACCCCCCTAATGCGCCGTCTTTATTAAAATGTATGTGAAACCATTGGAGTGAAAAAAGTAAGATTGCTGTCATTTTCACTTTTGTTTCAAGTAGCGGTTACAATCTTGCACGTGTTTACTTGTTAACAAGAATACAAGTTAACGAGCATGGTGTTTTTTCATGACAGTAATTAAGGTCTTGTATCTGTACGGCCAACTACGGATAACGGTATTAGGAACTCTTTGGGAATCTGTAATGTGTATGAATTTATTTTTACAAACTGGCAGCAGTCATTTGACTAGAAAAAATGATCCATTTTTAACACTCAACAACACTTTTAAAATATTTGCCAATTTGTAAAAACAATAAATGACATGAGCGATAACTTTTACGGAAAATGTTCATGTCTTTTTTAAAATGAAATTTATTCATTAATTACATAATACCGTTTTTTATTTGTTTTCTCATAGAAAGGGGATGGAAAGTAGAGTATATGACTAGAGAGCAAATTATTTTTCCCTCGGGCGATGTACTTTGAATCCCTCGCTGCGCTCAGGATTCTAACGTAGAAACCTTCGCTTCGCTCGAGGTTCAAAGTAGCGCCCTCGCCGTAAAAATACTATTTTACTCCCTTGTCATACAATCTACTATTTTTATCATCTACTTTTCTTACTGGTCTATTCTAAAAGCTTTCAGTGTACCCTTTGTACTAGGCCGTGTACTGAGACCTCCTTTTCAACTCGTTCTCGCGGTTCGATTCTAAAAGTCCGATACCTACTCGTATCTATAAAGTGAAACAAAGTTAAGTTTTCTTTATTTCAATAATATTTTAATTCAATGCGTAAATCCTTCAGTAGTTTCATTCAACTTAATAGCTATAAATAACAGGTATTTTTCCTTATGTTTGTCTGTCGCGGCACGTAGAAAGTGTCCTTTAAAAAACAATGCAATGTCTTTGCTATTTATTTTCTAGGCTAGTTTAATAATATTATAATTGCCTTGAAGTTCTATATTATCTATTGTTGTGGTTCAGAAAACCATTATTGTTCAGCTTTAGATATCAGCGAATTTAATCAATTTACTATTTAATTGGTGTTAACTGAAAATGATGATGTTCTAAGTCCTACCAAGTCCGGTTTTTCCGGCTTCATCGCAGAGAAAGTCATCCTGATTACTGCGACATGAGCCCCAGCATTAGGGAAACGATGCATGGAAGAGAAGGACTTCTTAACATAAAAATATAAACACGAAGTTCTCCTGCCCAGCATTATTAAGATAGCATATGGATTTTGGCAGTTGCCACCCGGTAGACGCGACCCAGAAGTTATATATATTTACCCACATATATTTCCTTTAAACGGCGCCATGTTTTATTTTTCCCGAGCTGCCGTTGTATGGGTCGTACGATCAGACAGCAGTTGCTGCTGGTGTCGTATGACGCGACCACGGTCGTCGCTGGGTCGCGGCTACCTGCCGGCGACAGCCAAGATCCAAATGCTATCTTTAGTCATCAAACTTCTTATTGCACTATTAAGCAAAGCCACTTAGATAAATAATTTTTCATCCGTCACCGCATTAATGTTAAAGAATCAATGTTGAACAATAATTTCCGTCACTGGTTATAAAGGCCGGCCATATGCTGTCGATCACGGCCGTGAAATACGGAGTGAACATCTAGAATCTGGAATAATCTAGATTTTTGCCATTAGTAAGTGTTGCTTACCGTTTGAAAACAAATAAGAGAACACGAGTTATTGCTCAGTTAATTAGAGAAAATTCTTGTTCTGGTTAGTTTGATGTCGGAATGCAGTGAAATATACTAATTGTGTGTTTTTGGACGTAGATTTATTGTAAGCAAAATTTACTATTTCGTTACTAAATCAATCGAAATCGTAACTCTCCAGAATTGTGGGTCCAAAAACTAATTATACAGTCAATATAATTAATGGCATTCCGATTTCCAATTAGATATAGATCGGTTGTCTGGAAGAAATCGCTTATTAGCGATAAAACCACCGCTTGTACATTTAAGTATAGTTTTTTTGTATCCTTTGTGTTAGTTCTATAAGTGTGGTGGATAATAAAGTATTGTCTATCTATCTATCTATAGAATTAATAATAGGTATGTAAGCAGAGATAAACATAACCGTTATGGTATTCAAATGAAATTGAATAAGTTGTCGTAGAATTTCATAAATGATTGAAGAGAGAGGACTTAACAAGAACCCGTAACTTTTGCAACCCTTCAAGCTCGCCGGCGGGTATTTCGTCCTGGAGCTCCAATTCCTGGCAATAAGTATCCACGCGTGTGATCATCCAAGTAAAGTAATCGAATTGAGACCACGGCAAGCGCAGAGCAGAAAGTCCACCCACAAGGTCGAAATACAACAGGAACAGGCTGGATGCAGGCCGTTTACAACCGGACTAGATGGAAATCTATGGGGGAGGCCTATTTAGAGTAAAACATTTATACTAGTGCAACCATCAAATTTTATACAAAAGGCACTCAAATGATCCCGTGATTGTGATAGAAATTGTAAAGCAATTGATCGATTGAAAAGCTTATGTGGTCACCACTCAACGGTGACCATTCACGATCCTTTCAAATTCTTTGTTGATATTTTGGGTCAGCCATTGAAAAGATAAGCAATCAGTAATCAGATCATGTACAAAACCACGCTTTTCAATGTTGTTAGGACATTTTAAATCTACACAAATAAATAAAATTGAAGTGTCTGCTTGTACTTAATATAAAAATTAAAGGTTTTTTATTAAATGTAATACTTTTTTGTCTGTCTGTTGTGAGAAGTAATTCAAGTTTTATTTTTTTAAAGATTAGCAATTAGGTTTCTGTTTAAAATGGTCCGCTTTTGAGATTATATTTATGTATTTTTTGTTGAATAATCAACATTGACAAATGATATAACTTTTAACCAGTCCACATTTCAAAATATTATTCTGGATATTTAATTCAATATATTTTTAGGGGGTTTAATAGTTTTTTTTTAATAACATACTGGCGAAATGTGGGTGTATCTACTATGGGACTGAGTCCTGGGTACACCTCTGCCTACCCCTTCGGGAAAAAGGCGTGAATGTATGTTATTTTTTTTTAATAGGGTTCCTTCGGCACCCTAAAGATTGCCTCTACAAGAAGAACGCACAAGAAACTTGTAGGACTTTTTTTACTACTGTCAGTTCATTAATTGTGGGTTGGTTACATTCATTGATTTAAAGAAAAGGGGAGAAAGCTTAGGGTATGTTCTCTCAGCGCTCACTCAACAACTGGCATGTGCAATTTGAAACAACAAAGATAGAAAGACGTTCCTAAGACCGAAGTGCGAACGAGACAACAATTAACTTTACTGACGTACGTGGACCTAATAGGACCAAATTTGAGCTTTCCATTATCGAGAAGCCAGTACCTCATCTCCCCTTTTTTTAAATCAACAGTTACATTGGTGTATTTAGAAGATTCGATGGCTATTATCACGCCTACAAACCTAGTAAGTAAGTCTTGTCATAATATTTGCTCGATAATTTCAATCCACGTTGGTTTACCACACCGCACCTGCGACACCACTGCGTGAAGGTATAATTGTATAATCAAATATGATTACGTGATGATGGCATAAGAGACGTCATATTAAGTAAGTATGACCACTTGCTAATGTATCAACTTATTCTACACGTAAAAGTATAAACAAAAAAAATTACAACTGCTCAACTTGTGTAATCTAGTTGAGCAGTGGGGAAGAAACGGTCAGGATGTTGTCAGGAACCAGAATGCTGGCCTGTATTTTGCCCATAGGATAGCATTTGTATCGAACGTGGCAATATCGCCTTCTACACACCAAGTTTCCTATCTACCAAGGTCTTAGCTAATCTTGATTTAAAGATAGTTCCACTAATTTGATTTTATGCAAATAAAATATAAAAAACAATCATTATCATCGTCAGCCGGAAGACGTCAACTGCTGAACATAGGCCTTCACGAACGCCATAAACTATTCATATGGGGCATGAGGGGATTTTGCCGTAATCACCACGCTTGGCCTTTTTTGACTAAGCACTTGTTAGTTATAGCTTTGTTTTTAAGTTATTATGTTGCAACATAATTTTATGAAAATGGTCAGAATAAAGAGTAATCTAATCTAATCTTGGCAGGCGGCTCCTAGAAAAATACATAAAATTTTTATAATTTGTACTATTTAACAATACATGGGACCATTAACATATTGATGAAATGTGGGTGTATTGTACCTACTATGGGACTGCGAGTCCCGGGCATACTTCTTCCTACCCCTTCGGGAAAAGGTGTGCTTCTATTTTATACATACATAGGTACAGTCACGCCTTGTTCCCGTTGGCGGTAGACAGAGACTATTTCTTTCCACTTGCTACGATCCTGACATACCACTTTCGCTTCTTCCACTTTCATCACATTATTCATGCATGTTCTTCGGTTGTTGGTACTTTTGACCTGGCCTTTCCTTAAAATAACATCAACTTGTTCATGAAAAGTACGCGCGCCCAAAAATTGGCACATTCGCCAGATCTGGACACTGAGAAGAAACTTAATTTGACATTGCTAAGTTTAAAGGTCTATAGAACCAAAAAAAGCCTTCATCTTTATTTTAATCATCTCATTGACCATTTAACAGGGTGCTAACGGCTATATGATAGCAATTTTGAGCCTTATTGCAATAGATTTAGATCCATCAAATATTTGCCCAAAATTTCCATAATATAAAGTGCGCAGGATTATCGAATTTATGTCGTTGGAAATAAGGACTATTGGTTTTGAATGTCAGTGGCTGTTTGCTTATGTCATCAATGCTGGTCACACCTTGTTTGTGTCGTCTCCGTAATGTTTTATTTATAAGCATTGTATGAGGACTCTAAACGGTGTTTTTATTTAATTATTCAGCTTAAAATAATATGTTAACTACTATATGTCATATCTTTAGTATTTTTATGTATTGTATTTATTATTATTATTTATTTATTTTGTATTTTTATTTTATATTAATTTTAACGAGATATTTATATAAGTTTTTTTGACCGTGTGTGGAAGTTGTCCCATATTATATTATTATATTATATTATATTTTGTATTAATTTTAACGAGATATTTATATAAGTTTTTTTTTATATTTTTTCGAATGGATTATTAATTTTATTTGTAAGTATTTGTAATAAGTATTTGTAGTAAGTATTTTATGTGTATTTTGTATGTTTGAAATGTGAAGCCACCGTCCTTCCAGCATCTATAAGTAGTTTCTATCACTGCAAAAATTTTGCAATTCTTTCTGTTGTCTGGTTGTCTGGACGAGATCACTCTGAGCGATAAGGTGCCGATTGTTATAACAATAAAGAGTTATCTATTCTATTTTATTCTACTAGACGATACAAGACGAGTTTATAAATGTGTTTTACTTAAAGTAAAAGTAAAATTGAACAACATTTAAAAGAAATAATCGCGAAATTAGCAAAAAAATTTGACTTTCCATACAAAATGTATCACCTGGTCGGCAAATTGGTATCGGAAGTAGAAATTGTTTTTAGCAAACTGCGCCATTCTTTCTTTGTAAGTTGTTCAGTTTTACACGTAGATGAACCCCTTAAGTAATACTGAGTAATTTTTTTTTATTAATAAATTAAAAAAAAATAACACGTTTATAATTGGACGTTACTACGAAAGGGTCAATTAGTCAATTCATTTTATTATTACCGAAAATGAGCAGTGTTTAAAATATTATGTCGGTATTAATATTGAATTTATAGTACTCATAATACATACTAGATGGCGCTGAACGTTTTTAAAACTCGCAATCGGTATATTCGTCACAAAACTGGGCTGTTTGTTGCTTTTATTGTAATTTGTTTGTTATCCGCTCCTAAACGGAAACTGGACCGATTTTGATGAAATTTCAGTTTTTTGTGTCCCTGGGCAGTAAACTGTACTGGGAATAATAAGTTTATTATTTATGCTTGTATCTTGTAATTATGTAATGTATTTAATTTAAATAATAATGAAGGTTGTAAGAATTATATATTATACCTATTAAGTAAGTATTTACATTATACCAACCGCCAACAATAAGTCAATTAATTAATAACTCAAAAATTTACTTATACTAATTTTGGTATGCATAATAAACTTATTGATAGTTTGATATGTAGCAAAGTTGAAATTCGGAGAGAGCACGCCAAAATCCATAAAATTACTAATTAATCCATAAAAAAAAATAAAAAAAATTTTACTGTCTGTGTTTACTGTCATCAAAACTCCCGGAAAGCTTAAAATACCTATGATTTTATCACCAAATCACTTTGCCTTAGTATAATATCGTATTCATGTCTGTATAGTATGTCAGCTGCAGATTTAGAAACTATCTGTATACAGTTTATACCACAAAAACGTGCGATTCGTGCCAACTATGAGATGCGTCCACGCGAATCCCTTAGGAATTCTTTAAAGAAATAAACATACTGACCCTACCATCCTTTTACATCTATATGAGAACATCATGTATGTGCTTAAAAATTTACATAAATTCAATTCATTCCACAATTTTAATACTAGGAATAAAGACAACATAGCTGTACCTAGCAACTAACTTTAGATTATTATATAATATTGTTTTATATAATATTATATAAAATAAATAAAAAGTCTTTCTTAAGAAATATTGTACATTTTTATAATAAAATCCCAAAAGAGATAACTGGGCTCTCAGAGGGTAAATTCAAAACCTATATAAAATCTACTTTACTAAAGAGGCTTATTATAAAATCAATCAGTAGAGGACAAAATGCTTGGAAACTTCTGCATAGTCAAACGTTTCAAACCAACGAATGTAACCAAACCAAATATTGTAAAACTATCAGTTGAAAAACAAAAGCCTACAATTTCTTGTGCGTTCTTCTTGTAGAGGTGTCTTTCCGAACGCTCGGTAAACAACTGTTTTGTCTTCGTTGACGTGCAAAAGTGTCACATTGTAACCTAAGTATTTGAATAAATCTTTTTGAGTTATAAAACTATCAATCGCATTGAAGTCCAAACAACTGCGAAATCGTAACATCAAACTCTCAATGTAGTACAATATCGGCAAAATTCCGACTGGAAATGCCAACGTAAGGTCAAATACCGGCGAACAGCAATAGGTACTGTATAGGTACATTTAATATTTGTAGGACAGGTTAACTAACTACAAGCCTAATATGGAGTCTAGATAATAGAGACCTAGATCTAGAGCAATTGAAATGTGGAGGTGCGAATTGAAACTGCGTAGAAGTATATTGAAGAAAGTACCTAGATAGTTCGGACCACAGATCTTCATCTCCTCTGTGGTTCGGACGAGCTTTTTTTTTTTAATGCCGTTGGTGGCAACAGGCAGACGGTGTGCCTGATAGCTCGCGGTTAGCATGCTATAGATACCTGCAACCCCGTATTGCTGATAGTGATCTGAGTTGCTGATCTTTGAAGACTCTATTCACTCTCCTTTTGAGTAAAACTATTAGGTGTTAGGAGAAAATCCACTCAGATTTTAGAGCAGTGGAATCCACCCCACCTATTTGAGTTAATGAAAACAGAACAAACATACACACAAAAGAAACCAGCGCTAGATGGCGCTGGAGTCAAGTTAGAACGCGCTAGTTCTGCTTTTCGTTACAAAGCTAACTTTTTACATTGTACCTACTGAGATTTGAGAATTATATAATACTGGCTGTGCCCCGCGGTTTCACCCGCGTAGTTATCGTTCCCGTGGGTATATCGGGAAAAAAGCACCCTATGTGTTATATACTGCAAGGTATAGCTCATCAGAAAAGAGTAGAAAATAATGGGGGCGCCTCTGTCTTTTACAACAGTGAAACAATTGAATCAACACATACACTTTAAATTAGTTCCGTTTCTACTCTTTTCTGTCGAGCTATAGCGAGCGTAAGCTACCGAGATACCAAATTTCAGGCTAATCAGTTCAGTAGTTTTGGCGTGAAAGAGTAAGAAACATCCATCCATCCTCGCAAACTATGGCATTTATAATATTAGTAGGAAGTAGGATATTTATTATATTGTGTAAAAATGTAAACCTCTATTATTTATTAGGTGATGTTGGATAAATAATGCTTAATAACGCTATTATATCACAAAGCCTTTTTACCACAAAGTCTGTTTACATCGCGGCCGGAAGCTACGCCCAATCGGATACAATGACGCGTACCATCCATACGAGGTTGATTTTGTATAGTCGCGACACGCAGTGTTGACAATCGATGATATCTGATATAATCGATTTAGTGATGACAGAACCGAAGGTCACTTATGAAATTAATTATAGAAAAAAAGCTTTTGCAAACAGAGGATTTCTTAGAGTTTTCAAGAAGACTAAAGTTATAATAACTACGACCAACTTACTAAGCAACTTGTATTATAAACTTTATAAATGAGCTGTCGAAATATGCCATTGAATCGAGAGCCCTGACGTAAATATATGTGTATTAGAAAAAAAATTAAAATTGTGTTGGGCTCTTCTAATCTGTATGTGGACTCCGTAGAGCTAACAAAATACTAGACCAAAATTTTATAAAACCAATAGCCATTTTGACTCGATAAGAAGAAGGTAGATATATAAACTCTTTATTGTTACACCAAATACAAGGAACCTTAAAATTAAAATACAATTAAAAAAAAAGTTTATAGAAGATTACTAAAGGAAAGTGAAAGTAGTAAGGCATACTGCTTCATCGCCATCTTTCGTTTAGGGCAAACAGCTTTTTATGCTTGCCGTGGGGTTACCCGGCTTTAGAATAGTACCTCACCCTCACTCCCCGTGGTTGCCGTAAGAGCCGGCTAAGGGCTATAGGATTCAGAGGACGGGCAGCAGCGTCCTCTGCGTAAAACCATCAAACTGCGCTCGCCAACCCGCCTGCCAAGCGTGGCGAGTATAGGCAACAACCCCCCTTATCGGGGAGGCTTATGTTCAGCAGTGGACTTCTAACGGTTGGATGATATTGATGAAACAGCTTTTTAGACAAATCTATAGTTGTGGTATAACTCCTTCATGGGAATCTTACGAATTCGATCGAATTTAAAAAAAAAAATTGGACGTAGTTAAATGGCGCTTTAATCGAATTATGTTACCTATACCAAAATAATCAAATTCGAATTATAGTAACAGAACTTTTCATTCTTGAACTACTTACTCCTTTAGGAGTAAAAGTAAAGATAAAGATAAATTTATTGCTAGCATAGAAAAAAATAATAATACAAATTTAAACATTTCACAAAAATTAAATAAAGTTAAATTACTACTAGCAATTGGGATATGCTCAGCTTTGTGCTGCACAGGGTGACCCTGTGCAGCGCTGGTTTTCAGCATATCCCATGCTCGAACACAGATGTTAGTCGAGTAACAAAAAAAAAAATGACATAAAATGATATAAAAAAAAAAGAAGTAGACGCCGGACGTCTTAATCAAACATTTTTTTATTAATCGTTATAATAGTTCAGCAATAATAATTAATGAACACACTTTGATGATGACAATGACTTTTGCAATTAAACAATGAATATGCAAAACCTTTCATAAACATCGATTAGGTATTACATTTATTACCACAAATCGATATTACATTCCCAACAATCGTCGTGTCTATCTTTTCGCGCAATAAATCGGACGCATTGGGAACGATCGAATGGTTGCGTCCGATAATAATGGAAATGTGAATTGAATCATTAATAAACATGAATAAACATCCAACCACTGTGTAATAACAAAGGGCGAGTCAGTCTGGGAGCCTGCGGTTCGTTTAATTACCACTTATCACCGTAATTTTGCGCTTATAATCCTTCAATTAATAGAATGTGCATTTATTGAAAAAAGACTAAACAATAGAGCTACCTACTTACTATCTACCCTAACTAAATACACTATACCATAGAATACTTCGAAAATCCACAGGCCGACATGTCAGCCTATAGAAAATCCAAGTGCTCTAAACCACTGTCCAACTTACCCAAGATACTGGCGGCATTGCCACGTTGAATAACAATGCTTATACGTTGAGCCAGATAAACGCCAGCATTTTGATGCGGTGAGCTCCCGGACCCCACGGTCCCTGAGTCTCGACTCCAAACGGTTCAAATATGTAACCGCTACCGAGGCTTGCATATTTGCTCCGCTTGCGTTGCTCGGTAGAACCCGCCGCCGCACCAGCCGTACCTTGGGTCTCTGGTACATGTGACAGAGCTAGTGTGTCAAGGCAAGTAGCGTCCCACACCAGCGGCCGTCCCAGCTTCCAAGGAACGAGGGTCATACCGTCAGGTCTTTTACCATCGTCACGCATCAAACCGTTCGGAATTAATAGAATGAACGTAACATAACATACATAACATACATTCACGCCTTTTTCCCGAAGGGGTAGGCAGAGGTGTACCCAGGATTCAGTCCCATAGTAGATACACCCACATTTCGCCAGTATGTTATTGGTCCCATGTAATAGGGGGCGAGCCTATTGCCATCTACCGGGCACAGTTCCAGACTCCAGGCAGTTATTGAGATAATTCCTAATGGAAAAATCCAATATTAGCACTATGCCTGACCTGGGGATCGAACCCGGGACCTCTTGATTGGCAGTCGAGCATGCGCCCACTACGCCACCGAGGCAGTCCGAGGCAGTAGAATGAACGTATTGGTGTTTATTTGTATGTTCCTATTTATAAAGCATACTAGCGACCCGCCCCGGCTTCGCACGGGTAGCAGAAGTAGGTATAGTGGACGTTTATCAGGAGTAAATTCGTGATACATTGTATTTTAATAAATATAACCCTAATGGTTTACGCAGCGCACGCAAATTAATGACTATTTCTGTTACAATGACCAAACCTTAACACATGTTATAATTTATCGTGGGCTATTTTGAAGATATTGATGAGTACTACAAACCCCTAGTACATTACTTTATTCTACCACCAATACTTTTCACACCACATGAAAAATAATCACTGCTTCGATTATTGTGACTAAACCAGAAAAGATGGATATAATCTATGTATACTGTTTTGTAGGTATTGATAATTAATACAATCCCCTAGTACATTAATCTACCATCGATAGTTTTCACACCGCATGAAAAATAATCACTGCTTCGATTATTGTGACTAAACCAAAAAAGATGGATATAATCTATGTATACTGTTTTGTAGGTATAAATAAGTACTACAAACCCCTAGTACATTATTTTACTCTACCACCAATAGTTTTCACACCGCATGAAAAATAATCACTGCTTCAATTATTGTGACTAAACCAAAATAGATGGATATAATCTATGTATACTGTTTTGTAGGTATTGATAAGTACTACAAACCCTAGTACATTACTTTACTCTACCACCAATAGTTTTCACACCGCATGAAAAATAATAACTTTTTCGATTATTGTGACTAAACCAAAAAAGATGGATAGAATCTATGTATATTGTTTTGTAGGTATTGATAAGTACTACAAACCCCTAGTACATTACTTTACTCTACCACCAATAGTTTTCACACCGCATGAAAAATAATCACTCTTTCGATTATTGTGACTAAACCAAAAAAGATGGATATAATCTATGTATACTGTTTTGTAGGTATTGATAAGTACTACAAACCCCTAGTACATTACTTTACTCTACCACCAATAGTTTTCACACCGCATGAAAAATAATCACTTTTTCGATTATTGTGACTAAACCAAAAAAGATGGATATAATCTATGTATACTGTTTTGTAGGTATTGATAAGTACTACAAACCCCTAGTACATTACTTTACTCTCCAATAGTTTTCACACCGCATGAAAAATAATCACTTGTTCGATTATTGTGACTAAACCAAAAAAGATGGATATAATCTATGTATACTGTTTTGTAGGTATTGATAAGTACTACAATCCCCTAGTACATTACTTTACACTACCACCGATAGTTTTTACACCGCATGAAAAATAATCACTGCTTCGATTATTGTGACTAAACCAAAAAAGATGGATATAATCTATGTATACTGTTTTGTAGGTATTAATAAGTACTACAAACCCCTAGTACATTATTTTACTCTACCACCAATAGTTTTCACACCGCATGAAAAATAATCACTGCTTCAATTATTGTGACTAAACCAAAATAGATGGATATAATCTATGTATACTGTTTTGTAGGTATTGATAAGTACTACAAACCCCTAGTACATTACTTTACTCTACCACCAATAGTTTTCACACCGCATGAAAAATAATCACTTTTTCGATTATTGTGACTAAACCAAAAAAGATGGATATAATCTATGTATACTGTTTTGTAGGTATTGATAAGTACTACAAACCCCAAGTACATTACTTTACTCTACCACCAATAGTTTTCACACCGCATGCAAAAATAATCATTTTTTCGATTATTGTGACTAAACCAAAAAAGATGGATATAATCTATGTATACTGTTTTGTAGGTATTGATAAGAACTACAAACCCCTAGTACATTACTTTACTCTACCACCGATAGTTTTTACACCGCATGAAAAATAATCACTGCTTCGATTATTGTGACTAAACCAAAAAAGATGGATATAATCTATGTATACTGTTTTGTAGGTATTAATAAGTACTACAAACTCCTAGTACATTATTTTACTCTACCACCAATAGTTTTCACACCGCATGAAAAATAATCACTGCTTCAATTATTGTGACTAAACCAAAATAGATGGATATAATCTATGTATACTGTTTTGTAGGTATTGATAAGTACTACAAACCCCAAGTACATTACTTTACTCTACCACCAATAGTTTTCACACCGCATGCAAAAATAATCATTTTTTCGATTATTGTGACTAAACCAAAAAAGATGGATATAATCTATGTATACTGTTTTGTAGGTATTGATAAGAACTACAAACCCCTAGTACATTACTTTACTCTACCACCAATAGTTTTCACACCGCATGAAAAATAATCACTTTTTCGATTATTGTGACTAAACCAAAAAAGATGGATATAATCTATGTATACTGTTTTGTAGGTATTGATAAGTACTACAAACCCCAAGTACATTACTTTACTCTACCACCAATAGTTTTCACACCGCATGCAAAAATAATCATTTTTTCGATTATTGTGACTAAACCAAAAAAGATGGATATAATCTATGTATACTGTTTTGTAGGTATTGATAAGAACTACAAACCCCTAGTACATTACTTTACTCTACCACCAATAGTTTTCACACCGCATGAAAAATAATCACTTTTTCGATTATTGTGACTAAACCAAAAAAGATGGATATAATCTATGTATACTGTTTTGTAGGTATTGATAAGTACTACAAACCCTTAGTACATTACTTTACTCTACCACCAATAGTTTTCACACCGCATGAAAATAATCACTTTTTCGATTATTGTGACTAAACCAAAAAAGATGGATATAATCTATGTATACTGTTTTGTAGGTATTGATAAGTACTACAAACCCCTAGTACATTATATTATTCTACCATCAATGCATTTCACAGCGCACGCAAATTTATGAATATGGTAATTATATTATGTAACACCTTGGTTCACAATATTGCAGTTTTCTTACGGATCCCCATTTTTTTTCAAAATCTCATATAGCCTATGGCACTCACACTGAATTAAGCTATCCATAAGTGAAAGAATTTTTAAAATCGGTCCAGTAGTTTCAGAGCCTATTCGTTACAAACAAAAAAACAAAAAAACAAAAAAACAAAAAAACAAAGTTTCTCTCTTTATAATATTAGTATAGACTAGTATAGATTACTTACAAAAACGTATTGCAGTCAACTAATAAAAAGAAATCAAACATAATTTTATATAATTACAAATATTATTAATAATAAGTATATAAAATTGCTTCATTGAGAAAACAGTAGAAAATTACACGCAATGTAATTAATAGGTAGTTTAACTCACATTCGTGATTTCTGAATCTAACTCTTATGAAATATGACTTATGAAATAAACAGCCAACAGAATCGATCTCGTGTCTATTAATATTAAAATTAAATAGAAACTTTCACATTTGTCTAATCGTTAGTTGACTATCACTATAATTACCTATAATAGTTTATGTAGAAGTTGAATAATTATCAGGTTATTTATATATACTTATAGGTATATTGTAATGATTGAGATCCTTAATAAATTATTAATTTTCATAAAATTTCTAAATATCTACAATATTTTTTGTAAAAATAATAATAGTGTCATACATTTAAGCAAATGTTTTAGATGACTGCACCAGTAAGAACACTGGCAAAATCGAATTAATTAAAATAATAGAAATCGTGTATGACGCTCCGGAACTGTGGCTCTAAGAAACAGGCCCTTTTTATGTGTATTTAAAGTAAGAATTACATAATATTATAGAAAGTATCGATTTACTAATTGATACTTTCTTAATTTTTTTTGTCAGTATAGGTGTTTTATAAGGTAAATTCGGAATCAAATTTTCTGCAGTTCACCGTTTCTCTCGTAATAAAACTTGACCCGTGCTTCCACACTTTGCAAATTTCCCATGAGAGATTACGCATGATTATAATATGAACAAAGGTGTTGATCAAACCAGGAACAGAGTTATGTAAATGCTATAAAATAAAACTTGGTGTTCTTGCGTAGTGATGCTATCTTCAATAGCCATATAAAATAATATGAGTTACCATAACTAAGACATGGGAACTAGATTTAATAGAACGAAAGTTTAATTACAAGAATTGTTGCTGTTTTGCAGAGTTTCGTCTTCGCGAAAATTAATTTAGTCATCAAATTTTGCCAAAGCACTAACTACAATGCGAGAGCAGAGAAAGTCTTTACATCATTCGGAAGACGTGCACTACTGAACATACGCCTCCCCATAAAACGCCATAAACTATTCACATTTTGTAGTGGTAGGCCTCTTTTGCAAGGGACCGCCCGGGGAAGTACCACACCTTTGCCAGTTATTCATCCGCCAAGCGGTAATGTGCAAACATTACTGTGTTCTGGTATGAAGGGCAATGTTACCAGCGAAATTAATGGGCATGATGAGATTCAACAACTCATATCTCAGGGTGACAGGCACAGTGCAGTGCCGCGCAGAATTTTGAATTTCAAAACACTGGGTGGCACTGTGTCTGATATGGGCAATCATGATGCTTACCATCAGGCACCTAATTAACTCGTCTTATCACTCACTATCATAAAAAAAAAAATATGGGGGGATTTTGTCGTAATCACCACGTTTGGCAGACGACGTGATGAGCGCTATAGTTGGAATACTTGGTGCCGGAGAGCGCTGCTGTCCACTCTCCGAATATATCTATCTGCCGGGTCTCACGGCTCCCACGGGATAAAAAGGGGTAGCCCGACGATAAAACAAGTTTTCTATATAGGTATTGATCAAATGTTCGTGATTTTCAATGAACACCCTCTTTTGCATATACTACTGATAAAAGTGTTCCTAACTCTATCGCAAAAATTTATAACCAAAAATAACAAGGCACTTAATGACTTTGAATTGCTTTATTTTTTGTTATAGGCTCGCCCACTCACACACACAGGACCGTATGGGTGTACCTACTACGGAACTGAGTCCTGGGCATACCTGCCTACCTGCCTGAAAAAAAGCTTGATGTTATGTTATTTTTTCGACCAAAAAAAGTTTTATTTTATTAATAAATATTGCAAGGTTTATCTTACTTACGAGTAATCAAATTTTCAGTCCAGGTACTACAAGAAGTTATTAATCGATGTTCTTCGAAGAATCATCTCAGTCGTAGGACGTCACTGTTGAACATAAGCCTCCGAAAAATCAACAATTATGTTCAACAAAAATGCCTACCTAATAAAAATGCATAAGTATTGCTTTCAGTTATTTTTCGAAATGTTTCTTCACTGTTACCCATCTCACCTAAACCACAAACAAATGACCAATCAAGTTTATAAGACGCTCGGCTCAGTGACTTCCTTATGATCTTGCCAAAAGAATTACAACACAGTGTTGCCATTGTTTGGCTGCTAGCCGAAGTGCAATCTGTCAAATACGTCTCGACACTGGCAATTCCGACGAATCTCCGCCCATTTCACTTATGAAATCGATGTCAAATCAAACACTGTTTGCTTAAAAGTAAAAGACAGGTTCCGTGTCGCGCTATTTCAGAGGCGTGGCTCAATTTCTTGATAATTATTTCATTTCTAACCAGTGCTTTTTATTGTAAATAAAGTTTATGATCACATGTTTTTTGTTAGTAAATAATTATAATTTAATAATGCTATTTAATATTTATGTAAGCTAGGTTACGTTTGGTTACGGGTTACGTTAGTGTTGATTTTACTTGTGTTACAAGATCTTGATAAGTAGCAACAACAACAACACAATCACAAGAGAAGAACACAAGAGTCAGGTTTCATGATTCTAGGTCAACTGGAAGTATCTTTAGGTTTTAGGTAAAAACCTAAAGAGGTTTTACGCCTTTGTGTAAAATGACCGTATCTTTTGTTGAATTAGAAGTTTTATATGTTCACAGCATCAAGGCACCGTAGACCTGAATATCATATTATCAGTTTTAACTTGATATACCTCCAGGCGTTGCCGAGAAAAATTGTCTTTACAGACGGTTAATGAAGTGGTCCTACAGGGGTTCCTTTTTTCTTTTGAGGTACGAAATCCTAAAAATACACCGTCTGTAGCCTTATATGATATTTTTATTCTTTGTTACCACCTATCACGTCTAAGTCGAGACTCGAGACGCCTCATATCTTGTTTCAGTCAGTCAATTTGTAGTGAAAGTAGGTTGTTACAATTTGGAGGCGGTCGTCCGTGTTAAGATTGACTTGATACACACTACTCGCATGCTATCGTCATAACGCTTGTTAGTTAACGTAGTTTAAATAATACAAGTGCGGAACTGGATTTTTAAGATATATTTTTATGAGTCTGCAATAAGTTGAATAACAAGTAGATAGTAGTAGTAGCAGATAGTAATAAAAAAGAGTAAACGGTTTTATTGTATTTGATTTTTTTTTTTTTTTTAGTTTTTTTTTTTTTTTTACATTTAATAGGTCAGCGTTTGACCCCAATCTCACCTAATGGAAAGTGAAGATGAGGCCTAAGATGGAGCACGCTTTCCTAGAAGATAATTATTCACTCTTCTCTTGAAGACCCCAAGATCATAATCAAGTGGGAAAACGTACGCCGGTAGAAAATTCCACTCCTTAATACAAATAACGAACATGAGCGTATCGCAGAGACAATGTCGGGTCTTCATAGATACAAATTTGTTATCCATGCTACTCTCGATATTTTGGTGTGGATGGGATGGGAGGAAAAAATCCCAACGTGTCACACTCGTTTACTGTGACACCGTTGGAAACCCACCGGAAATTAGATCTACCTAGAATTTACCTTTATTACACTAAAGCTCTTCACATATTTTACTTTGAATTAACCAATCTGTTTTTGTTGCAGGTTGGTACCCATTACCCACGTTTCTGTTCATACATATGATAATAGTAATTCCGCATTTCTGGAACTGTCTTCTGCAAGGTAAGTGTAAGCTCTAGTAGCTTAGCATGGACTACGACATTCCAAACCAAATGGAAAATACATTCCAAAGGTATATAAAGAATAATGTCATTGTCTTTTCGTCTGATTTTCATGCGATTTTATTGCATAGCTGCGGACAGGCGAGCGGTACAAAAGATACGGTACGGAAATATAGAGACATAAAACATACATTCACGCCTTTTTTCCCGAAGGGGTAGGCAGAGGTGTACCCAGAAGTCCCATAGTAGATACACCCACATTTCGCCAGTATGTTATTGGTCCCATGTAATAGGGGGCGAGCCTATTGCCATCTACCGGGCACAGCTCCAGTCTCCAGGCAGGTATTGAGATAATTCCTAATGGAAAAATCCAATATTTAACACTGGGGTTCGAACCCGGGATCTCTTGATTGCGCCACCAGCTTGCTTGACGCCACCGAGGCAGTCAGTATAGAGATATACAGGTACGAAAACAAGGAAGTTTCTTTCATCTGTTTTAATTATCCGACTACAGCAAACCCGAAAAGGAGAAGGCTTTTCCGAGAGTCTTGAAGTTGGGTAAATTTATAGATTTTGATGTGCTCTTTCCGAATTTCAACTTTGCTATAATCTCGTATTTAATTCTTCATACTATTTTCGAAAAAATTGTCTTTGGATTAATTATATAAGACTTACTTATGGTTGCCAAATTTTGCGATCTTGAATGGTACAGGAAAGGCCTAGTCAAAAGTACCTACAACCGACGAGCATGTATGAAAAATGTCATGAAAGTGAACGAAGCGAAAGTTGTACGTCAGGATCGTAGCAAGTGGAGGGAAATAGTCTCTGCCTACCCCACCGGGAACAAGGCGTGACTGTATGTATGTATGTATGAATGGTACAATAGTTTAGAAATTTCATCCCTCTATTCGTCATCTGCTTTTATCTTTGCAGTTCGCGCTCGCGAGCTGGATTCTTATGAAAATAAATTGTTAAGGAATACACATATGTATGCATAGTGTAGTGTTCCATACCTAGATACATGAACGAAACGCTTCCAATCCCAAAAACAATCCGACTGCAGAACATACAGCGCCATTTATGAGTTCCTTGTGCTAAGAAAGGAATTATGCAGTAAAATGGCCATAATAAATATAGATTGATTGGGTTAACTTAAAAGTATGATTTTTTACAGTCACAAGGGACCGCAGATCTGAGTAGTTGATATCAATTTTAACTTGATAGCTCCACGCGTTCCCGTTAAAAAGTGTGTTGACAAACGAACAGACAGGTGGACAAAAAAACGATCATAAATGGTTTCCTTTTTTCCTTTTGAGATACGGAACCCTAAAAACCATTTGTTTGTAAGAGGAAACATCTTTCCTCACCATAACAAGATCACGTCATGACCATAAAACATAGAAATAATGTAAAAATTACCTGTTTTGCCCAACAGGGAAGGCATTAAGGTTGCCCAATGAAAACTAGATGTTTCACAATTTTCATCATAAAACTTATAGTAACGAAGGTACTGTTTTACAACTACAAACCGGCTTTTCCTGTCCTTACGTCATTGCTCATCAGTTTTCTTACATAACAAACATACTTTGAGTGTATAGACCGGGAGTTGTCTATAAACATAGGTCTCCTCTGCCTAAGTACATGAACAATCGGTTACGCACTACGTCCGAAACGAAACCGATCCAAATCCGTTATTCGGAAGACTGACTGAATTCGGATATTGCTTTTCGCACTATCTCCACTATACACACGGTCCGGGTGCAGATCCGAAATGGAGATTCACGGATGACAGAGAGTAATCGGATGACGGAAATCGTGTGTAGTTCGTAAACTACCATACAATTAGTTCTACGACCACTTCGGACCGTTTTTCACGGATTCGGATCGTATTCGTCTCGGACGTAGTGCGTAACTGCTCTTAGTGTACTTATCTCTGCTATGTTTGTTTGTGTGCAGTTTTAATTTGTTATATTGACGCTTAATATTTAGCGTAACTTTGTACCTAGAAATATGTGATCTAAAAGAACTCGTTATTGTCTCCTAATGACGAGACCAGATTCTTTAAACGTCGTACGCACTGCAATATTAAATTATAAATATTTTATGAAAATAGCTCAAAATATTGTTTATTTTTTTGTATTTATCGGTAGATGATAGATATGTCATTATGTATGTGGGCTCGCCCGACGGTCAAAGAAAAAATGGCAAAAAATTACAAAAACAAAATTAATGACGTTTTAGATCGCCTAACGCACATATATACCTAAAACTGGGGCTAGATATAGTATTCAATATTGTCACATTAAAAATAAAGTAAAATAATGTCAGTAAAACTAAATAAATTTAAGTTACAATCAGTAACATAGTCGTTAATCCACAACAAGCCTGGTTGGCTATTCTCGTTCGCAGTCCCGTGCACGCCTACGTTCAAAGGTACTCAAATATGGGGGTTTTATACCAAAACTTTAACGCCCTTTTGGACCCTTAACAATGCGAATTTTCAAAAATTCTTTCTTAGCACATGTCCAGACAAGGAACACAACCTACAGTTCAAGTTTTAAGTCTCTAGGTTCAGTGGTTTGGGCTCTGCGTTGCATGTCATTCAGTGAGTCAGGATTTATGATATATTTTCACATTAGAAAGAAAATAATAAAATTAGAAAGAAAACACTGGAGTGAGCTAGAGGAGGCCTTTGCCGAGAGGCACTCGAATATACGAGACATATTATAAATACAAATTTAGAAAGTAGGATTTTTTGTTATGTAGTATATTTCGAATAAAGGCTTATTATAATTATATATTCACATGTGGCCCTAGGAACACGATGCAAAACTTTTCGATAAAGCGATTGTGATTTTGTTGAAGTTTTGTTCATAATATTAAACTCTTTAACATTTGACACAGCACTTCATTTACGATCAAGCTTCGTACGAGATTTTTACGAGATCCACTGAGTCTCGTGTCGCACTAAAGCATTTTTTTATAATCTGGTCGTTATAATAATAATATTAATATGGGACAACTTCCCCACACGGTCATCTGGTCCCAAACTAGGCTAGAAGCCTGTACTGTGGTAACCACATGACTGATATTGATATACATACTTATATAGTTACTTATAAGTTTAGGTATAACACCCAGATATAGATGAAACAGACATCTTCATGCACACAAATGTTTAATCTGGCCGGGGATCGAGCCCGGGGCCTGCGGCACAGAAAGCAGAGTTACTACCATCTAAGCCATCGAGGCTATTCTGAGACCTGAAAGATCTCGTAGGTACGTTTTTAATCATAAAAATACTACGTTTAGGGTACTTATCAATGGCGGGTTAAGATATCTTACTCTAACTCAAAAGGAACCTTAACAAAATTCATTGCCCGGGATAGACGGGATAGACATACAATTTCGCTCCCGCACTGAGTCGAGAACTCGTACGAGAACCTTCAGACCTCGTAACGCAGTTAACGTGTTTATTTTAACTACACACGTGTAAAGCCGGGGCGATAAGCTAGTTTGTAATATAAGAAGGATGTAAAGTAGTACTTTTGCTATTTCCTTCGCGTGTGCCACCGCGAGTTACTAGGAAGGCAAACGCAGTTAATCAAATAACCACTAATTATTGAACAGTCACGTAATTATATGACTGATTGACTTTTAAGTAAACTGTGGCCACTGACCTTTAAGTTTCATTTGGTAACATAAGAAAACATATATCCATTTGATGGGAAGGGTTTGATGGGTTTGATGGGTTTGTCGGGATCCTTATATATTATAAAGGATAAATCGACGTAAATTAAAAATGAAAGTACTGTTAAATTTTAATAAGTGAAAAGAGTACATACGGCGCGGATTCTATGCAACGACTGGGGCGAGAGGGGGAACGTTCCAGTCATGCTTACAATAAATGCAAAATCTGCAAATTGTTCGCTACAGGTTGATGGGAAACGCCTTTGCCAGTTATTCATCCGCCAAGCAGTAATGTGCAAACATTACTGTGTTCCGGTATGAAGGACAATTTTGCCAGCGAAATTACTGGGCATGATGAGATTCAACAACTCATATCTCAGGGTGGCAGGCGCAGTGCAGTGCCGCGCAGAATTTTGAATTTTAAAACACTGGGTAGCACTGTGTCTGATATGGGCAATCATGATGCTTACCATCAGGCACCTGATTTGCTCGTCTCATTATTATAAACTCATTATTATAAAAAAAAAAGGTTGGATGACGCTTTCGAAAGAGTTTAAGCGACTCACTCGCCGCCCCGCAACCGCATGCGGACATGTGATTTGCGAATAAAAATGAAGAATCCGTATGCGGGTTCGGAGCAGTGTGGGAATGGTATCATTACCGTGCCTTAGGGCTTTTTACTAGTAGGAAAAAAAAAACTAAATTCCATACAAAATATCTACTATCTACCCATGGCCACAACTGAGCAGCATGCTGACACGGTTACGCGATATCAGAAGCACGTTATTAGTGTCATAAGATTTGTTACAAAATAGTTAGTAAATTTATTTCAAAGCTCGCTTGTAATAATTATAATCAAGTCAAAAGTAACTAAATTAGTCTATTGCCGGAGGCATTGTTTTGTCATACATAGGAAAGTAATTTAATTAATAATGTATGTAGGTAAATCATATTTAACTTATTGATTACTATTATACCATACTATTTAATATTACTTTACTAGTATATTTTTTTTATGATAGTTATAGTGACAAGACAAGAAAATCAGGTGATCTGATGGTAAGCATCATGATTACTCATATCAGACATAGTCACACATAGAGTATATTGTAGAAGTATGTCTTGCCACTCCGCGTAAAATTTATACCCATTATCGATTCGATACCAGTTGGTCAAACAGATCAGTAAAAAGTCGACAATGTTATCAAACAAGTAACAAACCTGGCGTATTGAATTTAATAACAACGATAGAACGTACTTATTGAACAATGTATTGCGTAATGCAATTGTACGAGTATATAATATAGGTAGGTATTATGTGCTTACACAATGCAAGAAAGATGATAGCGCTTTGATGACACGTTGGATGATTTTATGTTGAAAAATATAATGTAATTGGACCTTTTTACAATTAGGTACAAATTTGTCAACCTTTGCCGTGTCTCTATTAAAGTCTGCTCTGTGCTTTTATCTCACTCTACTTATTTGATGTCGGTACATCACGTGTCTTCTTATATTCTTGTATAGCTCATATTAAAGACGTAGAATAGGTATAATTTAATGGAACGAAGAGAATACGAAATAATTAAGGCATACACTATGCAGTGTAGGGTTCCATACCAAGGTACCAAGAACATACAGCGCCATCTATTAGTTCCTTGCGCATAGTATGGAAATATGCAGTAAAATGGCCATAACTTTTGATTGCGTTAACTTAGAAGTATGATTATTTTATTATTTTACAGCCACAATGGCAAATCTGAATAGTTGATATCAATTTCAACTTTATACCTCCACGCATTCCCGTTAAAAAGTTCCGTTTAATTCTGTCCGTCCGTTAAAGACGGACAGACAGACAGACAGATAGACGGACAACAAAGTGATCCCATAGGGGTTCGTTTTATTCTTTTTGAGGTACGGATACCCTAAAATAGAGACATAATCATCGATGAGACAAAATCCCACAGATTTTATTGGATAGAGTATACATACCGTCTGACTTACTGACGATTTCAGAACAATTAAATTATGGCTACCTACTATTTACTCCCATATTCATTTTACTCTACTCACTTACTCACTCTATGACCTACGAGATCGAATGAAGAAATGAAAATCAGAAATGAGGAGATTCGTAGACTAACGAAAGTTACAGACAGCCCAGCGGATTATGTGTATTAATCAGTATTAAGCTATTTGAAGTGACAGTGGGCAGGGCACACAAAGAACTGATGTCCGATAGGGTTGTACAGTTGTATGGAGATCACGAACCGGCAAACGCAACGTAAAGCGTCTACCCACAAGGTGGACGAGGATGATATCCACGATTGAGTTAGTTACCCCTATTTTATGTAGAAAAAAAAATTTTCAGGATCTTATAGAAAATATATACAAAAACATTTAAATGAAGGTTGCCACAAGCACAATAATCATTAGACATTATGTACTATTGTCCAAGAATACTCGAAACTACGCACATAAACAAAGTACGAGGTTTCTAGTTTCCACTGAAAAATAAAATACGTAATACTTTATACACTAGGACACTTGGACAAATATAAGAAGAAGACAAATATATTATATTTTATCGAACAATATCAAAGATTATGCTCAGCAAACAATTACTCCTAATTTTATTGTAAAAATTGTACTTGAAAAAAGTGACGTAATTATTTTTAAGTACCTAACAATAATTACGTCACTTTTTTCAAAAACAATATACCTAAGTAGGTATATTGTTTTTTGAAGTTATAAAATCGTACCATCAAACACAACAGTGTCGAAGGGTTGTTGTTATTTTGGCACAAAATTTTCTCACACCTCTTGATTTTTCCATACATTCAAAGATTTCTCGTCACAAGCACAAAAAATATATGTGAAGTCGTCACAGTATGTAAGAGTTAATTGTAAACGTACAAGAGTGTGCGTGAGGTGATATCACAGAACAGGTAATAATCTGTTCTGTGATATTATGACTCTAGACAACGAGCAAAAATACATACGCACACATAGACGTGCATCTTCCCTCGAAATCTCACGGAGAACTGAATGCGTACTATCCTTGTTCCAGGGATATAACTTAAAATTTTCAATAAAAATTCTCATATATTCCTGAAACTGCATATCCATGTCGGCGCGGTGACAACCCTAGATAAAAGTACCTACCACTTTAAGTCTGATTGGACCGAACTAATAAAATCTCTAACAAATCTCATAATTTTCTTCAGATTTTATACTTATTACAAGCAGATATTGAATGGGTAGTTTTCATAATCTCACGAATGAACCGATGAAAGCGTTTATAACGACTCCTCGATCACGACTCACAACCGAGTCAATTTGTATAGAACTGTTGTAATAAGACAAATAGCAAATCGTTATTGATATTGTTCCATAGCCTATATACTTACTTAAGACTATACAGGGTTACGTGAAATCTCTTAATGTCTTTTTATCAGTGTTTGTAGGTTTTGTTATTTTATCAGTGTTTGTAGGTTTTGTTAACAGAAAAGAGGACCTCTTAGCAGTTTGACACAATCCTATGGAAAATTTACTAAATCGATGTTTTGTATTCCCCTGTTTCCTCAGAATGCAGTAAACCTATTTGATATATTTATATCCTGATAATTTAAAGATTATGGAGTTTAACCTTCATCCTCAAAATCACCTCACGTGACTTTACCTATAAAAATACCACAAAAGGTATTGTTAATTCAAAAGACCAAAATTCTAGGTGAGCGCAAGTCGCGTAGACGGCTAAGTTTCTTTTTATGAATTTAACGATTTATTTTTCGATAAAACAACGTAGTCTAAAGTATAATTTATTGTTATGCTTGAAACATAAACAACGAGTTCATTGACCTGCATGCATGCAGAACGTCAGGTCTGGAGTTTTACTTCTGTTTACGTGTTAAAACAAATGCATTGTTATAATTTATGCTTTGTACAGCAGATATTCAATGTTATGCATTTTTTTCTTTGAATATAGTTTACAAAAAAAGTACAAGTTGTTGCAATACTTACATATAATGCAATAATCTCCGAGCTACGTACGATTCATCGAATCATTATTCATCGAAGCCACCGACCGTCGAAAGTATTCTTCACCACCGGTCATTTAGTCTTTATCAACTTGCCAAGGAAAGATAGATAGATAGATAAACTCTTTATTATTACACCACAAACGAGAAACCTAAAATTTAAATACCAATTTTAACAAATAATGTAACAATTGGCGGTCTTATCGCTAAGAGCGATCTCTTCCAGAAAACCAGACAATAGAAAGAATTGCAAAATATGCGATGTTTTTTTTTTTTTGGAAGTTTGTTTGATTTCAATACTTTTTCACATTTTTGTAATAATTTGTATACTATAATAGGCTAAACAGTAAAACTACCTACTTACTACCTACCCTTACTAAATACACTATGCCATGGACGCATTGAAAATCCACAGGCCGACATGTCAGCCTATAGAAAATCCAAGTGCTTTAAACCACTGATATAGGTAGATCTAACTAATTGAAATACAAGTAATTTAACAGGAAAGGGGACCTCTGAGCAGTTTAAACATAATCCTATGGAAAATTTACCAAATTGTTGTCAAATTTACCATCAAAATTTTTTTCGAATATTTTCCGTCGAATTTAGTAAACCTATTGGATTTTTCCATTACGAATTATCTCAGTGACAGCCTGGAGTCTAAAACTGTGCCCGGTAGATTGCAATAGGCTCGTCTCCTATTACATAGGACCAATGATATATTATGCCGTAGAGTTACCGGTTTTAGAATAGTGTTCTACCCTCCACCCGTGGTTGCTGTAAGAGCCGGCTAAGGGTTAACAGATCCAGAGGACGGGCAGCAGCGTCCTCTGCAAAAAACCATTGAACTGCGGTCGACAACCCGCCTGCCAAGCGTGTCGAGTATTGGCAAAACCCCCTTTTATGGAGTAGGCCTATGTTCAGTAGTGGATTACCAGCGGCTGAGATGATGATGATGATGATGAATAATATACTGGCGAAATTTGTGTGTACCTACAATGTGACTGAGTTCCGGGAACACCTCGCCTATCCCTTCGAGAACCTTGCAGGAAACCTCTATGACTTTGATGATCTTTATTTTTCAGTAAGTAGCTTATGAAACTGAGCGCAACTATTGCAAAGATACTCATATAATCACACCCATACAAATTGAAACTACAAAGGTAATATTTGTTGCGTTTCAACTATTAAGTAGGTGTCAAAATATGGAAATTATTCTTCCACGCGCAGTTTTTTCGCTACAAATAAAGGCCTGTTCTAATTTTGGCAGCAAAACACGAAACTTGTTTGTAAAATTTGGTCCTAAGCAAGGTCCTTATAAGTGCGAGTGCCTGTTTCCTCATGTTGAGGCGTAGATTTGTATGTATGGAACGCAGGATGTAAGTAAATCGCGGTCGTCTTGTCTAGATCAGTGATTCTCAAGCTTGAATAGGCTGTTTGATAGACATCCTAACCGCAAAAAAGTGAACCAGACGGTCGAGTTGCAATATTTTCTACCTTTAATTTATATTTTAATAAATTGCAAATAAGTTGCAATATTTTCTACATTTATGTAAACAGCCTAACAACACACCTATTTACCAAAGGGGTGCACAGAGGTGTACCCAGTCCTTTAGCCCATAGTAGGTACATCCACATTTTGCCAGCAATGGTTTTAGGTCCCATTTAATAAGGGACGAACCTATTACCATTTACCAGGTACAGTCCCAGACTCCAGCCTATCATTGAGCAAATTCCTAATGGAAAAATCATTAGGAACAATAACACATTTGGCCTGACCTGGGGATCTAACCTGGGACCTCATGATCGGCAGAAGCGCTAGTGAAGCACTGTACTACGCCACCGAGGCTGTCAAGTCGATGTGAAACTTCATTTTGTACTTATTATTGTATATTGTGTTTTGTCGTAGTGGTAGGCCTCTTTTGCAAGGGGCCGCCTGGGGAAGTACCACACCTTTGCCATTTATTCATCCGCCAAGCAGTAATGTGCAAACATTACTGTATTCCGGTATGAAGGGCAATGTTACCAGCGAAATTACTGGGCATGATGAGATTCAACAACTCATATCTCAGGGTGATAGGCGCAGTGCAGTGCCGCGCAGAATTTTGAATTTTAAAACATTGGGTGGCACTGTGTCTGATATGGGCAATCATGATGCTTACCATCAGGCACCTGGTTTGCTCGTCTTGTTACTCAATATCATAAAAAAAAGGTACGTCTATCTACATTGGATACTGGAAATCTCTTTAAGCGATAAGACCGCCATACTTTTTCTTCAACTAGCCATAAAAATAGCTAACTGTACTTTCTTCATGTTATGATGTCTGTAAGGTGTACAATATTAGCCGTAAATAAGTCTAATTAAGCTTCAAGGAATCTGAAACTGTG
Organism: Hemistola chrysoprasaria; assembly: GCA_947063395.1. Classification (NCBI taxonomy): domain Eukaryota; kingdom Metazoa; phylum Arthropoda; class Insecta; order Lepidoptera; family Geometridae; genus Hemistola; species Hemistola chrysoprasaria. Next base: position 9,935,164 of record OX346729.1, read on the forward strand.
CCTGGTAAATAGATGGCACTAGACTTGCCTTTTATTACACGGGACTAAATTAACATTACTGGGACCTGTGAACTGAACTTTGGAAAAACGTGATGTTATGTTGTAATAAGTCGATCAAAAATGTAAAACTCCATTCCGTCTATTTCACCATTTAAAGTCTGTCGAAACTTGAAAATGCGATCTAAAGAGCAAATTAAAATTTTATTGGCCTTTAAACTAGTAAAAAGAGCCATACAAAATAGTAGTTAATGGAATTTATGAAGGTAGTTATGTCAATAGTTCACTGACCCTTTTAACATTTACTCTCTTGATATGTCTCTGAATGAGTTACTGAAACAGTAGATAATTATTTTCTTGCAGTTTTGGAGTACGCTCCATAATAGAAAATTATTTTCAATCATGAATATCTATCTATAATTGACAGCCTCGATGGCTCAGATGGTACTCTGCTTTCTGTGCCGCAGGCTCCGGGTTCCATCCCCGGCCAGATCAAATGATATGGTGAATGCAACCGCAACCCAATATCGCCCCACCTCTCGGCGGAAGACAGGGGGGTTTTAGTGGGTGCAAGTCCCACACTTCCCCTTCTGACACCCCCGTTTCAGAAGGGAAGTGCGAAGGCATTTCCCCCCCTTACAAAAAAATAAAGGCTTCTAGCCTAGTTTGGGACCAGATGACCGTGTGTGGAAGTTGTCCCATATTATCTTTGGCCATGTTTTATTTATTTTCAAATCCACATTTATTAACAAAGTTTTCCACGTGATTACTTAAACATACAGCCAAGACGGTTTTCATTTAAAAATAATCTGACTGACAATGTATCTGACAATAAATGTTTGGGAACCACTGGTCAGGCCCTAAGACTCCAAATTACTAGGCCAGCCTAATTTGATTTACTAATGAACGAAGAAGAATGTCAAGTATTCTCATTACTTACTTGATACTTATCTAGTAAATAGATACACGATTACTTATCTGGGTCTATCGGATTCAATTTCGAAATCCGGAACCGGAAACAGTTTTTGAACGGTTTTTTTAGCTTTTTATTTGGGTCAAAGGAGTTGTTGGTTTTAGGGTCACGACGGCCATACATTATAATTTTGATTTATATTATTTTATTATTTGATCGTCCTAATAATATATTTTTTATATGTGCACGTGTTATATCGTGCGACAAGACCATCACCGATGACGTCACACCGGGCTAACTCTTAGCAACGACGGGACGACACAAAGCGCCGACGCTGCTATTTTGGCCCAGTGCCCCCTGCCCCGATGCTTTCCCCTGAAGGTCCATCACTTCGGCCCTAGCATCGGACCGTTGTCGCCGCACTTAGGTTAACATTAGATATACTCGTAATTTAGATTTAACACATAATCGTTATGTGAAGTAAAATAAAAACCTAGACCATAGAGTTTTTGGCTACTCCTGCACCCTCCGGCCCCAGCATAAATAACTCACTGTATACTATTTTTAAGTATCGCTAGTAATCCTATTAATATTATAAATACGAAAGTTTGTGAGGATGGATGGATGTTTGTTACTCTTTCACGCCAAAACTACTGCACCGATTAACCTGAAATTCGGTATGTAGGTAGCTTAGACCTTGGAATAATTATTTAAAAAAAACCTTTTATAAAGATTTATGGAAAACAAAAAATATTACTCATATTTATAATGATGCTGTGAAGAGTAATAACTTTGGATTCAAGTGAAGAAAATGGTGTCCTTTGATCCACATGTGGAGCCGTGCGGTGTATCCTAGTGAAAGGAACCATATAAATTCGCACACACACACAACTTTCGTATTGGTATGAAAGCTTGATATTTTTCAAAATCTAAGTAAAAGTTGTGGTGCCATCAGTATAGTTATAATTTACCAGGCCTTGTCAGCCATACGACATACAATTTAAATCGAAAACGTGGACGACGACGCCTAAATCACACTTTGAAAACAAGCCTATACTGTCAGCCATATGTGGCTGACGAGGCATTATATGTGTTAATGAAACGTTTACTCGTGCTCAAATATAAACAAACTACATAGATATAATTAATAAAAGAGACATCTGCACGAAACGGTCACAACTCAGCATGTTGCCGGCTATTCAATCGACGCTGGTCTTCCGTTGCGGCCGCTTTGGTGGCTTCACTGACAATAAAATAAAAATTACAAATTAAAAATGTTAAAAATTAAAAAAATGTTTCTTGACATAGGTTTGGGGTAAATAAGATCCTATTTCACTTGCAACCATGGTAACTTTAACTATCCCAAAAAATACGACGGTGCAACACATTCCGCTGTCAATGCTAAAGTTAGCGTTACTGTTAACGTAAAATTTAATTTTCAATGCGGGGCAACTCACCCTAAATGTGATATACCTTAAAATTTAGAAATTAAAACACTAAAGCTATATCTAAGTATTTTATTCAAAGAAACATTAAAAATAAACACACAAAACACTATTAACAAAAGACACTACCTACGCTTTATATTTACATTTTGTATAACAAAACCTTAAATCTATTAAACCCTTGGAGGAAGGGTAGGTGGCCAGAATGCTGGCGGCATTGCCCCGTTGGATGCAGATGCTTATCCTCTGGGCAAAATACAAGCCAGCATTCTGGTCACCCGATGCCCCTAAAGCTTATATCTATATCAAAGTGGCAAGTGGGCGTGATAAGATATAACAGTAAACATAACCTGAGATTCTCTGAATTATATGTTTAACTTCCAAGATCACAAGGCGGCTTCCACCCAGGGTGGCCGTCTGTGCATTCACATGTTGACATTCAATGTTCTTGTATGTTCGCACTGCAACTCAAGTGAAAGTGTTAATTATATAAATATTAATTCGTCTTGACTGACTGACCGCTATTTACTCATTTTCTTTGAAATGAAACCGGCTCATGAAAGGTTGGATACTGGTTTTTATTCCTAACCAAACTCTGTTTTAAATAGAACAAACCATACAATTACGCCCTTTTCTCGAAGGGATACGCAGAGGTGTACCCAGGACTCAGTTCCACATTAGGTACACCCACATTTCGCCAATATGTTATTGGTTCCATGTAAAAGGGGGCGAGCCTATTGCCATCTATGGGCACAGTTCCAGACTCCTGGCAATTATTGGGATAATTCATAATGAAAAATTCAATATTAAACATTTTGCCTGACCGAGTCGAGCTTTCGCCTACTACACCACCGAGGCAATCCCAGTACTTCATCATCCTAATCTCAGCCATAGGACGTCCACTGCTGAACATAGGCCTCCCATAAAAATTCCCATTCAGTCCGGTTGTAAGCAGCCCGCCTCCAGCGTGTTCCTGCCCTCTTTATTAGATCGTCTGTCCACCTTGTGAGTGGACGTCCTACGCTGCGCTTGCCTGTCCGTGGTCTCCATTCGAGAACTTTACAGCCCAGTACTTATCTCAGTACTTACCTTTATAATTTTGTTTTTAAAAATAATCAAGTTACTTTTTAATACATATTAATTATTCCATGTTTATCTGATAGTAAACCTAGTAATTTCTAATGAAAACAATTTATTTTAATCGCTTAACCTTAAGAATATTGCTTATAAGAACAGTGTTCAGTACATAACGATATTCATGAAACTAACTGGTTGCTGTTTAATGAGAATTTTAATATTAAACGAACATGATAATTATTTTCATTAATTTTTATAAGCAGGTGAAGGACAAGACGAACCAATCTCCCAACGCTGAATTAGTAAACCTTCGCATGATCAATCTCAAATTAAAAAAGATTTATTTAAATAGGTCACAATTTGACACTTTTGCACGTCGATGAAGATAAACAATAATGAGTCTACCGTGCGTTCGGAAAGATACCTCTACAAGAAAAACGCACAAGAAACTTTTAGGGCTTAATTTTTTCAAATGATAGTTTCACAATATTTGGTTTGGTTACATTCGATTGTTTTTAGCGGTGCCGCGTGGTGGCTATGCAGAAGTTTCCAAGCATCTTTATTCTCTATATACTGATTGACTTTATATAGGGCTTCTTTAAGTAAAGTATGATGTTTATTTAGGTATATTTCAAAGCATGGAACATCTTCTATAATAACACAATAACACCACTCTCTGTCTTTCTCTCACCACTGTCAAATATAACAATTTGAATAAATCAATAAATTGGGTAATGTAGGACAGCCATGATGTACAAACTATGTCCAACTATCCCGCAGTTGTAGCAAGCGGAATGTTTACACTTGCTGGCCGCATTCCCGTGGACGCGAGTCTACGCAGCATTCCTAGCTGCGATTAGGAAACTATCGCATGCGTTCGACGTGGACTTACGCGTTACTTGGAAATATGGATAATGTCTTATGACAAAATGATCTAAGGCGGTTCTTCACACACCACCTTGCACCCGCATGCGGACGCTTTTGGTGAGCTGAAATTTTGCACATAGATTTTATTATGTAGGCAAGGAATATGTACGAAATTACTAAAATAACGACGGTAACCGTGGGAACCGTGAGACTCGGCAGAGGGACATGACATATTCGGAGAGTGGGTAGCAGCGCTCTCCGGCACCAAGTATTCCAACTACTGCAATCACCAAGCCGCACAACAATTGTGGTGATTACGGCAAAATCCCCCCCATATGAATAGTTTATGGCTTTCTATGAGGGAGGCAACATGTTCAGCAGTGGATGTCTTCCGGCTGATGATGATGACGACGGCAACGAAGTCCGTCACTTCGTTGCCGTCGTCATCATCATCAGCCTTACTCTTATATTACTTATTATCTTATAGATTACTCTTATAAACATAATTGTGCATTTAGACGCTTATTTTAAGATTTATTATTAAATCACAATTACGAAAGCATTATAATCCGCTAATTAAGCCAAACAATGACGGCTGCATTTTCTACAAACTATTTGTTAACCTGTGGCAGCATTGTGCCTCGTTCACACGGGTGAAAGCGGTGAGAGATGCGTTCTGAGAAAACCTAAGGATGTGTCTACAATGTAGACTTGTATCTTAATTACTGTTTTGTTTCGATTAAACTTTATTGTCGTACTGACTTACTGATTGCATTATTGTACTGCTGTAGTAGTTAAGTATTATGCAGTAGATATTGCACTAATTTCACTTTTACGGGTACGTCTTAAGAGACGTACCCGTCCACACGGGCCACACGTCCGTAGCCACAGTCCTGGAGAACCACCATTTCGATTAATTTAAATGGCGAAAAGAACTTAATTTTGCTTAAAAGTATCGGTAGTGGCAAAAGTTCTAAATTTATTAAAATTTAGGTTGGATTTAATGAGAAGCTCATAATCTGATCCAGTTTGAAGCGAGCTCAGTTGACGCCTTGGATTCTTATTTTTAATTATATTAGTAATTGAGGAGAGTTGAGAAGAGAATGAGGCCAGAAATGAGGAAATCTGTAGACGAAAGAAAGTTACCGATATACCTAGCCCATTAGCAAGTTGAAGTGGCAATGGGCAGGGCACATAGAACGTAAACTGATAGCCGATGGGGCTGTAAAGTTCTCGAATGGAGACCACCACGGACCCGCAAGCACAGCGTAGGACATCTACCCACAAGGTGGATAGATGATCTGATAAAGACAGCAGGAACACGCTCAATGTAGGCCGCTTACTACCGGATTAGATGGAAATCTATGGGGGAGGCCTATGTTTAGCAGTCTGTAGACGTCCTATGGCTGAGATGATGATGATGATGACATATTATAGACCTTATTATTTACGTTACGGGACACATGACTAAATGTCCAAATGGTTCTATTGGAATTTATTATCATGATAATTAAATAATTGTTTTACTTGAAAGAAAAACCTTTACATGTTATCAATTATTACTTGTTTATTGAAACCGCAAATGAAATTATACTGAAAGAGTAACATAGAACCAGCATAATATATTTCTCCTCAGTTAAGCAGAATCTAGCCTAAAAAACATAATATATTTTTCTTAATTAACAATAACGTTGGGTCATTGGGTCCAGTTGACGCAACAAGTATTTTTGGATTTAAAGAATTTTATCAATGACTGTCTGGAGATCAGAACTGTGAACTGATCAGAACACGGAACTTAAAAAACACAACACAAAATGCTACAATAGTATTAACGTTAGTCAAATGTTATGTACCTATCATTAATGTTAAACAAATTGTTGAATTAATTAATTAACTCTCGATGACGCAGAATATTAATTTTAGGACGTTAATACTATTATTAATTATTGGCTCTGTGTTGTAGCGTTGTGTTACTTCTTACGTCATTGCGCGTAACAAAAATATTAACACCTATTATAACATGACAAAAGCGCCAAAAATAAACTTCAATGGGCAGAAAATATTATTCTTCAAAACTGCGTGTTCATTCGATGATAGGCAATAATAGGCAGGTACTACAATAGCTTAGCTAAGAAATTACTGACTACTTTTGCCTTTTTCGACATACTTAAATAATAGTGCTTAAATAATTATAATAAATATAAATATATAATATACATAATAGCATAAAGTAGCATAAATAATAGTACATAGGTACGTTATTTTCGCTATAGCAAAAATTTATGTTCTTTCAAGTCACAGCTCTCAGAGAAAGAGATTATGTGGAATAAAATTTCTCCTTTTGTATTATTATATGACTTTATTAAAAAATTGAAGCATACTTTCAAATAGGTAGCACAATATTAATATAATATAAACTTGGTAATCACCTAACATGCATACTAAATTGCAAGTATCCGAGGTGGCGATCGATCAATCAGAACTCAGCTACTTGATCTATTAGTGCCTATTATTAAATGCTAGGCTATTTCCAAAGATCTAGGTCATGTCTATTATTATTGGCGTACGTTGAAACTACTTACGTTCGTGCGCTATTCTGGTACAACCAAAATAAAACTATTAGATATAGCTGTTATATAATAACAATAACGAAAACGATTCCAATTCGGATGTAGATTCCGACTTGGCTATTGGACATCAAGGTCTGGAGAAATGCTCACTTCTGTGAGATTTCTTATATCGTATTTATTTATTTAGTTCTTTTGATATGCAATATGCACGCTTATACCATGTTAAATATAGCTTGATCTCTAACAGGTAGCAGTAATGTATAATTCAAATGATTAATTAAAACCTTCTTAGAAATTAATTTAGGATATATTGCCAAAAAATAAATTTTTGTTCAGCTGTCAAGAATGAAACTCTTTAAAAAACCATACTACGCCATCAAATTTGTTCAAAAAGGTGATAACGCTGGTGGAGTATACAGATTTTAGACCAGTGGAACTCGCCTCATCGATTTGACTTACTGGGGGCATATTCCTCTGCAAAATTTCAGGCATTCCACTGTGTCTCGCTAATTGCCAGTGAAGTGAAACAATTCAATCTTACGACATCTTTTCCCTAAACGAACTTGACCTGTAAGCCTATTAAGACCAACGGGACCATTTGACACGATTAAAGGGATTAAATCTAGGACGATTGTGGTTAATTCGTTCAAGGATTAAATATATATGAATTACTTTTGCTTGCATTTAATGTATCCCATAATTTATTGCTATGAATACAGCCTTATCGCAAGTATCACACATGGCGATAGAAAACGTCTTAACCAGTTTCCGACTCGAGATAACCTGCGATATGGGAGTGCCTTATGCACTTTACACACATCATCTAGGTAAATATGGTTAATAGTGCCGTAGAAATATAATGCATGCTAAAAGGGCTGCCGTGGAGTTACCGGCTTTAGAATAGTGCTCCACCTTCTCTACCCATGGTTGCCGTAAGAGCCAGCTAAGGGTTAACAGATCTAGAGGACGGGCAGCAGCGTCCTCTGCAAATAACTATCGAACTACGCGCGACAATCCGCCGGCCAAGCGTGTCGAGTATTGGCAAAATCCCCCTTTATGTAGGAGGCCTATGTTCAGTAGTGGATTACCAACGGCTGAGATGATAAAAGGGGGCGCTAACGTGAATCGGAAGGGATTCACACTCCACCCCACCACCCGCATGCAGACGCCTGGATGCGAACAAACTTATCCGCGTGCAGGTGCGGGGAAATGTGTGAAACGCCAAACTGTATAAGGTCCCAGCTGTTTCCTACAAGTTAATAAATAGGGGGCAGTTAGTTGTAGTTAGTTTGTTAGCTCACGTCGGAGGGCTCTTGGCGACCTGACACTCTCTGAACTCTGCTCTAAAACCTGAAACTCTGTACCCTTCATTACCATAGAACCTACACGCACACTTTGTCAGTTATTTTGAAGTCCCATGTTATAGGGGACCTATATTACCATCAAGTGGGCACAAATATAGACTATTAGCTTATTAGAGATTATTTGAAATGGAAAATCCAATAACAGTTGAAAGAGGCATGATGTCATAAAATTGACAGCCCTACAACGAACATAATTCATAACCTACGGCAACCCGCTCGTCGCTGTCTCCGGTACTATGGCTCGTACCGCTGCATCCACGAGAACATCCCAACAGGTTTCTATCGAGAGAAAGTGATCGCTCTTTATTTATTCTATTTTTTATTTAGAGAGAAATGCCCCGTGTCCGGTGTAGGGAAAATGTGTAAACATTGGATCCATATGCCATAAACCTTTTCAAATAAAATTTATAACGAATTTTATGAGTTGGCTTTGTAACAATCTCATATTATGATCATAGTTATAGTTTGTTTTTGTAATTTCTCGATATGTTTTTACTTTGTTTTAAATGCCTTTTTGTCTTTTAATTAGGCCTGATGTCATTAAGTAACTCTTTGAGTATGATATAATATATTTTGTAGCGTCCGTGGTCCAGCAGGAATATACCTGGCTTTAAATCCGGAGCCACTGTATCGAATATCGCCTTGTGGACTTTTCGCCTGGGCGTTACCGTGTTTCGTATGGCACGTTAAACTGTAGGTCCCGGCTGTTTCCTATAAGATATGTAGGGAGCAGTCGTTAGGTCACGTCTGAGGCCTTGCAGGAATCTTGGCGACCTGAAACTCTGACAATATGGGTTGTACACATAACCCAAATGAATTGACTCGAGCAGTGTAATTGGGGTAACCCGTTCTGTTAGAGTATAAATTCAAATTATTTTAAACCCCAAAAATCCCCTTTATACTTTTACAATTTGCTAAGTTTTGTTATGTTTCGGTGTGTTTTGAAGATAAAAGTTGCAAGAAAAGTATATATAACACATTAAAAATTTTATAACTCGCACCCACTGTAATATACATAGTCCCTCTAATAAAAATTGATGATATACTTGTTTTTTGTGTGACAAGGAATGCCAGTGTCTGTGTGTCGCGAAGTCTGGTCATAAAGATGCTTATTTACGAGTCTATTGTATAACAACATGCTAGAATATATATAATATTAGATAATAGTTAATTTTGATTTATTGATGAAATTCCTATTTTAGAGAAACAGAATTAAAGTAATATTATACCTATATATTATGCGCAAGTTTGTGAGGATGGATAGATAAATGTATGTTACTCTTTCACGCCAAAACTACTGTACTGATTGGGCTGATTTTTTAATTCCAGAGTTTAAAATATCTACATACGAAATTAAATCCAATTTAATCCAAACAAGTCCTCAGTGTCTTTTTTTATTGAGATTTTTTTTCTCTGTGCAGGTTTTTATTACGTGAAAACATGTTTGGATTAAATTGGATTTTTAATTGAAAGTTTGTATTATTATTTTCTTTTTTCTGGTAGACTTTTTACATAATTACATGTAATATTTTTTATATCTTCAAAAATGTGGGTACGTGTAAGCGAGAGAGTGAATTAGGTATGCACCGCGCCTTAATGTGTACTGTTTAAACTGCCTCGATGGAGTAGTGGGGGCGAAAGCTTGACTGACAACACAATAATATTACCAAAAATAGCAGCCCTCTTATTATCTCCAAATAATTTATAATATGATTTGAATAAAGTGAGGCGTGCGGGTAAGTGACCAAGTATTTTTTAATGGCGCGCGTTCCAATTTTACTAGAACATTTGTTTAATTATTATAAACTAGCTGTGCCCCGCGGTTTCACCCGCGTAGACACGCTAGATGGCGCTGGAGGTGAGTTAGAACTCGCAAGCGTTTTGTTCACCTATTAAAACGTAAGTTTTTTACATTTTACTAAAATTTGAGATTTATAATATTAGTAGGAATAGTAATTAATGGTAATGCTAAAAAATATGATGTATGCAAATTTGAAAATTATATTATAAGACCTATCAAACGAAACCAATATTATTATGTTAGTTCATCGCCCTGAAACCAACAAATTCTTTCAATAGATATATTTGTACCCCCTAAAATAGTTCGATAAGACATCTGAGTCTAGAATAGAAATGGTCGAAGTCATATTATTTAGACCTATCTAAAGCATAAACATTGCTCTAACGATGGCTGCACGGATGTTATGCTTTTTCCATGAACTTCTTTATAAAATGGGCTAGTTGATTTCTTATTTGGAAAGTTATTTTTCTATTTTATTGAATACCGCAATTTTGAACTAAAGTATTAAGTATACTTTGCGTCAAAGATTGAGACAAATATTCTATATAGCTTTAGTAAATATTGAAATAACCAATAATAACCAATAACCGTGACTGTATTTTAATACAATAAGCAATTTAATAATATTTCATTTCATTTTATTTTACACTAGCTGTGCCCCGCGGTTTCACCCGCATAGTCTTCATTCCCGTGGGAATATCCGGATAAAAAGTACTTTTTATCTTGGAATAATCCAGGGTCTAAATTATCTATACAGCGAATTTCAGTCCAATCGCTTCAGTAGTTTTAGCGTGAAAACGGAACAAACATACACACAAAAACTAGTGCTAGCACTGTTTTTTCTGTGTTATCTAGATGGCGCTGGAGTTAAGTTAGAACTCGGTAACGTTTTGTTCACCTTATAATAACGTTACTTTTTTCCATTGTACTAAGATTTATAATATTAGTAAGATTTTATAAATTTTTATTTATTATTTATTTTGATGAAATTTTATTTTTGTTTGGACTTACAGTATTGTTTAATAAACATCTAATAACAAATCGATTGTTATATGTATTCTTAATAATTGATTATTATAATTGTAGACTTGTAATTTTTTTTATGAATTAAGTTTTACTTAAGTGTGTTAATTGAGTTTACGTACCTACTTATTACATATAATTATTTAAAATCAAGTGAAGTAAAAGTTCCTCAATATAATATTATCTATTAATGTAGAAATGTAGAGATATTACAAAAAGCTAAAAATAATACGTGCGTACTCAATTAGGTCCCTTATTAGGTCATTAGGTACCTTAGGTACCTAATTTTTATCTAAAAATCTATCTTATCTCCAGTAGCTCATTATAAACTTTCGAATTCATCTATACAAATAAATAAAATTACGTGTCTATTTTGTCATATAAAAATACAGGTTTTTACTATACATACTAATAAAATACGACGATACACAAAACAAAAACGCTTTTTCAAAACTGTTGTCTTTCTGTTTGTTCTCGCTTATCTCGAAACGGCTGGAACGATTTTGATGGGACTTTCACTGGAACAAAGCTGATTTTAAAAGAAATACAAGCATTTCGCAAAAAAATGATTAATGTTCCGTATAAAAAACAACGCGTGGACGACACTCAGATAACAGTTTAGGATAAAATAAAAATAAACAAATTCGTACTTAAATCCATGATTAACTTCATCAAGAATCGTAACAAATAAGAAGAAAAAACAACTTTTAACTGTCAAAGAAGAAATAATAACACTACTCTTGTTAAGTACAGTTACATGATACGCCTACATGTCTGTTATTTATCTAGATATTAAGCACAATCTAGATAAGGGTAGGCGCCGGGGCTTTGCCCTTGACAAAGCCGGCTGAGATACCAATTTATGCGTCATATACCTAGGCTTCAGACGTTCTACGTGTTTTCTATTCATAACTTCTATTTTGAGCTTGAGCTTTATTTTTCTAGACTTAGTGTAGTAGATTAGACTAGTCTGATAACATAACATACAATCACGCCTTTTTCCCGAGGGGGTAGGCAGAGGTGAACCCAGGACTACACCATACCGAGGACAAGAATAAAAACTATCCTACTAAATTTATAAATCTAAAATTTTATTTTTCTTTTTTTTTTTTTCTAAGGTCAGAGTGCTTTTATTGAAAAAAGACTAAACAATATTCAGTACAATAATAATAATAATATGGGACAACTTCCACATACGGTCATCTGGTCCCAAACTAGGTACTATGGTAACCAGATGACTGATATACGTACATACTCGTACTTATATAAGCTTATAACACCCAGACACAGATCAAACAGACATGTTCATGCACACAAATGTTTGACCTGGCCGGGGATCGAACCCGGGGCCTGCGGCACAGAAAGCAGAGTGACTACTATCTGAGCTAACGAGGCTGTCAATGACTGACAATGTAATAAACTTACGTTTTTAATAGGTGAACGCTTACGAGTTCTAACTCACCTCCAGCGCCAGTTTCGGTTACATTGATGGATGTTAATTACTCTTTCACGCCAAAACTACTGAACAGATTGGGCTGAAATTTGGTATGCAGATAGCTGGAATAACACATGGGTACTTTTCCCGATATTCCCACGGGAACGAAATCTACGCGGGTGAAACCACGGCGCACAGCTAGTTAATAATACATCGCTATTTTACTTTTTGTTAAAAAAAAATCTCATCGAAACATTCAAAGTTAATTTAAAATACGCTTCCATAATTTCTATATAATTATTATAAATAGACACATACATATTAAATGTGCGTTATAATATAGTAATGAATAGTGAGAGAATTTTATATTTGGATTTGGAAAGTATTTCTCAGGCTTACTAATTGACTCTAGTTTGTGAATCATTATGTAAAATTATTCTCGTTTATAAAGTGAACGGATGGTGTTATGTTATACTTAATTCCATAAATAGTGTATTAATTATGAGGATATTCTACCTTTTAGGAATTTAACACAATCCTAATAAGAAAAATTAAGTAATTTTCGATGTTCTACCTTTACCTTACTTATACCTTTTTTTTTTTTTTTTTTTTTTTTTTGGTGCCCTGGGAAAAATGCGTGACGCATAACACCTGCACCCAGGGGAGCGCAGGGTGGTTATGTGGGACTCCCCGCCGGCACAGCACCGTACGTCGGTACGTTGCTGTGCCGGCGGGTATACCCACTAAAAAACCCCGGGGTGTTCCTTCGCGCCGCCATGTGTCGGGGCTGCGGGCACGCCGAAGCACTCATCCTCGGCCCCGACGGCGTTTGGTCCTCCATGGAGGACCCCGCCACGGTGGGGTGAGGCTTCACCCCAACCCTCCCAAGGGGCGCGCGGAAACACGCGCGCGCCTCCTCGCGGGCCCTTTAGGTGGGCAACGGATACCCCCGCATCCGTTGCCCGGGCCCCACATTTTGGGCTTGGAAGGGTGTTCCGTGCCCTCTCGAACGCCTACCGAACGTGCGAGAGAACACGGAAGACCCATTCCCACCCACCACCACCGCAGGGCTCAAGTGAGCCCCGCCTGCGCCATCCACTGTGCCCTATGCTGACTTCATAGGGACACGCGGAGGCGCAACCCACACCGCGGCAAGCCGTCGGCTTTCCGCCCCAATTCGGTCGCAGAGGATAGGGAGAGCGGCGCATCGTAATACCAACACTCCTCTTCCCCTGCGACCCCACCGCCTTCGCCATCTAACGGTGGCGACCCCGTTTAGGCCGCGGAAGGCAGGAAGAGCGGCGCACCGCAATACCGGCACTTCTCTCCTGCCGCGGCCCCACCATTCGGCCGCGATGCGTCCCATACCGCATCGCGGTCCGCCTCAGTTGCGGTTCGTCCCACATCGAACCGCAACCTACTCGGCTACTCACACTCAGCCTAAATACGAATTCGACTTCTGCTCGTCTAGCATGGCACGGGGATAACTAGTTTTCCGCGCTTTTTCTCTCTTTCACGCCCGAACAATTCATATCTGCTGTCTCGTTCTAATCTCCGGGACTTCGTTTTCCCTGGTCACTGCGCTACCGGGGCAGGTTCGGAATTTATCTGCTGATTAATTTTCTATTGTAGTGGTTGGCCTCTTTTGCAGGGGGCCGCCTGGGGAAGTACCACATCTTTGCCAGTTATTCATCCGCCAAGCAGTAATGTGCAAACATTACTGTGTTCCGGTATGAAGGGCAATGTTACCAGCGAAATTACTGGGCATGATGAGATTCAACAACTCATATCTCAGGGTGACAGGCGCAGTGCAGTGCCGTGCAGAATTTAGAATATTAAAACACTGGTTGGCACTGTGTCTGATATGGGCAATCATGATGCTTACCATCAGGCACCTGATTTGCTCGTCTTGTCACTCATAACATAACATAACATAACATAACATAACATACATTCACGCCTTTTTTCCCGAAGGGGTAGGCAGATGTGTACCCAGGACTCGCTATCACTCGCTATCATAAAAAAAAGAATATTGATTTACTTTACTAATTTTTTTTTTCTTGTGATATCATCGGGTAGACACAGACCTTTATGAATTCAAGGTGATGGCTCACGCCTGGGACCCATTAAAAAGCTACATGCGACTCGACACTCGGTTTTATAGCTCATCCTCACGCGATGCAGGATTGAATTCCTGATTGTTTGATGACTTTGTAGGGTTGGTACTGCTCTTTTTTCAGAACTAACTCTTTTTTTTTTCGATGCCTGAATTTGATTGTTAATTGATGAACTGAAAGAGTGACAAGGTTACATTTGAATCTAGAGAGGTATTCTGATTGAGGGGAAAGAGATTGAAAATTAAAATATTATTAATAATACATAAAAATAAATATTACCAAAACTTGAACATTAGATATAATTTTGGATGAAATTGTGTTTGAGCATTTTTAAGTATTTTCCGGCTAGACTAAAAATAATAATATATTTCTGTGTTTTACATCAAATTCGGAAAACACACTGTACTTTTAGGTAGGTAGGCACCCTAGCTCTAATATTAGTTAGATAAATAAGATAAAAGAGGCAGCCCTATTTGTTGTTGATATCGGTGCTGCTGTGTGAATGACACCGTGAATAGGACTAGATGCCGAACGATACAATATATTTGTTGTTTTAAAGGGGAGATGCTTATCTATTTAAAGTTTTAAAAGCTAGCATTAAAAGGGATGAATAAAACACGCTTCGTGTCGTTGGATTTAATAAATAAAGTACAATGCTACAAATACTAAAAAATATGTATGTATGTATGTATTTGTATGTATTATATTATAATGTGTTTATTTATATATATATATATACTAATATAAAATATATAATATAATATATAATATCTATACTAATATTATAAAGAGAGAAACTTTGTTTTTTTGTTTTTTGTTTTTTTGTTTTTTTGTTTGTAACGAATAGGCTCCGAAACTACTGGACCGATTTTAAAAATTCTTTCACTTATGGATAGCTTAATTCAGTGTGAGTGCCATAGGCTATATGAGATTTTGAAAAAAAATAGGGATCCGTAAGAAAACTGCAATATTGTGAACCAAGGTGTTACATAATATAATTACCATATTCATAAATTTGCGTGCGCTGTGAAATGCATTGATGGTAGGATAATATAATGTACTAGGGGTTTGTAGTACTTATCAATATCTACAAAATAGTCCACGGAAATTTTATCCATCTATTTTGGTTTAGTCACAATAATCGAAACAGATATTATATGCATGCGCTGTGAAAAGTATTGGTGGTAGAATAAAGTAATGTACTAGGGGTTTGTAGTACTTATTAATACCTACAAAACAGTATACATAGATTATATCCATCTTTTTTGGTTTAGTCAAAATAATCGAAAAAGTGATTATTTTTCATGCGGTGTGAAAACTATTGGTGGTAGAGTAAAGTAATGTCCCTAGTACATTACTTTATCCATCTATTTTGGTTTAGTCACAATAATCGAAACAGATATTATATGCATGCGCTGTGAAAAGTATTGGTGGTAGAATAAAGTAATGTACTAGGGGTTTGTAGTACTTAAGAATACCTACAAAACAGTATACATAGATTATATCCATCTTTTTTGGTTTAGTCACAATAATCGAAAAAGTGATTATTTTTCATGCGGTGTGAAAACTATTGGTGGTAGAGTAAAGTAATGTACTAGGGGTTTATAGTACTTATCAATACCTACAAAACAGTATACATAGATTATATCCATCTTTTTTGGTTTAGTCACAATAATCGAAAAAGTGATTATTTTTCATGCGGTGTGAAAACTATTGGTGGTAGAGTAAAGTAATGTACAAGGGGTTTGTAGTACTTATCAATACCTACAAAACAGTATACATAGATTATATCCATCTTTTTTGGTTTAGTCACAATAATCGAAAAAGTGATTATTTTTCATGCGGTGTGAAAACTATTGGTGGTAGAGTAAAGTAATGTACTAGGGGTTTGTAGTACTTATCAATACCTACAAAACAGTATACATAGATTATATCCATCTTTTTTGGTTTAGTCACAATAATCGAAAAAGTGATTATTTTTCATGCAGTGTGAAAACTATTGGTGGTAGAGTAAAGTAATGTCCAAGGGGTTTGTAGTACTTATCAATACCTACAAAACAGTATACATAGATTATATCCATCTTTTTTGGTTTAGTCACAATAATCGAAACAGTGATTATTTTTCATGCGGTGTGAAAACTATTGGAGGTAGAGTAAAGTAATGTACTAGGGGTTTGTAGTACTTATCAATACCTACAAAACAGTATACATAGATTATATCCATCTTTTTTGGTTTAGTCACAATAATCGAAAAAGTGATTATTTTTCATGCGGTGTGAAAACTATTGGCGGTAGAGTAAAGTAATGTACTAGGGGTTTGTAGTACTTATTAATACCTACAAAACAGTATACATAGATTATATCCATCTTTTTTGGTTTAGTCACAATAATCGAAAAAGTGATTATTTTTCATGCGGTGTGAAAACTATTGGTGGTAGAGTAAAGTAATGTACTAGGGGTTTGTAGTACTTATCAATACCTACAACACAGTATACATAGATTATATCCATCTTTTTTGGTTTAGTCACAATAATCAAAAAAGTGATTATTTTTCATGCGGTGTGAAAACTATTGGTGGTAGAGTAAAGTAATGTACTAGGGGTTTGTAGTACTTATCAATACCTACAAAACAGTATACATAGATTATATCCATCTTTTTTGGTTTAGTCACAATAATCAAAAAAGGGATTAGTTTTCATGCGGTGTGAAAACTA
This sequence comes from Hemistola chrysoprasaria, assembly GCA_947063395.1. Taxonomy (NCBI): domain Eukaryota; kingdom Metazoa; phylum Arthropoda; class Insecta; order Lepidoptera; family Geometridae; genus Hemistola; species Hemistola chrysoprasaria. The sequence continues at coordinate 9,952,487 of OX346729.1, forward strand.
TTGGTGGTAGAGTAAAGTAATGTACTAGGGGTTTGTAGTACTTATCAATACTTACAAAACAGTATACATAGATTATATCCATCTTTTCTGGTTTAGTCACAATAATTGAAGCAGTGATTATTTTTCATGCGGTGTGAAAAGTATTGGTGGTAGAATAAAGTAATGTACAGGGGTTAGTAGTACTCATCAATATCTTCAAAATAACCCACGATAAATTATAACATGTGTTAAGGTTTGGTCATTGTAACAGAAATAGTCATTAATTTGCGTGCGCTGCGTAAACCATTAGGGTTATATCTATTAAAATACAATGTATCACGAATTTACTCCTGTTAATCGTCCACTATACCTACTTCTGCTACCCGTGCGAAGCCGGGGCGGGTCGCTAGTAAATTTAATAAAACCTTGTCACTGCTACAAACACCTTTCTATATCTATTGTTGTCGTTACTATAAGTATAGTCACATTATAGCTCCCACCTAATCTACAATTTTCTAGCTTGTAAAAGATTTTCGGCTATAATAATAAGCTTATCAACAATTGTTTTCCTCAAAAGAGTTTTATTAATGTTTTTGCCAACGCTACGTTAACTGAAGATCTTCTACTTAGAATTTCCATTAGCATTGGTCTCGGTAAATATTATTGTTTATTTGAGTCCAGAATAATAAGAACCCACTCGATCGACTGTCGGATCATAAACTGAATTATTAAGAGTCATAATAGATATAGGTACGTCATAACAGAGTAATTGAGTTGAAGAGAACAAATTATCTACTTGTAATAACTTGACACGCCGTGGAGTTACCGGCTTTAGAATAGTGCTCCACCCTCTCTACACGTGGTTGCCGTAAGAGCCGGCTAAGGGTTAACAGATCCAGAGGACGGGCAGCAGCGTTCTCTGCAACAAACCATCGAACTGCGCTCGACAACCCGCCTGCCAAGCGTGTCGAGTATTGGTAAAACCCCCCTTTATGGGGGAGGCCTATGTTCAGTAGTAGTTTACCAACGGCTGAGATGATGATGATGATGATTATTTTAATTGAATGGATTTGTTACGTTTCAAAAATGAAGAGAATTAAAAATATGTAAATATTTTATGTATATATATTAATTTCTTGAGGTGATTTTGAAGAAATTTTGAAGAACCAAACAATCTGTTATTGAATGCGAAAAAGACTAAATGTTTGAAATTTTCGTTGCCTAACGTCAGAAGTATAGAACCAAACATAGTTCTTGACGGTGAAAGACTCAATATTGACAATGCAACTTTGTTCCTTGGCATAAATATAGACTCTAAACTGCAATGGAGCACTCATATCACCGAGCTCTCAGGGAAACTAAGCTCTGCAGCTTACGCGGTTTATAAAATTAGGCAACTAACAGATGTAGCCACGGCGAGATTAGTGTACTTTGCATATTTCCATAGCTTGATGTCTTATGGGATTCTGTTGTGGGGGTCAGCTGCAGATATAGAAACTATCTTTATACTACAAAAACGTGCGATTCGTGCCATCTATGAGATGCGTCCACGCGAATCCCTGAGGGAATTATTTAAAGAAATAAACATACTGACCCTACCATCCTTATACATTTATGAGAACATCATGTATGTGCGTAAAAATTTACATAAATTAAAATTAAATAGTGATGGAGCAGCCAAAAATTAGTTCTATGAAAACTAATATTCAACCGCTCGTTTAGCGGGGGGCGAGTTATGTGCTCGAAAGCCTTATAGCGGTATAATTTTTAAGTGGACTGTATTTTTGTATTCGCTAGGTCCCTGGTTACAAGAATCAAGATCATTACATGGCATATCAAGTCGAAAAGAACAATAATTAGGTAATGGATAGAGGAAAGAGTCCACGCACCTTTTGTCGACCGGGAACTTCTCAGCTCCTGCCGCGCGGCGGAGATTCACTTCAATCCAAACACTCAACTCTCAACACTTCCGAAGACACGGTTCACAGCACAGAAGATAATTCACGTACTCGCGGTATTTCCAAGTGAAATTAGGTCACCGGGAACGCGGAATAACGATGGCGTGTTGACCATACAAGTTTTTCGTATGCACTGTTCTTGCATTATCACAGCAAGATGACGCGGTGGTGGCGACAGGATTAGGTGGGGGAAAGGGATAGAATATCGCTCAATTAGCCTTAATTACCATGCAAAAGAAAGTGATAGCTAATGAACGAGAGAAATATGCGAACAGATAATATCTGCATTAAATAAAATATCTGGCGGTAACATCTCCCCCGGCCTTAAAGGGTCGCCTTTAAGAAAATAATATTGTACTTAATACATACAATAAATGCGGGATAATATAATATGCTATGCGGGAATAAAAATTGCGGTAATATAATTGCGGCATAAATATAACGCGGATATATAAGTTGCGGTATTATAATGCGGATATAACATAATACTTAAACTAAGTAGATTAAACTTAAGTAAGTTATTGATTAGGTAGGGGACATAATTTAACTACTGGACGAAGGTAGCTCCCCTTTGAAGTTCTTACTGAAACAACTCGAGCAGCGCCGTCTTTCGACGGGTAAACCTTCTCTACAATACCCAATGGCCAAGCAAAAGGCGGAGCATTGTCAGTCTTGACAATGACTACCGTTCCCTCCTGTATGGGAACAGAAGGAACATTCCACTTAGCTCGCGTTTGTAGCTGGTGCAAATATTCTGCACGCCAACGCTTCCAAAACGACTGCACTATACTATCTATTAAGTTATGTCGCTGAAGCAAATCTTTCGGTCTAACTTCAGGCGCGGGAATAGATGAAAGAGGCACGGTATGTAGAAAGTGGGCCGGTGTAAGAGCTGAAGGCTCTGCGGGATCACTACTCATGGTCGTCAGTGGGCGCGAATTAATTAGCGCTTCTATCTGCGTGAGAATAGTAAGCAGCTCTTCGTACGATACGATTTGCTGTCCTATTACCTTAAACAAATGCATTTTAATAATCTTCACCATACTTTCCCAACAACCTCCCCAGTGAGGAGAAGCGGGTGGAATGAATTTCCAATTTATACGATTTTCGGCAAACTCTTCTTCTAGGTGGGGGCGTAAATCATCTAAGAATTTATACAAATCGCGGAGATACGAATTTGCTCCGACAAAGCAAGTCCCATTATCAGAGTACATGCATTCAATCGGACCACGCCTAGAAAGAAACCGTTTGAACGCATTGAGGTAACTGGAAGTACTCAAATCTATTGCAATTTCGATGTGAGTCGCGCGTGTAGTGAGACACGTAAAGATGCATAGCCATGCTTTACGGCTCTTAACTCCTCTGCCACGAAAGGGTGTATACTGCAGAGGACCTGCGTAATCGCATCCGACATGCGTAAACGCCTTATCGACTTGGTTGACGCGGTGACTGGGTAAATCAGCCATAAGTGGAAATAACGGACGCGGCTTAGATTTAAAGCACACGTTGCATTTATGAATGCGATAACGTATAATGCGTCTTGCAGCCACGATCCAGAATCTGTGTCTTAATAAAGACATCAGAAGCTCTGGCCCAGCATGCAAGTGCTTTCGGTGATAGTGATCAACTATCAAGTCAACCACGTGATCGCGGCGCGGTAGAATACAAGGATGCTTAAGTGTGTATTCCTCAGTGGAATTCGTCAAGCGACCTCCAACACGGACGAGACCGTCACTGTCGAGAAAAGGCCTAAGCTTGTTGATAGCGGATGAACAAGTTTCATTTTTAATTAAATTAGATTTATCGTGCGAGAAATAAACATCTTGCACGGCGCGTATTAATTTATTTTCAGCAAACTCTAAGTCTGCGGCGGTTATAGAATTACCACGTGGTAATATTTTCATAAAGCGGTAAACATAAACAATTGCGCGTAACAATTTAGGATACGACGAAAACCGTTGCGCGAGCGCGTAAAGTGATGAGTCCTCTGGACTCGTCGTAACGTGCACCTGAACTCGTTGCTCAGGCGCGTCAGCGTATTCATTATCATTTAGTTTATGTATGGGCCATTCACTTGGATCGCGCGTGATCCAAGGAGGTCCAGTAAGCCACAAGGGGTGGCCGACTAACTTACCCGGGGTAAGACCACGAGATAAGCAGTCCGCGGGATTTTCAGAGCCAGAAACATGGAAGAATCTGTTCGCGGGAATGTTGTCTGTCACCTTTACGACTCGATTGGCGACGAAAGTCTGCCAACGATGCGGGGACGCGTTAATCCAACAAAGAGCAACTTTAGAGTCGCTGAAAGCGAACACATTATTAATGGGGTATCTAGGGGATATGATATCTATGACCTTGCGAAGTAGTTGCGACAACAAGACCGCCGCGCAAAGTTCCAATCGCGCAATGGAAACAACCTTAACAGGTGAGACTTTGGACTTTGCGCACACTAGTTGCACAGAGTACGTGGCACCTACACGGACTTGCAGATAAACCACACCACCGTATGCGCGTTCACTCGAATCTGCGAAACCTATGATGTTGACGTCGCAATCCTCTACAATACCTAGATGACGTGGAATGGACAATTTGTTGAGCAAGGGAAGCTCTTTACAAAACTGCATCCAGTCACTGACGATATGAGAGGGGGGATCGGCATCCCAGTCACACTTTGACAACCAAAGCTCTTTAATTAGAAGCTTGGCGTACAAAATGGCCGGAGCCACAAAGCCCATTATGTCCCACAGCCTAGCGATCGCAGACAATATCGTGCGCTTAGTGCACTTATCGTCAGGAGCGTCGACTACAAAACGGAAACTATCGCATGATCTATCCCAATACAGACCCAAAATTTTATGCGGAATAGAGTCGTCGAACGACTTATCGTGAGACTCTTTGTGCGTATCTGGTATGTGAGCCAGTACGGCATCAGAATTACTCGTCCACTTGACAAGATCAAATTGACCCATTTTGAAAAGTTGGATCAGCTCATCACTAAGCGTAATGGCTTGCGGTTTATTCATGACAGAGACAACAATATCGTCCATGTAAAGACATGACGAAGCAGCAGCAGCTGCAGCGGGAAACTTATCGCCTTCATCAGCGATCAGCTGATGAACAACGCGTAATGCGTGAAATGGACTCGACTTAAGTCCGAAACAGACGCGGTTAAACTCGTATACAGTGACTGGATCCTCCGTACTGAAACGATATAAAATTCTTTGAAACCTACGATCAGGTTCACGTACTCCAATTTGGAGAAACATCTGACGACAATCAGCAGACAGCGTAATTTCAAACAGGCGGTAGTGTATAAGGATGCTAAACAAGTCACCTTGTAAATTAGCACCTGCGTGGAGAAGATCATTAAGCGAGTGACCAGACGAAGACTTACAACTGGCGTCCAATACGCAGCGTAGTTTGGTCGAGGTTTTGTCTTCTCGGACCACACCGTGGTGTGGAATAGTATATGAAGGTCGGGTGACGTCATCAGTGTCCGTGTCAATGGGGCTTATGTAGCCCTTGTTTATATAATCATGTACTACGTCATTATAAGCGGCGCGGATTTTTAACGATGCGTCTAGCTTTCGTTCTAAACATTTAAGTCGCCTAAGGGCGGCGGAGTAGGAATCTCCTAACAAATTAACGTCATCACGAAACGGTAATGCGACGACGTACCTACCACTATCATCACGAGTGGTGGTAGCGCGGAAAAACTGTTCGCACTCAAACTCATCGGGACTTTGAGTGGGCGGCGCGGTTATCTCTTCAAGTTCCCAAAAGCGCTTGAAGAGTGTGTCCATCGATTCATGGACAACGGAACAACAAACAGTCGATAGACTATTGTGAACGATCTGTGACGTAGGCGCGGAGCCCATAATCACGAAACCTAACACAGTCTGAATCGCGGGCGGTACATTAATATATTTGCTATGTACTACTCCGGGGAGCAATAGATGCGAAAAGGCCTCTGCTCCGACCAAACAGTCGACAGGTCCAGGAGTAGCGAAATCATTGTCGGCGAGCGGCAATGAGTCGAGGTGTGTGAACGCAGCCTTATCAACTGTCGCCGACGGCAGGTTATCACTTATGCGGTCGATTACGAGCGAGTCAAGGTCAAGATTAATATTTGTATTAAATCTCGAGTTTATTTTAAAATTAACTGAACCCCTAACTTGCTTCTCCGAACCCCCAATCCCTCTAACACGTATATGAGAAGGCGTCATACAATTTAATAATCCGAGGCGCTCACAACATTCATAAGTTATGAAATTACTTTGGGATGCACTATCAAGTAAACATCTAATAACCTGAGGTTTATTATTACCATCATAAACTATCACTTGTGCTGTGGCAAGTAACACCGTTGCATAAGTAGTTGCTCGTGGCTGGTTATCAGTGGATGACTCAGTGCGCGCGGCAAGCGAAGCGGCAATGGATGTCGTGCAAAGCGATAGATCTCTGCGCTGCACTGACTCACGCGGCTCGCTGATAAGCGCGGGCGCCTTCGGCGCGGTGGTTGTATGCGCGACGGTAGGTGTCGCGGGTTCGATTCGCGGTTTATTATTGTTGAAATGTAACATAGAATGATGTCGCTGGGAACATACGCGACATTTCAATTTAGATAAACAATTTAAAGTTTTATGCGTGCGGCTGGTGCAGTTCACACAGCCGTTATTATTTTTAATAAACTTAAACCGTTCAGTAGGTGAAAGCTTTTCGAACGCGGTACATTTATAGTAATGGTCATGAGGCGCATAATTGCACAGTGAACATTTGTTATTATCAGAGGCCGAACATGTAACGTATGACTGTGGATTGGGCGGGCGGTTAGTCCTAGCAGAAGGCTTAGGACTAGACTTTGTACCTACAGCTACAGAAGGTTGCGTGCTCTCAAAGATCCTACACTGTTTTTTAATAAACTCAATAAAGCTGTCGAGTTTAGGTAACCCTTTATCGCGAGAATACATTTCAAAAGCACGTATAGTATCTACATCAAATTTCTTCGTAGCTATATGTAACAATACAAAATCCAACAGATCATCGATTTTTAATGCTTTGAGTGAGCTTATTGCGACAACAAACTTATCGATAAATAACCGGAAGTTAGCCGTAGACGGAGAACCATTTAATTTAAGGTTGAAGGCCTCATCTAAGTAGGTAGAACCTAATACACGGACATCTTGGTATTTATCGAGAAGAGCCCGATAAATAACTTCATAATTCTCGGCACTTGGAATTATACCAGCAAATGATGACTGGGCGGTAGGTGACAATTTACCTATTAAATAATACAATTTATCGGCGTTTGTCAACGATGCGTTTTTGTGCACTGTGCCATGGAAACTAGCGTAGAATAATGGCCAGTTTTTTATGTCACCATCAAAGGATACCAGTTCGATATTTGGAAGCCTAGGCCTGGTTTTGGCGGGCGAAGTGGAATGCTCCGACGAGTGCGCGGGCGCGGGTGAAGGTTTCAACTTCGAAATGATCTGCTTGATATAACAATATAGATCTTCGAACGCGGCATAACTCTGATACGAAGGAGAAGCTTCGGGATCGAGCTCAAGGAGTGTTTCATTGTATTTATCGAGTATTTCGTGAAAACTAGCGCGTATATTATCTATAGTTAAACAAGAACTCAGAAATATCTCCTGAGTTTCTCCCGAAACATCAACAACAGCACTCTTGGCCTGTTTATAAACAGCATTAATACGTTCAAAAAGAGCATTTCGCTTAGCTTCCAGAATCGATAATCGCGGGGCAGCTACCGTCGTCTCGCGTGGCATTATTGAAATAATTTATAAGCTACAATAACAAGTGTAACTAGCGCGGTAAGTGCCTATGCGAGACGAGTATAGGTAGATAGCGTAACTTATTGAATAAAACGGGAATGTTAGATAAGTAGTTATACCTAACTTAATTAATAACAGTCGCGGTAAAGTATATAGGATACTATAATATATTATGGGCGCGGTAATAATTATGTTATAAATGAGTACGTAAATTATAATAATTATATAAGGTATACTATAATTATGTATATAATATATACCTAACACCTATAAATGTATATGCCTAAGGGGCGGGAACAATAAATATATTATAAAATATTATAATCTCCAAAGGCGAACACTTATAAGGGCGTGGCGATGTTGAACACTTTTGAGAAGTTGAATGAGGGTAGTCTTCGCAACATAGATTGTTACGAGGCGTATTTTACTTACAAAATGGTGAATCTCGAATATAATATCGAAAAATGATATGAAATTAATGAAATTTGATATGAGTAATCCAATAATATGGATCGAAATAACGATCCAGTGAGAAGGAACCAAAAAAATGGAGCAGCCAAAAATTAGTTCTATGAAAACTAATATTCAACCGCTCGTTTAGCGGGGGGCGAGTTATGTGCTCGAAAGCCTTATAGCGGTATAATTTTTAAGTGGACTGTATTTTTGTATTCGCTAGGTCCCTGGTTACAAGAATCAAGATCATTACATGGCATATCAAGTCGAAAAGAACAATAATTAGGTAATGGATAGAGGAAAGAGTCCACGCACCTTTTGTCGACCGGGAACTTCTCAGCTCCTGCCGCGCGGCGGAGATTCACTTCAATCCAAACACTCAACTCTCAACACTTCCGAAGACACGGTTCACAGCACAGAAGATAATTCACGTACTCGCGGTATTTCCAAGTGAAATTAGGTCACCGGGAACGCGGAATAACGATGGCGTGTTGACCATACAAGTTTTTCGTATGCACTGTTCTTGCATTATCACAGCAAGATGACGCGGTGGTGGCGACAGGATTAGGTGGGGGAAAGGGATAGAATATCGCTCAATTAGCCTTAATTACCATGCAAAAGAAAGTGATAGCTAATGAACGAGAGAAATATGCGAACAGATAATATCTGCATTAAATAAAATATCTGGCGGTAACAAGTGACCTTCATAATTTTAATACTAGGAATAAAGACAAAATAGCTGTACCTAGCTTTAGATTATCTAAAACAAATAAAAAGACATTCTTAGGAAATAGTGTACGTTTCTATAATAAAATCCCAAAAGAGATAACTGGGCTCTCAGAGGGTAAATTCAAAACCTATATAAAATCTACTTTACTTAAGAAGGCTTATTATAAAGTCAACCAGTACATAGAGGACAAAGATGCCTGGAAACTTCTGCATAGCCGCCTCGCGGCACCTTCAAAGAAAACGAATGTAACCAAACCAAATATTGTGAAACTATCTGTTGAAAAAATTAAGCCCTACAAGTTTCTTGTGCGTTCTTCTTGTAGAGGTATCTTTCCGAACGCACGGTAGACTCAGTACTGTATCTTCATTGACGTACAAAAGTGTCAGATTATGACCTATTTGAATAAATCTGTTTGAGTTTGAGTTTGAAAATGATAGAGTTTAATATTATTTCTTTGTTAGTATTTCATTTTAAGAAACAAGTAATTACGAGTATATTGTACATATAAAGTGGCATTTATCTAGATATACTCTAAAAAAAACGTTATAAAACTGCAAATAGGGATTTTAAGTTTTTTTTTAGGAATATAATATATATTTTAACTATATAATTATGAATTATTAACTAATCATTTATTTCACATCATTATTATCAGCCGGAAGACGTCCACTGTTGAACACAGGCCTTCCCCATGGAACGACATAAACTCTTCATATGGGGTTTTTCGAATCACGCTTGTTGTGCGGCTTGGCGATCGTAGTAGTTGGAATACTTGGTGCCGGAGAGCGCTGCTGCCCACTCTCCAGATATGTCCCTCTGCCGGGTCTCACGGGCTCCCGCGGGATGAGAAAGAGATGGCCCTATTATATAGCAGGGAACGACGTGACGGCCGCGTAGTAATCACTATGTATTATAAAATCCTAAATGACTCCCTGACTGACATGCAACGCAGAGCCCAAACCACTCTTCCTAGAGACTTGAAATTTGGAATGTGGGTTCTATTGATTGTCTGGGCGTGTGCTAAGAACGGATTTTTGAAAATTCACAGTTTAAGAAACGAGCGTCAAAGTTTTGATGTTTAACTCCCATATTTCACAATTATATTGCGAGCGAGCAAAGCCGCTGTGCTCACGCTAGTATATGAATAATTTAATTTTGGTTTATATTTAAACTTTAAACCACCATCCTTCAAGTATATGCCTTTCCTCTTTCCGATTGGTTGTCTGGAAGATCACGCTGAGCGATAAGGCCGCCAATTATTGTTACTCATGTCTTAGTTTTTTTAAGTTTTATCTAGTTAATTTTCTATATTGTGGTATCAATAAAAGTGTTATATCTAATCTAATCTAAAGCTTCTACGCATCTAACCAAGAAAAATCCTTGAGAGTAACAGTAACTCGCCCACCCCTACTTACTACTTACCATTCTGATATATAACGGGATATGGATAAACATTATATGAAAGTGGTACAAATTGAAACAAAGGGTGGGATCAGTTTACCGAGAATATAGTAGTGGCCTCAGTTGATCAAAGAAAAATAATAAAATTGAAGAGTAGGTGAGCAATCCCGCGGGAGGAGTTCGAAGCGTCCTCGGTTGACTTAAGAGCCAATTTATTTTACTATTTCAGAAAGGCTTCGAATTTGTCTCTTTCTTACCTTATAAGTACTTACTGTCTGCTGGAAAATGCTGCCTATGTTAGTCCTGCAGAATAATACACCCACGCGGATTGGTCCGGAAGGTGCGGCACAGAACAGATAATAATACTACGTATAGAATGGACACTGTCATCCACCCACCAATCTTCCTCACCCCCGCGAACGAGATTGAGCCCTCCACGAGCCCCGTTTGTATGGGAAATCACCTCACGCACTCTCTTGCACGTGTACAAAACTCCATGTGTATGCTGTCTGTGTAGAAGTTTTTTTTTTAATGACCTATGCTGTTGGCCTCAGATGGCCTCTATAGCTTTACCGCGGCTTTTATATGGGAATTGAGTCGAGAGTCCGGGGTGTGGTGCGGGTCCAAATCTCGCTCGTATTTCAAGCGAATACTATAAACTATAAAATAACTTATGAGCCTAATTATATTAAAGGTACGATAAGTAATAGTATAAGGTTAAGTAGTATTATCAGTTTACAACTAATATTCCCATGGAGGATTTTGTGGTTACACTAGGCTCAGGGCCCGTGTCGTGGGATTTACCTTTAAAGATACATTTCCAGAGAATAGCTTAGTTTATAAACAAAAAAAAAATAATACACGTGTCTAATTACGTTCGTTATGCATGTAACTACTGCGCAGCGTTTTGTTAATTCGGCAGGAAAAACTCCATGACATCATCATTAAAACATATCCTTAACAAATCAATAAAAATGAAGCGTAGAAGCCTCATTTGTGAAGAAAAACACAAAATTGTTATTGTTATTGTAAACATGTGAATTATGACGGAGTTCTTAACTCGTTTGTCACACTCGCTGGGCTCTTCCACTAGAGTTTCACTAACTTTTACTTATATTTTGAACCTTCTCACTTTAAGGATAAGAGTTATGTATGTAGTGTATTAAGCTGGTGAAGTTGTAGAATGTTCAAGCAATATACCTACCCAAATGTGATAATTGCTGGGCAAGGTGGACTTCTGAGGGACAGCGGTAACGTTTCAGATGAGTTATTTTATATGTATGTTAAAGGAAGACATGGTACTTGTGGCACCTTGTAAACCTCTTTATATTGATCGGGGTTTTTTTTATAATAGTGAGTGACAAGACGAGCTAATCAGGTGCCTGATGGTAAGCATCATGATTGCCCATATCAGACACAGTGCCACTCAGTGTTTTAAAATTCAAAATTCTGCGCGGCACTGCACTGCGCCGGTCACTGAGATATTAGTTGTTGAAACTCGTCATGCGCAGTAATTTCGGGGTTAGTAAAAGTCCGAGTTCTGTACCCCTAGCACGAATTTTCGACAATAACATGCTTATCGAATTCGTGTCGTCGTTATATCAAATCTCATACATTATTATTAATTTAATAATATGGGATAATAATAATAATATAATAATATGGGACAACTTCCACTCACGGTCATCTAGTCCCAAACTAGACTAGAAGTCTGTACTATGGTAACCAGATGACTGTTATACATACTTATAAAAGCTTTTAAACCCCCAGACACAGATCAAACAGACATGTTCATGCACACAAATGTTTGACTTGGCCGGGGACCGAAACCGGGGCCTGCGGCACTGAAAGCAGATTTACTACCATTTGAGCCAACGAGGCTGTCTATATATTATATTCTATGCAAATAACGCTCGAATCCGATTGCGACTGTCAAAAAAACTCGAGCTAGGCCCTCAAGTGGAAAGACGCCAGACATAACATGTGATAACCGGAGCGTTGGACCGCCGCGGGTGCATGACCGATACACGTCCTTTCACTTTCAAACTCTAGCGCACCTCATTAATAATTTAAAACATTTTTTTTAAATAAAGAAGTATACCGACATTTTTTTTTAATATGGGGCAACTTCCACACACGGTCATCTGGTCCCAAACTAGGCTAGAAGCCTGTACTATGTATGGTAACCAGATGACTGATATACATACTTATAAAAAAAAAACTCAAAACAGCTTTATTCAAATAGGTCATAATCTGACACTTTTGTACGTCAATGAAGATAAACAGTACTGAGTCTACCGTGCGTTCGGAAAGATACCTCTACAAGAAGAACGCACAAGAAACTTGTAGGGCTTAATTTTTTCAACAGATAGTTTCACAATATTTGGTTTGCTTACATTCGTTTTCTTTGAAGGTGCCGCGAGGCGGCTATGCAGAAGTTTCCAAGCATCTTTGTCCTGTATGTACTGGTTGACTTTATAATAAGCCTTCTTTAGTCTTTTATATAAGCTTATAACACCCAGACAGATCAAACATTAGCTTAGAAAACTCTGAGTCCGCTCCAATCTGGACCTCGCGATGTGTTGACCTATTTAGTGGGAATGCTTCGATTCCGATGATTTTTGTAATGGGTAGGATATTCTACAAAAAATGGTTTGTTCCTGTTTTTAGTGTAAGCAATTCAATGTCATTGCTTCTTTTGCCATAAAATATTTGTTCGAATATTTCGAACCGTCAGCGTTTATAAATTACGACGTTGTTAAGGTCATGATAGGTGTCAGATGAATGTGTGATATGAATCAAAGCCCCAAAAATCCCAATATAAATATATGTATATATAAGTACATAAAATATACATTCACGCCTTTTCCCCGAGTAAAAGTAAGAGTAGGCAGAGGTGTGCCCAGGACTTACTCCCATTGAAGCCTTTCATTTCGCCAGTATCTTATTGGTCCCATGTAATAGAGGGCGAGCCTATTGCCATCTACTAGGCACAGTTTCGGACTCCAGACACTTATTGAGTAATTAAAAATAATTCATTACGGAAAAATCCAATATTTAAGTGTTAACACATTGCCTGACTTGGGGATCGAACCCGGGACCTCATAATCAGCAGTCGAGCTTGCGCCGAGTACGCCACCGAGGTAGTCTCAATAGTTCTTAAATACCAAGAAAATATGCAAGTGGTGATGCTCCATAGCCACGCGGTACCGGTGGAGATTCCTTTCACTTTCACGAGACGCCCTCGCCGGAGCTTTGGTTTGTTATTGTGTGACGTCACATGAGCTTCAGTGCGGGTGAGTGACCTCGAGCAGGCAGCATTATAAAAAAAAATGTGTTAAACCTATTTCTATCAAGCTCTACACCTACCTACACACGAATGAAATTGTGGATCTATCAATTTTTTTATCAAAACTGGTTTAACACTGATAATGTATTAAAAGCATTTTAAAAGTTGTAGTGGTAGGCCTCTTTTGCAAGGGGCCGCCTGGGGAAGTACCACACCTTTTTCACCAGTTTTCATCCGCCAAGCAGTAATGTGCAAACATTACTGTGTTCTGGTCTGAAGGGCATTGTTACCAGCGAAATTACTGGGCATGATGAGATTCAACAACTCATATCTCAGGGTGACAGGCGCAGTGCAGTGCCGCGCAGAATTTTGAATTTCAATAACACTGGGTGGCACTGTGTTCTCGTCTTGTCACTCACTATCATAAAAAAAATTACTGAACTACTGAACATAGCCCTCCCCCATAAAGGGGGTTTTGTACTCGACACGCCATCTACTGCGGCTAGGCGGTTTGGCGAGCCTAGTTCAATGGTTTTTTACAGAGGACGCTGCTGCCCGTCTTCTGGATCTGTTAACCCTTAGCCAGCTCTTACGGCAACCACCGGTAGCGAGAGTGGAGCACTTTTCTAAAGCCGGTAACTCGACGGCGCATTATATTATAGTAGAATTGATACACTAACAAATAACAAATTATATAATTCGACGTAACAAACTGTTCCTAAAATCATATAAAAATCTAGATTGTTAAATCTAGACATAATATGAATAAATAGTGACATGTTTCATAATGTGATTATGCAGCTTCATGTAAATTATGATAATGAGTAAATTAATTACTATTATATAAAATGTCTGGCGGTTAGTATTTCACTCAGGTCGGTGTCAGGTCAAGCGGTCGTGTGATTCTTTGTAAATGGTATTGATTTTTATAAGTCTCAAAGTGTTTTATCGATTTTTATAAGTGGTGTATTTATGTTATGTAATGATCTGATCTGATGTGGAGTATTGAATGTGGACTTAATTGTTCAAGCAACGACACAATATTGTACTTAAATTGGGAATCCACTTCTGAATCGGTTGGTAAAAAGCAGAATAAACACACTCCCTCTTATCTCACTATTAGAAATATTGCTGAATGTTATAAATTTTTCTACAAAATAATTTTGTAAACGATTCACCGAGAAGCGTTTAAAGCGAAAATTGCTGCTAAGTACCTAGTTATGAATTTTTAAACCGAATTTCGTGATTTTACATTACTCTACATTTTGTTTAAACGTTAATTCAAAAAATTCAAGAAGTCTACAATCGGATGCAATTTGTATATAATAGCAGGGTCAAAAAAAAAACAATCGGTTGCAGGGCAATGACTTCGTGTACTATCCTAAACATAAGTAGTATCTACCTGTAAAGCGACAAACACAAACAAAAGGGTACATTAAAAATCCGTGTTCATATTTTTGTTGATTAATATTTCTTAATAGAACTTAAATACTGTTTATGTAAACTCTGTGAGACATATGCTATGAGTCGAGAGGCATATCACTCGTTCCATCACCTATTCGCCCATATTCTTGTTTATAATTAAGAAAAAACAATAAAATTTCACATAGACATTAATGACCTGGCAAACGGTTCCGGTCTCACAGTTTACAACCACGTATCATCTGCATGCATGCATTTGTATCAGTAATAGTATTATGTAAAATCGCTCTAAATACATAACAATATCATCAATCACTTCAATCATCATCTTTTTGGGACGTGGCTTGGTCCCGATATAAATGTTTTTTTTCGTAACATAGTTTCATCACTATTTTTTATATTTATTCATTTCTTTTTGTTTCAGGTTAGAAAAATCATCTCGTAAGTTATCCAATCATGGAGCAGAACGGATTAGGTAGCAGATTCACGCGTTTCGGTAGGTTAATCAAAATCGCTGCGCGAACGAATACCTTTAGTTGTTAAAAAATAAAAAACTAGTACTTATCGACAGTTATTGAATGAATTAATGAATGAATATATTTATTGCGTAAAATGTGGTACAAATAAAGGTCTTAAATTAACGTTACAAGGATCACACACCTCGCCAAAACAACTTGACATGCAATTTCAAATTAAGATTCTGATTCAAATAAATTTTATTGCTAAATATTAGCAATTTTGATTCATAATATTGCTGCTAACACACACATTATCATTTCTTTTTTTTTTCCATCTGCTTTCATTGTTTTCATAAAAATTTTGCAATCCACCTTTTGGCGTAGGGCCTGTTTCGCCATCCTAATTATTACTTAATAACTAATTTCATAATGTCCGAGTTATGCTAATCGGCACATAAACTCTCCTTTTTTTGTAAAACTAACAAAAGTTACTTGGGACTTCTACTTGCCGAGTACTTAGCACTAATATGGGAGTAGTTAAATAACACTTATGACATATAATTTAATAGATACCTAAAGATACCAATTATATTAAATAACTCAATATCAAAAAGGTAATGGATCTTATGAAACAAATCAACATACTTTCAATCTTCGTAAGAGATAACCCGTGTGATTCATGATTGTTTTATCGGCACGTTTTATGATTTTAAAGATAATACAATTACGAGATTAAAAACAGAGCTCACTACGCAGAACATAAAGACTCAAAGAAAGTCTCTGGAAATGGGTTGACAGTTTCAAAATCAATGTCTTAGTTTAAATTTTTCAAACCCAGAAGTTCGGGGATTTTTGTTATTTTGACACAAAGTTCGCTCGTCACGCGTTGTCTCGTCACAGTTCTATTTTGATATGTTAGTGAATCTGAATAATTATAATAATAATAATTTGAATTTATACTCTAACAGAACGGGTTACCCTTATTACACTGCTCGAGTCAATTCATATGGGTTATGTGGACAACCCATATTGTCAGAGTTTCAGGTCGCCAAGATTTCTAAAGGCCTCCGGCATGACCTAACGACTGCCTCCTACATATCTTATAGGAAACAGCCGCTGTCTTTTCGGTAAAAGATAAGCACGCCTCTACGAAAAAAATGTACGTAAAAAAGAAACTCGTATATAATTTATTTTAGCTAAACAGTACACTCACAAATAAAAGCATTTATTGAGTTTTTCACTTATAGAATTTTAATCGTTAGTTACCATTATGGTTGGTTGGTTAAGTTAACCATTTGTTAAACTAACTATAGTTAAATTCTTAACCAATGGTTAAAGTGTTAGGAAAAGTAGTTAACTAGGATGAAGAAACGATTTTCCCGAATTTTCACTATTTTTCAAAAAAGTTAACCGTTGGTCCACTTAACCAGTGATCAAAAAACCTAGCCGTGAATGTATGTTATGTTTATTGACATAAAAATGTTACATCCACTTAAATGTACATAGACATAGACATGTTACATAGACTCCCGAACTAGTTAGAAACCGTGTTAACTGAATAATCGACCCAAAATTAAAATAACGCCTACCTTCCTTATATAAGCGCAGCTGGGGTCACTCGTTTCCCCACGCCAATGTACTTTAATACTACAATCTTTAAGAGATCACGCGATCTATGTAGATACAAGAAATAAGGGTACCCACATCACACATTCTTAGATTGTTTACATCGAGTTAATTAACCCAACCTAGACTTTGTTGTTCTTGGGAACGGGATCTTCACGGAGATAGTTAACGATCATAATAAATCCGTTGATATCACATCGTTTTATGACTCTGTGACAATTAGAAGAAATTAATTAAGATAACTGCAATGGGGAAAGTCTAGAAAAGGTTCACAATAATGCAAGAAAAGTACTTAATAATAATAATAATAATAATAATAGGGACAACTTCCACACACGGTCATCTGGTCCCAAACTAGGCTAGAAGCCTGTACTATGGTAACCAGATGACTGATATACATACTTATATAAGCTTATAACACCCAGACACAGATCAAACAGAAATGTTCATGCACACAAATGTTTGACCTGGCCGGGGATCGAACCCGGAACCTGCGGCACAGAAAGCAGAGTTACTACCATCTGTGCCAACGAGGCTGTCAAGTCGAGGCAAATGTGCAAACCGAGCCGACAATATTTAAAAAAATTAAGTAAGCGGCTTAATTTTAGTTCTTCGCACTTGCACATAACATTGATAAACATTATGAACTGTGCCCCGCGGTTTCACCCGTAAGACTTCGTTCCCGTGCGAATATCCCAAGAAAACGTACCCTATGTGTTATTCCAGGGTCTAAACTATCAGCATACCGAATTTCAGCCAAACGGTTCAGTAGTTTTGGCGTGGAAGAGTAACAAACATCCATCCATCCTCACAAACTTTCACATTAATTCTCGTTATTCCCCAGATACGTATCCAATAGATATCTTATTTTTAACTTGTTTACTGCTCCGATCAGGTTACTGGCGCGAATCGGTATATTGGACATAATAAAATTTGATCCAGAGAGATTACCCACATTGGGAAATTCTCCCATCATCATCCCCATTACAATTCAATAAATTTCCAACAATGAGTGAAAACTGTGTCCTGCGTTGACGCTGCTTGATTCATGTTTCAATAATACAAGACCAATGACGATGGTAAACAAAGGCCGTCAGAATAACTTTCCTCCTTACCAATAAATATTTGTAAAAGTATCCGGAAGCAGTCAGAGCCATGCACTATCCACAATACAATAGCAGCTCACATGCACCCTCTATGGAATAGCTATAAACTGCAATGATTCATGTTGTACCTATTGTTCTCGAATGCGTCAGTCGTAAATATGATGACAATCAAGGACAAGACAACAGCGCTGATGCGCCTCTTCTTCCTTTAGTTCATAATAAATAAGTATTTTATAGTGCGACACAAGGCCAATGGTGGCTGATTATGTTTATTGACAAGTTTCCGCGCGCACTCCGACTAAAAATCGCCGTGGTGGTTCCGCCGACATCATTTACTATACAAACTTTGATTGACTTAATTAACTTAAGTATTTTAATCTTAAAAATAATAATTTGAGAGAAAAAAGACATATTGTAACAGAACCTATGACATTATTAATAATAATTCCTTCCTTTGATGAACCAATGACGTTGATAGATGATAGATACGAAGAAAAACTTCGTTAGTATTTTATTATAAGTAACAAGTAATTATAAAGTGGCGTTTATACTAATATATAGTACATAAAATACGTTATTAAACTGCAAATAAGGATTTAAAGTCTATCCTAAGGAATTCCATAATTCTGATAAATGCCTTTTTACTGTTTTAAAACATATATTTTGTATTATAACTGGATAAATGCCACTTTATATTTAGTTATGACTTAAAATAAATATTATTTATTTTATTATTATTAATTATTTATTACTAATGAAGGTCTCTCATAATCCCAATTACCTAATTCGCGTGACTAGGAAAAAATTAAGAGTTTATAATATAATCATAGGTATATTTCATCTTAACCAATATAATATGCCTGAGGAGTCGGTAATAAAACCAAAAATATTCAGTACAAATATGAACAAAAAAATAAAAAAAATCTCTAAAACAGATTAGAAATGAAAAAAAGGTTTCTTTTATTTATGATAGTGAGTGACAAGACGAACAAATCAGGTGCCTGATGGTAATCATGATTGCCCATATCAGACACATTCTAGGCATAGGCATATATGGGTTGAAAATATCAGTATATTTTACTGAATGAGTTACTTCATCATATTAAGAGGAAACAGTCATCATACGAAACTTTGGAATATTTTGGATATAAATGTGTCAAATTCCATTAGTCTATCTGTAGTTTATTTGTAGTTCGATAGCATAAGATCGTCTAATGAAAGCGAACTACAACAAAAACATCAACAGCTCTCGTTTTCATTCCATTGTGCGCTGTTACTAATAAAAAAAACTTCACAGAGTCCGCAAACAAGCAAAGAAATCGATTCATTGTGCCAACGTGATTGCTTTGTATTATTGACCGATAATAATTGCCATTGTGGTATCATCGAAATCCATTTGCTTCATTTACTTTTTAACCGAAGTGATCAGGAAAGTGGGCAGTAAATTGGTTAGAACAGTTTCAGAATTTTACTGTTTATTTTTTTTTGCTATCCAAAATATATCTCGCTCTATACAATGATAATCAGTTGGCATTCTCGTATAAGATTGTAATGTCCGTTTCTATTGTAACGTCATTTCGGTGGCAGTCATCATTTCGGTGGCAATTTTTTTTTTTTTTATATATTATTTTAACTAATAATTATTGTTTAATGCTATAGTTTGACCTTATAATGCCCTTTTAGAGAAATGTCCGAATATCTTCTATATAGTACATTTTAGTTTTTATCAAAATATGCCACCGAAATAACGAAAAATAAAACAGCTTAAAATAAAATTAATTCACCAATACATAATTTGGAACAATCACTTTGGAGCCAATTTTAAAATACCAAAAAAAATTGGGTGTTAGAAAAGGCTCCATGGCCTTGAACTAAATGAATGAAAAAACTGATTTATTTTCGTGAATTCAGAGAGAAAAATGTCCCAGACCAATGATTCTGTTAGAGGATATTAACTAATCACCTATAACCAAGTTTAGTGAAAGTAATACCTTACATCACTTTAAAACGTATAAGTGAAACTTCAAGACTAAAGCGTTAAATGAGTGGCATAAAATACCCATAAAGGCGGTAGCTGTCAAGTAATAAATCTCGTGAATATAATTCGTCAAACCACTAATAGCAATTTCTATGGTATTACCATCACTGCCTTGACCAACATCAAAAGCCAATTTTTCTCGTCAATCAACCGATGAGTTCCCATACAAACAATAGAGTTTTTGCCGCTTCATCACTCCATTGTTGTTTAATGATAGTCATTTTTTTGACGGTCACCGACCTTGTTGTAAACTGGTCAGTGTTTGTGAGAGGAGACCACAGTTTACAAAAATTCTATTGACTAAAGTTTCTTTCGGAGCGAAAACTGAAATGTCGTTTCGTGCTTTATTTTACTAACCATTTATTTGGTTAGTAAAATAGTAGTAGCTTTTGTATTTAAAAAATTAGATCCCACTTCTGATGTCTGCAGCGTCTAAAACCATAAGTTGCAAAAGGGTTGTGAGGTAATCAGACTTTAAAAGTTAACAAAATTTCTATTGACTGATAAAGTTGCGTTTTTCGTGAAAACTGAAAAGTCGTTCCGTATTTCAAAAAGCAATCGAGTAAAATATACTCGGTTTTTTGAAAGATACAAAAGATCTTAATCATTTACACGTAATATTTGGCTAATGCTAACAAGTCGGTCAAACATAAATTATAGAGTAAATAATGAAAGTTTTCTTTATGGCATTATTATTATGAATATCACAAAGCGCGAAATTGTAAGATTATGACATTGGTTATTTTTTCAAAACACACAAATTTTGATGTTGACAGCATCCTTAAACATAAGTTTGCAGAAGGCTTGTAAAGTAATTATACTTTAAAAATTCTGGTAATGGGACACTTGGGACACAAGGAAGGTGGTCCACGATTCAAGGAAATAACACACTTTCTTTGCAAATCACCATTCAATGTCACGATGTAGATGTAATTTTATCACCATAAGGCGCACGCGGAAACCTGAGTGTCGATCCCACGGTACTCGCTTTCGTCCGCCTTGCGTGAAGCGTGAAATATCAGAATCACATTATGCAATCCACTGGCAATCTACGTATAAGCCACCCGGCGCGATAAAGATTGTGGGCATTAGCAACTCGACGCGACTTCCCTGGTCATTCATTTGGTGTTTATGCATTTCTACTAGGTTTTGCCGATAGACCAACATGCTGATAGGCCCTATATATTGTTCATATATATTGGTACAATATTAAGTTACTGCATTGGTGGCGATAGAGGGCGTCAGCTCGACTGCTGATTTTGATCGGGTTTGATCACCATGACAGGCAAAATGTTATGATGTTTTGCATTAAGTAGTAATTATCTCTTCTTATGTTTTTTGTAGTGGTAGGCCTCTTTTGCAAGGGCCCGCCTGAAGAAGTACCACACCTTTGCCAGTTATTCATCCGCCAAGTAGTCAATGTGCAAACATTACTGTGTTCTGGTCTGAAGGGCAATGTTACCAGCGACAATAATGGGCATGACGAGTTTCAACAACTAATATCTCAGGGTGACAGGTGCAGTGCAGTGCCGCGCAGAATTTAGAATTTTAAAACACTGGGTGGCACTGTGTCTGATATGGGCAATCAGGATGCTTACCATCAGACAACTGATTCGCTCGTCTTGTCACTTACTATCATAAAAATAACTATGACAGCTAGGAGTTTAGAACTGTGCCCGGTAGATGGCAATATATGCTCGCCCCTATTACATGGACCAATAACATACTGGCGAAATGTTTGTGTATACCTACTTACCATGGGACTGTTATGTATGTTATGTAGTATGCTACATTATTAAAGGTCGCTGCAAACACCACTGGTGCTAGCTAGAAACAGTTCAAGTGTTGATTATTTTTTTTACATTTTGTAGATACGTGCTCGTGGCACCTGAATAACGCCAAAGAATCATCATCATCATCATCATCATCTCAGCCGTTGGTAATCTACTACTGAACATAGGCCTCCCCCATAAAGGGGGGTTTTGCCAACACTCGACACGCTTGGCAGGCGGGTTGTCAAGCGTAGTTCGATGGTTTCTTGCAGAGGATGCTGCTGCCCGTCCTCTGGATCTGTTAACCCTTTTTTTTTTTTTTTTTTTTTTTTTCCCAGGAAAAATGCTTTACGCATCGTCACCCTGCGCCGGGGGGCGGCAGGGCGGTATGTGGGACTCCCCCGCCAAGATGTAACGGCGGGGTTTACCCACTAAAAAACCTGGGGGTTATCCAGCGGGACGCCATGTGTCCGGACCACGGGTACGCCGAAGCACTCGTCCGCAGCCCGGACGGCGTTCGGTCCTCCGTAGAGGACCCCACCGCGGGGGGCGAGGAGAAGTTCTCGCCCCCGACACAAAAGGGGCGCGCGGGATACCGCGCGCGCCACCTCGCGGGTCTAATCTATTCGGCAGTGGGTGCCCCCGCACTCACCGCCTAGACCCGTGTTATGGGGGATGGAGAAGGGCGTGGAAGAGCCTTCTTCGACGCCCTGGTCTCCGGGCGCGCAGCGCGAGGTCGGTAGTGGCCTCGCGATCACGCTCCGCGGTCTCCTTCTGCGAGATGACAGTCTCGCAGAATTCGACCGCTGCCCTCCACGAGGTCTCGCTCTCAACCATGGTTCGAACCATGGTTGCTAACGAGAGCTCGGCCCCCATAACTGTGACGAGGGTACGACGCTCACTGGCCCATGCTGGGCACTCCTCCAGTGTGTGCTGCGCCGTATCCACGTCACATCCACAGTGGTGGCAAGCGGGGGTCGGTTCCCTACCGGCTATGTGGTGCAGGTACTTGCCGAAGCATCCGTGCCCCGTAAGCACCTGCACAAGCCGGTAGGTAAGCGACCCGTGCTGCCTTTCCGTCCACTCCTGGAGTAGTGGATGGACTGCCACCACTGTCCAGCTGCCTGCTCGAGGGTGGGCCAGGCGCGTCCTCCACCTCTCGAGCAATGCCTCGTTGGCCGCCTCCTTCCACTGGTTCACCTCCCTAGGGGCAGGGAATTCCCCACGGAGACGGAGTGCAGTGCGCCACTCATACCGAGCGGCGCACAGCTCCGCCTCCAAGTCCCAGGGAGGGGAACCAGCCAACAGGCATGCCGCCTCATAGGAGACGGTGCGGTATCCCCGTATTGCCCCGACGGCCATCACCCTCTGAGGTTTCCTCAGGTGGGCGATGGTTTGCTCCGTCAGGGCATCTACCCATACGGGGGCCCCATACAGGGCCATCGACCGCACCACCCCCATGTAGAGGCGGCGGCAGCTGGCCTTGTGTCCACCAAGGTTGGGCAGCAGCCGCTTGAGAGCGGCCGCAGCCCCCATCAGACGGGGAGACAACCGGGAGAAGTGCTCCCGGAAGTTCCACCGCCCGTCGAGGACGAGTCCAAGATATCGCATCGAGGACTCGACCCCGATGCGGACCCCTCCGATAGGGATGCTCGAACCCCCGGGTGGGGCTCTCCGAGGACCGTGAAAACAAAGGGCCTCGGTTTTGTTGAGCGCGACCCGGAGTCCCAACCTCCCTATCCGTCCCACCACCTCCCCCACCGCCATGGTGGCAAGGCGGGCAGCCTCCTCGAATGTCCCCCCCGGGGCCATGACGAGCGTGTCGTCAGCGTAGCACGTCACGCTGGCCCCAGGGGGGAGATCCCCGCGCAGCACCCAGTCGTACCCGATGTTCCACAGGAGCGGTCCTAAGACCGAACCCTGTGGAACACCGCACGACATCTCCCTTCTCAGCGACCGTCCCTCCGTCCCCGGATAGGTTATATACCTATCCGAGAGGTAGGCCCCGACAATTCGGCATAGGTAGGGAGGCACATTGTGGTATTTAAGTGCCTCCCTGATGACGGCCCACGGCATTGTGTTGAACGCGTTGGCGATGTCTAGGGACACCGCCAACATAACACCGCCGCGGGCAACTACCTCATCCGAGTGGGCCTTGACGCTCTTGATAGCGTCAATCGTCGACCGGCCCACCCGGAAGCCGAATTGTCGCTCCGACAAATCCGGGCCCACCCTTGACAAATGTTTGACGAGGCGGCAAGCCACCACCCGTTCAAACAGCTTGTCCGCCTCGTCAAGCAAGACGATGGGACGGTACGCTGAGGGGGAGTCTGCTGCGCGTCCCTCCTTCTTGAGGAGCACCAGGCTGCCCGTCTTCCACCTCGTGGGGAACCGCCCCGACTCCAGGCAGGCGTCCATGAGCCTCCTGAAGCGGTCCCCCAGGGCGTCTAACGCCAGGACCCATGCCACGCCGGGGATGCCGTCTGGTCCCGGTGCCTTGCGCTTCCCGCGCAGGCGGGACACGGCATACCCCAGCTCCACCTCCGACACCTGTGGCACCACCCCCTGGTCCTGGCTCGCCCTCTGCGGCGGCGCCATCTCCGGGGGCTCAAACTCCTCCCCGGAGGGAAAGAGCGTGGCCACCACCTCCTCCAGTAGGCGGGGCTCCAGAGTCTCTGTAAGTGGGGGGGCCCATGGTCGGAGTTTTCCCCTGACCATCTTATAGGGCCGCCCCCACGGATCCTGGTTCAGAGACTCTAGGAGTTCCGCCTTGGCCCGCTCTTTCGAGTCACCGATCAGCAGTTGCAGAGCCCGTGTACGCTCCCTGTACACGTCATACAACTGCTGATCGGCCTCCTCCCGCGCACGTCGCTCGCGCTCGCCCACCTGCTGACGCCTCCCCCTGAAACGACGTGTGTACTGGCGCCGGGCCTCCACGCAGCCGGAGCGTTCGGCTGCGATTTCCGGAGACCACCAGTACACACTCGTCTTTTGAGGATGAGACCTGGCCCGGGACATGCCTGCGTCGCAGATCTGCGACATGGCATCCCGGAACCACTCGGTCTCATCCTCCACATCCAGTGGCCCCTCCTGGGGCGTCAGCCACGCCTGAACTATGGAGGCCTCTATTAGGGCCTCCTCGTCCAGGCTCTTTAGGGCCCACCTCGGCGTCGACGGCGTCGTCCTCGGGCGACGAGGACTGGAATTTGTGGAGACACTGAAACGGAACCCTTAACCACCCCTTAACCCTTAACCCTTAGCCAGCTTTTACGGCAACCACGGGTAGAGAAGGTGGAGCACTATTCTAAAGCCGTTAACGCCACACCAAAGAATACTAACTACCTATTACTACGCTGCGGCCTATAGCTCACATTTGTGCCAAGCCTTAAAATGCATAGAAGCTACATTAAGTATATACTTAAGTTAGCTTAGTAACAGTTGATGGCGTCAAACAGTCGAAGCATGCACATTACTGACAAAATCCATAATCGTAAAATCATTACATTGTATTTCTTTTCTTGCTTGTTAGAGGCGTTGGACCGGACACAACATGACTATCAATCAAATATTTCAGTAAAGCATTGAAGGGGTCCTAGAATTGACGTTTTATGTGAAAGTCAATGACCATAGGATAGAACAATATTATGGTTTTAATAGAGATGCAGTTTATCATACCAGTTCTTCGTATGGCGACACGTTAGTTCTGTTCCCGCTCACGTAATAATTGGCCATCTATTTCCAATCTCGGTGCCTCGGTGCCTCGGAGGCGTAGAGGGCGCATGCTTGACTGCCAATCAAGAGGTCCCGGGTTTGATCCCCAGGTCCGGCAGTGTTAAATATTGGATTTTTCCATTAGGAATTATCTCAATAACTGTCTGGAGTCTGGAACTGTGCCCAGTAGATGGCAATAGGCTCGCCCCCTATTACATGGGCCAATAACATACTGGCGAAATGTGGGTGTATCTACTATGGGACTGAGTCCTGGGTACACCTCTGCCTACCCCTTCGGGAAAAAGGCGTGAATGTATGTTTATGTTATTTCCAATCTCTCGGACTGCCTCGTTGACGTAGCGGGCGCAAGCTCAAATGCCGACATATAGATACATCTCGACCTACCCCTTCGGGATAACGTCGTGATTGTATGTTATGATTATTTTTAATCATTATTGGGTAGACGTTAGTACTTTTATATATTCTGTGGCAGACGACCCAATAAAGAAAGCGAGAACACGGGATACGAGCCGCTTACAACTGAACTAGATAGAAATCTATGGGGGAGGCTTATCCAGCAGTAGACTTCCTCCGGCTGAAATTATGATCATGTTTAGCCATAGTGATAGTAAAATATTATAACCAGATTTCTTTTTCAACTAATCAAAAGCTTGGCTATTTCGGATATCACGTGTCCAGTCATGGGTCACGCGTGAAAAGTTATTAGCTAATTGTGTTCAGTTTAAATATTTATGCAAATGAACTAGTTTAACGAAACAATATCTGACAATTGTTATTTATGATTCATATTCGCAGCATTTACGAGGTAACGCCACCTTTTAGCAATTTCACACCATCCTATGGTAAATTTACCAAATCGATGTTTTGTATTCGCGTGTTTCTTTCGAATATAATTAACCCATTCAATATTAGTATTTATATCCCAAAATTTTCGAGATGAAGTTAACTAAGTACGTATGTCCTTTATATTTATATCTGTGTATTTATTTAGATCTATTTATTATAAACCGTTTATTATTTTGTAGTAAATATCTATAAATTCTAGTTTTAATTTTTTTTATGATAGTGAGTTTTTATGATAGTGATGATCCGCCAAGCAGTAATGTGCAAACATTCCGTGTTCCGGTCTGAAGGGCAATGTTACCAGCGAAATTACTGGGCATGATGAGATTCAACAACTCATATCTCGGGGTGACAGGCGCAGTGCAGTGCCGTGCAGAATTTAGAATATTAAAACACAGGGTGGCACTGTGTCTGATATGGGCAATCATGATGCTTACCATCAGGCACCTGATTTGCTCGTCTTGTCACTCACTATAATAAAAAAAAAAACCTCGGTTGTGTTACATGTTTAGTTTTGTGTTTCTATTCAGGGATCCATTGAAACGTCAAACTCCGTTTCAAATAAGCTTGCCAATACACAAAGTGCATTCAGCAGTTGAAATTATTGGGCAATATTGGTTTAAATACCTATGTGTGGTTTTATTGAGAAATCGTGTTCTTAGCTGGGTTTATTCCGTAAACTATTCAACAAAACAAACAATTCGGTTTCTTGATTGTTCAGCTGGTTCGTGTTTCAATGTCCCAAAATTCTACATTGGACGATTTTTGCTCCGACTTTGCTATATTTTACCAACTAAGGCAAATAAGGAACTAATGTTAGTATGCCGTTTATTGATACCGTAGCGCCGATTTAGATTATTGAGGTGTCAAATGATTCGTTATGGTTTGGATAATGCATCATCATGATGATGAATCTTCAGTCCACTGCTGAACATAAGCCTCCACGATAGAACGTTGCTCGCCGTCCACATCCACCGGCTTGCCTGCGATCCTAACCTGCCCCGGTAGCACAGTGACCAGGGAAAACGAAGTCCCTGGGGGTTAGAACGAGATTGCAGATATGAATTGTTCGGGCGCGAAAGAGAGCAAAAACAGGGAAAAATAGTTAACCCCGTGCCATGCTAGGCGGGCTGGTCGTCGGTCCACCGCGTGAAGGGTCTACGCTTGGTCTTCCGTAATGTATGTAGTAGGATAATTGGAAATCCGAATCATTACGAAAAACCTAGGAAGTTTGCAAAAAAACTAGATGATTGAAAACTAAGAAAGATTTCTTGATCTTTCTAGCTTTTCTTAGGATCTTTTCAAAAATCCAATGGACCTTAGGATAATTTAAAACTTGAATGTTGATTGACTTTGACCCATTGACCCATCCTTACTTTACCCCTGTTAGCGATTTTCGGCAATCAGAGTTTCATTTCATTCGTTAAGTTCATCAGCCAATCAATGCTCATAAAATGACTGAAAATCGCGATTTTCTGGGATTTTCACAACTATCTTTTTCGCCATTTCTGAGTTGCCTGCTTTTTTTGACAGTGAGTTACTAGACGAGCAAATCAGGTGCCTGACGGTAAGCATCATGTTTGCCCATATCAGACACAACACACAGTGTTTTAAAATTCAATATTCTGCGCAGCACTGCACTGACCCTGTCACCCTGAGATATTATTTGTTGAAACTCGTTATGCCCAATTATTTCGCTGGTAACATTGCCCTTCAGTCCGGAACGCAGTAATGTTTTCACAGTACTGCTTGGCGCATGAATAACTGGCAAAGGTGTGGTACTTCCCCAGGCGGCCCCCTGCAATAGAGGCCACTTAGAAAAAAAACCAAAGGAGGCTTAGTGAAAGTTATTTCAAAAGACGACATAAATGTATATTGTACAGACTCTACATTGTAGCAAAATATGCGGGGCTCGATTAATAAAGGGTTCGTGTTGTTTATCGTTCAAGTGACAAATGCCCTTTCAACTGAAACTTAGCTGGAACTTTAGAACGGTAAAGACAATCTCACGCAACCTTTAACTTCGGACATCTTCACAGCTTCCTGGTTTCCTGGCACAATGTCGTGAAATTAAATACCTGTGACCTCTTCTAATAAATGAGAGGCGAAGACTGTTAGTGAAATTTAGTTGTGATTATATTACCAAGTGAATTATAACTATTGGTTTTCTTACATTTTGCGAATGCTGTTCTTCATAAAGGTAGTTCTTCGTAGTTTATAAGAAGAGTTTTTAGGATGCGAGTGGTAGTTTCTGTTGAAAGATTTCTTACGTCTTTTACTAACGTGGAATATTGTACCTTTTTTGAGAGAGAAAATCATCCGTCTCTCGTCGTCTGTGGTGAAGCAGATCTTTATGAAATTTTACGGCAGTTTCATGCAATTCGCAAGGACTTTACCACAGTGCTTATTCTTAAAGACAGTTATAATCTTCGTTACATTGCTTTTCAGTTAAAGCTTTAAAACCTATCAATACAAAGCACATCCAATAAGAATATCACACGAAATTAAGCCCTATCATTTTAGACATACAGATAAAAGCCGTTATGAGTGAGTAAACGTTTATCACATTTGTACTTTCTCAACACGATAATAAAGTAAAAGTGAAGGAACTTGCACATATCGGCGCTTATTACACCGAAATATAACCACAGAATATAGAAACTGTAACGTTCGTACAAAGAGTTACAAGAGGGGGAGTTCCTTACAAAAAAAATCATATTCAAAAGCGTAAAAATACTCAAAATATTCCGACATAGTTGTGAATTTCTCCTTACTACATTATTATTATTACGAAAATTTTATACCTAAAGTTACGTTATTTCATAAAGAAATCAATTTTTATTTTGGAAAATAAGTTATTAAAACGACTTTAAAGAGACCTAATTATTGTAACTACAACTAATAAAATGCGATGCGTTGAGCGCTGACTATGACTGCATGAAATTTTGTGATCGCGTGTTGGAGTTTCTGTAAGTGTTTGCCACACTTACAGAAACTCCAACACGATCTGATAACAATCTAAAAAAAAAAAATTGGTCTCTTAACAATATTTAGAGAAAACAGGGGAATACAAAACAACGATTTGGTAAAATTTTGATAGGATTGTGTCAAATTCCTAAGAGGCCGCGTACGGTCTTTCTTTCTACTGATAGTTTAACAATATTTAATGTGGTGTGGTTATTTTTTATTAAGAATGTCGTTAGACGTGTTGGTGTAAATTAACTTTACTAAGCTCACTTCCAGTAAATACTCTTTAAAGCTTATAACGATCGAATTAAACGAAACTTAGCGCCTTGGACTTTCTATACATTTCTAATGGCTTTTTTTGTCTGCTTTAACTGCTAACGAGCAAATTATAGCTTATGAATGGCAATTTCTGACTATTATAACATTGCCCCAGTTTCCTTGCCATTTCAGAATGTTACCTATTTTTAAATGGTTTTGTTTCCTAACTTAGTTGGCGTCAAATCTATGGGGTCTAGATTTGGCATAGAATTTATGCCGTCTGGATTTGGTGTAAATACTAAAATACTTTAAAACATCTCTAACTCGGCTCATAGATATGAAGGGAACAGTCGTTAGGTGGTGTCGGAGGCCTTGTAGGAATCTTGGCGTCCTGAAACTCTGACAATATGGGTTGTCACCATATCGCATAAGAAACCCGCACTGAGTTTCATCATTATCATCTCAGCCTCAGTCGTATAAGACTGCTGGACATAAGCCACCCCCAACTGTTAGAATTCAAAATATTAGTATTATTTAGTGTTGTAGTGTTTATAAATTATCACTAGATTTACTCATGAAGTTTTACAATTTAAAAAATTGTTGTACCCAGGTACCTATATTATAATAAATATAATATTATGTGTTGGTTACAATAAGCAAAAGCTTGGGCGGTTTTTTCAAATATTGATCAATAACAGCTGCACAAAATCTATTTTTTGGCCATATTTCCTTAAATTATGCTCTAAAAGGGTTCTCTATTTCTTGATTGAATATTAAAATACCCGATTAGATACCATTTATGTGCCTAATTTAGGGAAATATGACCAAAAAATGTGAAATGATTTTTGTTCAGCTGTCATTGATCAAGCTAAATTAGACAAAGTATAGACCCTATCTAAAGGAGGAAACGATCCTTTATATTTTTCTAGTGCCATAAATGTATTCTATACAGAGGAATTGAGAATGTACATAAAGCAAAGATCAGATTAATAATTATCACTATTTATTATAAAATCCCAAATGACTCTCTGACTGTGACATGCTGCAACGCAGAGCCCAAACCAATCCTAGAGACCTGAAACTTGGAATGTAGTTTCTTTTTGCTGTCTGGGCATGTGGTAAGAAAGGATTCTTGAAAATTCGCTTTTGATGGGGTGCAAAAAAGGCGTCAGAGTTTTGGTATAAAACTCCCATATTTTATAATTGAGAGCGGGCAAAGCCGCTGGGCTTACACCAGTACCTCATACAAAAAAGAAGCAGCATTGTGTGTGTGTTCCCATACGCTTCCATACACGAGAAAGTTCCCTTTCTTGAACGTCTGATTGCAATCGAATCTCGATCTGCAACAAGAGTTTCGAAAATATATTGAAATCCACGTAGTTTAATATAACATTTTCCGAAGATTTTAGCTTTTTCCGAAGGGGTACCCAGGATCTAGTCCCATAGTAGGTACAACCATACCTAAATTCCTAATGGAAAAATCTAGTAACACTTTATATCTGACGTGGGATCGAACAGTTTAAAATAGCTACAAAATGCAAAAAGAAACCGTTACGCTTCCACACGCTGTTTTTCCGTTTTTGTTTTCTATGCCTTTTCAAAAAAAACCATGAATGATTTTGGGCCTATATTTTACCACACCCCGCAAAAAATAAGACCGATACTAAATTTAAAATGTAATTAAATCTTGGACGAATCTTAAGACATTATCAGTACCTCCTTGTACTTTTGGCTTTTTAACGTTTCGTTGTGTATTTAGTATTTTTTGTAAGATGAAATAAGTTTCGTCAACAAAAACAAATCAATTAATCTTAAATCTAGTTAAATCTAATGAGTGATCAATTTCACGGCTAACTGCTAGGTACTTGATCTCTTGTGACCACTTCCTTATGACCTGACGACTTCGCGAAGGTCAAGATCGTCATTATGCCCTTTTACTGTTTTATTAGAGGTGGGAGATGTCTGGTTCGGCCGAATACCTACCGGACTTATGGCGGCTCTTTGATATAGAGTTAAGGTATCTCTCCAAGATTTTATCAATCAATCAATATCTTTATTGACAACAAATAGATTCTCCGTAACTAGATTTGCATAATAAAGAGGTAGCAATAAAGAGTTTTCATTCATTCATTCATAATAATTAATAACATCAAATAAATTGTGAGGCATACGTGGTATAGTATGCGTAGTGTAGGGTTCCATATCTAGGTATATAATTATATCTACCTGATAGGTCAGTTTGTACGTAGTCAGAAATTTTACTAATTTTGTAATAATCTTTCTCTTATTCATTACTTTTTCACAACACCTTTTTGACCTTGTAGGAGACAATATTGTATTGTATACTTGTAAAAACAATGCTTTCCGGCAAAATCCGGCGATATTTTTTGTCGGAAAACTCTCATAGCAAGTATGAGAGCACTTGCTCCATATGGCATGGTTAAGGCCGACTTCCACTTTCGTCCACATATTGACCTACTACGAAAGGACGACCTTACCTTTATAACTAGTACCTTTATAAGTTCATGCCCGTCGTCGAGGTTGCCAGGATAATAAAAAACCTCGTTGGTTTAATCATCGTTACATAAAAGTTAATTTTATTGAGCAGGGGACTCTTTTGCCAAATTATAATTTGGTACTTAATGGAAGTTTTTATACGCCAATTAATTTGACAATTTTGTAAACAGATTTCAGCGTCTCTTTGCCTTAAAATAAATAAAAACATAGCTAGGTGCTTTTTAAAACATAAGCTCTAAAATAGTAGTTAAAATTAAAAATCTCCATTTCGGGAAAAATGTGTGATTGTATGTACGAGTATGTATGTTATGTGTAAAGAATCTGGAGAAGGAAAACCCGAACAAACCCGTAATGGGGACTACGTCAGGCGCGAGTAGGGTACAATCTGAAAAAAGTAGAAGTTTTCTGCAACCAAACTGTCTCTCCACGGATCCAGCCAGTGAGGTCGAGAGGGTAGTGAAGGCTCTGGGCAAACCTACGTTTCCTTAAGTCGTCCCAGGCGACACATTGTCTGTGAAGAGTGTTCTAAATGCTCTATACAGACTTAATGTTTAAATAATCTGCCAAAGACACCAAGGCCATTATATACGTTTTAATAGCGCTCTCCACAAGACCCTACTACTTTAGTTTTAATTGAATTTTAATTGACTCCGGAACAAAAGTAGGAAGAAAAGGAATGCAACTTCGTTTCCTGGTGAAATTGTCATGCATGTGACATTGTTAAGTACGGGGTACCTACGTTGCATGAGTTACTGTTAATGGCAAACGGTACACACTTTTCGATGAACACGTTTTGACTTTGCTTAGTTAAATGATGTGTAATAATCACTTTTAAAGAGTTCAATCACTGTTTCAGTATCAAAATAAAAGTATAGATAGTATAAACCTTTTTGGAACAGGAAGGCTAACAATTCATTACGTTACCTTGTTAAATATAGCTTGTCATTGACTGACATATATACATACAGTCACGCAAAGTTTCCGTTGGGGTAGGCAGAGACTATTTATTTCCACTTGCTACGATCCTGACATACGGCTTTCGCTTTCGGCGCAATTTCATGACATTTTTTATACAAGCTCGTCGGTTGAAAGTTGAAGGTACTTTTGACATGATCTTTTCTTAGAACAATCGCAATTTGTTCATGAAACAAAAAGTACGCCCTCTACTGACTTGACCACTACCACCACACTAGCCTTATGAATCTCTTTTGTTAATCTCCTTACATCTATCCTCTCCACATGTCCGAACCACCTGAGCATTCCATTCTCTATCTATTGACTGACAGCTAAAAAATATGTCAAATTATTGACCAAATGTATAAAGAGGGTGTTTAAACATTTGAATTATGAAAAACCTTATATGATATTTATGTAATTTATTTGAGGAAATATGACCAAAAAATTGATTTATGTTCAGCTGTCACGTAGTTATATTTTATTAGATATCATATAGCCTATGTCACTCACACTGAATTAAGCTATCCATAAGTGAAAGAATTTTTAAAATCGGTCCAGTAGTTTCGGAGCCTATTCGTTACAAACAAAAAAACAAAGTTTCTCTCTTTATAATATTAGTATAGACTAGTATAGATAAGATCTGTTTGATCAAGTAATGTCCATCTGATCCCATAAGTTAAGCCAAGTTTTGCTCTACTACGCTAGGTACTATTCTTTATTCTGTGGCTTTACGCTATGGTCATAGACGCGATAGTTAGAAACCTAGGACGAGTTAGGAACGGATTAAGGCAGATCATACTAAATCAACTGATGACCGATAACCACGATTCACGATCCTTAACTAAGAAGGAGCGCCTATAGATAGAGAAAATATTTTATTGAAGACATGACATTAAGCTGTTTTCTTTTAATCGTGCGAGACACTCGGACAAGCATTATTCTGTCTAACTATGAGAAAGAGGCATTGTCACAGAGAAACCGCATCTCCTGAGAAATCCAACAGTTTTCAAGATTTGATTGTTTCCGTGTCTTAACTCAGTCATTACGATTTTAATTTTACTGCACTTAATTTACAGGGAAACAATGCGAACACTCGTAGGCTCGAATAAAACACGCAAGCAACAACGCTATCATCGGTAAACAAAAGAAAGCTAAAACAAGACAGTAATAAAATAACGCACACATTATACACATATATAAAACTGTCTAATATAAATTACTAGACACTAATATAAATCTAATATAATTATCTTCTAGGAGAGCATATACCATCTTAGTATACCATCCTCATCTTTACTTCCTATCAGGTGAGGTTGGGATCAAACGCTGACCCTAATATAAAAAAAAGAGAGACACAATCTTATGAAGAAAATACTAAAATGTTCCGTGTTCCCCTGTTGGGTAATATTTGGAGATATTAACCTATTTGACAAATTTATATCACAATTCTTTAAAGATAGAGTAAACTATGTCCCTGTAATTTTATTTAATTTGCTTTTTAGACGTTCACCAAAAAAACGAAGAGGGGAGATAAATTAGGGAGAATTACAAATAGTACTAACCGCATGAATTCAAGAACATACTTAAAACCAAGAAACCTATTTCGATACCTACAAATGGATGCAATATTTATGAATTCCTAATCTTGCTCGCCTAGATTCACTCTCGGAACTGCACTAGATATTATGTAAAACTTCTCACGGCTTCGTGCTTATGAACTTAAAGACTTAAGGTGGCTTTACATTGTGGCCGGTTCACCACATATGACACCCTCAACGAGTTACAATTTAATTCCCTTCCAGTAACAAAAGTAACGTTAGTTGCACTTTAATTTGAGAGCTGGTAACAATGATCGGGATAAATGGAGTTTAGTGAAGGCTTTCATATGACAGTATCCATTACATGCGGGTAATCAAGAAGTAAAGTCGGGTGCCCGTAAGGTTCAAAGATTCGCGAATCTTTGAAGCCACAGAGAAACCTCGAGTCCTGAGAAATCCAAGTTTACAAGATAGTTGTTGATTGTTTCCGTGTCTTAACTCATTCGTTACGATCTTAATTTTACTGCACTTAATTTGCAGGAAAACAATGCGAACGTTCGCCGAACAGTCGCGAACAGTTGAAATAAAGAATTGGAGCCAGTTACAGGTAGCCATCAAAGATTCGCGTCGTTGTTCTGCTTGTCTGTCTGCTACTAGTCTATCTGTATCCACTGTATAAAGTGCTCGTATATTACTAAAAACACCAATGTCATATCGAAAATATAGAAATATTAAATTAATTGTGGCCCTACGTTACGTGGCTCTCTACGGTACGAACCTATGATAACTGCTGTCCTTTGAAAATGGACATTTGAAAATGGTGTATAACCACCTTTATACTTTTGACACACGCGGAACACGGTTTAAGGCACAAGTTTGGGGCGTGTGAACTGTGTTGGATTATGAAATTATTTAAAGCTTCTTTATAGATGCCACTTGAAATTTATTATGCTGACTCTTAACAGCTAATTTTGCTTAGTTTGTGTTATGTCACCTTGTTGGGACGCAAGGAGATGGAGTTAATTTAAAAGTTTAATTAAATATTAAGTGTCCCTTTGCCCTTATTCTATTCATCGTCCACACACGGTCACCTGGTCCCAAACTAGGCTAGAAGCCTGTACTAAGTACTATGGTAACCAGATGACTGATATACATACATACGCTTATAACACCCAGACACAGATCAAACAGACATGCTCATGCGCAAAAATGTTTGACCTGGCCGGGGACCGAACCCTACGGTACTATCGGGGCCTACGGCACAGAAAGCAGAGCTACTATCATATGGGCCAACGAGGCTGTCAAAAAAAATTGACATTAAAATTTTCTGTCTTTACTGCTCTTATTAGGGCCGGTTTTTTGATCGCTGGTAACTGTCAAGTTAACAATTTGTTAAACTGACAATGGTTAAGTCCCTAACCAATGGTCAACTCGTGTTTTCGTTTTTTGATACCTATTTTAACCTTGGCTAGAATTAACCATTGTTAATTATGTTGCCATTGCAATGAACTACTGATTTACCCATTTTGGAGTCGGGAGATTTTATTTTATATGGCAACTCTTGTAATTTTGATAGATTTAAACGTCAACGATGTCAATAAAGTCAAAACCACAGAAAACCTTTCCGTGTTTTGTGTAGGTTCCTGCGATTTCGCGGTATTTTACAAGTTCTGTTCTGTGTTTTACAATTTATAATTATGACATAATCTATTAAAAAAACACGACTTTCACAATAATAAGCCATCAAGCCATAAATTATGAATTGAATTGAAGATTATTTTCTATTGTATGTCGTATGTAACGGTTCGGCAGTTCAGCAAAAGTCTAAAATTATTGTGAATAATGGAATCAAACAAACATAAGTAAGTACCTAGGTATTATATTTTAATTCTGAACATGATACAATGAATATATTAATTAATCTCTTATTCAACACTCTGTTGTCCTGAATTCTGACTGATAACCTGAAGAACGACCTCGGCATGGAGAGAGAACGACGATCTCTATCAGTGGGGACGTCAAGGACGTTCTGTCTCAGCATGTACACCTGCCAACTATGGGTTAATTATACCAGAAAGTCCTTTTACACCATAAGAGTCCAGTATAATGACGTATACCGGGCTCTTATGTGTTATCCCAGATTTTGCAGTGCATCAACAATATTTCTCTCACATGTGAATACCTGACTTCTTCGCAATATTAAGATCTCGAGTAGCGTTGTTCTGGAATTGTGTCAATGCCTCAGGTAACGCAATTGTTAAGGCAGTTGCTGATATCTCCAGAGTCCCATGTTTACACTGAATATCGGTTCACATGGAGAGGAATAGGATAAAGACCAACACGAACAATTTAATTTATGACTGGGTATAAAACACCTGCACAAAGTAGTTTTTTATATAATTTAATTTTAGTTGACTGCCTTGGTGGCGTAGAGGGCGCATGCTCGACTGCCAATCAAGAGGTCCCGGGTTCGATCCCCAGGTCAGGCAGTGTTAAATATTGGATTTTTCCATTAGGAATTATCTCAATAATTGTCTGGAGTCTGGAACTGTGCCCAGTAGATGGCAATAGGCTTGCCCCCTATTACATGGGATCAATAACATACTGGCGAAATGTGGGTGTATCTACTATGGGACTGAGTCCTGGGTACACCTCTGCCTACCCCTTCGGGAAAAAGGCGTGAATGTATGTATGTTATGTATATGTAATTTTAATTTAGATAATACTTCACAAAGTGACATACATTTTGTGAGTGTGTCATATTAAACTGTTTAATGGGTCATGTGTACCTGCTAATAAATCTATTATATAAATTCATTTCATGTAAATACACCTACTTATTGTGTTTCAGGGAACGTAATACTTCTAATAATTTTAGCATAGAAGAAAGTTCTTAATAAATGATGTTAGCTACAATGACGGACCTTCTTGAAGCAAACCAAAACACCGTAGACCTGGCAAAATACTGGACCAAAATTTTATAAGGAGAAAACTAGCCATATTGACTCGAAAAGAAGAAGAATTAATGATGTACTCAAAAAGGCCTCCACATGCTTGAAATGGAATTAAAGGAGCTTGATATAGAATCGAAGAAGCGTGAATTGAAATTTTAGAAAGTCAGGAAGGTGTATCATAAATTAGTTATAGAAAAAGCATTATATATTAGAAATAAACAGCCAATAAAACTAAAATAAATTTGTCATATTTTAATCACTACATTATTATTATCCTATCCTACTTCATACTATAAATCCCTACTACACTATTAAATACGAAAGTTTGTGAGGATAGATGTTGGATGGATGTTTGATACTATTTCACGCCAAAATACTGAACCGATTAGGCTGAAATTCTGTACCTATTAAGATAGTTTAAACCCTGTAATAACACAAGTATACTTTTTAGTCCGATATTCCCAAGGGAACTAAGACTACGCGGGTGAAACCGCGGCGGGGCACAGCTAGTGTTATATAGTATAGCTTGAAATATAGGTAAACGTGTTATTATTAGTTAGGTAGGTACATTTGAAACCAACAGTATATATATAATATGTAGGTATCAATTAGTTCTTGACGATTACTTATGTGGAGTCATAGTTCTGGTTTGTTACCTATATCATGCTGTACCCCGCGGTTTCACCCGCATAGTCTTCGTTCCCGTCGGAATATTGGGATAATAAGTAACATATGTGTTTTTCTAGGGTCTAAACTATCTACATACCTACTGAATTTCAGCCCAATCGCTTCAGTAGTTTTAGGTGTCCATATTCACCAACTTTCGCATTTATAATATTAGTAGGTTTCACAACACGATTTCTTTTGATAGACGCACAATATAGAATAGACGATACCGGTTACGAAAATTTTCATCGTCCGAATACTTTAGCGGAGCTGTAAATTACGTGGCCGGTCTTCTTGATAAGGTATAACATCTGAACATAATTCCTTCGTCTGAGGAGCTATTTCAATTTCCAGTATGTTGATAAATTATGTAAATCCATATCTTTAGTATTAAATACTTTCCAAAACACTCGAATAAAATCAGAAGCAGCAGTAGGTAGATACGATAAGATTAATAACCATCTGTTTTTGGCGCCAACCAGTCGACGGAGCAGTGGTTAAATATTCCGACTAATGGTTACTTATTTGACTATCTGTCAAGCTAACTAGGGATCAAAAAACGTTTTTTTTCGAAATTTAACAAATTGTCAAGAAATTTAACAACTAGTTGACTTAACCCGCGATCAAAAAACCGGCCCTTAATCTCACTATTAATAGCATTATATATGCGAAAGTTTAAATGTGTTTAGTTACGCAAACATGACAAAAGTTCTGATTCTATCATGTGTCATTTTTCAAATGTATACTTTAACGATTTAAATCGCTGTCACTTAAATATTACACCAATCTAATCGTAATTCATTAGGTGCAAGGAAGAGCAGTGTTTTGCGTCAATTGTCACACGCCACACGCTATTGTTAGTATAATATTTAACTACTTATTACGTTGTACTAGGTTAATGATAACGCTTTCTCTCGAATTCATATAAATTGTGGCGTCTCTGAAAACAGGCATTTATTTTAACACGACTTTTGTTTTATATTATGTCATTTTGATTTGTTGGTTAACATCCCACGGTTATCTTTGGTATAAATGTGTCCTGTGACCAGGATTACCTTTCAACTCTCACCGAGTATTTAAATAAATCCTTAAGTACAAAATGTTTAGTACCCGTTAACTAATCAGATGACATTGCATGTAGATACATAATATTGATGTTCCCACTCATATGATCATCTCAACCGTCGGAAAGTCCACTGCTGGACATAGGTCCCCCATAGATTTCCATCTA
Source organism: Hemistola chrysoprasaria (assembly GCA_947063395.1). Lineage (NCBI taxonomy): Eukaryota > Metazoa > Arthropoda > Insecta > Lepidoptera > Geometridae > Hemistola > Hemistola chrysoprasaria. The sequence continues at coordinate 9,992,177 of OX346729.1, forward strand.
GTCCGGATAAGCTTGGATCCAAGGTGTTCTTGCTGTATTTATTATTTCGTCTCGTCTGTCTACCTTGTGGGTGGACGTTTTACGTTGCGCTTGCCGATCCGTGGCGTCCATTCGAGAACGTTACAGCCCCATCGGTCATCAATTCTACTATACGTGTTAAAAAAGTACTTAAGGGTGTACATCAGCCCGTTAAACTGAACAATTTTCAAGAGAAAGAATTGCGAAATTCGTGAAAAAAACTTTCGACTTCCCCATAAAAAAAGTCGTTAATTTGATTAAATATGGTATCTGTCATGTCCAACATCTTCACATGACCTCGATGCTTTTACATTGGCTACAGTGAATTTAGAGGTAAAATATGCATTAAATAGGTATTATAAAGAATACGGTAATATTCCGTATTATAATAGGCACGTACATATTTTATACTAGCTGTGCTCCACGTATTCACTAGCGTAGTTTTCGTTCTCGTGAGAATAAATAATAATAATAATAATAATTTTAATTTATATTCTAACAGAACGGGTCACCCCAATTACACTGCTCGAGTCAATTCATATAGGTTATGTGCACAACTCATATTATCAGAGTTTCCGGTCCCCAAGATTCCTACAAGGCTTCCGACATGACCTAACGACTGTCACCTACATATCTTATAGGAAACTATAGGGACCTACAGTTTAACGTGTCATCCGAAAAACGGTAGCGCCCGGGCGAAAAGTCCACATAGTGACATTCGATCCAGGGACTTAAAGCTGGGCATATTCCCGCTGGACTACACACGGACGGAATAACGGGATAAAAACTGTCCTATGTCCTTTCCCGGGACTCAAAGCTATTTCTATACAAGTTTCTTCTAAATTGGTTATATAAAATCTACTTTACTAAAGAAGGCTTATTATAAAGTCAACCAGTACATAGAGGACAAAGATGCCTGGAAACTTCTGCATAGCCGCCTCGCGGCACCTTCAAAGAAAACGAATGTAACCAAACCAAATATTGTAAAACTATCTGTTGAAAAAATTAAGCCCTACAAGTTTCTTGTGCGTTCTTCTTGTAGAGGTATCTTTCCGAACGCACGGTAGACTCAGTACTGTTTATCTTTATTGACGTGCAAAAGTGTCAGATCATGACCTATTTGAATAAATCTGTTTGAGTTTGAGTTTGAGTTTGGTTCAGCGGTTTCAGCGTAAAGAGGAAAACAGACAGACACACTTTCGCATTTATAATATTAGTATGGAAGTATGGATTCGATCCATTTAAATATATCTAAGTATCGAGATGTTTATCTTATTTCTTTTGTATAACAAGACATCTAATCATAATAAAACTAACAAATTCAAAGGTAATCGGTGATAGTATAATAAATCTAGAGAAATAACACACACAAAACAGTTTTAGAATAAACATAACCAGTCCAAAATATCGAAAGTTGTTGTCGGAGTCTGGCGATATTTATTATATTATTATAATTATGTAATGCAAAGATGTTAATTATCACGTGAAAGCGGAATTAGAATGTTCATGAACTGACCTAGATTCTGTAACTACTGTACTCTGTACCCACTCAATTTGCTGCTATTTATAAATGAAATGAAATGAAATGAAATGAAATGATTACTTTATTTGCATGAATACAGGTATAGAATGTTCTTGCTTATTGTTTATAGACCACTGTACTCGACCAAATTGTCGTGCAAATATTTACCAATATACATACCTACATAGTAATTAATAATTAGTAATTATTTAAAAAAAAAATCAGGATGTCAATTTATATAATAATATTGGATTATAAGTACAGAATTAATCAATTTAAAGATTTTAAATGTCAATTTATATAATATAGCGACCCGCCCCGGCTTCGCACGGGTAGCAGAAGTAGGTATAGTGGACGTTTATCAGGAGTAAATTCGTGATACATTGTATTTTAATAAATATAACCCTAATGGTTTACGCAGCGCACGCAAATTAATGACTATTTCTGTTACAATGACCAAACCTTAACACATGTTATAATTTATCGTGGGCTATTTTGAAGATATTGATGAGTACTACAAACCCCTAGTACATTACTTTATTCTACCACCAATACTTTTCACACCACATGAAAAATAATCACTTTTTCGATTATTGTGACTAAACCAAAAAAGATGGATAGAATCTATGTATACTGTTTTGTAGGTATTGATAAGTACTACAAACCCCAAGTACATTACTTTACTCTACCACCAATAGTTTTCACACCGCATGAAAAATAATCATTTTTTTGATTATTGTGACTAAACCAAAAAAGATGGATATAATCTATGTATACTGTTTTGTAGGTATTGATAAGTACTACAAACCCCTAGTACATTACTTTACTCTACCACCAATAGTTTTCACACCGCATGAAAAATAATCATTTTTTTGATTATTGTGACTAAACCAAAAAAGATGGATATAATCTATGTATACTGTTTTGTAGGTATTGATAAGTACTACAAACCCCTAGTACATTACTTTACTCTACCACCAATAGTTTTCACACCGCATGAAAAATAATCACTTTTTCGATTATTGTGACTAAACCAAAAAAGATGGATATAATCTATGTATACTGTTTTGTAGGTATTGATAAGTACTACAAACCCCTAGTACATTACTTTACTCTACCACCAATAGTTTTCACACCGCATGAAAAATAATCACTTTTTCGATTATTGTGACTAAACCAAAAAAGATGGATATAATCTATGTATACTGTTTTGTATGTATTGATAAGTACTACAAACCCCTAGTACATTACTTTACTCTACCACCAATAGTTTTCACACCGCATGAAAAATAATCACTTTTTCGATTATTGTGACTAAACCAAAAAAGATGGATATAATCTATGTATACTGTTTTGTAGGTATTGATAAGTACTACAAACCCCTAGTACATTACTTTACTCTACCACCAATAGTTTTCACACCGCATGAAAAATAATCACTTTTTCGATTATTGTGACTAAATAAAAAAAGATGGATATAATCTATGTATACTGTTTTGTAGGTATTGATAAGTACTACAAACCCCTAGTACATTACTTTACTCTACCACCAATAGTTTTCACACCGCATGAAAAATAATCACTTTTTCGATTATTGTGACTAAACCAAAAAAGATGGATATAATCTATGTATACTGTTTTGTAGGTATTGATAAGTACTACAAACCCCTAGTACATTACTTTACTCTATCACCAATAGTTTTCACACCGCATGAAAATAATCACTTTTTCGATTATTGTGACTAAACCAAAAAAGATGGATATAATCTATGTATACTGTTTTGTAGGTATTGATAAGTACTACAAACCCCTTGTACATTATATTATTCTACCATCAATGCATTTCACAGCGCACGCAAATTTATGAATATGGTAATTATATTATGTAACACCTTGGTTCACAATATTGCAGTTTTCTTACGGATCCCCATTTTTTTTCAAAATCTCATATAGCCTATGGCACTCACACTGAATTAAGCTATCCATAAGTGAAAGAATTTTTAAAATCGGTCCAGTAGTTTCGGAGCCTATTCGTTACAAACAAAAAAACAAAAAAACAAAAAAACAAAGTTTCTCTCTTTATAATATTAGTATAGAAGTATAGATGAAAAATAAGAAAAATTAGAATTTAAATTTAAAATAATCATCTATGGAATAAAAACATCTGTCACATAACCATCTATAAATTTTATTGTTAAATTCATTTCCGTGCAATTCTCTTAACTCATGAGGTAGTTTATTATATATACTAATTGCCATTTTGTAGCAGTTTTTGTTGCACATTTTCAATCTATACCTGGGGACTATTAAAGGTTTCTGTACTATTTTTCTTTTTGTTAATTCTTTTTGGTCTCTTTCAAATAAGCTATTGTTATTTCTAACGAATTTGCACATTTCATATAATAATAAGTAAGTACGTAGATACTGTAAATATGTATCTGTGTCTTGGTGTTATAAGCGTATAATATATAAGTATGTATATCAGTCTTCTGGTTATCATAGTACAGGCTTTACTTAATTTGGGACCGGATTATGACCGTGTGTCCCGTTTTTTTTTTATGATAGTGATATGACGAGCCAATCAGGTGCCTGATGGGCATCACGATTGCCCATATCAGACACAATGCCACCCGGTGTTTTAAAATTCAAAATTCTGCGCAGCACTGCACTGTGCCTGTCACCCTGAGATATGAGTTGTTGAATCTCGTAATGCCAAGTATTTTCGCTGGTAACAATGCCCTTCGCACCGGAACACAGTAATGTTTGCACATTACTGCTTAGCGGATAAATAACTGGCAAAGGTGTGGTACTTCCCCAGGCGGCCCCCTGCAAAAGAGGCCTACCACTACTAGCTGAAAAAAAAAAAACTTTTGATAGTAGAGTTATTAGCTAAGATAGTTGCTCCAGGGCCGCTGGCGCAGCAGCAGATGAGGATAGCAAGTATATCCAGATGGTTCACAGCAAACAATCTGTTATTGAATGCGAAAAAGACTAAATGTTTGAAATTTTCGTTGCCTAACGTCAGAAGTATAGAACCAAACATAGTTCTTGACGGTGAAAGACTCAATATTGACAATGCAACTTTGTTCCTTGGCATAAATATAGACTCTAAACTGCAATGGAGCACTCATATCACCGAGCTCTCAGGGAAACTAAGCTCTGCAGCTTACGCGGTTTATAAAATTAGGCAACTAACAGATGTAGCCACGGCGAGATTAGTGTACTTTGCATATTTCCATAGCTTGATGTCTTATGGGATTCTGTTGTGGGGGTCAGCTGCAGATATAGAAACTATCTTTATACTACAAAAACGTGCGATTCGTGCCATCTATGAGATGCGTCCACGCGAATCCCTGAGGGAATTATTTAAAGAAATAAACATACTGACCCTACCATCCTTATACATTTATGAGAACATCATGTATGTGCGTAAAAATTTACATAAATTAAAATTAAATAGTGACCTTCATAATTTTAATACTAGGATTAAAGACAAAATAGCTGTACCTAGCTTTAGATTATCTAAAACAAATAAAAAGACATTCTTAGGAAATAGTGTACGTTTCTATAATAAAATCCCAAAAGAGATAACTGGGCTCTCAGAGGGTAAATTCAAAACCTATATAAAATCTACTTTACTTAAGAAGGCTTATTATAAAGTCAACCAGTACATAGAGGACAAAGATGCCTGGAAACTTCTGCATAGCCGCCTCGCGGCACCTTCAAAGAAAACGAATGTAACCAAACCAAATATTGTGAAACTATCTGTTGAAAAAATTAAGCCCTACAAGTTTCTTGTGCGTTCTTCTTGTAGAGGTATCTTTCCGAACGCACGGTAGACTCAGTACTGTATCTTCATTGACGTACAAAAGTGTCAGATTATGACCTATTTGAATAAATCTGTTTGAGTTTGAGTTTTGAGTTTGACGCGGAATCCCTCAAGCGTAAGAAATATGCGTCTCTCAGCGAGGGATGCATATTTGTTCCGTTTGCGGTAGAGACAATGGGGCCATGGTGTTCAGAAACTAAAACCTTTTTCAGGGAGTTATCGAGGCGCCTAGTTGAAACCTCAGGTGACCAAAAGGCTGGTTACTACCTTGGCCAACGTATAAGTTTGCATACAGAGAGGTAATGTAGCTAGTTTTTTGGGCACCTTACCTGCAGGAGGCGACCTAAATGATATTTTTTATTTATAATCTACGTTAAGTTATTAGTTGAATTGTTTTATTTAATTATGTTTTTTTATTAGTTTTAGTGATTAAATTGGATAACCTATGTATATTTCTTATAGAATTTATATTATTGAGATAGTTGTGGAACTAGAGATTAATAATATGGAGTCTAAACCTTTAAAATACTTGATTACCAAAAATATTTATGACGATTATAACATAATATATACCTGCCTATCTTCAGATAACATTGGGTTGTCCTAGATGTTTGGTGTAAGTTCTACACAATAACACAACATAACATACATTCACGCCTTTTTCCCGAAGGGGTAGGCAGAGGTGTACCCAGGACTCAGTCCAATAGTAGATACACCCACATTTCGCCAGTATGTTATTAGTCCCATGTAATAGGGGGCGAGCCTATTGCCATCTACCGGGCACAGTTCCAGACTCCAGGCAGTTATTGAGATAATTCCTAATGGAAAAATCCAATATTTAACACTTGCCTGACCTGGGGATCGAACCCGGGACCTCCTGATTGGCAGTCGAGCATGCGCCCTCTACGCCACCGAGGCAGTCACACAATAATATATCATAATATTATAATAAAAATATCTTAGACATTTTCAATAAAAAAATATCTACCGAACTATTCCAGCGATAGGAAAAAGCAAAACTAATAAATTAAACTCTGATTTACGGTAATATACACGGAAGTAATTAATCTTTGTTTTATAAAAAATACCGATTAATGTTTACAAATCAACAAGAAACTTGCCAAACTATAAATTATGAGATAGAAAAAAATGATCAACTGCTTTATAATCATATCTAAATTTTATTGGAAAGCTACTAAAATAATAATAGAAAGCTAGTAAGGCGGCGAAACCGGACGTGTTAATACACCAAATTGAACGTTTGCTTTTGAAATATTATAAGGACTTTGAACTTGTACTTCCATTTTTATAGTAGGTACTTCATCAACAACTTCGTTATTGATGCTCCTGATGTGAACAAAGAACTATGTAGGTTGTCTGTCCTGAAGAAATACTAGGCTTTCAGAAGAGTAAGGCTTTTCGCAAAGCCTCAATGTCGAACTGTGTCTCGTTAAAAGTCACCAATACCGAGAGCCCTAGCTGCGTTCAACGGTCTTCTGGACGACAACCTAAGTTGTAATTTGTTTGATGATGCGTGGAAGGATATTATGTCGGTATGCTTGAGATTTTGTGAAAAGGACATAGTAATAGGTACCTTTTTTTTATTCTAATCTTGGCATTGCAAATATTGAATTCCAAATGTATTTAACCTAATTTGTTATGTTTTATTTGACATGATTTTTATTCTATTTATTTATTTATTTATTTATTCATTAATAAGACATAGAATGCTTACAGTATACACCAAACGCAAACTATGTTAGGAACGGCTTAGAAATAACCTTAAGTTAGTTATTAGAATGCTTATACTATCGTGAAATATGTCGACATGTTGGTTCTCGCTCAGAAACGCGGTCAAGAGAGATACGGCTCGGCGTGTCGGCGTATTGCTGGCATGACGCGTCCTAGGTGGCGGTGGACCCACCAGCAACCGGTGATGCCTACGTACGGAACGTAAATAGTTATCTGGCACATACAACCCAACACTAGACAGGAAATTATGCGGATTGTGCAGCTCACCGTGCAATTTCTTGCAGTAATGCACAATGAGCAGCAGTTTCCGCCTCAGTTCCAGTGTGTCGAGCCCTACCATCCCGGAGACAAATAGTGATGGGTACAAGAATGGATAGTACCCATAGCTACGTTTATACGCATAGCGAGCAAATTTACGCTGGAGCCGTTCCACCATGAGAGTGTATTTGGCTTCCCGCGGGTTCCACACTGTAGCGCCAAACTCTAATTTGCTGCGAACGAAGGCGTTGTACAGCAATACCGCCACTCTGATATCCGAAAACTGGGAGGCTGTACGCATTATGAATCCCAGCGTCTTATTAGCCGCCTTGCATGTCGAGATAACGTGCTCCCGGAAGTCAAGGCGGGAGTCCAATGTTAAACCTAGGTCACGGATAGAATTTACCTTCTCCAATGCAGAACCTTCCAAAATGTACGTCAACGATAAAGGCGCTTGTAATCTTGAGAAAGTAATAGTTTTACATTTATTTACGTTAAAACAGAGCTTATTTAGACGACTCCACCTTTCCACCGACTCTACATCATACTGCAAGGCTACGCAGTCCGATAAATTATATATCGATAGATATATTTTCAGGTCATCGGCAAACATTAAACAATGGGCTGTTCTCAACACCTTCGGGAGATCATTTATCATGATCAAGAACAAAGTCGGCCCCAGAGTGCTCCCTTGGCTGACACCCGACCTAGTATAGAACTCTCCGGATCTGTGCGATTGCAGCTGTACATATTGACGGCGGTCTTTTAGATAGCTAGCAAAAAATCTCAGCAGCCCTGGAGACGCTCCCATTAACGACAGCTTCATCAGCAGAATATCGTTGTCTACTACATCGAATGCACGCCTGGCATCTAGGAAGACAGTGTCTACTTGCCTACCGGCATCCATATGTGTAGAGACATACTCGACAAGTACACTGTGGTTCGTGACTGTCGAACGTTTGGTCCGGAACCCATGTTGCGAATCACACAAATAAATGTCAATCTGCCGTGATAGATACCAGTTTATAACGGACTCAAATATTTTATTAAAAACACCTAATACTGCTATCGGCCTAAAAGTATTAACTTCCGTGGATGAGGTAACTTTTGGAACGGGCGTTACTTTGGAAATCTTCCACTTATGAGGATAGCGACCCGTACGAAGGGAAGTATTATAAATATGTAAAAGCGGTGTCTCCAACGCAGACTGACAATCCTTTACAAGAAATGGCGGTATAGCATCCGGGCCAGCCGCCGAAGACGGTTTCAAGCGACGAACAGCTCTACGGATATCGGCTACTGAAACGGCGTTCACACATATTAGGCGAGAGTCACTAACATCACAGCTGCTAGCTGCATTAGCATCTAAGAGCGGAACATCAGGAAGGAATACGGAACTAAAATATTCAGCGAATGCATTGGCCGCCTCCTGCCCAACCAGCGCTTTACCATCATGCGTATATTGATTTGTTTGGCCTCTCACTGTGCGCCTATCTTTAACATGCCGCCAGAATTGTTTAGGGTCGTTACAAATATTAGTCTCTATGGTTTCAATATGTTTCTTATACGATATATCAATCAACATTTTTGTGTGACATCTATAGTATTTGAAAACTTCATAATTAAATTCTAATCCAAGTTCCCTGTATTTACACAGATGAAAATGTTTAATTTTAAGTTTATATATGATTTCTGCGGTAAACCAAGGTGGGTAACAATATTGTGCCCCACTATTTTTCCTAAGCGGCACATGGTTGTTTACGGCATCATTCAACTTGTCGTAAAAAATATCTAACGCAGTATCCACATCCTCCTGTTCAAGTACTTCTTTCCAATCAAGTGCAGATACATTAGAGTATAGGGAGAGAAAATTAGCTTTCCTAAAATTCCACTCAGGAGCATACTTTATGTTTGTAGGAGTCGTTGGAGTATTATCAAGAGACATACTCGTACCAGTACTAACAACGCGATATAGGGTGAATCTTACAGCAAGCGGAGGGTGATATGCGTCCGCCGGTACCAGGGGCGCCACATCGTCAGATACATTTACATCGTTCGGTGCTAAGTTAGACAATACGAGATCCAGCATGCCGCCATAAGAATTAAGATAAACATTATGTTGACACAACTTACAAAATTCCAAAAACAATTCAAACTGGAACTTGACATTGGCACTACAAGATTTTAAGTTAAAATCTCCTAAAATAAATATGTCTAGAAGATTAGAGTACTTACACACAGCATTCTCGATACAACTAAGGACATCTAAGTATTGCTTATCATTAAAGCTTGGTGGGAGATATACTACACAAATTAGGCATTTACAGTTTTTACCTGAAAGTTTTATAAACAATATTTCCATAGAGTCTGTTAAACCATCCACATCAGTGACTAATTTCGGTGTAAAATGGTCCCGCACAGCGAGCAAGACTCCGCCCCAACCAGCCTCTCCCTCGCGATCCTTACGCAGCACCACATACCCCGGAGGAAAGAGCTCACCATCAGAAACAGAACTATTCAGAAAAGTCTCAGTTAGTGCTATGACGTCATACAGATGTTATTGTAGAATGCCATAGTTTTACTTCTTAAGCCCCTAACGTTCTGGTAGTAGAGTTCAAGATGTATACTTTTAGTTCTGTTTGGGTTCCTGATCTTCTTTCTTTTCCGAATGATGAGACCGAAAGGGCTGTCTCCAAGGTTTAATACAAATATCCTCTGGCCAGTTACTGGGTGACATGATAACATCTGCAGATTTTGACGGGACATCTAGTTTAAAGGAAGCATAGTTCCCTCGGGCCTTTAGTGCTTCCACCTTGCAGGTACTTCCATCAACAATAGTGCTCAAGTGGTCCCGCACCTGGTCTTCAGTAGTACCTTCTTTGACGTAGTACAGATGTAATAAACGTCGGCGGTCAGCAGCTTCAAGTTTAGTTGCACCCGGAGCAGCTGCTCCTCTCATAACACCGGCATGAGCACTTGGGCGTCGCTTTCCCGTGACGGCTTTCCACTCTCCTACGCTCTCTCTACTTATAAGGTTATCAAAAGTACTGGAATTAGGCCGCAAGTGCACAGCCGGAAGTGATGTTGGTTCATTTAATTGTATCATAACATAATAATTAATGTAATTGTATCAATTATTGTAACAGGCTGTAGCCGTACTAATTTTGAATAAATAAATTAAATTCACCAAAAGAATATAAGGTTACCATTAATACCGAGTCGTGTTACTGAGACAGTTGTAGGAGCACCCTCATTTCGCCATAATTGGTCCCATGTAATAGCTCCCATGTAGAGCTTATTGCCATCTACCGGGCAGTTCCATTCTGTCATATAGATAACTCTTAGTGGAAAAATCCTTTATTTAACACTGCCTGACCTGGGGATCGAACCCGGGACCTTATGATCGGCAGTTGAGCTTGCACCCACTACGCCACCGAGGCAGTCAAGCAAAATATCAAAAGAGTTCCAACATTATAAGATGTCCACAATCCTAGTCGTTGCTTAATATAACATATCATAGGCATTTTCTATTCATCAATAAATGATCAGAACGAACGAATTTCGAACGAAGAAAATTGATATAATTAATTATTATTTACATAAAATGGTTTATGATTTGAAATAATACCTATGTAAATATAGTTTGAAATACGATTGGTTCCTCATAGATCACGTCAACACTGTTAACAAGCTTACTAACGAAGCTTTAAACCTTTCTTTAAACGATGAGCATTGAATGGAAGGTAATAGCACAAAAGAAATATACTACAGAAGGAAAGGTGCGGAGAACACATTCACGCACACACGCGCGGACTTTACGCTAAAAGATGGCACAGATAGGTAAGAGCGTACGCGGCCTTCTAGGAATTTGACACAATCCTATGAAAAATTTACCAAATCTATGTTATGTATGTCCCTCTTTCTTCCGAATATAATAAACCCATTCTATAAATTTATATCCTGATAATTTTACCTATGTTTCTGTCATTATAATTTTTAATTAACCCTTTGTTTTTTCATAGTGAACTTCCAAAAATCCTCAGTTTTACTCGCGTGATTGGACGTTCACAACAAAAAAATGTAAGAATTTATAAACAAAAATAAAATGATAGGGACATACTTTACTTCATCTTTAAAATATCAGGATATAAATATATCCAATAGGTTTACTGTATCCGGAGGAAACAGGGGAATACAAATCATCGATTTACTAAATTTTCCATAGGATTGTGTCAAACTGCCAAGAGGTCCTCTTTCCTGATAGGTCGGCTAATCGGCAGCCATGAGTTAGCGAGCGTGTGTGTGCGTAATTTCCTTTTTGTACCATTGAACGCACCTTACCTTCTGTCTGTATATTTATTTTGTGGTAATAGCTTCCATCAGACACGCCGTTTACTAAGTATTTATGTTTCGTTCGTTACTTTCTTCTTGAATATTTATCAGTTTAAAGTTGAATCGTATCGTATGGATTATAAACGCTCTTAAAATGATGCAAATTATAAACATTTGATTTATGGCCTCATCTTTATTCATACTTTCTTTATCTTTATAAATATTGACCAACTTTTGCATTGAGATACAAACTTTTTTTTTGGTTACATACCCAAATGGTGTCGAAGGAACCCTATTACTAACCCTCCACTGTCGGTCCGTCCATCCGTCTTTCACAGAGCTCTATCTCATAAACTATATTATCTGGACACTTGTAATATTCACAAAATATGTATATTGCCGCTATAACAAATAATAAAAATAAAATAAAAATCATACCTAATTAAACGTAACATACTCGTACAAGTAACATTTTTTTTAAATTTTATACAAGACTATAACTGCAATAAGAATAAAGTGTTAACTACTTCTTACTAATTATGATCAATAAGAATTTCATTTAGTACTGAGGAGAGTTGACACCTATAAATAGGTAGATAGTTGGTAGTGGATAGGAACCCTTCATATGCGAGTCCTCGCATTTGACCAGTTTATTGTATCTTAAAACTTATATGAATGTGTTGTTTGTTTCAGGATTATGACGGTGAAGAAGACGGCTCGGACAGGCGGGCTCGCTGCAGTTGTCAGTCGGCAAAAACTGCACAACACAACACAGCAGCTCGATATAACATCTATCACCAAGTCACCATTCAACCACACATACAACATTATTGTCGGCTTCAACGAAAAGGACCAACTACAACTCCTTAGTAAAGATGACTCCACAGATGACGAGAAACCAAAAAAAGATTACACAGAACTCAAAAGAGCCGAGAACATCTCCATAGATGACATAGCAAACTGCGTCAATATAGAAAACTACCCTAACTGCGAGAACACTCTAGTCTTTTACCTAACCAAAAACGCTATAAGGGAAGCTGTGGCGCTTAAGTTCGAAAACGATCAAGACTTCAAGCGGATATACTTCACGTATAAATATTTTAAAATGAGGAATCGGTTGACGAAAACCAATAACCACTCTAGCAGTGACAGCTTGTTTTCTAAAAAGAAGACGTACGACATCTTTAAGACTAGGAAAACTAGCGTCGAGGATTACAGCCTATCCGAGAAGGGTAATTCGGATTACGACTTAATGCAGACGACCGATAGCGATGGAATCGCGCATCTGTCTGTTCCGCAGAAACATTTCAATACAAGGTTCGACCAGCCTTTGAGTCTTATTGGACTAAGGAATGACGCAAACGATATTAATGAAATAGACAGTATAATTTACACCGATATAGACATACCGACTAAACCTGACAGGAAAAAAATGTTTAACAAGAAAGCTAAAGCACCCCAACCGCCTGCACTAAAGGACAATCAATATAAAGTACTCAAGGGGGAATTCGTTAGAGTGAACGTAGACAGAGCTCCTGACTTGATCCCGAAGGACAATAAAACTAATAAAGTTCCAGACATCCTGATGTTTAGAGACGCTAAACCGAAAAGGATCAGTCCGACGAGTAATCTCTGGACAGCGAGCAATAAAGGTGAGCTTAATTTCTTTATAATAGCTCTAATTGGTGTGATCTTTTTATTTTATAGTTACAAAATATAACGAGTAAGGTGCCCCACATACAAGGCAACTACTGAACTACTGAAGTTAGTTTAAGTGATCGACAACAATTTTAAGTTGCTGAAATCAACAACTGAATCAGTTTCAAATTGCCGCAACTAGCGACTGTCAAATTTGTACTAAAGTAAAAAAGTTTACTTAGGATTACGGCAATCGTAAACTGGGAATTTCAGTTGCTACAACTTTCAGTAGAAGAAACCGTTTACTTATTTCACGCATATGTGTCACGTATTTTTTATTTGGCATATTAAAACTGATTTAGGCGTTGATTGCAGCAACAGAAAACGTATGTCGATCACCGACTAACAACAGAAATTGATAATATGTTTGCCAGTTTCTTTATAAAATACTAGTGGCCCGCCCCGGCTTCGCACGGGAGAAGTAGAAGTGAACGTTTTAACAGGAGTAAATTCGTGATACATTGTATTTTTTAGGTATAACCCTAATGGTTTACGCAGCGCACGCAAATTAATGACTATTTCTGTTACAGTGACCAAACCTTAACAGATGGAAACAATTTCCGAGGCCTATTTTGATGATATATAAGTACTACAAACCCCTAGTACATTATTTCTACCACCATTAATTTTCATACCGGATAAAAATAATGACTTCTTCGATTATTGTGACTAAACCAAAACAGACTGATATAATGTCCGTGGACTATTTATTGTAGATAGTGATAATTACTACAAACCCCTAGCCCTAGAACATTACTTTATTCTACCATGAATAGTTTTCACCGCATGCATATAATGACTGTTCGATAATAATAATTGTGACTAAACCAAAATAGATGAATATAATGTCCGTTCACTATTTTGTAGATATTGGTAAATACTACAAACCCCTAGTACATTACTTTATTCTACCACAAATAGATTTTCCAGTGCATGAAAGTTAATGACTGCTTCGATTATTGTGACTAAACCAAAATAGATGGATATAATTTTCGTAGTCTAATTTGTAGATATTGATAAATCCTACAAACCCCTAGTACATTACTTTAATCTACCACCAATAGTTTTCACACTGCATGAAAAATAATGACTGCTTCGATTATTGTGACTAAACCAAAATAGATGGATATAATGTCCGTTCACTATTTTGTACATATTGGTAAGTACTGCAAACCCCTAGTACATTACTTTATTCTACCACCAATACTTTTCACAGCGCATGCATATAATGACTGTTTCGATTATTGTGACTAAACCAAAATAGATAGATATAATGTCCGTGGACTATTATTTTGTACATTATATTATTCTACCATTAATAGATTTCACAGCGCACGCAAGTTAATGAATATATTTGGTAATTATGTGACACCTTAGTTCACAATATTGCAGATTTCTTGCGGATCCCTAATATTTTTCAAAACCTCGTAATATAGCCTATGTCACTCACACTGAATTAAGCTCTCCATAAGTAAAAGATTTTTTAAATCGGTCCAGTAGTTTCGGAACCTATTCGTTGCAAATAAAAAACACAGTTTCTAACTTTATACTATGATATTGGTATTGGTAATAGATTGAATAATCTGGAGACATAATATATATACGGATTACGGAAACAGTGAAAACAGTAAGAAGAGCATTCATAATTCGATGTAGTTGCAACCCAGTTTAATAGAGCTATGATAAAGAGAAGCGAAATCATAAGCGACTGCCTCTATGGCGTAGAGGGCGCAAGCTCGATTGCCAATCAAGAGGTCCCGGGTTCGAAACCCAGGTCAAGCAAAGTGATAAATATTGAATTTTTCCATTAGGAATTATCTCAATAACTGCCTGGAGTCTGGAACTGTGCCCGGTAGATGGCAATAGGCTCGTCCCCTATTACATGGGACCAATAACATACTGGCGAAATGTGGGTGTATCTACTGTGGGACTGAGTCCTGGGTACACCTCTGCCTACCCCTTCGGGAAAAAGGGCCTGAATGTATGTTTTTATTATGTTTTTTTAAGTCATAAGCGCGTTTTAATTATTTACAGATCTATTATGCAATGTTGGAACTAAATTACTTAAAAATGTTGCTTTAGGGTAGTTATGTCTTGCAAGAAAATATTGAAATTTTTCTGTAACGCCATCTAGTAAGCATTGTTGGAACTAAAATATTCATAAGAAACTTTAAAACTGTATTTTTCCACAAAAGGGCTGAAATTTTTGAAAACGCTGAAATACGTGTTTAATTATTTTCATTTTAGAATGTTTCTACAAAATTTGAAATTAATCGGCTGAAAAATGAAGTCTACTCCATACAAACTTTCAACCCCTATTTAATACACTTAGGGGTAAAATTTTGAAAAATCCTTTCTTATTACTTGTCTAGACTGTAAAAATAATCTATTGTCAAAATTTCATCATCATCGGTCCAGTAGTTTTGGCTCTGGGTTGATGAGTCAGTCAGTCAGTGAATCACTTTCTCTCTTTATATAATAGTATAGATTATAAAGTTGCCAGTCGCCGCAACACGAAACTTAAAGTTCACAGTATGCGGATCACTTTAAAAGGCAATTCGCAGTACAAAAATTGATTCCACCAAAATTAATTATGTAACAATGACCTTTCGCACGGTTACAGTAAGTGTCATTATGGTAAGTTGTTGTAAAACAATAGATGTTTACGTCGCGTCGGGGTTAATGATGATCGATTGGTTGGGTGACTGGTCGGTTACACAAGACGAGTGAAAGACTTCCTGTACAGTTGTAAAGTTAAAGGTACAATCTATATAGGAAACAATAATTTGTACTGCTTGGTCGAGGCGACGCGTGATCAAAATGCTGGCGTTTATCTGGCTCAACGTATAAGAATTGCTATTCAACGTGGCAATGCCGCCAGTATCTTGGGTACGCTGCCATCTGACAGTGGTTTAGAACACTTGAATTTTCTATAGGCTGACATGTCGGCCTGTGGATTTTCGAAGTGTTCTATGGTATAGTGTATTTAGTTAGGGTAGATAGTAAGTAGGTAGCTCTATTGTTTAGTCTTTTTTCAATAAAGGCATAATTTTATGTACTAGCTGTGCTCCGCGGTTTCACCCGCGAAGTCTTCGTTCCCGTTCGAATATCGGGATAAAAGTATCCTATGTGTTATTCCAGTATCTAACCTATCTGCATTACGAATTTCAGCTCAATCGGTTCAGTAGTTTTGGCGTGAAAGAGTAACAAACATCCATACATTCATCCATGCAAACTTTCACCTGAATATTCTTTATTATTACACCACATAAACTTCAAACTGAAAAGTAATGTATATAATTATATAGTGTAGACATTGGCGGTCTTATAGCTAAAAAATCTCTTCCAGATAACCGTGAATGGAGAGGAGACTAGGGTATACCTATAATTACATTTGGTCGGCGATGTGACATAAATAATGTATATTTTCGGTATTATTCGCGGTTTATTTCCATATCCTTGCAGAATACATGTACTATATTTTTCTTGCATATTTCTCTCCACTTGAAAACGCTGCGAAGACCAGAAACCATGCTTATATACCGATAGTTAGATAACACTTTCTTGGTACCACAATACAGAAAATAACAAACAAAAACTTATAACTAAAAAATGAGTAACAATTGGCGGCCGTATTCGTGTTATCTGGCTTAGCTGTGCTATTTCATTTCTGCTATCATCGGTAACCAGCCATCATTTCTCCGGTCACGTCCAATCATTGCAATCAATGCAAAGAAGTAACCAAGCCAAGGTTAGTTGCGTAACTCGGGTCATTCACTTTTGTACAATACAAAAGGAGTGATGACGCATTTGGTAGACAATAGCCTAAAACTTGCCGGTTCTATGGACAGTGACATTTTAGGCTTCTGTATCTATTTGAAGAAGATTACCATGATTGGCTGCAATCATAATCAATGTGAATAATGAACTAGTGAAACGGGATTGGGACTGCTTATTATGTGTATATATTATATTCTTATAGTGTCAACCTACCAAATTAATTTATTTTTGCTTCCGTGGTCCAACGAGAGTATGCACAGCTTTAAATCCGGAGTCCCTGGATCGAATCTCACCATGTGGACTTCTCGCCTAGACGCTACCGTGTTTCGAATGGAACGTTAAACTGTAGGTCCTGGTTGTTTCTTAAAAGATATGTAGAGGGCAGTCGTTAGGTCGGAGGCCTTGTAGGAATTTTGGCGAACAGAAACTCTGACAATATGGGTTGTCCACATAACCCATATGAATTGACTCGAGCAGTGTAGTAATTGAGATAACCCGTTCTGTTAAAGTATAAATTCATAGTATTATTATTAATTATTATAAAGAATTTCAACATTAGTAAATATGGATAAGTACATCCTACATCTAGATCTAGAAAGTAAAATCCCTCTTGAATCTCGACGGAACCTTAGAATTTAACTTCTAATACGTGCTTGACTCCATTTGTTCGGAATTGGTTTCTTGCGTACTATTACAGGAAGTATGTATCTAACGAGTTGGTTATTTTCACTTGAAAATAGCCGTGTGTCTAAGCTTATTCTGAAAGTTTATTGATAACTGAGAATTTTAAAGAGACACATAACCCATATAAATTAAAATAAAAATAAAATTGACTCGAGCAGTGTAATTGGGGTAAACTGTTCTGTTAGAGTATACATTCAAATTATTATTATTATTTTACAATAGAAAATACAAAACAGAGCATATTCACACTCCATATACAGAGCTCTATATTCATAAATATCGTAGACAGACAATAGTAAAATTTCTAACAATTTTAATAATACCCTCACATCTAAAATATGTATCCCACATAAGTGCGTAACGCAACATAACTGAAATTCTATTTACAAAGCTATACTACACTACATAAGGTATTGTTCGTATTTATATCTACTTAATCACTTATGGAAGGGATAGTAATCCAATTCAGAATTATAAAACATAAACATACATTCACGCCTTTTTTCCCGAAGGGGTAGGCAGAGGTGTACCCAGGACTCAGTCCCATAGTAGATACACCCACATTTCGCCAGTATGTTATTGGTCCCATGTAATAGGGGGCGAGCCTATTGCCATCTACCGGGCACAGTTCCAGACTCCAGGCAGTTATTGAGATAACTCCTAATGGAAAAATCCAACTTTGCCTGACCCGCGGATCGAACCCGGGACCTCTTGATTGGCAGTCTAGCATGCGCCCACTACGCCACCGAGGCAGAATTATATTTGAATTTATATTTGAACCGGTCTCCTTGCGTTAAATACAATACAATACGGTTAAATTCTAGCTTCATTATTAATGCGCATTATAATTTCAATTTAGCGGTTGATACCCAATAAAAATTGCTTAAAAGCCATGAAGTCACCGCCTTTCAAGAATTTCACAGATCGAATGAATCGCCTATCAAATTGACGATAGATTCATGAGGAAATGACTGGTCAGAAAGTCAGAAGTCAAAGCTTTTCATGTGCCGCAAGAGGGGGCGATAATGTTCATTTTACGACGGACTTACGATAAGAGAACTACAAAGACTCTTCAATGTAAGTTCTACACTTATTGAACAGTAAGTAATGTCCGTGATATCACCGGTACAGGTACTAACGGAAGATCAGCGTAGGTTGTTCTGCATCCTGCATTATGCTAAGTTGGGAACAGTAAAATGGTGCCCGGTAGATGGCAATAGGCTCGCCCCCTATTACATGGGACCAATAACATACTGGCGAAATGAGCCCTGGGTACAACTCTGCCTACCCCTTCGGGAAAAAGGCGTGAATGTATGGGAACAGTAAATTTTCATTCTACTGGTAGTGCCCAGCAGTTGTGTCATGGGGGTTAGACGAACATTACGCAGCAATGACGCAGCATACGTGATGTTAGTAGTATAAGTTACTTTTCGTTCCTTACTTAGACTGAGTTCGACCCTAATTGTCTTATCCATTTATTATTACAAAATAAAACGCATTTGTTTAAGTTGAAAACCAGCACAGTTTATTTTCTTGGTATGGAAGCAATGCCAATTTATCTGAGAAAATAAATGTATTCAAGAAAGAATACTCAAATGAAGTAGAGCGGTCTGTCACTGTTTATTTTGCTTTTTCACTATTGCCTATTTCATATATAGGTAAGTTGTACTCCAAAGGTACATAACTCTTTGTTATTTAATATTTGTAAGACAACTACTGTGACCCTGTTATTTGAAACACGAACCCTGCACGTTTTTGCTTCTACACACAAAAATCTAAATTACATGGTAATGAGATGATTGTTTGATAATAATAATTTATAAATTAGTTTGGCCTTAATGAATATAGGTACCTAATCGCGGACGTAAGTACCTAATCATCTACCGCCTTTATATTGCTTTTGTATGGATATTTACGAACCGACAGAAAAATCATTGATGGTAAATTAACAAAGTAAATGGAGGACGTATCCTAGAAAGCTCAAATTGCAAAATGGTTGGTCAAGTGCCAAAGAGTATTTAATATGGTCTTAAATACAGATGTGACGTCGTGTCAGTTGTAAAAGTAATGTAACGCATTTGTGCCTATTATCATCCTTTAGGAGATTTAGAGATAAGACTACAAGGCGAGAAAAATATTAAATAAGAGTAGATAATATTATGAGAATAAGATAAGTTGAAATGTTTTGTGTAATTAGGTAAATTGCATTTTAAGTGGTCTACATTTGCAGTTACAATGGTATGCCTTTTTGGGCAGGTATTTATACCTATATACCTAGACTAGACCATAGATAGATAGATAGTAGATAGATAGATAAACACTTTATTGGTACACCACAAACAAGATCTTAAAACTAATAACAATAATAACTAAGGTAACAATGGGCAGTCTTATCGCTAAGAGCGATCTCTTCCAGACATTCTATATATATATATATATTATAACCATAACTACTAGACTAGAAGGGACTGTAGACTATAAATATATAATATTGATCTAGTCCTGATTTATGCGTCTTCAGACGCCTGCTCTGATCCAGTGTTTAAAATAAATACGATTGTGAAAAATCCCTCTATTTTCTTTCTGTAGGTAATTTTGTATTGCTGTCGGCTCTAACATATCGCCTAATCTATGCCCTCATCGCTATCACAGCTACTTATGGCACGTACGTCCCAAAATGCGCAAACGCAGCCGCAGTCCGCAATTGATTAAGCAATTTCTTGTGTAGTGTTTACACTCAAAGCACTCGTCTTGTTTGCGATACGAAGGCCAACAAGATATTAGTTTACACTGAGAACTTAGAATAATTGAGAAAAAATAGGTACACCTTTCCCCCTCGGAGAAGTCGCGGTCGCCTTTAACTCTTTCGGTATTCCGTAGAACACGTTTTTAGTCGGTCGGGCAGATTTCCTTCAGGGACTTCCTACTCCGACATAAATATGGCCCTGTTTGGCTTTGACTGTGTGTAGCTTTTTCATAAATATAAGTAAAATAAAGGTAAAAAACATAACATAACATTACACCCTTACTTAATTACTATGTTAACAAATAGTAATTACATTACATAATGTAATGTTATGACCTGGGTTTAAACTATCTACCAAATTTCAGCCCAATCGATTCAGTAGTTTTGGCGTAAAATACTTACAAACATCCATCCATCCATTCATCGCCTATCAAACTTTCGCATTTAGTATTATTTAGCACTAATTATAATGCATGAAATGCACCGTCACTAGACTCAATCGGACGTACATTATAATAATTGCGGACATAGATTTATATCATCACAGTAAGAGTAAATTTAAGGCTGAGGTGCTCAATGTCCTGAATAAACCTATTTAGGTTTATTCAGAACAGTGAATATAATTTAATAAACTTAGATATCATAATATTATTTAGATTATTAATTTTTTTTTATGGTAGTGAGTGTCGTGACAAGACGTCGTGACAAGACGAGCAAATCAGGCGCCTGATGGTAAGCATCATGATTGCCCATATCAGACACAGTGCCACCCAGTGTTTTAAAATTCAAAATTCTGCGCGGCACCGCACTGCGCCTGTCACCCTGAGATATGAGTTGTTGAATCTCATCATGCCCAGTAATTTCGCTGGTAACATTGCCCTTCATACCGGAACACAGTAATGTTTGCACATTACTGCTTGGCGGATGAATAACTGGCATAGGTGTGGTACTTCCCCAGGCGGCCTCCTGCAAAAGAGGCCTACAAAAAAAAAAAAAGTTTTGCATTATTTAGATTTCTCTTTTTCAAGACTATCTTATTTATAAATTGTACAGTATTATAAAATGAAAATCCGTTCTTGGCCGTATGATTAAGTTATGATGTGGAACTTTGTTAATTAAGGGCTGTGGATTTTGAAAATAAATAAATAAATAATATCATAGATAGGCGCGTAATAAATGTAACTAAGTACTTACATTTACTTGTTGCATTTAATCTTAATACTTCAAGCGGTAATCTAATCCAAGAGTAACTGAATATCTAGTACACAACCCAAGCATGAAGGGCAAGTGGCAGGTTCCCAGGGTGTCGCTTACTGACTGGCTTCCGCAAACATTTCTTGGCGTTTGACTAGACTTACTGTAGGCCAACCTAGTAAGAGAAATAAAATATTTAAAACTAAGATTGTCCACAAAGTATCTATGAAGTATTATTAAGACTCGCGCAGACTACAGCCGCAAGAGGCCACATCGTATCGCATAACAAAAATCCGCCTTCATTGGACACTTGACACTACAGGCGGACGATGCAGCCCAGTGCGACCCGCTGTAGTTTACGATACTTCAAATAAAATGTTCGAAAGTGATGTATGTGGTAGGCGGATTTTTGTTATGTGATGCGGTACGCCCCGGCCCGTCCTAATGTGCGCGAGCATTTATATGTTCATTAAATTTTAAAAGACATTATTATCTGTTTATATGCGAACCCTTCAAAAGGAGAGTGGATAGACTCTTGAAGGCTCGGCAACATACAGGCAACATCAGGTGGCCCGTATGTTTCTTTGCCATTTATGGCATAAAAAAACTTAGTGGAGAATTAAAAAACATAGGTACCTACTGAAAGAGAAACGGTTACAAACCTCAACAATTGATCATATTTCTCTCTGACAATGTATCGTTACTTTACCTAAGCTGCTGGTAGAAGAAACCTTCTACTGCCAATTTTATGAGTAAAACTTATGAGCTTTTAAGTTTCACAATATTTGAGGTTAAGATGACTATTGACTATAAGGTTCCTCTACCACGCTATAAATAATGTACTCACTGACTTTTACTTCATCTCGAACCATACATATCTCATAATCAGAAAACCTGCTTTAAGCAGTAAGACCGCTACTTTTTTATGATTTATTTTACATTTACTTTTAAGTTTTAATATGTAGGTACATTACATTTTGCGGTTAATATTATCTTGCCCCTTTCAAAATGCACCTTTGTAAGCTTCAAAGGCTGGAGATGGCTTGAGGTTGACAGTTGACATTAAATGGTAATTTATAATGGCAACATCATTATTACAGCCTCTGGAAGTCCATTGCTGGACATAGGCCTCTCCCATAAGGGGGGTTTGCCAATACTCGCCACGCTTGGCAATCGGGTTGGCGAGTGCTCTTCGATGGTTTTATGTAGAGGACGCTGCTGTCCGTCCTCTGCATCTGATAACCCTTACCCGTCTATAGGATGGTGTACTATTCTGAATCTGGTAGCCCCAAGTCCAATCCCCTTCAGATCAGAAGGTCTAAGTAGCAAAATTTCTAACAGCGCGAAACGTCTAACGAGTAAGCCTAATTAAAAACAACAACAACATACATACTTTATACATTCACGCCTTTTTCCCGAAGGGGTAGGCAGAGGTGTACCCAGAACTCAGTCCCGTTGTGTATACCCACACCCACATTGCGCCAGTATGTTATTCGTCCCATGTAATAGGGGGCGAGCCTATTGCCATCTACCTAACCTAATTAAAAAGCTTAATCAAAATGTCCATGTAGCAAAACGTCCAACTATCAGATGGTATATCTGTATAGCAGAACATATTTATAGCAAATCGTCAGATTCTTAGTGTCTGGATACTCAGGCAAAATTTTTTAAACACATTTGACATCGAGAGGGAAGCGGTCCCGGCACTGTAATGATATTATGTACATGCATACATAAAATTAAAATCAAGTCATTTATTAGATTTTGATTTTATGTTTCCCATAACTAAAGATGCGATTGGCCAATGATCCCATGAATTTATTATGAGCAAGTTGTATACGGTTTCACAATAAGAATATTCATTGGTTTGTGTGTTTAGTAATATAGTTAAAAGGTGATGTTTTGTTATTTTTATCTTGGATTTTCTGAATCATCTACTTTCTAGATAAATTATCCACATAGTTTTATAAAAGCCTTATCATTTTTACTAAAATTTGATCATAATAAGTATCTTTGAAATAAACAATATTGATTGTCTGTCTCGGTAGAGTAGTGGTTTGCCAGCACACTGCTTATCATGATTTACCGGGTTCGATTCCCAGGTCAGGCAAAAAGTGTGGTAGATTAGATGACAATAGGCTCACCCCTATTACATGTGACCAATAACATACTGGCCAAATGTAGGTGTACCTACTATCTAAAATTTGAAGAAAATAATGTTCTTGAATTTTTTTTTAAAATGAATCTGACTGTATTAATAACAACTATCACCAACTTTATGGTTATCCCTTTGCTTTTTAACTTTAACAACATTATAAATTATCGAACCTCGTAAAATTTTAATTGATCACATCAATGCAATGAGCATTTAATGTAAAGATATTGAGCAAATCAATGATTTACGGTCAAGTCTTCTTTAGTTTCACAATTTCATTTAATGTGATTCTGTTCTCGGTGTCGTCACCTATGTAAAAGGGTTTGCTAAGTCTGGTACTACTTTGACCGTTTAACCTACAATCTAATCAATTAAGAAACGATAGTTTGCTTACAAATCGACCTAAAGTCTGTTAACAGCGAACTTATTACCTATTCTGGGGTCCGGGTTGACACATTGATGACATAATTGCGACATGCTCACACGGAGATAAATTTAATGTTATGAAGTATCCGAAGTACCGTAAATCCGTCACATGTAGTGAAAGTTTGACTCAAGACAAACAATCTGTATTTTCTTTTGAACATTTCCTCTCCATATTATGAAATAAATGAATCACAAAAATGATTCTCGATAACAGGAACTTTCGTTTATTTGTGAACGAAAGAAAACTTTCAATAGTGTCCAGTATTCAAAGTTCCCTTTCTATTCATCTTCATTAAAAAGAACAGCTAGTGTATCCAGTATCATAATTTCTATCTTGTCTGAAGATATTAAGAAATGTAAATCCTCTTCCTCTGACTGCCTCGGTGGCGTAGAGGGCGCATGCTCGACTGCCAATCAAGAGGTCCAGGGTTCGATCCCCAGGTCAGGCAAAGTGTCAAATATTGGATTTTTCCATTAGGAATTATCTCAATTACTGCCTGGAGTCTGGAACTGTGCCCGGTAGATGGCAATAGGCTCGCACCTATTACATGGGACCAATAACATACTGGTGAAATGGGGGTGTATCTACTATGGCACTGAGTCCTGGGTACACCTCTGAACCTACCCTTTCGTGAAAAAAAGGCGTGAATGTATGTATGTATGAAAATCCTCTTTCAAACCTCATATGCAATTAATAGTGTTTTACCTTACAAATTAATATTTATTTAATATGTCGTGTTTTATCTTACAAATTAATATTTTATGTATAGATGTTATTTTAATAATATTACCTATATTTATAGTTTAAAGGATGTTGCTGTTGTGCTGTTGGTGATTTATTATAATTTTACGGTCTATGTACAAAGCTTTAATACGTGTATTGCTAGGACGGTGTATTGTTATACAAAACATTGTATAGCATAATATGAATTAACATTTATTTATAAGCAAATTAATGTCGGAGGTCATAACAAACTGGACCTAGGACGGAACCCTGAGGCATGCCTCTTATCAATTTCACTATATCGATACAAGTATTGACTGCCTTTTCACCTTGCCATTTCCGAAAGGTCTGCTTGCTTATGTCTTATTTAAATTGAGCAATTCGTTAAACCATTGTTGATGATATCGCAAACCTGTACCGTTAATATTTTAAAAAGCTTTAAGCTTGTCTATCTTAATTGGATTCTGTATGGGGTATAATTTTGTTAAATTGATATTAATATTATGCAAGTAACTTTCATTCAGACTCTTGTGTTCTCCCATCAAAGGTTATCAAATAAATTTGACATTGAATATATATTACGGATGACAATAATAGCTTCTTTATGTTAATTAGATGCGAATTCATAGACGTCGGTCGATTAAAAACAAAACTGGTTTTGGTTTCTGTCTTCTTATTTGAATACCAGAAGTAATATTTTATAGAATTAATAATTAGAAACGTCCTTCGTTATCCTTAAATATCCAACAAGTACAAAAGCTCTTTACATATATGTACATAAGTACATAACATACCACAGCAAAAATTCAATTAGTTAGGTCATCAGCATCAATCACGTCTTCGAAGTTCTTCGTTATATGTCGTTAGTATTCAGAGAAGCACGGATATATTTACGTGATGAGAATACCTTTATTTCAACTTATCTATCTGATGCAACTCCGCACTTTAGGTAACGAAACATCCAATTACGTAGTCCCACCCAAACCTGTGTCTGGTGGCCTCTGTAATTATTGATTTATGATAATAATATGAGTCAAAAGAATTAGGAAGCTGTTGGTTATTTATTGAATATGATTTAGACAAGTTTATTGTTTTACACAGCCCATATATGTAAGTAAACCATTATAATAGAATGTCTTACGATTTACGAAATTTATGTTCTTTGTCTTACGTGTTTCAGCTTCCGGTTATGAGTCTGATCGGGAAGAATGGAAGAGCAGCCGGTCTCAGTTCTCCACCACGGCCTTCGACAGTCTGGCGCGACCGACGAAAATGGCCATGGCACTGACGCTCAGGAAACCGCAGAGGCTTGAGCCCGTCCCTCAGTATTACCGCGTGTCCACCGAACCAAAGCCCAAACTCACACCGGTCCCGTTCCGACCCAACAACTTCCTCCAAAGACCGCGACTGCCGAGAGCAAACACTGAAGTGAAAAGGAACATACTGAGCACTGACCACAGGAAATTCACGTCACTTCAGAGTTTGGAGATCCCGAAAAAGTTGAGCGAACCAAAGAAGCAGCAGAACGACACGAAAAAGACTAACTATTCGAACATATCGAATCGTATTACTGGCTTGACGAACAAGCTGAGAGATTTGGGCAATCCGAGTAATACATTGGGAAGGTTCAAGGCGCAGTCGCATGGAGATGTGACAAACCTGAAGCCGGTGTTGAAAATGAACAACCAGGACGGAGGGAAGAGGTCGGTCGTGAGGACTTGCAGTGCTGAGCCACCAAAGAAAGTTACATTCAGCGCTTTCGCAACTGTTCAAGTCGTATAACTTATTTAGCTTATAATATTTAGAAGATTGACTGATAATATTACGTTACTTCCAAGTTATTGATCGGTCATTGCTAATTATTGTGCTTATTTCATAAGAAGGCCAGGCCGGGATTCCTGTGTGAATATTCTTGTAGATGTCTATAATAACATTATATATAATAACATTGAAAAGTGTAAATTGAATTATTATTATCTTGTATTTATATTATTATACTTGATTTTATCAAGTAGATATAATAACTAATGCCTATGTATGTACTACCTAATATCAGCTACAAGTTATTCAAAGTAGGTAACTACGAGTAGCTATATGATAATTATCTGTGTTTAGTTATCCTACAATTATAATATAACAAGAATCACATTTTTTTATATTTATTAACGATCGCACATTTTTCAATGGGAATGAAACATCTAGATATTATATCTATCTCATATTATTATAAATTGGTAATGATGTGTAAATTTGAAATCTGATCTGAAAAGCCAGTTCATTGCACCTTACCTTATAGGCACCTGCCGTCGGCACTAAGTAATAACAAAATCATACAGAAATAGTACCCATTTTTTATATTTCTCTTTTCGGTTATCACTAATTTGCCACATTGTAACTTTATCATAATGTGTGGGTTAAGTTTAAAAGTAATTAATTTTTGACAATCACGTTAGATACAATATTATAAATAATAATTTGCCTCTTATTATGGAGACGGCACATATTGAACATATTTAACCCAAGGCACCTTGGGTCCAATACCTCAACATATCGATTGAAGAGAGCAGAGTTTGAATAGCAAAGACAGACGCACACACGAGTCGGCCAATGTATAGTGTAGTTCAAATTGGCCATTTAAAATGAAGCCAAGGGAGCAAGTATTAAGGCTTCAGTCCATTCGGCAGGTTACCTGCTTATTATTGTCTATTATTCATCTATTTTTTAATATTGATCAATTTCACATGTTTATGATTTTTTTTATAGTTTAGTAGGAAGCATAATATCTGCTACTTCTCCCATTTCAATTGGTTTTGTATCTTGGTAATGGTGCTTCACACGCTCACCACATTTGCCATAACGCAGGGTCGGAATCATGAAATGCCGCCAATCTTGTGGGAGATTGACGTCGGTCAGTTTCGAGCATACCTACATTGGACATCGATAAAATATATTGTTAATTATTTATTCTGTGTGAATACATATTGTATACAGTAACCGTAGCTATGTTACGTGCACCTGAAACTTGTTTTAAAAGCTTTGATGCACCCTGTATCTACATTAGTTTCTGTACATGGCGTTTTTTACCAGCGCGGATCTTGGCGATCGGCGATCAGCGACGAGCGTTTCACGAACGCGAGCTTACGTTGCTGGAGGTTTTTTAAAGCTATTACTGGATTGTGTGAGGTTATGTCCTATTTCCGTTTAATACGCGTATATCTACTCGCAGCATCGCGTCGTCTGCCATGATAAAAAACGCAATGTGTAGAGATCTCAGTCTCCCCTTTAAAAAATATTATGTATGTAGAAGCTTCTATGTGAGTGTAGTTACGTAATATGGGACTGTGTCCTGGGTAAACCTCTGCCTAATCCTTCGGGAAAAAAGCGTGATTGTATGTATGTTCTATACCGACAATACTAGGACTTACCCCATATTTTTAACACACAAAATCGTTTTAGTTAGCCACCATACGTCATGTAACGTTAGCTTCATAGTTCATAGTATAATAAGCCTACTAGTAAGTCAAATGTCTAGACGGCGCGGAGCAACGATGGAGTGCGGTCTGATAGCACGAAGTCCCCCCCTGCCCACGACGCTTGATGTAGTACCGGCCTCTTCTAATTCGCTCCAGTACGATCATTCAGGCTGCCTGAATGTTGACCTACTTGCAGGTAGTACTTATTATTACACTATGGTTTTATGTTATGTTTGTTACCACGCGACATTTTACGTAGCGTTCTTCTCGAGTAGTGTAGAGGCTACTTTACATTTAGCCGTAACATATCATATCAAAATACTTTTTTCAGCATGGCCTTTCCTAAAGTTCATAGATAGCTAAACATTTTATATCCACAAATACTTTACACACGGTAGACGTCCGAGTCCGCGTATTGTTAATGTGGAAATGTTTTTATTAACTAATAATAAATGTAGTGTTTCTTCCATATTATTTTTGATTGAATTTATATATTATTTATTTTAAGATTCGTGATGACGAGTCGTGTTTTTGGATGTTTGTTTGGTTTGCTAGTCGAAATTTTCCTTAAATATTAATTTGTAATTTCTTGTAGCGATAATTTGTTCAATATGAGTGGTATATTCGAATTTAATGCAAAAATATTTCAATTTAAAGTATTTTTGCGTATAAATACTTAATATATGCTGTACATACCTACGTTAGTTTAGTTATGTAACTAATTTCGTTTATAATCAAGTCATAATAATTAAAATTTTATGTGTTGTAATAAATTTTTATCTGAAAGATTTTATATAAGTATGACATAAGACCTTTGAGTAATATAATATATTAGTTCATATGTTTGTTTTAACATTGATTTATGTGTTAGTAGCTCGTGATTTTATGTTGTTAACTATTACTTATTTGTTTCATTTAGATTAGATTTGTTTTGAAAATAAAGTTTGTTCACAAATTTATTCGTTTAAATTCTTATACTATGGTCATGAGTATTCTAAGGTTGATAGTAAAAGCCTCATTAATATCATCGGCGGCAACGCACGTAGATTTTTTTTTACTTTATGTTCCTTCCTCACCCTTCAAGCGAGATTGAGGTCTCGACGAGCCCCGCTTCGCTCGGAAATCACCTCACGCACACTCTTGCGCGTGTACAAAACTCCATGAGTGCAGTGTCTGTGTAGTAGGTAGTTATATCGCGACTTTTTTATTGGGAATTGAGTCGAGTATCCGAGGTGTGACGACAGTTCCTATAAAATGAATATACGAAAGATAATGTAGGCTGATTTTAAATAAAGGTATTCTCATCACGAATGTCTTGAAAAATAAAAAAAAAGTAGCATATTTGGGCCATGTTCGTTAGACATGACAGATATTCTCTTCACTTAATAATGACGGGATAAGTTGCGGGTAAGAGACGAGCTGGTCGCAGGAAGAAATCATAGTTACGAAACATCAGGGAGTGGACAGGGCTTGCGAGTGCTGCCGAACTATTTCGCCTCGCCAAGGATAGGTAGATAGGAGCTGATTGCCAACCTTCAGTGATTGGAGAGGCACCGAGAGAAGAGAAGAAGGGGATCAGAGAGGGGAGAAGAGGGGTAGAATACGAAATGTATCACTTATAGATAAACACACACGCCTCTATAGGCGTTAGGTAGATGGGATAGAAAAATTTCACTGATGACTAGCACCGTCACCGTAGCTCAAATGGTAGAGTGCCACCACGCGGATTAAGGGGATCGAAGCCGGGACCTGCTTGATTGACAGTAACGCTTGCTTATCACTGCGCCACCGAGGCAATCCATAGTAGGTAGATACTAAGTAATGGCTTTAGAGCATTATTTTTTATCACACAACATAAACTTTTTAAGTCCCTATCTCCAAAATGCCGCAATGTCAAGGTTATCAATAGATTTATCATTTTTACCCAATTACTTATACCATTAATTCTCGAACATTATCTTGCAATAAAAATGTCGTTGTCTCTTTCTCAATTATAAAGAGGGAAAGAGAGAAACCATATGTTTTGGTTATAATATTTTTATTGATATGGACGTTTACGTTTGATGCTCTTGCATAATACCATTCAGTGTAGTAACATTGGTCGAGCAGAAATAACGAAAAAGGTAAGTCCCAAATCAAACTGAATATTAATTTAATTTATAATCAACATACCTCACAGCCTCGTTGGCTCAGATGGTAGTAACTCTGCTTTCTGTGCCGCAGGCCCCGGGTTCGATCCCCGGCCAGGTCAAACATTTGTGTGCATGAACATGTCTGTTTGATCTGTCTGGTTGTTATAAGCGTATATATAAGTATGTATATCAGTCATCTGGTTACCATAGTACAGGCTTCTAGCCTAGTTTGGGACCAGATGACCGTGTGTGGAAGTTGTCCCATATTATTATCATTATCATTATTATTATTTCAATTACATTCCGTTCTTTATTTAATACTTTAATGCGACCAATAACATTCTGGCGAAATGTGGGTATGTCTACTATGGGATTGAGCTCTGGGTGTACACAACCCCTTTGGGAATAAGGCGTAATTTTATGATTGTGTTTTTTTTAAAGCATGGCACAATGCGAAGGAGGTCTATACCCAGCAGTGGGCCGGTTTAATACAGTTAAATTTAATAGGAAATTGTTGATGAATTTCTTCCAGCAACCATGTCTCTGGTAGCACAGGCCTTCAAAAGCAGCAAAATAGTGCCGGATGTCGTCCCTACACCACCCTCCAGCAATATTGAGGTGAGGGTCATCCTTACGTTTCTTTCTGTCCTAGATGGAGTGGTGGTACTCGTAGCCCGTAGCAGCAGCTACGTTTCCCTTAGCGTAGCGCAAGTGTATCGTAGGTACAGTCCGCACGCGAGCTCCGTGGCATCGGCTTTATGCTAAGTAATTTATTTTTCAATCTTCTAATACCTATGTAATCGATTACTGAATTGAACTTATAGGCCGGTCGTACATGGACAGCCAGTGGCCAGTATGAACTGCTTCAAGCTGCGACTGCATAGTAAACTCCAGTATTCTACGTACACACATACACGGAACTCGAGCAGTTGCGA
The DNA here is from genome assembly GCA_947063395.1 of Hemistola chrysoprasaria. NCBI lineage: Eukaryota > Metazoa > Arthropoda > Insecta > Lepidoptera > Geometridae > Hemistola > Hemistola chrysoprasaria. The sequence goes on from OX346729.1 coordinate 10,023,835, forward strand.
CTGCTTCGGGCTGTCGGCAGCGCGGTTAAACTTGACTACACGTAGTCCGTGTAATAAATGGCCAGCCTTTTTGTAGGAAGTACGTAGTACTAATATAGTGATCTGTGGTAGGAAGGTAAATAAACAAACGAGTATTGAAAATTAAAGTAGAAGACATGAAATTGCACAAGGCCAATGTCACGAAGCTCATGTCTATGGTTTCATTTGTCACTTATAGACCGATCTGTTACTTGCATTCAATGCAATACGATGATTTGTGGTTAATATTTTTTTTAATGATAATGAGTGACAAGACGAGCAAATCAGGTGCCTGATGGTAAGCATCATGATTGCCCATATCAGTGCCACCCAGTGTTTTAAAATTCTAAATTCTGCGCGGCACTGCACTGCGCCTGCCACCCTGAGATATGAGTTGTTGAATCTCATCATGCCCAGTAATTTCGCTGGAAACATTGCCCTTCAGACCGGAACACAGTAATGTTTGTATATTACTGCTTGTCGGTTGATTAACTGGCAAAAGTGTGGTACTACAATTTTAATTTAATTTTTATTATTTTTTATTCAAATCATCTAATCACAACAAAATTAATTTAAAGTTGAAATAATTATGGTATATCATATAGGGGATAGCCTCCGGAGAGTCCGGAGTGCAAACTCAGATTGTGTCATCTTCGTCATTGCAAAACGACATAGGGTCAGTATTTAAAAACAGTGCAAAAAAAGTAATAATTTTAGTATTATTGAAGCTTCGAAACCTAACGCTATCGGTCTAGTACTTAGGTACCCTTTAAAAATCCTTTTGTCACCTAATTTCCCAAAGAGCGCGCGGCGTGTGACTATTGGATTTAGAATTAACAAGATAATAAGGTTCGTCTTTTGTGTATACTGATTATTACTATTATCAGAACCTGAAATATACATACTTACATATAAGAAATATGTAATACATAGTAAGAAATTGCATTACGCGATAAGACCGCCGGTTGTTTACCGTGTCTGTTGTATTGTGTGTTTTTGTAAAATTGTTACTTTTTTTGGTATGCAATAAAGTATTATTCTATTCTATTCTATTCTACATTGGTAAGAGTGTGCGAGACTAAAAACTTGTAGTATAGATTTTTATCTAATAAGGTTTACCTAAGATCTTTTGCATATTATGCGTTAAGTATATAATAATTACGACAATACCTGCAAGTAGATTTTATCTATATTAATTAACATAGCATGTTTTGGCTAATGCTAGACATATTTCAAAAATGTCTGGTCGCTGTAGCGTTAAGTTCAATCAATTTAAAACAAAATATATCTCTCCAGGACCAAAATCCGGACTGTGACGTGTTTGCCGATAGATGGACGGCACTATTGTCCGTGTGTCTCAGGTATTGTGAGTTGTGTCACAGAATACTAATAAGGGACAGAAGGGACACTCCTCAAAATCATTCAAATAAATAGCCACTTTAGCTCGACGCAATAAAGTGCAATTCAGGTCGCACGGCGCCCAACTAATTATCGTTCAAGCTGCCTCTCTTTCTATCGCGTATCTCTTATTCCTTTTTACGACGTTAGGGATGTAATCTTTTTAATTTGTCTATGACACTATATAATTATCTTAGGTTTTAGGTGTAAGCAGTGTAAGGTAATACGAGTGGCAGGTGAGATGTTTGTAAGAATTAAGAATAGCTTAACATTTGGGAGTTGTAGGTATCGACTTATTTATTAATAGTCATGCATTACCTTTCGATGGCCGTTGGAAGTAAGAAAATTCGTGAGGTTCAGACTTTGATCTGTGTCTGGGTAGCTATTACTGAGCTATAGGGTAATAATAAAAATCCATCCATTTATCCATCCTTCCTCACAAACTTTCGCATCTATAATATTAGTAGGATAAAAGGATGGATATAGGTTATATACATATACACCCGTATTCAAGAATAAAACTTATGTAAGGTAGCAAGCAACACTGTGCAAATTAAGTAAGTGTAGCGTCTGTGGTCCTGCGGGAATATGCCCGGCTTTAAATCCGGAAGCCTTGAATCGAATCTCACCACGTGGACTTTTCGCTAGGGCGCTACCGTGTTTCGGATGGCACGTTAAACTGTAGGTCCCCCGACTGTTCCCTATAAGATATGTAGCGGGGCAGTCGTTAGGTCATGTCGGAGGCCTTGTAGGAATCTTGGCGACCTGAAACTCTGATAATATGGGGTGGTCCACATAACCCATATGAATTGACTCGAGCAGTGTCAATTACACTGCTCTGGGTAACCCGTTCTGTAAGAGTATAAATTCAAATTATTATTATTAATTATTATGATTAAGGGATTTCCCACTGCTTTCGTCATGGCAGGCCATCTCATTCACCGTTCGCATAGCAATCTATGCGAAATGCGGACTCACAGGGTCGATTACAGATATAATACAATATTATTATTGGTCCGTTTTTGCCTGATCTGCGGAAAAAATAAAAACGTCAGTTTTCACGAACTAGCTGACCCATTAAAATAAATAATATTCTAATTATTAAATAAGAAATTAAAACACCGAAAAATGAGACAAAATCTCAACATTACCACAGAGTATAGAGTATAGAGGAAAATTAATTTTGTAGGCTCCACTATGCGTGCGTTTAAAATCTCCTCGGGCTCTTTTCCTAAAGGCCGCCCCGAATGAACGCATAGCGTTAGATGTCACTCAAGTACCTTTTGTTGAAGCATTGGATTTACTGGCCCTATGCATTCGGGCGTATTGTGAGACCACATAGTAGATATCGTTCTTGAATACGGGTGATGGAATGGAACACAGACGAATGCACCACAGAACACAAAACAATTGACGTACGACTGTGCCGGCGACAACCCACTGAATTTGTACGTTTAGACTACGCTCTCCGGGTACCTGTAGCTTCAAAGCAAAAACGTGGAGTGTCACAGGCCTGGTTGTGTGAGGGATGAATCTTGAATATGTCCATTATTTGGTGATTATTTTGTTAATTTATATGGTTTTGTTTTATTGTATTTATTTGTCTTCTTTTGTTTTATTATTATTTTTGTGTGACTACTTATTTTCTATTCCGTTTATTTTACTGTTTTTGTGTTGTACATTCTACTTAATTTTATTAATATGTCAATTAATGTAATTGGTTTCGCCGTTTTAATTGAATTAAAAAAATAAAATAAAAAATATCTAAATTCCATTTTATAATTTCAGTATAAACTATTTAATATTTTTTTTTTTTTTTTTATGAAAGCGAGTGGCAAGACGAGCAAATCAGGTGCCTAATGGTAAGCATCATGATTGCCCATATCAGACACAGTGCCACCCAGTCTTTAAAATTCAAAATTCTGCGCGGCACTGCACTGCGCCTGTCACCCTGAGATATGAGTTGTTGAATCTCATCATGCCCAGTAATTTCGCTGGTAACATTGCCCTTCATACCGGAACACAGTAATGTTTGCACATTACTGCTTGGCGGATGAATAACTGGCAAAGGTGTGGTACTTCCCCAGGCGGCCCCCTGCAAAAGAGGCCTACCACTACAATACTAATACAATACTAATTTTTAAGAACTTGCGAATTTATTTTTAGATAAAAAAATTTGCATAATATAGCTTATGACACTAGTTAGAGCATTCTGCATAAGCATTCTGAGGTACCTAACTGATTCAGTTACCTAAATTACACATTTTTTGTATTTTGGATGGGCCAAATGCTTAATATTCCGAAATATGACCAAATATAATGCTATATTTAAAAACAATAGACCATTTATCAATACTTTATAATACTATTATAATATACGTGTCTATATAAGTAGGTAATTATCGTGAATCCACATAAAATGTTATCTAATATTATATAATAATTATAATAGGTGCGTAAGTCATTCATTATGATAAGAGCATTATTCTATGCGTATCAATTAAGTACCTAATTTTAATAATCTTAGTGTATTTTTATAATATTATGATAAAACAAAACACGTGACTTTCCTATAATTTACCCTACCTACTTCACTAAAATTACATGGTAGGTCGTAAACCACATAATAATATTACTTTTGTATGTACCCCGACGCCTAAGCTAAAACCTAATCCCATATTGCACCATTGGCCACCGCAAGCATTCAGTTTAAAATGTAAACCACCGTAATAATGAACAAGTGCGGTTTTCTGCAAACCTTCTTACAGTATATCAATGCTCTGCGTGTACAGTACAACAACGTATTCAGGGTTCTGTTGGGGCTGGGTCGCTACTGCAGCGCATCAGGCATGTTCGTGGAGGCGCACGTGGATAGGTTTCATGCAATACTGCGCAAAAGAGCGTCGATGATGTCGTCGCGGCTACGGACCAGCAACAACAGAATTCTGAGTGTTTGGGGCACGTACTGACGACCCCTTTATGTGGCACTGGTCTACTATGCATGGAGCGTGCTGGTCCAGTGCCAAATAATAATATTTGCCTCGATTTTCATTTTTATTTACTAACATAGATCTTAAGATTTTTTGTTACTAATATAATATGGACACTGTGTTTTAAAATTTAAATAAATAAATAAATATTAGTGTGTTCACCGATAAGAACAGCGGCAAGGTTAAGTAGATTATGTAAGCTTGCAATCGGTACACAGAAAAAGTATTTTTAAACAACATTCACCTTTTTTGCAATGATTATAATACTTCAATTAAAATAACTGTAATCTCGGTATTATCGGAGAAATGGCGATATATTGTGAAGCTAGAAGGAAGCGATTCAACGTCATTGGAGGCGAACGATATCTGCCTATGCCACAGACTCATCATGACGACCACGACCGTTCCGTCAAGAATGTAACGAATAAGAAGAATCTCGGTATTATGCTCTATTTTATTTTATCCGTTTAGAACTATAGATACTTACTTATTTTCGTTGCTAAATAGTAAAGACAAATCTTTATTTTTAACATTATGAATTATTTGCAACTAACAATCAGACTATCGACTATCGCCACATCTACGAAAATAGTGGAAAATATAAATAGTGAAATCATCATCATCAGCCGGAAGACGTCCACTGTTGAACACAGGCCTCCCCCATAGAACGCCATAACCTATTCATATGGGGGGATTTTTCCATAATCACCACGCTTGGCAGGCGGCTTGGTGAACGCAGTAGTTGGAATACTGAAAAAAACTATTTTTCTAACGGCTAACGTCTCCATACAATCTAGAAAGAAAAAATAGCCCAATGAAAAGAATTCCTCATTCAGACTTACTTGATATTTATACCTCTTATTTTCAGTTGAAATACCCAAGCGGCGCTATAGCGTCCCAGGGTAACGAGCTCACCCCGACCCAAGTGAAGGACCAGCCTTCAGTCTCCTTCCAGGCCGACCCTGATGCATACTACACTCTTGTCTTCACTGGTAACTATTAAATGCTTCTTTATTAAATCTTCGAACACAGTAAAGAAACCCATACTTTCTAATAGGTTCTTTTCCACTTCAGACCTTCTGGTCTGAAGTGGTAAAGAACCGAGTGCTAGAAAGCACTGAAAGGGCGAGGTCACATTACAAAAACCTGCTTTCTATTATTTTTAGCTACATAACTTTGCCTTCTTGATTTGTGATGCGACGTCACAGCGCAGAGTTGTGCCTCACCCACATTAAGGGACATAGAATCCGCGGTTAGAGCGAGACAGCAGATAAGCATTGTTCGGGCCCAAATAAGTTCAACTTTTTTAATTCTACCTATCTATCATTCTATCGTCTTATCGTTTGCACCGCTTAAAGTATTGCTACACCATTCTCCTCAACTTCAACTCCTTTTTATAACAAATGACGTTATCAATCTCCAGACCCCGACAACTACGACGGCCCAGAGCCAGTATACCGTGAATGGCACCATTGGCTGGTAGGCAACATCCCCGGGAGCAACGTGGCTGCCGGCGAGGTCCTATCCGGGTACATCGGATCCGGCCCACCCGATGGCACCGGCATACATAGATACGTGTATATCCTGTACAAACAACCAGGGAAGCTGGCGTTTGATGAAACCAGGCTGGATAATAAGTGAGGATTTTGTTTTTATTTTTGTCGCATTGGAGTGGCTATTGTGTGGTATCTCCTGAAGCATTCAGACCACTGGAAGTTATTCATTTCATATCCCTTCAGCAGCTAGCAAAGAGCTGATAGTCTTCAAACTACTGAACCGATTTTCATGAAACATAGCTAAAAATACTTTTCCTTTCGTACCAATAATGTGCATAACTTTGTAGAAACAGCTATTGAAAGATTTTTAAATGTTTACTTATTCCCTTCTCACCCCGTGGGAACCTCCGTTTCCAAGTATTCCAACTCCTGCCACCAAGCCGCCAGCCAAGGGTAGTGATTAGGGAAAATCCCACGATCTGAATAGTTTATGGCGTTCTAAGGGGAAGCCTATATTCAGCAGTGGACGTCTTCCGGCTGATGATGATGAGAGTTTTCAAAACATACATTCACGCCTTTTTTCCCGAAGGGGTAGGCAGAGGTGTACCCAGGACTCAGTCCCATAGTAGATACACCCACATTTCGCCAGTATGTTATTGGTCCCATGTAATAGGGGGCGAGTCTATTGCCATCTACCGGGCACAGTTCCAGACTCCAGGCAGGAGAGTTTTTAAGTCGCCCGAAGACGACTGTTTTGTGCAAGAATAGCCGGAACTAACTATAGGTATCATATTGTATACGCATGCAAAAAACTCTTCTTGTTTAACTTAGGTTGGATGGATAAGGAGTAAAGGGATCTGAGATTGTAAAGATAATAAAATAATTGTCCTTACAGGTCCGTAAATGGTCGTGCAGCCTTCTCAACCAAGAAGTTCGCAGAGAAGTACAACCTCGGAGCTCCCGTCGCGGGCAACTTCTACCGCGCGCAGTTCGACGACTACGTTCCTTTGCTTTACAAGAGCTTGGGAGCTTAGTATGGCTTAGTGTGTACTTGTTCTACTGTTATTTAAATGTTTTATCAGAAGATTTATATTTTTATTAAATGATTAAGTGTTAGGTACTTTACGTTTTTGGCTTTAAGGCGCTGTCCAGAGCAAATTTGCCCTCTCGCTCACACGTACCCACAGTTTAGAAGATCTTAAACATTCTACATGTAATTACGTAAAATAAAGACAACTAGGTTCTAGAAAATAACAATACAAACATTCAGTAAAAAATCCTATTTAATCCAAACACTGCCTCGGTGGCGTAGAGGGCGCATGCTCGACTGCCAATCAGGAGGTCCCGGGTTCGATCCCCAGGTCAGGCCAGTGTTTTAAATATTGGATTTTTCCATTAGGAATTATCTCAATAACTGCCTGGAGTCTGGAACTGTGCCCGGTAGATGGCAATAGGCTCGCCCCCTATTACATGGGACCAATAACATACTGGCGAAATGTGGGTGTATCTACTATGGGACTGAGTCCTGCGTACGCCCCTGCCTACCCCTTCGGAAAAAAAGGCGTGAATGAATGTTTTTTTTTTAGATTTTTTACTGAATCTTTGTATTTAATTATTACTTTCTAGAACCTTATAGTTGTCTTTATTTTACGTAATTACATGTAGTATTTTTTATATCTTAAGAAATGTGGGTACGTGTGAGCGAGAGGGCGAATTTGCTTTGGACAGCGCCTTAACTTTCTGATGACATGAAATCGTTTTGCCAAGGGGAGAGGTGTAGGTACCCAGAACTCAGTCCAAATAGTGGGTGTACAGTACATGCACGCTTCACACTTTTCATCGAATTCCCATACAAAATGGATCAGCTGATCGGCGAATTTGTATGATCAGCCTATGATATGCTTCTCCTAATTTGCGCCACTGTGCTTGACATCATCATCAGCTGTACACATCCAGTTGCTGAATTTGTATGGGATTCGATATTTGTTTGCGAATTTGACAATTCTTTCTTTGGAAATTACTACACCGTTTTGCCAACACCATTTATAATATACAACGTGTTAAAAAATTACAACACTATTCATCAGGTCAGTAGGTAAAACTCGTTTAAGTATACTTATACTTAAACTCGTTAAATAAATTGCTATAGCAAAGTTGCTATAGCAATTTATTTAACGAGTTGGCAGATATATATTCTATGGCCTATAGTAAGTAGGTATACGCACAGGGTATATATTGAGCCCTCGCCTGGGAGGTAAAGGGACCGGAGAGAAATGCGGAAGGCAGGCACCACCCGCCCGAGCCTCTTCCGGCCCCCATTCCCGGCTACCTCCGCGCCCCCCGTTACCCCTCTACCCCGTTGGCGAGGAATCAATTAAGCGGTCTAGCTATAGTATATATTATGTATATACCTAGTAGTACCTTAGGATATATAAGTAACTATTTACTATAGATATTTCATAATTATTTTTGTATAGAGGTTATGCAAATTAGTAACCTTTGACCACAGCTTTCTGTCTAAGTAATTTGCTTAGTCCTCAGGGTTTTGAGTCTGGTAGAAATTACCAGCGATGGGTGCTCCTAAATTATACTTGATGGATAAATCTTCCGGCGAAAACCCAACGCGTTCGGAGCTTTCCCTGAAATAAATAAGTCCTTTTTAATTTTTATAGTATAAAAAATAACTCGTTTCATTTAGGCCAAGTTTAACCAACTAACTCAATAACAATTACTTAAAGTCCATCAAATCTAAGAAGTACCGTTTGACGTTTCATACTTTCAATAACTTTGCACAGGCGTAACACACAATTTCATTGACCTTCGTAATATATCCATGGAATTGAATTTCTTCACAAGATTTACAATTCTTAATCACTAAATTTAAATACAAATCTATCAAACAAGGCAAAACAAAATCTGGAACCGATCGTCATATCTCTAGAATGAACTATATTATGCATTGCAGCATTAATTGACGTCATTGGCAATGGCAGGTATACCTAACAGATTATTCGAGTGATGCCAGGTACGTAGTACTATTATAGTGATCTGTGATGCCAAGTCTGGGACACCCCGCAGTAAAGGTATGAAGCTACAAGTAGCCAGGGCGTCCGTCTGGACGGGTAATTTTCTATGGACTAGACAGAGAGAACAGATAGAGAGATACGCTATAGAAAGGGAGGCAGCTTGTTGGTTAATATAACGATAATTAGGCGCTGTGCGACTTAAATTGCACTTTATTGCGTCGGAGCTAGAGCCGCTATTTATTTGAATGATTTTGAGGAGTGTCCCTTCGTCCCTTTAGTATTAGTGTTCTGTGGTGATGCTGACGATGAAATGAAGAAATTATATCAGAAATATAAGGAGCCTCCTTCCTCAAAATACATGCTAAGAGGTGAAAAATGTGGCTGCGTGAAAGAGGATGTGCTTAAAAAAGAATAGGCTACCTACTACTACAGAGATGATAGATAGATCATAGAAAAGAATGGAGGAAACTATACCGCCACAAACTAGAGTGGAATGGGGCAGGCTGCAGGGAAAATAACAACCATATTCATCATCATTTCTGCCGTAGCAGCTGGCCATAGGTCTCCCCCATACTTAAAGGGGAGTTTGCCAAAACTTGCCACCTGCCACGCTTGGAAGGCGGGTTGGAGTGCGCAGTTTGATGGTTTATTTCGCAGAGAACGCTGCTGCACGTCCTCAGGATCTGATAACCCTTAGCCGGCTCTTACGGCAACCAAGGGTGAGGTTGCTATTCTATTGCTGGTACCCCACGGCTCTTATTATTTTTTGTTTTTATGCCATAGGTGTCAAACAAGCAGACGGGCAGTCTGATTGTGTGCTGTTACCGCTGCCTATGGAAACCTTGCAACACCAGGGTATTGCCAGTATATCTTATGCTGTATTATTATCAAAACTGCTACTTACTCAAATGTTTCCTCGAACTCGACTTCACCAGGTTGTTCATAAATCAAGAACAGGTATCGATGAAGACCTGTACGAGGTCCAGGGCCAGATGGGAGGAAGTTTGCAAGTGACCTGCCTGATGTGACGTCACCGCCGGGAATGTTTACTACTAGCCAGTGAAGGAACGAACGAGCTGATGGTTCTGTGCGCGATGGGGCGTCGGCATCTGAAATGTTTTTAAAACTTGACAGAGCGAAGAGAGATCTTACTTTGCTATGTCTATACTTATGAGCCTTTTACACTGCATCCCTCGACACACAGATGCAGCCGCAGCACTTATTAAATTACGTAATTCAAACGCAAATCGAAAGCAGTCCAGTAGTTAAAACATTCAGGAATCTTAAAATACAACATGTTGAAACTCTCTAAGAACATAATTTTCAAATTAGAACAATGATAGCGAATTAATAGATAATTCGATAGCATAGTTGCAGGTGTCTCGCGAGCCGAAAGCGCCGAACGTAACCGAAGGAATTTTAGAATTCTTTATATGAAATTCTATGAAACATCGAATACCGCACCGATTCGTAGATTCGGAATTCGGACGATTCCACGCGGACCAGGCGCTAATAATAAAAATAAATCATAAAGCAGTTGTCATCATCATGTAGATATCATCATCATCAGCCTTCTATACTTCACTGCGGGGCATAAGCCTCCCTTTCTTTCTGCCACTCTTCCCTATCTCTTACTATTGACCTCCAGCTACGGGTATACCTACCACAAAACACCAACGTATAATATCGTTCAGGATCGAAGTCCCACTGCAGGGTTGGTGCATCAGCGACTTCAGAACGCGATAGTTCATTGCCCAGATTGGCTTCTACTCCATTGGGAAAGGCCACCTGAAAAAATAATCATAGTAGGGTAACTTTATGAGCAAAAAGTATTGAGCACAGCACTTATAAACGACATGCGCATAAGTATTTGACCTGTCCGGGAATCGAACCAGGGGACGTTAAGAATGCAGTGTCACTACAGCTCAGCAAATCCAAAAAGTACCATTTGAAACAGTCCTTATTTTGCCTTGTTTGAAGAATTTCATTTTATATTCATCATCATTATCATCTCAGCCATAGGACGTCCACTGCTGAACATAGGTCACCCCCATAGATTTCCATCCAGTCCGGTTGTAAGCGGTACGCCTCTAGCGTGTTCCTGCCGTCCTTATCAGATCGTCTGTCCACCTTGTGGGTGGACGTCCTACACTGTGCTTGCCGGTCCGTGATCTCTATTCGAGAACTTTACAGCCCCATCAGTTCTACGAGCTATGTGCCCTGCCCATTGCCACTTCAACTTGCTAATCCACTGCTATGTCGGTAACTTCCGTTCGTCTACGGATCTCCTCATTTCTGATTCAATCTCGCAGAGAAATCCCGAGCATAGCCCTCTCGAGCTTGAGCTTTCTGATAAGGGTCAGTCAGTAGTTTTATATTACTATCAAGTATCAATGGTGTAATAGAAAATGCCATACCTTCAAAATTCCTCCTGGAGCGGTAGAAACGACATCGGGCACTATTTCATGATTCACAAACTCCAGACTGGGATCTTGGGTCAAAACTATGCTTATCAAACTTAGTAACAACAAAAACCTTATCACCTAACACTTAGGTCTAATCTGTGCCTGTTATGTAAGCAGTTGTAACTTGGAATCGATTCGTAGCTCTGTATAATACAAGAACTTTGAAGTACACACAATATAACGATTGTGTGGTCAAAAATGAAACAAAATTTCTGCCTTATTGAATAGCTGTCGAAACGCCTTATCGCATATTATACTCTAGCTCCCTCGCATACTTTGAATAAGGCCGCAGATAGACTGCAAGATATCGTTGATAATACCTATCTAAGAGATTCAGTTAATATATCATGTTTCATGTGAGATACTGAGATACTAATGTCGTAAGTATCACATTCCCTTTAGAATCTCCAAGATAAATTCATCTTATGATAGAATAAAACTACAGTTTTTTTAAAACAATATTATATTTGTATAAGAATATGGCATAAGTATAATAAGACTTATATAATGCAATCACTAAACATAGGTTGAAGTTTTTTTAACCCACTATAATATATATTTCAGACGTTTACTTACAGTCTTTTACAAGATTAGCAGAATATTTATTTGAAATAATAAATTCTAATGAAAGGCAACTACCTTCACACACTAACTAGTGTAGTTTACGAAAACGTAAGAGATTATAGAACTATAGAACTATAATATAACCATAGAACTATAATATTAAACAGAGATAGAATTGAATGACAAAAGAGTGAAGAGGCGCGGCTAGGCTTCGTTATTAGCTAGCACGATTTTTTTGGATCCCACATTTTAAGAAGTTTTAAATTTGAAGATTCTCATAACTACATAACATGGACCAAATGTACCTAAGACTGTTGACCTCAGGCACCTAAACTAGGCTGAGAAGCCTGTGCTATAGGTACCTGTTCCCCTTCTTATATATCTAAGTAGTATTATTTCCAAATTAGTTTTTTAGATTGAGACATACACTAACTTTAATATTATATTTAGTGGCGTAGACAATAATTATGTATTGAAATAGGTGCCAAATTTTAGTATGTATGTATATTATTATGAATTTAATATATTATTAGAAAGATAAACTTGGTTTATTTCGAACCAACAATGAAAAAATAATTTAGATTGTATGTAATAAAAATAATTTCCAGTGTTATATATTAATAATAGAATGAATTGATCGGTATAAACAATATTTGTGTCGCATTGAATTGTTAACAACAATAATTAACCTTTGTAATATTTAATTATGGAAGTGATGTGTGCGTAAAAGGGTTGGAGTGTATCAGGGTGTGTGTATGAGAGAGGGAGGGCGTGTGCGCGTGATTTATTTATAGTAAACTAGCCGTGCCCCGCGGTTTCACCCGCGTAGGCATCGTTGCCGTGGGAACATCAGGATAAAAAGTACCTTACGTTAACACATAGGGTAATTGGATTGACCCTGGAATAACTTCCATGGTCTAAGCTACATACCAAATTACAAACAAATCCATTTAGTAGATTTTTGCGTGAAAGAGTAACAAACGCGTTTATAATATTATAAATGCAAAAAAGTGTGGTGGAAAAAGTATGGATGGATGTTAATGAACCGATTAGGCTGAAATTCCATATGTAGTTATAGTTATAGTTTAGACCTTGGATTTATTTATTTATTTATTTTATTTTATTAAAAAGGTACACAAAACAGAGTATAATCTAATGACAATAAAATATCATGAGTAAAGGTGATTACTAGATTACACTCCTAAATTATGTGCACACAACATGAACACAAATTTTTATACTTATTTTGTAATAATAAGAGAAAGTTCATATTATTTATTCCTTAGATAATATGGAATATGGACAAAATATCACTCTTGAATTTTGACAGTTTGTTGACACATTGTCACTTAACACATTGGGTACTTTTTGTCCCAATATTCCCACGGGAACGAATACTACGCGGATGTAACCGCGGGACAGAGCTAGTCTAATATATTCCAAGGAAACAGAGAAGACAAAACATCGATTAGGTTAAATTTTCATAGGCCATAGGACATTCTCAAGTGTTAGGAAACTATATCAGTAGGTACTAGGTACTTAACTAGATTCTATTGCTAAGTAGATTCCGCAAACAGATTATAATAGTTCAATGGTAAAGACTTATAATAAGCCAAGTTGCTTGTTCAGAATGAGAACGTAGTCATCGTATTGCGCCTGGAAAAAGTTGCCGGCGATAGGCTTACCTAGTTTGTACTTTCTGGCGAAGTTCCTGATCGAGAACTTAGGGCGGCCTATAACAGTACTGAAACAATGAGGCGTATTGTTATTAGACTTAAATAAGAGATTTTATAATGGCTTTGGATTTTTTTAATGATAGTGAGTGACAAGACGAGCAAATCAGGTGCCTGATGGTAAGCATCATGATTGCCCATATCAGACACAGTGCCACCCAGTGTTTTAAAATTCTAAATTCTGCACGGCACTGCACTGCGCCTGTCACCCTGAGATATGAGTTGTTGAATCTCATCATGCCCAGTAATTTCGCTGGTAGCTGGTTGCCCTTTATACCGGAACACAGTAATGTTTGCACATTACTGCTTGGCGGATGAATAACTGGCAAAGGTGTGGTACTTCCCCAGGCGGCCCCCTGCAATAGAGGCCTAACACTACAAAAGTAGTTTAGGTATATTCATCATCATCTTATCGTTGGAAGTCCACTGCTGTATATAAGCCTCCCAATAAGCGAGGTTTTGCCAATACTCGCTACGCTTGGCAGGCGGATTGTCGGGGGCACTTCGATAATTTTACGCAGAGGAAGCTGCTGCCCGTCCTCTGGATCTGATAACCCTTAGCTGACTCTTACGGCAATCACGGGTAGAGAGTGTTGGGTACTATTCTATAGCCAATAATAATATTCTATATAGCGGTTAGCCTTGGATTATTTATTTATTTTTATTTATTTATTAACCAAAACTTATAAATTGGATATTGTTAACTGCCAATCAAACTTGGCTACGTTCAAAAGGAATAATTCCGTTAAACATTATTTCCATATAACTCTATTGGTCGGCATGATATTTTCAACTTCTTACATCGTCATTTTCATTATCATGTCAGCCATAGGATATCCACTACTGAACATAGGCCTCCACCATAGATTTCCATCCAATCCGATTGTCAGTGGCCCGCCTCCAACATATTCCTGCCGTCCTTATCAGATCGTGTCCACATTGTGGGACGTCTTACGCTGCGCTTGCCAATCCGTGGTCTCCATTCAAGAACTTTACAACCCCATCGGCCATCAGTTCTACGTGCTATGTGCCCTGCTTATTGCCACTTCAACTTGCTAATCCGCTGGGCTATGTCGGGAACTTTCGTTCGTCTACGGATCTCCTCATTTCTGATTCTAAATCCCGAGCACAGCCCTCTCCATAGCTCGTTGTGCTATTTTGAGCCTGCTGTAAAGGCCCATACACAGTCATAGACCACGTTTCAGATCCGTAAGTCATCACTGGAAACACACACACATACCTAATACCTACATAGTCATATATCAGCCCATATGGGCTAATACAAACAAAAATAAATATGGAATACAAACCGTATTGAAATATAAATCCAAAACCTCTTGACTCCGTCCATGGTGAAAACCGTAAGATAATCCTTTTAGTAGTATTTGAGTTTGCAAGCTTATCTAAAACTGCAAGCTCGTGCCCTTAAGTAATTCAGAACCTAATTTAGGCTGATGTTCTTCTTTCTTTACACTTATGTACGTTATTAGTTACTTTTGACATTTCTACATAACATAACATACTTACAATTATGCCTTTTTCCCGAAGGGGTAGGCAGAGGTGTACCCAAGACTCAGTCCCATAGAAGATAGGCTTGCGCCCACTACGTCACCGAGACAGAATTGTGTACATTATGGGTTACTTTTGACATTTCTATTACCTTGATATTTAGATTTCTATGGGTATAAGAAAGTTACAGCTGATAAAGACCGCAGGAGCATTGAGCATGCTGGATGCCGGTCGCTTACAACCGGGCTAGATGAAAAACTATGGGCGAGGCCTACGAGTATGTTCAAATGTTCAGCAGTGCACGTCCTAAGGCTGAGATGATAATGATGTTTATGTAAGTTAAACTCACGTGTTAGACACCCTCCTCTCGTCAAAGGTAAGTTTGCCGGGCTGTTTGTAAACCAGCAGTACGTATCTATGCAAGCCGGTGCCCTTCGGCGGTCCAGCACCGATGTAGGCTGCTATCTTTTCACCAGCAGCGACGTTTTTCCCGGGGATGTTTCCTACCAGCCAGTGAAGCATTTCGCGGGACGTCGGCAATATACGGGATGGCGCGTCTGGGTCTGAATAGGAATACGATTTGACTTTAAAACTCTTAATAACATAGTAGGAACACCTAGGAAGACGGAGCACCCAGTCCTATACACCCACCCACATTTACACCCGTATAGCAGGTACACCCACATTTTATCAGTTATGTATTTTAGGTCCCATGTAATAAGGAGCATATTGCCATGTACCTGCCAGTGTAGCAGACCCCCATCACTCCATACAATCGCCTGCGTGCAATTAGCTACAACTAAGTACTTCGTAGAAAACATAACGTGTGTACACGCGTCAAATGTCTGCGTACGCACGACTATTACTGCCTCGTTGACTGCCTGGCAGGCGACGTAAAATGGCGAGAGTAGGTGAGTGTCGCTTCTTCACGTAGTAATAGTTAGTATTCTTTGGTTGCAGACTCCGAGCTGTTATTAAGAAAATTCCTAATGGAAAAGCACTTCGCCTGACCTGGGGATCGAAGCTAGGACGCCATCAAGGCCTCTCCATAATATCTCTGATGTTAAAGGTCTTAGAATATTAGGCCTAGGTACTAAAAACATGCTCTTTATAAATTATAGAATGTTTCCTTACCAACCATAGTCAAAGTATAAAACCCGTTGGGCTCTGACTTAAAGGATACCCTGGGTATATCTTTCACTTGAGTTGGTGTTAACTCGTTGCCTTTGTTCACAACGTTGGAATTGTACTTCACCTGTTAAACAAAATCAATATAAGCTAAAAAAACAATTATTTCAGGCCATAGTGTGTATAATAAATAATACGCACCAGGGGCCCATATTTTACCTAACATTTTACATTACGTGGTATTATTAGAATTGAACATTGTGTGAAATTGACGTAATACCTATAATGTTAATGTAATGTTTAAATCATAAATATATAAAAATCTTGTGTCACGATGTATGTTGCCAATAAACTCCAAAACTACTGAACCGATTTCAATCAAATTTCACATGTACCCACATGTATTTTGGTCTAACTTACTGGATAGGATAGTTATCATCTCAATTATTCGCTTATGTCGTGAATGTAAACGAATAAAATGTATCAATTAATTGTTTCTTAAGCGTTTATTTACTGTTTAGTTTTATAAAGTTCTCATAGATGGCGGTGTACGTTGATTCATCGATAAAATCCTTCAATATTGTTTGACATCTAGGTTGCAAATACACCCAATAGATGGCGCTGTGTTCTGTTTCTTAGAATATAAATTCTATTACTTTATTTCACGTAATATTTATTTTTGCTCACGATATAACCGTATTATTTTAATGGTTTGTGACTGATAGGTATTTTTATAATTATACTGCGTATTATGTTACAATATTATTACCATTAATAAGAAAAAAAAAATTTATACTATTTTAGAGAAATAAAATATGGCGAAGTTCGCCGGGTCAGCTAGTAAAATTATATTTTTGCACGTCTGGTTGCAGACGAAATGCATTGTGCGAACATATAGGTATTATTATTATGATTAAGATTACCTTTAACATTGTATTTCTTGCAAATAAACTATAATTTGATTTTTTTTTACAGATTAACATGCATAATAATATTGTAACTATATCTAAGCTTTAGGGATGATAGGTTTCGTTCTCGCCTCCCTAAAGCACCGGAACACTATGCCATCCGGCCAAATTCTGGCGCCAGGAGTCTCCTTAAATTTCACCGGAAACCGGAGCGCGTAGGACTTTAAATTCTGCGTCCTCGTAGACTCCAGCCTCGACAGTGACATCTTGGAGAATTCCTGGTGCGGGACTCGCGGGACTCGTCCTTGGCCTTTTTCTTTTATGTAGCGGACTATCTCCCCTCCGGATGTGCTCTTCTCAAACTGGGAGAGATAGACCGCCGACCGCCATTGTCAGTTCTGCGACTAGAATGAAAGTAGCCGCAGCGGGAGCGGTCCCGCGTTGGTTGCGGGCAGGTCGAGGTCGACGCTTCTTCGTTTTCACAAGGGTGAAGCCGCTCTCGTTGACCTTTCTCGTTAGCTGAATTGGACCCAGCAGACGTGGGATGATACGGGGCGCTTGCGCACGCGATTACTGCTTTCTTTTGTTCCGTTGCTGTTTCTTGCCCTCATTAGAGGGCTATTAAACATTTCAACTTTTGAAGGTAGAAATGTGGTAAGTTCTTCAATGGAAAGTTACTTTAATTTTTGACTTTCATATTCTGTGAAAATTTAGAGTCTACCTGTTCTACCTATTACCATGATTATGATAGAGCCTAAACCGATGAAAAAAACATGTTTCTTTTATATTTTTTAACTCTGCTTTCTGTGCCGCAGGGCTCGGGTTCGATCCCCGGCCAGGTCAAAGATTTGTGTAAATTAACATGTCTGCTTGATCTGTGTCTAGGTGTTATAAACGTATATAAGTATGTATATCAGTCATCTGGTTGCCATAGTACAGGCTTCTAACCTAGTTTGGAACCAGACCGTGTGTGGAAAATAACTGAAATTATACCATAATTATTAATACCATAATTACCATAATTAATATTACCATATTGAAAAAAAAAGTGTTTTTTATTTATGTAGGTACTTCTTCCACTTCGCAAATCAAATTTTTCTCCTTATTTTTGAATTCTTTCATTCTCATAAGATTTTCACTTCAGCCTTATGGCTAAACTGCTACAACTTCTATACATCGCATTAGTAATATAATAGAACTCATTCGATTGCGCACCTGGATAGAAATGATACTTTGACGCCGATAGTGTAAACGAAATTCCGAGTGGACTCTAACGAGTAAGCTCGTACGAGTCCACTCGGTCAGTGTACTCGTACTGTGAAAACCGGGCTTAAATTCAAACCCTGTATAAAATCGAATTTTTTAGGAAAGGCTTATTATAGTATTAACCAAAACATATAGTGGATAAAGATGCCTGGAAACTTCTGCATAGCCACCACTCGGCACCTGAATGCACGGTAGATTCTTTACTAGATAAGACAAAGGTTTACACATTCTTTACTAGATTGATATTACTGATATTAGATAGATAGATTAGATAGATTAACACTTTATTGTACACCTTACAGCGAACATAATAGTATGTAAATAAAGTAGGTACAGTTAGTCTTAGGCTAGTACAAGTGGCGGTCTTATCGCTTAAAGCGATTTCTTCCAGACAACCGAACGGAAAGGACAAAGTATAAATATTTCTGGTCGGCAGTGTACTAATTGTAGTTTAAAAAAAAAAAAAATAAAGAAAAATTATAATAATAATAATAAAATAATAAATAAATATATAATATAATTATATACATAAGTAAATAAATATATAATAAAACACATCATAAATACATACTTTATACATACATACATAATACACATACATACATAATACACATATAAACATATAATATATATAAATATAATGAACAGGTGAGTATACATAATTGTACATGAGACTAATAAAGACAAAGTGACAAGTAATACTTGTTGACTTTAGTTTTGAATGCATACAGTGATCGAGACTGACGTATTTCCAAGGGTAAGTTGTTCCACAATCGGGCAGCTTGGACACTAAAAGATTTGTCGTAAAAGGAAGTAGCATGTGAAGGTATTCTCAGCAGTAAAGTTTCAGAAGATCTTAAAGTGCGACCATGACCTGCATGAAGAAATTCAAACCGTTGTTTGAGATAGCTCGGAGATGAAGGATTAAATAGTATATTGTAAAGAAGATATAGAATTCGTGCGTTCCGCCGAAAGCGAATGGGGAGCCACTTGAGCTGAGCACGAAAAGGAGAGACATGGTCATATTTGCGTAGTCCAAATATGAACCGAATGCAGAAGTTTTGAAGGCGCTCAAGTTTGTCAAGCTGTCCTTCGGTAAGATCTAAGTAGCATGAGTCAGCGTAGTCAAGGTGAGGCAATAGAAGAGATTGGGCAAGTGAAACTTTAGTAGCTGTAGGAAGGAAGTTACGAAGTCGTCTAAGTGAACCTGCAGATGCGAACATTTTCCTGCTTACTGCATCAATCTGTGGTTGCCACGTAAGACATTGATCAATGATCAGACCCAGATTTCGAACTTCTCTGCTATATGGTACATTAACACCTTCAAAAACGATTGGTGGTAGGGTATTTAGATCTGTCTTTGAAACCATTCGAGAGCTTCCTACTATAATTACCTGCGTTTTTGAAGGGTTGACTTGAAGACCAAAAGCTCTGCTCCACAAAGATATCCGGTGTAGATCTTTATTGATTAGTGCAATGCAATTATCTAAGTTTTGAACAGTAGCCTGTGAATAGATTTGAAGATCGTCTGCATAAAGGTGGTAGGAAGAAGTAAGATTTTTGGAGATGGAATCAATAAAAATTGCGAAAAGAAGTGGAGATAGCACACCGCCCTGTGGTACACCAGCCGTAGTGTTGCACCATGAGGAGCATAACTCATCAAGGCGAACCCTCTGCCGGCGCCCAGATAGATAACTTTGAAACCAGCTTGTCACGGCCGGTGATGCATTAATAGAGCGTAATACAGATAAGAGGATATCAATATCGACGGTATTGAAGGCGTTACTGAAGTCCAAAAGGACCAGAACGGTTAGTTCCCCTTTTTCCATACCGGAGCGAATGTCTTCGGTAACCTTGGTAAGTGCAGTGACAGTGCTATGTGCTGGTCGGAATCCAGATTGGTGAGGATTTAAAAGTTGATTTCTGGCAAGGAAGGAACTCATTTGGTTGTGGACTAGGCGTTCGAGGACTTTAGACAGGAAAGGCAGGATGGAGATAGGTCTATATTCAGAAAATGATTTAGGATTAATTTTTTTTGGAAGAGGATATTAGGATTGACGTTTAAAAATGTCTTTTTAAGACTTATTTAAAAATGTCTTTTTGAGACTTATATTTAAATAAAGTTTCTTAAAGTTTTCTATTACTCGTAGGTACCTACTTTTAATACTATTGTACCCAATTAGAGCTTTGGTTATATTATGAGACTTACTAAAAAATCGTATAAAATATTCGCTAGACATTTTATCTTTTGAATTAAGTAAGTATATATAATACCCCCTGATAATACCTAAGTATATAGGTACACCTACGTGGCATTGAATATTTATGGCAAGTACTTACCTAAATAATTATTTATTTATTTATTTTTAGTTTTATATTCAGGCAATAATTTAAGATATCTAAACAAGTGGGTTGCCGCAGAATGTTCTTGTTGCTTTTGTGCTATGATAAAACATACAAAATAGTGAATTGTAGAGACGTTTACATATATATATATATTTAAATAATAATATAATATAATAATATGGGACAACTTCCACACACGGTCATCTGGTCCCAAACTAGGCTAGAAGCCTGTAACTATGGTAACCAGATAACTGATATATTTACATACTTATATAACCTTATATTATAACACCAGACACAGATCAAACAGACATGTTCATGCACACAAATGTTAGACCTGGCCGGGGATCGAACCCGGGGCCTGCAGTACAGAAAGCAGAGTTACTACCATCTGAGCCATCGAGGCTGTATTGCCATCTAACGGGCACAATTTCATACTCAAGGCTGTCATTGAGAAAATTCCTAATGGAAAAATTCTATACTTAAGTAGCTACTCCAATCGAACTCGGGACGTCATGTTCGGCAGTAGCGTTTGCAACTACTTAGGGCCGGTTTTTTGATCGCGGGTTAAGTCAACTAGTTGTTAAATTTCTTGACAATTTGTTAAATTTCGAAAAAATTCGTTTTTTGATCCCTAGTTAGCTTGACAGATAGTCAAATAAGTAACCATTAGTCGGAATATTTAGGGCCGGTTTTTTGATCGCTGGTAATTGTCAACTTAACAATTTGTTAAACTGACAATGGTTAAGTCCATAACCAATGGTCAACTCGTGTTTTCGTTTTTTGATACCTTTTTTAACCTTGGCTAGAATTAACAATGGTTAATTATGTTGCCATTGCAATGAACTACTGATTTACCCATTTTGGAGTCGGGAGATTTTATTTTATATGGCAACTCTTGTAATTTTGATAGATTTAAACGTCAACGATGTCATTAAAGTCAAAACCACAGAAAACCTTTCCGTGTTTTGTGTAGGTTCCTGCGATTTCGCGGTATTTTACAAGTTCTGTTCTGTGTTTTACAATTTATAATTACGACATATTCTATTAAAAAAACACGACTTTCACAATAATAAGCCATCAAGCCATAAATTAAGAATTGAATTGAAGATTATTTTCTATTGTATGTCGTATGTAACGGTTCGGCAGTTCAGCAAAAGTAAATTATTGTGAATAATGGAATCAAACAAACTTATGTAAGTACCTAGGTATTATATTTTAATTCTGAACATGATACAATGAATATATTAATTAATCTCTTATTCAACACTCTGTTGTCCTGAATTCTGACTGATAACCTGAAGAACGACCTCGGCACGGAGAGAGAACGACGATCTCTATCAGTGGGGACGTCAAGGACGTTCTGTCTAAGCATGTACACCTGCCAACTATGGGTTAATTATACCAGAAAGTCCTTTTACACCATAAGAGTCCAGTATAATGACGCATACCGGGCTCTTATGTGTTATCCCAGATTTTGCAGTGCATCAACAATATTTCTCTCACATGTGAATACCTGACTTCTTCGCAATATTAAGATCCCGAGTAGCGTTGTTCTGGAATTGTGTCAATGCCTCAGGTAACGCAATTGTTAAGGCAGTTGCTGATATCTCCAGAGTCCCATGTTTAAACACTGGATATCGGTTCACATGGAGAGGAATAGGATAAAGACCAACACAAACAATTTAATTTATGACTGGGTATAAAACACCTGCACAAAGTAGTTTTTTATATAATTTAATTTTAGTTGACTGCCTCGGTGGCGTAGAGGGCGCATGCTCGACTGCCAATCAAGAGGTCCCGGGTTCGATCCCCAGGTCAGGCAGCGTTAAATACTGGAGTCTGGAACTGTGCCCAGTAGATGGCAATAGGCTTGCCCCCTATTACATGGGATCATTAACATACTGGCGAAATGTGGGTGTATCTACAATGGGACTGAGTCCCGGGTTCACCTCTGCCTACCCCTTCGGGAAAAAGGCGTGAATGTATGTATGTTATGTATATGTAATTTTAATTTAGATAATACTTCACAAAGTGACATACATTGTGTGAGTGTGTCATATTAAACTGTTTAATGGGTCATGTGTGCCTGCTAATAAATCTATTATATAAATTCATTTCATGTAAATACACCTACTTATTGTGTTTCAGGGAACGTAATACTTCTAATAATTTTAGCATAGAAGAAAGTTCTTAATAAATGATGTTAGTTACAATGACGGACCTTCTTGAAGCAAACCAAAACACCGTAGACCTGGCAAAATACTGGACCAAAATTTTATAAGGAGAAAACTAGCCATATTGACTCGAAAAGAAGAAGAATTAATGATGTACTCAAAAAGGCCACCACATGCTTGAAATGGAATTAAAGGAGCTTGATATAGAATCGAAGAAGCGTGAATTGAAATTTAAGAAAGTCAGGAAGGTGTATCATAAATTAGTTTTAGAAAAAGCATTATATATTAGAAATAAACAGCCAATAAAACTAAAATAAATTTATAATATTTTAATCACTCACTACATTATTATTATCCTATCCTACTTCCTACTATAAATCCCTACTACACTATTAAATACGAAAGTTTGTGAGGATAGATGTTGGATGGATGTTTGATACTATTTTACGCCAAAATACTGAACCGATTAGGCTGAAATTCTGTACCGATTAAGATAGTTCAAACCCTGTAATAACACAAGTATACTTTTTAGTCCGATATTCCCAAGGGAACTAAGACTACGCGGGTGAAACCGCGGCGGGGCACAGCTAGTGTTATATAGTATATAGCTTGAAATATAGGTAAATGTGTTATTATTAGTTAGGTAGGTACATTTGAAACCAACAGTATATATATAATATGTAGGTATCAATTAGTTCTTGACGATTACTTATGTGGAGTCATAGTTCTGGTTTGTTACCTATATCATGCTGCCCGCGGTTTCACCCGCATAGTCTTCGTTCCCGTCGGAATATTGGGATAATAAGTAACATATGTGTTTTTCTAGGGTCTAAACTATCTACATACCTACTCAATTTCAGCCCAATCGCTTCAGTAGTTTTAGGTGTCCATATTCACCAACTTTCGCATTTATAATATTAGTAGGTTTCACAACACGATTTCTTTTGATAGACGCACAATATAGAATAGACGATACCGCTTACGAAAATTTTCATCGTCCGAATACTTTAGCGGAGCTGTAAATTACGTGGCCGGTCTTCTTGTTAAGGTATAACATCTGAACATAATTCCTTCGTCTGAGGAGCTATTTCGATTTCCAGTATGTTGATAAATTATGTAAATCCATATCTTTAGTATTAAATACTTTCCAAAACACTCGAATAAAATCAGAAGCAGCAGTAGGTAGATACGATAAGACTAATAACCATCTGTTTTTGGCGCCAACCAGTCGACGGAGCAGTGGTTAAATATTCCGACTAATGGTTACTTAGGGCCGGTTTTTTGATCGCGGGTAATTGTCAAGTTAACAATTTGTTAAACTGACAATGGTTAAGTCCCTAACCAATGGTCAACTCGTGTTTTCGTTTTTTGATACCTTTTTTAACCTTGGCTAGAATTAACAATGGTTAATTATGTTGCCATTGCAATGAACTACTGATTTACCCATTTTGGAGTCGGGAGATTTTATTTTATATGGCAACTCTTGTAATTTTGATAGATTTAAACGTCAACGATGTCAATAAAGTCAAAACCACAGAAAACCTTTCCGTGTTTTGTGTAGGTTCCTGCGTTTTCGCGGTATTTTACAAGTTCTGTTCTGTGTTTTACGATTTATAATTACGACATATTCTATTAAAAAAACACGACTCACAATAATAAGCCATCAAGCCATAAATTAAGAATTGAATTGAAGATTATTTTCTATTGTATGTCGTATGTAACGGTTCGGCAGTTCAGCAAAAGTCTAAAATTATTGTGAATAATGGAATCAAACAAACTTATGTAAGTACCTAGGTATTATATTTTAATTCTGAACATGATACAATGAATATATTAATTAATATCTTATTCAACACTCTGTTGTCCTGAATTCTGACTGACGACCTCGGCATGGAGAGAGAACGACGATCTCTATCAGTGGGGACGTCAAGGACGTTCTGTCTCAACATGTACACCTGCCAACTATAGGTTAATTATACCAGAAAGTCCTTTGACACCATAAGACTCTAGTATAATGACGCATACCGGGCTCTTATGTGTTATCCCAGATTTTGCAGTGCATCGACAATGTTTCTCTCACATGTGAATACCTGTCTTCTTCGCAATATTAAGATCTCGAGTAGTGTTGTTCTGAAATTGTGTCAATGCCTCAGGTAACGCAATTGTTAAGGCAGTTGCTGATATCTCCAGAGTCCCATGTTTAAACACTGGATATCGGTTCACATGGAGAGGAATAGGATAAAGACCAACACGAACAATTTAATTTATGACTGGGTATAAAACAGCTGCACAAAGTAGTTTTTTATATAATTTAATTTTAGTTGACTGCCTCGGTGACGTAGAGGGCGCATGCTCGACTGCCAATCAAGAGGTCCCGGGTTCGATCCCCAGGTCAGGCAGTGTTAAATATTGGATTTTTCCATTAGGAATTATCTCAATAATTGCCTGGAGTCTGGAACTGTGCCCAGTAGATGGCAATAGGCTTGCCCCCTATTACATGGGACCGATAACATACTGGCGAAATGTGGGAAAATACTATGGGACTGAGTCCTGGGTACACCTCTGCCTACCCCTTCGGGAAAAAGGCGTGAATGTATGTATGTTATGTATGTGTAATTTTAATTTAGATAATACTTCACAAAGTGACATACATTGTGTGAGTGTGTCATATCAAACTGTTTAATGGGTCATGTGTGCCTGCTAATAAATCTATTTTATAAATTCATTTCATGTAAATACACCTACTTATTGTGTTTCAGGAAACGTAATACTTCTAATAATATTAGCATCGAAGAAAGTTCTTAATAAATGATGTTAGCTACAATGACGGACCTTCTTGAAGCAAACCAAGACACTGTAGACCTGGCAAAATACTGGACCAAAATTTTATAAGTAGAAAACTAGCCATATTGACTCGAAAAGAAGAAGAATTAATGATGTACTCAAAAAGGCCTCCACATGCTTGAAATGGAATTAAAGGAGCTTGATATAGAATCGAAGAAGCGTGAATTGAAATTTAAGAAAGTCAGGAAGGTGTATCATAAATTAGTTATAGAAAAAGCATTATATTTAGAAATAAACAGCCAATAAAACTAAAATAAATTTGTCATATTTTAATTAATCACTACATTATTATTATCCTATCCTACTTCCTACTATAAATCCCTACTACACTATTAAATACGAAAGTTTGTCAGGATAGATGTTGGATGGATGTTTGATACTATTTCACGCCAAAATACTGAACCGATTGGGCTGAAATTCAGTAGGTATGTAGATAGTTTAGACCCTAGAAAAACACATATATGTTACTTATTATCCCAATATTCCGACGGGAACGAAGACTATGCAGGTGAAACCGCGGCGGGGCACAGCTAGTGTTATATAGTATATAGCTTGAAATATAGGTAAAAGTGTTATTATTATTTAGGTAGGTACATTTGAAACCAACAGTATATATATTATAATATGTAGGTATCAATTAGTTCTTGACGATTACTTATGTGGAGTCATAGTTCTGGTTTGTTACCTATATCATGCTGTACCCCGCGGTTTCACCCGCATAGTCTTCGTTCCCGTCGGAATATTGGGATAATAAGTAACATATATGTGTTTTTATAGGGTCTAAACTATCTACATACCTATACTGAATTTCAGCCCAATCGCTTCAGTAGTTTTAGGTGTCTATATTCACCAACTTTCGCATTTATAATATTAGTAGGTTTCACAACACGATTTCTATTGATAGACGCACAATATAGAATAGACGATACCGCTTACGAAAATTTTCATCGTCCGAATACGTTAGCGGAGCTGTAAATTACGTGGCCGGTCTTCTTGATAAGGTATAACGTCTGAACATAATTCCTTCGTCTGAGGAGCTATTTCGATTTCCAGTATGTTGATAAATTATGTAAATCCATATCTTTAGTATTAAATACTTTCCAAAACACTCGAATAAAATCAGAAGCAGCAGTAGGTAGATACGATAAGAATAAATAACCATCTGTTTTTGGCGCCAACCAGTCGACGGAGCAGTGGTTAAATATTCCGACTAATGGTTACTTATTTGACTATCTGTCAAGCTAACTAGGGATCAAAAAACGAATTTTTTCGAAATTTAACAAATTGTCAAGAAATTTAACAATTAGTCGACTTAACCAGTGATCAAAAAACCGGCCCTTATTTGACTATCTGTCAAGCTAACTAGGGATCAAAAAACGAATTTTTTCGAAATTTAACAAATTGTCAAGAAATTTAACAACTAGTTGACTTAACCCGCGATCAAAAAACCGGCCCTTAACCACTGCTCCGTCGACTGGTTGGCGCCAAAAACAGATGGTTATTTATTCTTATCGTATCTACCTACTGCTGCTTCTGATTTTATTCGAGTGTTTTGGAAAGTATTTAATACTAAAGATATGGATTTACATAATTTATCAACATACTGGAAATCGAAATAGCTCCTCAGATGAAGGAATTATGTTCAGACGTTATACCTTATCAAGAAGACCGGCCACGTAATTTACAGCTCCGCTAACGTATTCGGACGATGAAAATTTTCGTAAGCGGTATCGTCTATTCTATATTGTGCGTCTATCAAAAGAAATCGTGTTGTAAAACCTACTAATATTATAAATGCGAAAGTTGGTGAATATAGACACCTAAAACTACTGAAGCGATTGGGCTGAAATTCAGTAGGTATGTAGATAGTTTAGACCCTAGAAAAACACATATATGTTACTTATTATCCCAATATTCCGACGGGAACGAAGACTATGCGGGTGAAACCGCGGGGTACAGCATGATATAGGTAACAAACCAGAACTATGACTCCACATAAGTAATCGTCAAGAACTAATTGATACCTACATATTATAATATATATACTGTTGCTTTCAAATGTACCTACCTAACTAATAATAACACTTTTACCTATATTTCAAGCTATATACTATATAACACTAGCTGTGCCCCGCCGCGGTTTCACCCGCATAGTCTTCGTTCCCGTCGGAATATTGGGATAATAAGTAACATATATGTGTTTTTCTAGGGTCTAAACTATCTACATACCTACTGAATTTCAGCCCAATCGGTTCAGTATTTTGGCGTGAAATAGTATCAAACATCCATCCAACATCTATCCTGACAAACTTTCGTATTTAATAGTGTAGTAGGGATTTATAGTATGAAGTAGGATAGGATAATAATAATGTAGTGATTAATTAAAATATGACAAATTTATTTTAGTTTTATTGGCTGTTTATTTCTAAATATAATGCTTTTTCTATAACTAATTTATGATACACCTTCCTGACTTTCTTAAATTTCAATTCACGCTTCTTCGATTCTATATCAAGCTCCTTTAATTCCATTTCAAGCATGTGGAGGCCTTTTTGAGTACATCATTAATTCTTCTTCTTTTCGAGTCAATATGGCTAGTTTTCTACTTATAAAATTTTGGTCCAGTATTTTGCCAGGTCTACAGTGTCTTGGTTTGCTTCAAGAAGGTCCGTCATTGTAGCTAACATCATTTATTAAGAACTTTCTTCGATGCTAATATTATTAGAAGTATTACGTTCCCTGAAACACAATAAGTAGGTGTATTTACATGAAATGAATTTATAAAATAGATTTATTAGCAGGTACACATGACCCATTAAACAGTTTGATAAGACACACTCACACAATGTATGTCACTTTGTGAAGTATTATCTAAATTAAAATTACATATACATAACATACATACATTCACGCCTTTTTCCCGAAGGGGTAGGCAGAGGTGTACCCAGGACTCAGTCCCATAGTAGATACATCCACATTTCGCCAGTATGTTATCGGTCCCATGTAATAGGGGGCAAGCCTATTGCCATCTACTGGGCACAGTTCCAGACTCCAGGCAATTATTGAGATAATTCCTAATGGAAAAATCCAATATTTAACACTGCCTGACCTGGGGATCGAACCCGGGACCTCTTGATTGGCAGTCGAGCATGCGCCCTCTACGCCACCGAGGCAGTCAACTAAAATTAAATTATATAAAAAACTACTTTGTGCAGCTGTTTTATACCCAGTCATAAATTAAATTGTTCGTGTTGGTCTTTATCCTATTCCTCTCCATGTGAACCGATATCCAGTGTTTAAACATGGGACTCTGGAGATATCAGCAACTGCCTTAACAATTGCGTTACCTGAGGCATTGACACAATTTCAGAACAACACTACTCGAGATCTTAATATTGCGAAGAAGACAGGTATTCACATGTGAGAGAAACATTGTCGATGCACTGCAAAATCTGGGATAACACATAAGAGCCCGGTATGCGTCATTATACTAGAGTCTTATGGTGTCAAAGGACTTTCTGGTATAATTAACCTATAGTTGGCAGGTGTACATGTTGAGACAGAACGTCCTTGACGTCCCCACTGATAGAGATCGTCGTTCTCTCTCCATGCCGAGGTCGTCAGTCAGAATTCAGGACAACAGTGTTGAATAAGATATTAATTAATATATTCATTGTATCATGTTCAGAATTAAAATATAATACCTAGGTACTTACATAAGTTTGTTTGATTCCATTATTCACAATAATTTTAGACTTGCTGAACTGCCGAACCGTATACATACGACATACAATAGAAAATAATCTTCAATTCAATTCTTAATTTATGGCTTATTATTGTGAGTCGTGTTTTTTTAATAGACTATGTCGTAATTATAAATCGTAAAACACAGAACAGAACTTGTAAAATACCGCGAAATCGCAGGAACCTACACAAAACACGGAAAGGTTTTCTGTGGTTTTGACTTTATTGACATCGTTGACGTTTAAATCTATCAAAATTACAAGAGTTGCCATATAAAATAAAATCTCCCGACTCCAAAATGGGTAAATCAGTAGTTCATTGCAATGGCAACATAATTAACCATTGTTAATTCTAGCCAAGGTTAAAAAAGGTATCAAAAAACGAAAACACGAGTTGACCATTGGTTAGGGACTTAACCATTGTCAGTTTAACAAATTGTTAAGTTGACAATTACCAGCGATCAAAAAACCGGCCCTTAATTAGTACGCCACCGAGGCAACCAATAGAAATGACAGCTCCTTGTATTGGAGGTCAAGATTGAGTTTGTGTCGCTGCGCTATCTTAGATATTAATTAAATAGTAAATGCCCTTCAAACACCTCCATTTTGTGTTTACATTTCTAAATACCTATATTTATACATGTATTAATTTTAACAAGGTATGTAAGGCAGTACCGGCTTCAGGATAGTACCTAAGTCCACGGTCCAATAGTATCCATTGCACGTGCAGCCTCAGTGCCTCGGTGGCGTAGAGGGCGCATGCTCGACTGCCAATCAATAGGTCCCAGGTTCGATCCCCAGGTCAGGCAGTGTTAAATATTGGATTTTTCCATTAGGAATAATCTCAATAACTGCCTGAAGTCTGGAACTGTGCCCGGTAGATGGCAATAGGCTCGCCCCCTATTACATGGGACCAATAACATACTGGCGAAATGTGGGTGTATCTACTATGGGACTGAGTCCTGGGTACACCTCTGCCTACCCCTTCGGGAAAAAGGCGTGAATGTATGTTATGTTATGCACGTGCAGCAGCGTCTTATGTGTAACCTAAAGCCGGCTACTCACACACCTCCCGCAGGGGCAATTTAAGGTGAACCTACAAATGTGCGCGCGATCCGAGCAGAAGGTGCCGAACAAAACGAATTTTAGAATTCTTTATATGAAAGCCTATGAAACTTTGCACACATGTATCTGCGTCGGATCGTCCGAATCGCTGCGGTGACTGCTCGGATCGTACGCACATCTGTAGGTTCACCTTATATTGCCTCTGCGGCAGGTGTGTGAGTAGCCAGCTAAGTCCACGTGCAGCTGCGTCTTCTGTGTAACCCTACTTCATAATATAGGTACTTACTAATCCTACTAATCATCATCATCATCATCATTTCAGCCGTTGGTAATCCACTACTGAACATAGGCCTCCCCCATAAAGGGGGTTTTTCCAATACTCGACACGCTTGGCAGGCGGTTGTCGAGCGCAGTTCGATGGTTTTTTGCAGAGGACGCTGCTGCCCTTCCTCTGGATCTGTTACGGCTCTTACGGCAACCTCGTAGAGGTTGGAGCAATATTCTAATGCCGGTAACTCCACGGCGAACCTACTAATATTAGGTACAAATGCGAAAGATTGTGAGATTGGATGGATGGATGTCTCTTACTCTTTCACGCCAAAACTACTGAACCGATTGTGCTGAAATTCGATACGCAGATAGTTTAGACATAGGGTATAGCGCTACAGAAAAGAGTAGAAACGGAACTAATTTAAAGTATACGTTTAAAGTATGTGTTGATCGAATTGTTTTTAATGGTGTAAAAGACAGTGGCGCCCCCATTATTTTCTACTCTTTTATGTCAAGCTATACTTTGTTTCCCGAAATTCCCACGGGAACGATGTTCACGCGGGTGAAACCGCGGGGCACAGCTTGTTATATCTAAATGCGAATTGTGAGGATGGATGGATGTTTGTTACTCTTTCACGCACAAACAACTAAATGGATTTGGTTGAAATTTGGTATGTAGGTAGGTAGCTTAGACCCTAGGAATAACACAGTGAGTAGGTATCTACTTTTTATCCCGATATTGTCACGGAAACGAAGACTACGCGGGTGAAACCGCGGGGCACAGATAGCAACTAATAACCATGTAATAATTAGATAGCTACCGTACCCCACGGCAAGTAAATATATCTAAAAAGAAAGACTTACCGTCAAAAGCTCACAGGGCGCTTCCGAAATGACATCGGGCACCACCTGATATTCCTCAAAAGCCTTCGCTACGGACATGTCTCTTGCAAACACACTAAAATTGACCATAGTAATATCTGCTAATAACATAACAATCGCATATCTCAATAATCGACCCATTTTTGGGACGTATCTGTGAAACTATTTCGATATGCAAAAGTAAAATTAAATACAAAGAGAGTTGTTTCCACTCTAAGAGCTAGAAGCGAAATGAGCGAATATTAATACTTAAGTGAGAACCAAGAAAGAGACATTATTACCTACTCGTATATAATATTATAAACCTAAACCCGTTTCCACAATATTTTAAATTAAAAGTACTTACTTACGTCGGTTTGCTCCCAAAGGCCCCCACTAAAACGGCACCATTGGGGGACATTACGACAAAGATACCGATCGAGAGTTAACTTTATTTTCATTTTATTTTTTTTATAATACAATATCCACAGCTCTTAAAGTTAAATAACATTTTTTTCGTACTAATATTACAGCCAGTAATGGATTTAAATATTTTACAATGTTTTTATATGACTTGCAGTATTTGTTTTTTTTTCTATTATCTAATATTTTTTTACAAAAGCTGTGATGATAATACATACATACATACATACAGTCACGCCTTGTTCCCGGTGGGGTAGGCAGAGACTATTTCCCTCCACTTGCTACGATCCTGACATACAAATTTCGCTTCGTTCTATTTCAAGACATTTTTCATAATGATAATGACGATTTTTATATATTTATTGCGGTATTTTCCCCACATATATTTTTGCCTTCGAGCTCGATGGGTTTTACTGTAATTTACACCAGTGGTGGCCGGTGGCAACAGTTGGCACAAAAATAATAGGTAGGTACTTTGTCCTAACCGCCACCACTGGTGGCAGTATAGTGGGGGCTGTGGACACAAAAAAATTTCTAATGTCCCAACGACCGCCACTGGGGGCCGTTGGTACAAAAATGTATACTTTGTCGTAACGTCTTTGTCACTTAAGTGCCGTTTTAGTGGGGTCGTTGGGTCGCGTGTTAATACACGCGAATAAAACAACATTTCAATAAACACGAACATGTAAAAAGTAATGAAAGTCCAAAAACAGGCTTCTTACCTTAGATCAGAACCACATTTTTTGATTGTTTTTTTAATAAAATCACACCAAGCGCCCGCACTGCTAGGACACTTGGTGAGGCAATTGGCAGGGGTGTGGGGACTTGTTTCATGCGCATTTGGATAGATAGCACTAGTTGTCTCTGATTTACGGCGCGGGATTGACCTCCAGGGATCGTATTACCTCACCTTCCCCTACTTCCCACACTCTACACAGTCTTTTCTTGACCTAATTCTTGTATCTTCTCCTATTCATTCCTAGTCAAATCGCTCAATGCGATAAGACCGCTGGTTGTGTACCGTGATACTTTTATCTATTACCTATTTTTTTTGTATTAATTTTGGTATGCAGTACCTATGCAATAATGCAAGCATAAAAAACTTATTTATGGCGTTAATCTCCGAAACGGCTGGACCAATTTGAATGGGACTTTCTAGCACATAACTGATGTTCCAGGAAATTTATAGGCTTATGTTATTTTAGAAAAAGGTCTGGGGCTCCGTGTAAAGAATAAAACCCTTTTCATTCGGGTTCATTTTCGAATGCAGCTAGACTCTTGGCAAAACTTTTATCATGTGAGATCATGATAATATATAAATTATCTTATATTAAATCGGAAATCTTCAGTAGGTGCCTTATGTATGAAGCATGATATCCTTCCGAACCTACAATATGAAATAAAACTACAATTTATTTTATTACAATATATTTCTGTATAGCTTACAAGCCCAATATAATTCACTCACTCGACATCGGTGAACTTTGTTTAAACCACAATAATTGTAATGGTATAGTCCGACACAAAAGAGTAGAAACGGAACTAATTTAAAGTGTATGTGTCGATGAAATTGTTTTTACTCTTGTAAAAGACAGTGGCGCCCCCATTATTTTCTACTCTTTTATGTCGAACTATATTTAAGACGTTTTCTTGTAGCATTTTACAATATAATCATAATATAATATACACAAACGTAAATTACTGTACACAGATAATTTAGTCCACGTAATTGATACCATAATTTTTGATAAATGTGAGAGGTCACACGAAAATGGACCTCTGCCCGCCTAGCACGGGGATAACTTATTTTCCTCGCTTTTTGTCTCTTTCGCGTCTGAACATTGCATATCTGCTGTCACGTTCTACGTCCCTAGGACTTAGTTTTCCCTGGTCACTGTGCTACTGGGGCTGTAACAGCGAAACGATGTATTTCGGGATAATAACAGTTTAAAGTTTAGTGTCGTGTTCTATGAAAATTCTACCACTTTTTTGGTATCAATAAAGTATTATTCTATTCTATAAATATGAAAATAAGGAATATAAAATGAAGCAATCAAAATACAAAGAAACAAAGCATCCTTTCCGCTCCCTACAGATCCCGTGTGACAAATGGTAAAAATTGGACGGTATTTGTTTTAGACATCTAGTTATCCCAATTCACAGTTGAAAAGTATCAAAAACATTAAGGCCCACTCGCGTCCTAGAAAAAATACTTATATTAGAACTAAAAAGAGCGCGAACAAATGAATTAGCAAAAAAAAATCGCTGCTTCGTGGACAACACTATCTGTAGTACTTAAATTTTTGACAATTGCCTTTTCCCACACATTTTAATGTATTTTAATATTCATAGTAAATGCACTGGATTCAACGTCTAAAACTACAGAAAAGATTAATCAACGAGATGTACCATTAGAAAACACCTGCACTTTGTTATTATAGACATATTACCGAATCTTACTTATCCAAGCCCATCTTGAGTCAATTCGCCTTGAAAGGCGTCATAAAAGATGAGAACCTTACAATAAGTTCACCATGATATTTGCATGTGATGTGTCTTATATATAACATCTCAATGATTACGTTTACCTATGATTGACCTACATTTCATTTATCCAATTGTATTGGTGGATAATAATAACAATATCTCTTATTTTTTCAGGCGCTGTACACATTAGGGAAATTCGCTTCGGTATTTTGTTCAAACAAAATCATTTTCAAATAATGATGAAACAGAAATTCAGAATTTATATCCCCGTATTTCCCATGTTTAAGACGACCACAGAATACAGACCTTTATAGGTAGGTACAGAAAGAAACTCAATGTAAGTATAGGTATAAATAGCGACTCTGACTACGACGCAATAATGTGCAATAATATATTCAGCTTGCACAACGATAATAACCTCCAGTTAAATTCATACAAATTACCTCTCTTTCTATTGCGTAACTTTCTAGCTTTTCTCTCTTTCTAGCTCATTGAAATTGCACCGTCTTCAAACTCTTCGCAAGCCCCGGCTACTTGTAGCTTCATGCCTATAATGCGAAGTGTCCAAGGGCTGTCTGTACAAACCACAGATCAGGATGAAAGAGGTTAGATTGGAAATAGTTCCTGATTTGTATCAGAACGCTCGTCGCCGCTTGTCTCCCACTCCTCAACTCCACTACAAGCAAGAGACCAATACGCGCACGCATTACGCACACAAATTAACCATACACACATCGATCGCGAGTTTGCTATTGATTATCATCTAGCGCAAACACTGCGTTTGACATGCACTCACACACGCGCAAAAGCTCATCTAGACACGCGGCAGCGTGTCAAGCCAAGTTAAGGAACTGGCTAGCCAGCGCCGAGTGCCACTTTTGACTCTTCTATAACTCAAAATCTCTTTAACGTTCACACATAAAACTACGTGTGTTTAATTATATCCATAAGGACATCTAGTAGCCCAAATTTCATGAAGCTAGCTCAAACGGTTATGAAGATATTATGAAGGTCAAAAAGTCGTAAAATTTAGCACTGACTGACATATTATAGTACCTAAATCTAACCTACTTCCAGATGACCTATAAGAATGAAATTTGGAATCCAGCTCGATAATTGTGTTTAAGTGTAGGAAAAAATCTAAATATTAAAAAATAGGGGGGGTCCCCATACAACTTTTTTTTTAAATGTAGCGTTGGAACCGTTACAACGTTACAAGCAAATATTTGAAATTATCCCAATATATATTGTTATAGGCAATAAAGCAAAGAAATAGAGTTTGATACTTGTTCATAATGTTATTTTGTTCCTATAAATACATATTTGGATTTTGCATAGAACTTGGCACTCATTTAGATCTCCTATCTTTTTGCGGCGAAGCCCACAGCCAAACATTAAAAGTATTGAACTTGGCTCTCCTTTTTTACATGTATGTTTTTGGTGGGATACATGTTACGGTCACCTAAAGGTCGATTATCGATATCGATAAAATTACTGTATCATTATTACTTTAATTTTTTGCTATATTTATTTATTTGTTATGAACTAATACGGCTTCATAGCCAATTATACTAATTAATTAATTAACTACTATACAATGTCCTTACACTGTAATGTTGTTACTATATAATTTCTGTGTCTGGGTGTATAAGTAAGCTTATTACCATAGTACATGCTTCTAGCCTAGTTTGGAACCAGATGACCTTGCGTGGAAGTTGTCTCATATTATTATTATTTTGTGACTTATTAAATAAATAAATAAATAAATATAAATATGGGACAACTTCCACACACGGTCACCTGGTCCCAAACTAGGCTAGAAGCCTGTACTATGGTAACCAAATGACTGATATACATACTTAAATACGCTTATAACACCCAGACACAGATCAAACAGACATGTTCATGCACACAAATGTTTGACCTGGCCGGGGATCGAACCCGGGGCCTGCGGCACAGAAAGCAGAGTTACTACCGTCTGCGCCAACGAGGCTGTATTATAATTTTATTAATTCTATGTTTTTTTTTGTCTGTGAATTACCGCGAAAAACGTCGTTCATGCATAGAAAGACATGGGTTAAACCTATAGTAAGTAAATAAATGACACAAGTTAAAAATACAAGCGTACCTATTTATTAAATTATCATTTCCCTTAACTCACACTAGGTGGGGACGCGGGGAAAGAACCGCGGGGCACAGCTAGTAGGATATAAATCATACACTACCTACTTACTGAAAACTACTCCTGGTTTTAAGTAGGTATCTTTTTCCTAACTCTTTTGTTATGTCATAATCATTTTCTGCAAAATGTTGAAAATTTTGCAAAAAGAACAAATTGTGCTACATTTAGTAGGAATCCATTTATTTCTACCGGTTGCCTCAATCCACAATTTTCTCATATCTGGATTTTTTGGAAACCTAAATATAAAATTTTAATTTCATTATAAACGGAACAATCAAAAAAAATTTTAGACGAAAACCCACACTTTACAACAAAATTGATAATCACAATTAACATGGTGACCACAGTAGATGCCACGTATTTACTTCGCGTGACAAAGAGGAGAACAACTTTTTTCTTTAGACGCTGTTTCACAGACAGACAGACAGAAAGAGACACACACTCACTTGATAATATCCTGACATACGGCTTTCGCTTCTTCCACTTTCATGAAGTTCTTCATACTACATGCACGTCGGTTGTAGTTACTATTGATTTATTGATCTTTCCTTAGGACAACATCAACTTGTTCCTAAAAAGTACGCCTACAAAGAGGTATTTTAATTACAATATATTACTTATAATAATCATTAGCATACGACACTTAATATCGACAATGTTTACAACATGGTACAACACTATCGATGCGCGGGGATTTCCCGGAATTCAAGCTTCGCCTTGGCGCACGCGACCCGTCGCAAAGAACGCAGTTCATTGCGCGATCACCTACGAGTACAAGGTGGAACCTATGTATTGTAGTAAGCAATGTATAATTTCCAATATGTTTCGCAAGTGTGTCGTTTTTGTCTAACAATTACATAATACTTTTGTAATAATTACAAATATCACTTGAATTTAAAGGTTTTAGGACATACCGGTGAAAAGAAATTCCTTGTCGGGCTACACTACACACCTGGCTTCTTTTTCGACAAGTTATAATAGCCCAGGACGGCATTATACACTATCTTCGCGGAGCTACGTACGTTGTGACCACATGAGCGCGACTATTAGCCGGTAAAGCTAATTTCGGCGGAATTACGAGCGTCTGCTCAAGAGGGCAGCAAAGCCGGCCCCGCCCACAAGGCCCCTCTAATCTCTTTCATCTCCTCTGTGGTACAAACTATCATTTTTTTTTTTTTTTTTTTTTTTTTTTTTCATAAATGACATGCCGAGAAAGGAATGTCATCCAATTACAATCTAGCCTCTTGGAGGCTAATAAGTAATTTATCTTTAACTTAAACTGCTAGATAAACGTTAAAACTAAGAATGTGTCCATTAACACTTATTCTTATTGTCTCTATTATGACAAGGTAGACACTTTTTTCATGTGTTCTTTATACGCGGCACTAACACTGCATTACACTAATTGTTTACAACTGCACTTAAACTAACTCAAAAGGTTTTTTCCTTCTTAGTCTTCTCACTAGTCCCGTGGTGTCGAGGAGCTGGATGGCCTCGACGTTCACGTGATGGTGAAGCCGATGCTCGTGGGCTTCCGCGAACTTTTTAATAACTTTAGTGACGAGGTCCACTTTGAGATCACGGTGGAGGTCTTCGTTTCTTACGTACCAAGGAGCGTTCACTATACTCCTTAGTACTTTATTCTGAAACCGTTGAATAATTTCTACGTTGTTATTTTTGGCACATCCCCATAACTGTATGCCATAAGTCCAAATAGGTGCTAGGACTTGTTTATAAATTATCAGTTTATTGTGAACTGACAGTTTGGAGTGTCTACCAATCAGCCAGTTCATTGACCTATAGCGAAGCTCCAGTTCATCACGTTTTTTCTTAACGTGTGACTTCCAGCGGAGCTTTGCGTCTAGAGTCATACCCAAGTATTTTGCGGTATTTTCATATGGTATGGCCGTGTTGTTTATAAAAACCGGATGATAGCTTGTCCTCTTGTTAGTAAAATCTATGTGACTAGACTTAGATTCATTTAGCTTAATTTTCCATTTTTTGGTCCAATCAAAGATGATGTTTACTGCTGTTTGAACCTTTTTAACTGCTTCCTCATGAGTGAACCCTGTTGCCATAATTGCGGTATCATCTGCAAATGTTGCAATTGTATTTTGTTCTAACTCTGGAATATCACAAGTGTATAAGAGGTACAGGACTGGACCCAAAACACTTCCCTGTGGTACTCCAGCTTTAATAGGTTTGAGTGATGAGTAGGCGTCTTCCTGTCGTACTCGAAACATTCTCTGTGTAAGGTATGATTCCAGAAGATCAGCATACCTTAATGGGAGCATATTTTTTAATTTAAATATTAGGCCTTCGTGCCACACTTTATCAAAAGCTTGGGCTACGTCCAAGAAAACGGTAGAGCAAACTTTCTTTTCTTCTAAGCATTTTTCTATTACGTTGGTGATTCTGTGTACCTGATCTATTGTGGAATGTTGTTCTCTGAATCCAAATTGATAATCAGGTATCAGATTTCGTTCTTCGATGATAGGCTTCAGTCGCTTTAATAAGAGCTTTTCAAATAATTTTGACATTATAGGTAACAGTGATATTGGTCTGTAGGAGGTTGTTTCGTTGGGAGGTTTACCTGGCTTAGGTATCATAATTACTTCAGCTACTTTCCACAACTCCGGGACGTGTTGAAGTCTGAAAGTAGCATTGATGATGGTAGTAAGTTTTACCACGGCTTTTCTGGGTAAGTTATTTAAAACTTCTCCTGTGATTAG
This sequence comes from Hemistola chrysoprasaria, assembly GCA_947063395.1. Lineage (NCBI taxonomy): Eukaryota > Metazoa > Arthropoda > Insecta > Lepidoptera > Geometridae > Hemistola > Hemistola chrysoprasaria. The sequence goes on from OX346729.1 coordinate 10,063,466, forward strand.
GTCGAAACCAGGAGATTTTTTTCGCTTTAGCTTGCAAATTTCACTGTACACTTCTCTCGGTGTAACCAGTATTATATTATTCGTCTCAGGGTGCATGATTTGTGTATTCAGCATCACATCTGCTGAATCGTCATTTGGTTGGAATATTTGTTCTAAATGTACCGCAAATAGTGTAGCTTTTTGTTTATTGTTTATTGCCCAGCTTCCGTTGGTTTCTTTAATCGGTGGGGTTGCAACTATAGGTTTTTTTATGTTTTTGATCACTTTCCATAGCGAGTAATCAGTTGTACGATCACTCGTTAATTGATTTAGCCTATTTTCCGCATTTTGATCGGTAAACAACTGGATTTCTCTCTTAAGTCTTTTTGTCAGATTATTAAACTTTGTTTTATCTCTTGGGTCTCTAGTTGTGTGCCATTTTTGCCTCTGAGTCCTTTTTTCAGCTATTAGTTGTCTGATCTCTTTTGGGTAGTACTTGTCTCTTACTCGAGTGTTTGATTCAGGTGTATTTTTCCAAACACAATGTTGAATATTCTTTATTAGAATTCCTACTTCTTCATCTAGTTGTTGTGAATTTTTTAGAGGAACTTTCAAGTTAGTTATTTCCTCTAAATCCAACCTAAAACTTTCCCAGTCAGTGTTTTTGTTGGCTAAAATGGGATTGTTTCCTCTTTCTACGACAGTTTCACTTAAAGTTAGGACTATCGGTGAGTGGTCTGAACTCATATCATGGCCCTCCCGTATTTTAAGAAAGCTCGAAGATATATTTTTATAGATAAAAAAGTCTATTAGATCTGGAATTTTCTGTGGATCAGTTGGCCAGTAGGTAGGGGTTCCAGTTGAAATGACATTACAGTTAAGTTCTTTAATTGCTGACAGTAGCTCCTTACCTTTAGTAGTGGTAAGACGTGATCCCCAAAAGGTGTTCTTAGCGTTAAAATCACCTCCCAGCAAAAATCTGTTTCCAAGTCCTTCCAAAAAGCTCTTATACTGTGCAGATTTCAGTGCATGCTTAGGTGGACAATAAATGGCTGATATTGTGACATAATAGCGATGAGTTTTAACACTCACAGCTACAGCTTGTATATGTTGTTCTTCATATTTATGCTCTAAGTAGTGATAGATATTTTCTTTAATTATTACAGCGCTGCCACCTCTAGCAGTGTTGTCAGGGTGTAGTGCGTGATAAGTTTTATAGCCTTTTATTTGAATATATGATTCCTTTGTGAAGTGTGACTCAGATATAAGGCACAGGTCAATATTTTCTGTGTTTAGGACCGCCTCTAGCTCATGCCGATGCTGAAGAAGTCCATTTGCATTCCACGCTATGATGTTTAGTGACTTAACCATTTAAGATTTTTGTTTAGACGTAGCTATTTTGGTGCTTCGAGTAATTTCAAGTTTTTGCAATCGTTCGTCGAATAAAGTTATGATATTTAAAATCTGATTAAGCTTTTCTTCGACGCCCGAGTGTATTTGTTTGGGTTGCAATTTAGGTAGCGATCTGGGTTGACCTCCTTTTGTAACTTGTGCGTACGAGACGTTATTTGTTACGTTTCGGGTGATTTTAGTTGATTTTACCTTGCTTGCACTTGGAATTTGGATGGTATGCGAGGGTTCATTCCTTTTAGCGGTCTTAGTTTTTATCATCTGTAGTTCTTTTGCTACAATGCAACCTCTGTAGCTAGCTGGATGTGGTTCTCCGCAGTGTACACACTTTGGTTTAGCATCTGCCGGCTTAGTGCAGTCCTTTGTGAGGTGTTTCCCAGTGCATTTAACGCACCTTGGCTCCTTTGAACAGTATTTTTGTGTGTGGCCATATGATTGGCACCTTTTACACTGAGGGATCAACTTTGATGATTTAATTGGCTGTATGTCCACCTTGCACCCCAATATGGACCTAATGCCATAAATTTTGCTAATGTCTTCGTCTTTTTGAAACGAGAGCATAAACATGTTGAGCGGTTCCTTACTTCTCCAACTAAGTTTATTAACCGCATTTAAAATTTTATACCCCTTGAGTATAAGATCTTCAGCTATTCTATCCGGTTTACATGAAGAGGGCAAGTTTTTAGCCATAACTCTGATGGGTCTATCCTGTTTATTTTCGTAGGAATGCCAGAGGCATTTATTTTGCGTTAGCAGCTTGGTAATAGCTCTGTATGAGTCATCACTGCTCGCATTTATTTTCACTGTATCACCGTTCATCATTTTCATGATGAACGTTTCCTTTGTTATGTTCGATGACAGAAGGTCATAAAATTTTTGGTAGTTCTCGATGGTCTCGACTACTATGGGAGGTGGTAAAGGAATTTTCTTTACCTTGGGTTTTTCTTTCGGTTGGCTGCAGCTTTCTGCTTGTGGTGGGGTGAGTGATACATTCAACTTCCTCTTTTTCCTACTTTTTTGGCGCACCCACTCGGTTTCTCTCGCGAGTTCCTCTTCATCGGTTTCATACTGTACTCCTTGAGGGACCTCGTCACTAATTTTTTTTCCTTTTTCCGTCTCTACAGAGCTACGCTCCCGAATGTGTTTCAGGTGGCTCTGCAGTTCCTCAATTTGGTTTTGTAGTTCTTTAACTACATTCTCCAATCTTTTACGTTCTGCTTTTTCCGTTTCGTAATGTTGGAACAGAATTTGTTCCGTTTCCGTTTTTATAATAATGCCTTTTGCTGCCATTATATTTTAGGTATAACTTCACCTTTACAATAGTCTATGCAAGTAGCACACACTTTAACTAGGTCATTTCGGTGACCTCGAATCGATGCGCGCGCGACGCGACGGTCCGACGTTACGCGGTGTAAGATGCAGCGTCAGCGCTATGCCCGAGCGCGAACTAGAGCAATTATGCTTGACGCGACCTTTCTCTCCGATAATCGAACGATCACAAACTATCATGATTTTAAAAAAAAAAAAAGGCCAGCACGCTAATACAAACATAATTAACACCCTAGAAAAAAAGGTTTGAATGTGTGCGTGCACACAAGCAATTAGGGATCAGCTTAAGCAGTAACTGATCGAGCTTTTAGTACAAAAATCCTTTCTACTATGATGCTTCACTTTTTGTTTTAGAAAACTCCGTCCGCCTTTTTTTCTAGGTTCATGATTATCATATGGAAATAAATTCGACTTGCCGGCTTTGTTTGAACAAAAAACATATCAAATGAACAATCATTGTCGTATTCAAGCCGGATCAAGAAAAAATTTACCTTCTGATTGTTTTTTTTTTTAAAAGAATTAAATAGAAAATCCAAAGTTATAATTGTTAGCTCTGGTCTTATTATAAAGTTATTTATATTATGTTATTTAGGAAGTCAAAGAATTTTTGTCTATAAAAGTTCGGCGCTATTGTATAACCACATGCAAAAGTAATATTTCACAAAGATCAGTTGTCTCGAAGAATCGCTTTAAGCGATATGATTGGGGTACAACCCTCGGATTAATTGTATTTTCTACATGTTGTGTCCTCTGTATGGTGTTTTATCTATTTTATCTTATCTCCAAAAGGCCACACGCCAAACGATACTTGCCACACCTATAAATTGAGTACCGACAATTTTTTTATGAATCTTTACCTAACACAAAGTAATTGGTAGTCATTAAGCTACAAGTAGCCGGGGCTTCCGTCTTGACGGTACAATTTCTACGGGCTAGACAGAGACAACAAGTAAAGAGATACGCGATAGAAAGAGAGGCAGCTTGTATGTTAATATAACGATAAATAGTTAGGCGCTGTGCGACCTGAATTGCACTTTATTGCGTCAGAGTTAAAGTCGCTATTTATTATTTAAATTTGTGGAGTGTCCTTTCTGACCCTATTATTCTGTGTATTCTGTGCTTATGCGCCGAGTTGCTTGTACAGAATGGGTACGTAGTCATCGTATTGCGCCTGGTAGAAGTTGCCGGCGATAGGATCGCCTAGATTGTATTTGTTGGCGAATTTAGCGATCGCGAACTTGCCGCGGCCTTCATCAGAACTGAAAGAAGGAGGCACATTGTTAAGTTACTTAAGTAAATATATTATAAGTTATTGTTTACTAAAATATTATAAGCACATAAATTTATTTAAAACTCGCGGTTTCTCCCGCGTATAGTCCGTTTTCTATTGAGAATGCTTGTATGGAGAGATAAACAATTTTGAGTACAGATTTGAGTTGAGATTTGGTACGGATATTATACCAGTCCACCTGACGCCGCCGCAGAATTAAAAATACTGTCCGAAAGCTCATTTAATACAGATTTTATAAACATTAACATTAAAACATCAATATGTATATTCATTAAACTATTTTCAATGTAAAATAAAATAATTATTGCACGTACCTACTTACCTACGTACGTCATTTTGCCATCAAAAATGGATAAATAATAAATTCGGAAATAATAAATTCAAAAATTAAAATTCGAAATTAATAAATTCGAAAATAGTAAATTCAAATATAATAAATTCGAAAATTAAAATCTGAAAAAAAGTCGTAAATTAAAATTTCGAAATACCGTACCTGCATTTTGTTGTACAGCGTATTGCAACTGCATTTGGAACACAGAATTTGCGTACTACATACTCAAGCGTGTCAAATTTTAATATTTTTCATGCTCCAATATGTCTGATGCGCGAAATATTATGTATTAATCTCACGAAAATTACTCGAGAGCGTCAGATTTTCAGAGAACTCTAAAGATGCCCCAATTTCTTAATCTGACGATTTGGAAGTGACCCAAGCTCGCAGCGAATTTTTGAAAATGTAAATAAAATCGACATTTTGAAATACTCGAGTGCATCAGATTAGCAAACTGAAGGTTCTCATCATGATGTCCCAGCGTGTCTTTTAGCCATCCACTACGCTGCGCTGACGAACGCCGCAGTCATTATTTTAATTTACATTGAAAATACTCAAATTTATATTTAATGTTTTTAGAATCTGCATTAGATGCGCAGTTTGCAACTAGATGGCGCTGTATGTTCTAAGAAGGCGGTAGCGTTTTTTTTTTTTCAGATATCTAGATAAGGAACCCTACACTATGCATTCATGTATATCATATATGGCTTAACTTATATATATATATATATATATTTAGAATGCGTCGGACTTGTCACCACTAGTGACCACATGTGGATGTCAATGGATTTCTATGGGTATAAGAAAGTACTAACTGACTGTCTCGGTGGCGTATAGGGCGCATGCTCGACTGCCAATCAAGAGGTCCCGGGTTCGATCCCCAGGTCAGGCAAAGTGTTTAATTTTGGATTTTTCCATTAGGAATTCTCTCAATAACTGCCTGGAGTCTGGAACTGTGCCCGGTAGATGGCAATAGGCTCGCCCCCAAGTCAAATACGCAGGCAGTTCTCCGCAACTCGACGACAATGCGCCTATTTTGCGTGGCTCGCCCCCAATTATATGGGACCAATAACATACTGGCGAAATGTGGGTGTATCTACTATACACCCACTATCTAGGTATCTAGGACTCAGTCCCATGGACTGAGTCCTGGGTACACCTCTGCCTACCCCTTCGGGAAAAAAGGGGTGAATGCATGATATGTTATGTTTATAAGAAAGTAATAAGCAGAATATGCACACTCACGTGTTGGTCAACCTCTTCTCGTCAAAGGTAAGCTTGCCGGGTTGTTTGTAAACGAGGAATACGTATCTATGCAAGCCAGTGCCCTTCGGCGGTCCGGAACCGACGTAGGCTGACAGTGTTTCACCGGCAGCGACGTTGTTCCCGGGGATGTTGCCTACCAGCCAGTGATGCCATTCACGGTACGTCGGCTCTTTACGGGACGGCGCATCTGGGTCTGAAAAGGACTTGAAACTTTTAATCCCATTATTACGATCGGGCAAAGTCGCTGGGCTTTCACTATTATCGGATAAAATGAATGCGCCTTGGCAAGAGTTTGACATTTCAACCGTTAGTACTATTATTTACTTTGTGGTTCAACTACCACGAAACTTATCGCATAAGATGGCTGTTCGGCCGCCTTATTACGGACGCAACAGAAGTGTGGAATATGTTTAAATTGCTAAATGTCTGCTGTCAAACGTCATTTTTTGTATACCTTTTGACAGCAGACATTAAGCAATAGGCATGATGACACTATAACAGATTAAAAAAATAAATGGTTTTAGTGAAAAATATATATCGAAAGGATTCTAAAAAACGACCCAGTATTATTGAAAACATTGAGATTAATAATATTTTTAATAAAATAAAAGTACAAAAAATTGCAATCGGCCATCTTAACTAAAACGCCAAGCAGAGCGAATGACGTCACGCCTCAGTAAATACTGTTACTGAGAGTATAAACACTTGAAGTAAATATTTACCATATCGCATTAACTTTTATTGTGTTGTGATCAGTCACTTAATTTGTTATATATTCGTGGCAATCCAGGAATCATCGAAGATGGAACAAGGTTTTATTAAGGCAAAAATAAAATATTTACTTTGCGTGACGTCAGGACCCGACGCCATGACACATACGAGCGTTTTCGCGCTCATTTTAAATTAGAAAGTTAAAAATGCATTAATTTGCGGTAAAATGTAATTTTATTCTGAAAAAATGTTTTTTTCGGTAATATTAGACGTGTACCTACATTAAGAAACGGGATTTCAAAATCTGTCACCATGCCTATTAAAGGCTTTCCACACTTCTGTTTCATACGTATCGTATTATGGGGGCCGGAACCTAATTACAACTGTCACTACGTTGTCTGTTCCTTCCTCCAAGGATTTATCTATTTATTACATTTAAATGACAGATGCAGCGATGTCGTTCAAATGGTTCTGACTGTCAACTGTTGACAGAGACACGGAGGGCTTAATTGGAGTCTGTGGACGAGCACAAGACCACCTAAATGATAGGTGGACGATATAAGAGGGCATGCAAGTCATGCATGGATGAATAGAGCAGCCGACAGAGTGGACTGAAAGAAGTTGGGAGAGACCTATGCGCAGAACACCACAAGAGGCTATAGAAGAAGAGAATTTTATGATTATGAGTTTATTCCTTACCAGTCATAGCCAAAGTATAAAACGAATTGGGCTCTGCCTCCCAGGATACCTTGGGCACATCCTTCACTTGCGTTGGTGTCAACTCATTGCCTTCGCTCACATCATGCGACGGGTACTTTACCTGAAACAAAAAATAAATAGGTATTAATATACTTTTTTTTTATGATAGAGTGACAAGACGAGCAAATCAGGTGCCTTATGGTAAGCATCATGATTGCCCATATCAGACACAGTGCCACCCAGTGTTTTATAATGCAAAATTCTACGCGGCAGTGCACTGTGCCTGTCACCCTGAGATATGAGTTGTTGAATCTCATCATGCCCAGTAATTTCGCTGGTAACATTGCCCTTCATACCGGAGCACAGTAATGTGTGGCAATGGTGTGGTACTTCCCCAGGCGGCCTCCTGCAAAGAGGCCTACCACTACAAAAAAAGTACTGTAAATATATATTATGCCATCAAAAACAAAACTTGTAAAAAAAAAAAACAAGTCTCGCAATTCAGTTCTTCTACCTTAAAAAGTTGTGAGATCCATGTAATACCAAGTCGGTTGCATTAAATCCCTGCTTAAGGGACCTTCTGTCTTAAGTTATTACGTAATTAGCTAACCTAACAACATCTTATAATATAGTGACCATATCAATATTAAAAATCTTTTATGTTTTAAATAAAATAGATTGACTTGGCGATCGCACTAAACTATCTTATTTTATTAATATAATATGTATTACTTGTGAGATACATTGTGTTTTCTTGCGATGGAAAACAGAAAACTGATTGAAGTTTACTGAATTTAGTCATACTTCTTAATGGGGAATATATACAACGTGTTTCAAAAAGGTGTGGTAATTAATTACTTAAGGCTACCATCTACCCATCAAACTGAACAACTTTCAAAAGAAAGAATTGCGAAATCGCAAGAAAAAACTTCGATTTCCTATACAAATTTTCCGATCAGCTGATCCATTTAGTATGGGAAGTCGAAATTAGTTTTAACTTTGAATGTCATTAAATTAAAAATAATTACGACCTTATTTACAATGCGAATTGGGGTAATCTTTTGTAGGAAAAATTTGCGTGTGTAGATATATTTTTTACTATCGTTGTTATGGCTCTTCATCACCGTTCATCACTTGAACCCAATGACTTAATGCATATAAAATAGCCGTCAAAATTGGGTAATTTCGTCAAATTGTCAATAGAATCCGCATCAAATTGTGAATATCACAGTAATTTGGAATTATTGCCGCATCTACTGTTATTATGGGACAGGAAGCCTAATGGATATTATTATTTATTATACGATTTTTCAGTGCCGTGGAATTACCGGCTTTAGAATAGTGCTCCAAAACCCGTTGTTGCCGTAAGAGCCGGCTAAAGGTTAATAGATCCAGAGGACGGACAGCAGCGTCTTCTGCAAAAAATCATCGAACTGCGCTCGACAACCCGCCTGCCAAGCGTGGCAGAACCCCTTTTATATCTGTTTTGTAGTGGTAGGCCTCTTTTGCAGGGGGCCGCCTGGGGAAGTACCACACCTTTGCCAGTTATTCATCCGCCAAGCAGTAATGTGCAAACATTACTGTGTTCCGGTATGAAGGGCAATGTTACCAGCGAAATTACTGGGCATGATGAGATTCAACAACTCATATCTCAGGGTGACAGGCGCAGTGCAGTGCCGCGCAGAATTTTAAAACACTGGGTGTCACTGTGTCTGATATGGGCAATCATGATGCTTACCAGGCACCTGATTTGCTCGTCTTGTCACTCACTATCATAAAAAAAAAATCAAAAGTGTAAAATAATGAATTAAAATCCTTCTTCCCTTCTCTATTCCCTGCTTCACCATAAGGGCATCTAGCTGCAACACATTTTTTAGGTTATTACAAACAGATGACCAGGGTTATATTTGATTCCAATGAGTGTAATCGCGATATATTAGACTACTGCCCCATCGAAACCTGATGCTGCAGCATAAAGTACAGGTTTCCAAGTCGTTGCAAATATTGATAAAGTGACAGGATACCAAATTTCGAATCGATTATACCATAGGAAGTTGCTCATATTCCATCCAGTCACTTGTTTTTAGGGTTCCGTACCTCAAAAGGAATAAAGAAACGAATATAGGATCACTTTGTAGTCCGTCTGGCTGTCTGTCCGTCTTTCTAACAGAAACGCGTGGAGGTATCAAGTTGAAATTGATATCAACACTACTCAGATCTGCAGTCCCTTGTGGCTGTAAAAAATCATACTTCTAAGTTAAGGCAATCAAAAGTTATGGCCATTTTACTTCATATTTCCATACTTTGCGCAAGGAACTAATAGATGGCGCTGTATCTAGGTATGGAACCCTATGCCACTATGCCTTAACAATTTATTTTCATTACACTTAACGCGGACGTGATGTCGCCGACTGTCGGCGGTTTAGCTGTCTACCTCCTACAATCATTAAAATCTCATACACTAACATGACATTATTCAATTTGTGTCAAGTTCATTTACTGTTTATACGAATACGTTGTTGTTGAGCTAATCCTACATTATCTCGTAAATCATCTCACTAAGATGTTTCAATTATAGACTAAAGGTCTATTATGTGGTAGTTGTCACTTACATTATCTACTGCTCACGTACAGACATCAGGTGTTGAGATAATTATGTAATTTATGTCATTATTATGGCGTGGAAACGTCCAATATTCTCCCAAATCATTTTGCCGTGGAATAAAATGGGACTAAATATTCTTAAGAGCCTTATCACGAGTTTTCATGCGCTCATAGGCGGTGTTCAACGCATTGCATTTTATAGCATTTAAGTAGTTGTTTTAATTAGGTATACTTATTTTCCAAAATAAATAAAAAAAATCGAATTCTTTATGAACTGACGCAATTTTAGGTATTATTATTATAATTTACATTTTCGTAATAATAATATTGATTTTTTTTTAGGTATTCCATACATATATCTAAATTTTGAGGCCGCTATGTATGTACTAGATCACTATATGAGACATACCTACTTTTTTTTCATCTACTTTATACAAACTAAGAGCTCAAAAAAGTGCCGTCGTACACTTTACGAGAAACTAGCTTCGGAATCTTGACTTTTTATAAATTGTTAAGCCATAATAATTAAGTGTTTTATATTTTTATGTATGTTAGTCTGTAAGGTATTTATTAATATGGGCCTCTATTCACTATTGCCTGAAATAAATGAATTTATTTATTATTTATTTAAGGCAACATTTAGAAAAGCGAGGCTGTTATGGTCAATACTAATAATAAGTATTCTCCATTTTTCAATAAATTAATAAATATCGGTGTCTTTTAGTTACTTAGATTAAGAACGTCGAAGTGGACCGTTACAAAAATTACGTTTAAAATGTGATAGGGCTCTTAAGAAGTTTGCATAGAAACTAGCGTCGTATCTGATTGCCAAGTTTTATGAGACGAACTATTAATAGGACGGAATACCTTTAAGAATTTGGAAAATGATTACCTATCTCATGAAAAATTTACCAAATCAACGTTTCGTCCAAATATATTTAATTCATATTTTAAGGAAGCAGTAAGCTGTTTCAATATTATTATACCCTAATTTTTTCTAGTAAACGTCTGATCGCGCAAGTAAAGCTAGGATATTGAAACGTTCACTAGAAAAAAAATAAGATACAAAATAATATGAAATAAAAGTAACGCAGAGGTTTACTTCATCTTCAAAATATCGTAACAGGATACAGGACCTCTTAGCAGTTTGACACAATCCTATGGAAAATTTACTAAATCGATGTTTTGTATTCCCCTGTTTCCTCCGAATACAGTAAACCTTTTTGATATATTTATATCCTGAAATTTTAAAAATTATGTGATATATGTCCCTATCATTTTATACAAAAAAAAATAATCTGCGCGGCACTGCACTGCGCCTGTCACCCTGAGATAAGAGTTGTTGAATCTCGTCATACCCAGTAATTTCGCTGGTAACATTGCCCTTCATACCGGAACACAGTAATGTTTGCACATTACTGCTTGGCGGATGAATAACTGGCAAAGGTGTGGTACTTCCCCAGGCGGCCCCCTGCAAAAGAGGCCTACCACTACAAATAAGTAGTATATTATGAATAAGCAGTTATAACACCGAACAGAGATTTAATTTTTTCTTTTATATATCCGTGATGATAAATATTATGAATCTTAGTCGACAGATTGTGCAATTTAATGAACATTGAAAACATTTTTTAATTTACGTATTTCTACACTCTATAATTACTCTTTCACGCCCAAATTGACTCTTGCATAATATTTATTGATTTCGGATTTTGTGCTCTAATGTTTTCTGATGCGAAGTTTCATGATTATAAATATTTTAAGACTTAAATATAATTAATTAGGAACCTAGATAACTAGTGTCTCATTCCGAATAACGTCATTAAATGTTGGAAATATGCTCTGATTTCAAAAGATTCTACTATTACGTTTGTATGGGAAATTCTCCGGTCGCCGCACTGTTAAGCAGAATAATAATATGTGGAATAACACATGGAGTACTTTTAGCTGTTTAAAACGAAATAAAGTGCTTTTTCTGAGAAGTAAGTAGGTACCTAATATAATATCTTAATATAAAACTTACCGTCAAAAGAGCAGAGGGCGCTTTCGGGACGACATCGGGCACCACCTCGTTGCTCACAAAGGTCTTCGCTACAGACGACATGGTTCTCGCAAACACCCTAAAATTGACCATAGTGATATCTGCTAATAAAAAAACAATCGCCAATCTCAATAATTGACCCATTTTTGGGACGTATCTATGAAACTATGATATGCAAATTTAAACAACGTGAGAGGTTGCCCCTTGAAAAGCTAGAAGCAAACTGAGCAGTGGTTATGTGAGAACAGTTATATAAATCCAAACCAGTTTCCACAACACAGATTGTGTACAGTTATGCACAGAGGTGTTATTAATTATGGCTGTCAATGAATGGTGTTTGAATGCACCTTCTGGGTGTTACCAGAAGAGCTTAGTCTATATTGTTATGTGGACCAAGCTAACGTTTGAATGCACCTTGGCAGATGCTACATTAATACAAGTCTGTGATTTCGTAATAGGCTACTTTTGGAAATACATACTTTTATTTATTCACATTTCATTTCATTTACACATTTCAGCCAATAGAGCTAATGATCTATTTGCTGAAATGTGGAATGTTCCACATGCAGGCTTTTTTCATAATATATACCTATATATTATGTATAAAGGTAGGTACATAATTTAATATGATTTTGGAATGATTTTTGAAATGATATGAATGATGATAAGATGTCTGAAAAGTTATTTCTTTCAATAAGTTTTGTACACAACTGTACACAAATGTTTTGGTGAACATTAATGAGTGCCATGTAACATTATGTGTTTTCTCAATAAATATAAAAACATTGGTCAAATGCGAATGCAAGTTGCATATAAAGGGTTCCTACCCCTTTTCTTTCTATGTGCATATACAGTGTACATATTTTAAAAGCATTTAGCAACATTATTAAGAACAACATTATTAAGAATTTAGCAACATTACGAGGCAAATCACTAAAAATGCCTAATAAAAAAAAAGGTTTTATAGATTTGCTAGTGATGGTATGCTGTCGGACGATGCATCCTCTTGTTACAGGTCGTGTCACGGTTTAATAGCGCTGACCTTGAATGCGCAGAAATCGATTGTTAGATCTGTTAGGACTTTTTACACCATTACACCTGTGCAAAGCCCCTCATGCTAAGCGCTATTAAACTGTGACGCGACCTGTACCTATTCTTATCAGTGAACCGCAGCCCCACACCGCTGCTGTATGGAACAGTTACCACTTTCTTTAAGATGAGTCTTTCCTTTAATTTGCCGCATAATGGTGCCTACTTCCCAAAAATATATCCTTATTAGAACAATAATGATATGGGTTAAACAATATAATGGATCTCAAGTTCTCTGATACAAAGAAAATTTTAATTTATTAAATCATGAAACTATGAGATAGTAGAAACATTCAGGTGTGATTTCTTTTTCCAAAATCAATTCGTTTGATACCCTACACGGGTAATTATTTAATCAAAAATGTAATGATGCACTATTAGTTTTTAACAAGTTGCTTGTATAATAATAATAATGTAGTCATCTGGTCTCAAACTAGGCTAGAAGCCTGTACTATGGTAACCAGATGACTGATATACATACTTATATAAGCTTATAACACCCAGACACAGATCTAACAGACATGTTCATGCACACAAATGTTTGGCCGAGGATCGAACCCAGGGCTTGCGGCACAGAATGCAGAGTTACCACCATCCAGCCAACGAGGCTGTAGAGAGCATCACTACAAATTTGCAGTTGTAGCAGCAATTGCACATATTATATGTATTTTGTGAGAATTACAAGTATCTATATATCTAATCTTTGTTATGGTTTAGGAGATCGAGTCCAGTGACAGAAAGATGGATGGATGGAGTGACGGACAGTTGAGGCTTAGTAAAAGGGTTCATTTGGCACCCTTTTTTTTATTATGGAACCCTGAAAATGGTTATTATTTAAGTGTGCTTATTTATTAAGAAATATTGTGAAAGATTTTTGTACAGAATAAATTAGACATGTACCATACCTAAGTGGACAACTAACAATCACATCTTTACCCATCTATTTTATTTTAGAATACATACATATTTAAGTTATGCCATTAGCCAAAACGATGATAAATCTTTAGAAAATTTTCTGGTAACAGTCATGCAACATGCAAGCACAGATGAAAAATATGGTTGTTTTATCTTGGTAAGTCTGAACATAGGCTCTGCGAACTTTAGCACATGTAAACTCGTGAACAAAACTGTTATTACTATGATTGAACTGAACTGAACATTATATTTACAATACACATTTGTTCGTATTTTGTTTATCTGGGAATAACAGTTTTCATCATATGTTTAAATGCACTAATGTTCGCAGAGCCTATGTTCAGACTCGCCAAGATAAAACAACCGCACTGTATATATTTATTTTGCAATACAAGCAGCAAGATATTAAAGTTGGGTAGGTCATTGATATAAAGAAAAGGGGAGATGTGGTACTGGCTTCTCGAAAATGGCAAGCTCAAATTAGGTACCATAAGGTCCACATACGTCAGTAAACTGAGGTCGTACGAGCGAATAATATTGTTATCTCGGTCGCACTTCGGTGGTACGTCTTTCTATCTTTTTTGTTCATCGTATGTCACTGCAAACTTCACACTGAGCAAATTGCATGAGCCATTTATTTTTTATTTTTTTTATTAATTTGTTGAGTAAGCGCTGGGAAAACGTACCCTATCCCTCCTTTTCTTTATATCAATGGGGTAGGTAGGTATTTATTACACACGTCTCCTACCTGTATACCTCCGTACTAACCTCCAACTTTTTATTATAAATTTATCTGCGAAAAATTATTTTTATTTAAATCGAAGCGGCGTAAATATATATAGGTAAGAGTTACGTAATCTATTCAGTAGATTGCAGATCCAAAGTCTAATAAGTGATTTACTTAAACCGGACAGCAAGCTCTATGAATGACTAGGTATTTGAAAAGTGGATAGGCGTTGAGACATACAAATTCAGTGCAAACAAAATTTATGTATTTAGAAATTATTTCGCAAATTACCTTAAACTGGAGAAATAGATGCCAAGTACTTATTGAATAATTAAAAATAATACTATGGTACCGTAAAGGGAGTAAAGCCGCTGATAATAGGGATGCGCCGGCGCCGATCCAATCCGATTTTATCAAATAGGCAAGGCATACGATCCAATCGGTTTTCGGATCGGATCATATTATCTGAAGACTGAAGATCTAAAGACTTAGCTAAAGTGTTCGAGCATGGATTGAGCAGCCGGCTGATCGACTACCTAAAGGAGTGCGGATCACTGTCGGACAGACAATACGCCTATTGCACAGGAAGATCTACTACAGTGCCACGGGAAGTTATACGACGAATATTAGATGCACGAGAGAGCTCGCAACACGTCGCCATCATCTTCTGCGGCTTATCAAAAGTCTTCGATGTCGCTGACCATACCGTGCTTGCCGGAAAATGCAGCATTACGGCATCGACGGGAATGATCTAAGTCTACTGACTGATTTAATGACACTACGTCTGTCGTCCAGTTGGAAGTGAAACTCAATGGGATCGCCTTTGATCTTAACAAGTGGTTCGAGACTAATGGGCTGATTACTCAATATAAAAAAGACCCATTTTATGAGATTCATCCTGTCTGGCCAGACACATGGTATTGGAAATAAAGCGATCGAACAGGTGAAACAAACAAATTTTCTCGGTTTTCATCTAAACTGTGCTCTCACGTGGGAATTGCACATTGACAACCTGAGCGTACCTGCTTCGCGCTATGGCGGGTGTCAACGATCATACCGCCAGAAATGGCCCGAAACTGCTATTTCGCGTCTCTGCACTCTGTCATCCAATACGGTATCGAGATCTGGGAACGCGGAGCAGACTGGCAGCATGTCTTCCGGATGCAGAAAAGAGCTGTACGAGCACTGGTACGAGTGCCACAGGACACCCCAGCTAAACCTCTATTCCAATCTATGAGGATACTAAAAGTCCCTTCCTTGGTGATCCTCCAAAATCTTGGAGATCCTGCCCTCTACGCCAGGGCACATTTGGACGAGTACCCAAAGTTAGGCGACGGACACTGCACGAGGAACGCGCACCGCCTGCGGTCCGTATCGCGCAGATTAAAGAAGTCCTCAAAGTTAGTGCATGTCATGGCACCCGATGTATACAACCGATTATCAGAAGACATCTGTAACACTACCTCAATGAATTCCTTCAAATTTTCACTTAAAAAATGGCTTGTGGAGAAAGCGTTCTACATAGTCAATGAATTTTTCGACTGATTTTGTCTATTTTATGTTTGTTTAATAAGTACCATTTCTATATTGATAAATATAATTACCTACTATTTGTAATGGATTATTAGATTCTTATGTGTTTTATTTTGACTTAATAATATTGTTAATTTTGTATTGCATATGTTGAATTTTGATTGAAAAAATTATTTGTCATAAACTCTAACATCATGTTTTATAAATCATGAGATTTTTTGGATCGATCTTTTGAATATCAGATCATATGAATGGAATCTGAACCGCAGATCGGATCGAAGCGTTACGATCCGAACCGATCGAATTTTAAAAAAGCACATCCCTAATTTGGAGTTGCGGAGTCGCAATTCGTGTAAAAAGCCATGTTAAGTGTTATCAATAGACAGATGACACTGATAACACTGACAACTGACAACAAAGCCGGATCAATGCAAATAAAGCGTATTTAAAAAAAATGTTCTCAAAGGAAGGAAAGATGGCGTTGTTAAAAAGAAAAAGAAGCTTCAAGGGCAAGCCCAGTTAATTCACAGCTCTAATAATTTGGTGGTCTTTACAAGAAGCTGCCGGAATTTTGGTGGGAACACGAAAAATCACATTTCAACTCTCGTATCACTTGCCCAAGAGACTTGTGTATCTTCGAAAATACTAAACACGTAATATTCCACCATTATTACACGTTAAACACCCTGAACTAGCTAGTAAATTTACCGATAATTGATAAAGATGTAAGCCAAACTATACTCTTCAGCTTCCCGCCAAAACTTTCTGTCAATTAATATCTGCCTTCATTTGATGGTAGTTGTCACTCAATGTTAGCTGTCTGTCATAATCGCTTAATGCCGGTCACTCACATGCGTACGAATACGCGAACCCACAAGTGTAGGACGACATTCGCAAATAATTATGAAAAGTTTTCGCTGCATTCGTGGTTTTCCAAGTTGTGTCGGCTTTTTGACGCACATCAAAGGGCGCGAACCTCGAACCTTCGCGTAGTCTCCTACACATTCGTGCAACCAGTTGTGCTCACAGAGTACTTTATATATTTTAGCGATAAGACCGCCCATTGTTACACTAGTTATTATGAATTGTTATTAGTTTTTAGATTTTCTTGTTTCTGGTGTACCAATAAAGTGTTTATCTATCTATGAAATGCAAACGGGTTTCCATAATGAGTTTGCGAACCCATTCGCATATCCGCTGAGTTTGCGAATAGTATATCTGACTGCCCTCACATGCGTGCAAACATTTGTACAATGTACGAATATTTTTACGCATGTGAATGACCGGGGTTAGGGTATTGTGTTCTGTGGTCATAACACAGATCTAATAGCTCTGTGTCTTAACCTCTCAATGGTCAAACGTCATATTTAGGCCTGGTTTTGTGTTTCCTGTGGTTTTGTGAACAGATTATATATTTGTAGAAGTTTTCCTCTCTATTCTGTGGTAGAAGTTTTGTGTTTTGTGGGTTTTGTGAAGGGAAAAGTTGAAAAGTGAAGTTTTCCGTAAATAATTCTGGATTAAAATTCTTTATAAATTATAGAATAACACTTTTTCATGTTGTATCACACCAAGCCGCCCAAATAGTCGTCCTCACCATGGACCAACAATAAGCATGATCAACGATATTCGGCTCACGAAGCGTCTCGTAGTGATAGCTGTAGTTCTCGGAATTATTTACGTTTTGAAGGAGTACGTATTCGTTTCGCTATGACGACTCCACACCGCGTCGCGTATTTTTACAGCGCTGATGTAGGGAACTTTCATTATGGTCCCGGGCATCCTATGAAACCTCATCGGTTAGCGGTCACTCATAGCTTGGTGTTAAATTATGGCTTGCACAAGAAGATGCAGATTTACAAGCCTTATAGAGCTAGCGCGCATGATATGTGCCGGTTCCATAGTGAAGACTACATTGAGTTCCTACAAAATGTCACTCCTCAGAATATTCAGAGTAAGTTTTCTCAATGAACTAAGTATATAAGTATTGTGGTACATAACATCAGGTCTGGTTGAAATTTAGGGTCAGGCCCATAGTACATGTACATGTTTTAAATACATAATAAGGGTGATTCCTTTGCCATACAATCGGGATCCAGATTCCAGCCTGCTATTGAGAAAATTCCTTGTGAAAACATCCAATAACACTGCCTGACCTTGGGTTCAAAGCTGGAGCCGCATGATCCGCAGTAGCGCTTGCGACCACCATTCCACTGAGGGAGTAAAACATAAAAGGCACTAACCCTAAATATTGCTCAATTCCAGGTTACTCAAAAGACCTCCTTCACTACAATGTAGGAGATGACTGTCCAGTGTTTGAAGGTTTATTTGAGTTCTGCTCAATGTACACGGGAGCTTCGTTAGAAGGGGCTATGAAGTTAAACAATAATGCATGTGATATTGCCATCAATTGGTCCGGGGGGCTGCATCATGCTAAGAAGTTTGAACCTTCTGGTAAGTAAGCAATTAGTAAAGAAATTAACGTTTGGGCTATGGAATGAAATATGAAGATAGGTTCCCAAGGACATGTCAGGGTATTTGACTGTCCCCAACATTATACTTTTTAAAATGGGTAAGGGTAAGGTTCTGAATAGACACCCCAGACTGGCCGCATAGTTATCCACCCACCCACAAGGTAGACATGATGACCTAGGTCTGCAGGAACATGCTGGGTGCAAGCCACTTATAACTGGACTTCTGGAGAAGTTGCTAGGAACAGGCTTACATTATCAATCTAGCCACCTGCATCTAGTAACAAGAGAGTAAGATTGGAAAGGCGCTATAGCACTGAATCTGATGAAGAATTTGTGTCAGATAATCAAGTAGAGTAACCACACCTAAAAATATTAATATACCCATAATTCACTTTCCATAAATGGGGCACAAATCTGGCTGTTATTGAGAAAGTTCCTCCTGGAGAAATCCAAAATCACTGCCTGACCTGGGAATCAAACTCACGACTAGTAGTCGAGTTTGTGTTCACTATGTCAACGACACAGACTTCTTACCTCTAAACTAATAACACATCATTATCAATTTTAAAACACTGAGTGGCATTGTTTCTGATATGGGCAATCATGATGCTTACCATCAGGCACTTGATTTGCTCGTCTTGTTACTCATTATCATAAAAAAAAATCTCATTCCAGGTTTCTGCTATGTTAACGATATTGTAATAGCAATACTAGAACTTCTAAAGTACCACCCACGAGTGTTATACATAGACATAGACGTCCACCACGGGGACGGAGTGCAAGAGGCATTTTACCTCACAGATAGAGTCATGACTGTGTCATTCCACAAGTATGGCAACTATTTTTTCCCCGGCACGGGGGATATGTATGAGATTGGTGCTGAGAGTGGGAGGTATTACTCTGTTAATGTGCCATTGAAAGAAGGGATTGACGATCAGAGTTATGTGCAGGTGAGAGATATTAAGAATTGTATTGCTGTTATAGTATCTGCCTTATAGAAGTTAGACAATGCCATGGTTCTGGCCACAAAAAATAGATATGTGTACATTTGATTAGTATATTGAATATGACAAATATAATCCTATTAAAATTAGCTAAAAAGTACTCCTGTCTTACTAAGGCTGAGTTGCACCAACTAACATAACAAACAATCACGCCAAGACTCAGCCCCATACTATGAACACCTACATTTCGCCAATATGTTATTGGTTCCATGTAATAGGGGGCGAGCCTATCGCACCAACTAACTCTGACAATAAACCAATGCTTCACAGAACTTTGGTTAGACTAATATTAGGTGGTGCCATTTTAACAATAATAATTGTTGAATTGATGTCAAATATAAAGTTAAAAGGTGATGATAAACTTGAGCATTTATTAGTGACAGTACAATACAGACAAAATCTCAGTGTCCAAGAGCATTTCCATGTAATGTAACGTTTCTGCGAATGCTCACGGCTCTAGAACACATCAATCCTTTTGATCATGTCGCTTGATGTTTTTCTACAAGTTGATTTAAAAAACGAACATGCGTTTTGGTGTAACATTTTATCGAATAAAAGCACACTCCATGTTCTGTTATAAGTAAATGCTCAAGTCTAATACCACCTTAACTAATGTGCAATGATTTTTCACCATTGCACAGTGCGACGACTTTTTGACTCGACATTTATTTTTGTATGTTTGTGAATTTGTGACTAATAGGGTGTCTTACTTCTCTATAATTAATTCTCCATTCCCAGGTGTTCAAACCAACAATCCAGAATGTGATGGAGTTCTACAGGCCCACAGCTATAGTATTACAATGTGGGGCGGATTCGCTCGCGGGAGATAGATTAGGATGTTTTTCTTTGTCTACAAGAGGTCATGGAGAGTGTGTAAAGTTTGTTAAGAACTTGAATGTGCCTACGCTCGTTGTGGGAGGCGGCGGGTAAATATTCATTCAATTTTTATACTAAAGAATGAGCTTAATAACGCTGTTCAAGTTGGCCCCCTAGCACAGAACAGATAATAATACTACATATAGAATGGACACTGACATCCTCCAACCAATCGGCCTTCCTCACCCCCGTGAACGAGATTGAGCCCTCCATGAGCCCCGCTTGTATGGGAAATCACTTCACGCACACTCTTGCACGTGTACAAAACTCTATGTGTGTACTGTGTCTGTGTAGTAGGTTTTTTTTTTAAATGACCTATGCTGTTGGCCTCAGATGGCCTCTACAGCTTTACCGGGCAGTGGTGAGCGCAGGAGGCGCTCGACCCAAAGTTTAAGGGCGACTAGCACAAGGGCACCTAGACGGTACGAACCTCGGCTTGGGCCGTCGCCAGAATACGTGGGGTCAGACTTGCCCTGGCACCCCAGAAGGGGAGTGTCCTAGGGCCCTATCAATGGTTTGATCTGTTTGATTATTTGGAGAGAAACTAACCGATCTGAAGGATCTGAGAGATCTTCGACCTTGCCGGCGAGGTCGGTGTTGTGATTGTGTGAGTTGGTGGATCTGGTATCCGACACCAGTACCGAAACCGGAGCGTCTGTTGCGTATATTGGTAGGATTGGGCGAACCTAGCGCCGCCGATGTGACGGCGGCGATAGAGTCGTCCGGGTCGTCCAGGACGTTGCGAGGGCGTCTACGGAGGGGAGGAGTTCCAGCTTGAACTATCGAGTAGTTCGAGGCTTGGACTACGAGGGAGTTGAAGAGTGTAGTAGGTAGTTATAGCGCGCCTTTTATATGGGAATTGAGTCGAGCATCCAGGGTGTGCCCCTAGTCTGTTCGCTAAGTACTGTGTTATTCACATCCTGCTGCTTACACTAATAATATTTGTGTACAAAAATGTATTAAATAGTAATTTATTTAAAAGTTTTTACTTAATTTGCAATTTATTAATTTCAGATACACCCTCAGAAACGTGGCTCGATGTTGGACGTACGAGACGTCGCTTCTAGTCGACGAGAACATCTCTAATGAGCTCCCATACACGGAGTACCTTGAATTCTTTGCGCCTGACTTCCAACTGCATCCTGATATCAATAGGTAAGTTTTTTTATGCCATAGGTGGGGCCACAAATAGACGGTTTGCGATGATGGCTCGCGGTTACCGCTGCCCATGGATACCTGCAACACCAACACTATTCACTCTCCTGTTGAAGAGCCCCATGTTGTAGCTCCACGGGAAGTTCGTTGTATCAACTAATTGAAATTTGCAACATTGCTATATTTCTTACACACATTCCATACAAATATAAATCGCGTCTCGTTTTAATAGTGTTGACCTTGAATGCGCAGAAATTGATTTTTAGATCTGTAATAAAGATAAATACCTCGTATTTAGGCTTTAATTAGCAAAAATGTACACTACATGATGACATCTTAATGACAGTTATCCATAAAGAAGTATAATGATTTGAAAACTAAGGAGTTTAATCATCACATTCTCCCGTGCTAATATTTTAATCCGTGACGTAGTCAGCAAGATGCGCTGGTGGGCGGCGTGCTCTATCTGAGCGACGCAGCAGATGCTCCGGCTCCGTTTCGTCCTCTTCTATTTCATTTTCTTCAGACGCATCTACGAAGTCCTCTTCGTTGGAGTCAATACTCTCGGATTCCCCAGCTGGAGCCAGATGCCTATTCGACACTACCACTTCTCTCCCACTACTCAGTCGAACTCGTGAATGTTGCGGGTTAGTTTCAAGGGTCTCCACTTCCTCGACCATCGAGTCATACTTGTTACTCCTAACATGCTTTCGCATTAAAGCTTTCCCTGGAGTCATTAGCCATGTGGGCATTGATTGACCATTTGAGGACCTTCGCGGGTGGGAGAACATCCGCTCGTGGGGAGTGGTGTTAGTTGCTGTGCATAATAGAGATCGCACAGAGTGCAGAGCCTCAGTCAAAACTGTCTCCCATCGTGTTATAGGTAGGTCACGGCTTTTTAGTGCCAATTGAATTGTTCGCCAAATTATACCATTGTACCTTTCTGTTTGTCCATTTCCCTGTGGATTATACGGCGTTGTATAGCTCGTGGCAATGCCCTTCTGGTGAAGAAACTCTTTCATTTGTTTCGATAGAAAAGATGTGCCTCGGTCAGAATGAACATAGGTCGGCATTCCAAATACAGAGAACAAGTCCACTAATTTTTCGATAACCGTATTTGTGCTCAAATCTGGGCATGGATATGCGAAAGGAAAACGGGAGTATTCGTCCACGATTGTTAAAATATATCGGTTACTTCGAGTTCCATCTGAAGGAAGCGGTCCCTTAAAGTCTATAGATATTCTTTCAAAGGGTGCCGTCGCTTTGATAAGTTTCCCGACATTTTGTTGAAAACGAGGTTTTACTTCAGCGCATACAGAACAATTCGAAGTTATTCGTTTGATTTCGTCAATGGAAAACGGCAAATTTTTGCTTCGAACCCAGTGAAGCATCCTTGTTATACCGGGGTGACACATAGTTTTGTGTAACTCCTTCAATTTGTTCTCATGAGACGGTCCATTTGTAGAAGCGACAAGTGGTGTTCCAGCCCTTGATAACGCGTCAGCTGCTACATTTTCTCTTCCGGGGCGGTATACAATATCAAAATTGTAGGATGAGAGTTCTAACCGCCAACGTTGAATCTTATCATTTTTAATCTTTGACGAATGTCGCTGATGAAACATAAAAGCGACCGATTTTTGGTCAGTTATTAATTTGAAGGCTCGTCCAATGAGAAATTGTCTCCATTTCCGAAGGCATTCGACTATGGCTGCAGCTTCCTTCTCTATAGCAGGGTGATTTCGCTCACTGCTGTGTAGGCTTCTAGAAAAAAATGCCACGGGACGGCCATCTTGTGATAGAGTTCCCGCAATGGCGTTATCAGAAGCGTCCGTCTCCACAACGAATGGTATTTTGTCGTCGATGGCGTTCACTGCTGACGATGATATTTCTTGTTTTAGGGTTTCAAAAGCATTCACAGCGTCAGATTCCAATGGAAATGTTTGCGATAGAAGAGGCTGAATTTTCTGCGAGAATCTTGGCACCCATTTGGAATAATGAGCAAAAAACCCCAATGCACGACGCAGCGATGTTTTGTCTGAAGGCAATGGTAGCTCTGATAGTGGACGAAGACGGTCTGGATCGGGTTTCATTACTCCATCACATATGTTGTAGCCTAAGATGTTTATATTTTTTATTGAGAATTCGCTCTTATCAAGGTTTAGGGTAAGATTATACTTCTTGGACGCGTCCAGGAAACGCTTCAGCTTTTGGTCATGATCTGCCTGATCTTTTCCACATATAGTAATATCATCTAAATAGGCGTAGACACCATACAGATTTTCTTTGGTTATGATTCCGTTGATTGATCGTTGAAAAGCTGCCACTCCATTTGTTACTCCAAAAGGTATTCTACGAAATTGATATAAATTACCTTCTGCTTCAAATGCGGTGTAGATTTTCTCTTTATCAAGTATTGGCAATTGATGGTAGGCGCTTTTTAAGTCTATTTTGCTGAAAACCTTGTGTTTGGCAATATTAGATACCACATCTTCTATACATGGCAGCGGATATGCATCAAGTTGTGTATATTTATTGATGGTCTGTGAGTAATCTATACACATTCTCCTCTTATGGTTCTCGTTTCTCGTCACTAATACTTGTGCCCTCCATGGCGACAAGCTGGGTTCTATAATCCCGTCATCTAAGAGTTTCTTTATCTCTTCCTTAATAAATTGTTTGTCGCTATCTGAGAATCTTCGTAATTTGGCAGCTATTGGCTTGCAGTCTGGTAAAAGATTTGGGAATAAGCATACTGGCTCAATATTAGCATGCGTCAACGCACACAACTTCAAAGGCGCTCTAAATCCGCCGAAATCCATTTCCAATGCCTTGTGCTTTTCCAAAATATCATGACCGATTATTACGTCGGCGCATAGGTTTTCAATTATCAACAGATCTGCTTCAAATCGGTGACCTTGCATGTCTATATTTACTGAACATAGTGAGTTTACCTTTCTTTTCAGATCGGAAGCCGCCATTGTTATATTTTGATCACATTGACGTATTTTGATTCCATTTTGACTGACCAGATGTTTATCAATGAAACTTGTAGTGCTTCCTGTGTCAATTAATGCATTGGCTTTTAAAGATCTGTTAATAGTAATTTGTATTTTGGCTTTTTCAAGATTAGACGTCCCAGCGACAACGTTGACAGAAGCTTTCCATCTTATTTTGCAGTAAATTGGTCATCACGATTAGTGCTTGCACTCTGGTGTGGATCAGCGCTTCTGCAGACCTTTGCAAAGTGTCCCCTTTTATTGCACTTTAGACAAATAGTACCAAGAGCGGGACAGTTCCGTCGTGCGTGTCTCTTATTCCCACAGAAGTAGCAAGTTTCTTGTATGCTTTCTCTTTTATTGTCAGTATGGACTGCATTGACAAAAGAACTGGTGGAAGCTTGCTGGTAACTATCGTTATGTAAGCGCGCCATCTCTAATGCACGTGCTTGTTTGTGTGCTTCATCTAACGTAAGCGTGCTGTTTTCCAGTAGTCTTTGACGTACTGAAGATGAAGAAAGTCCAGCTATAAATGAATCTCTAATAAATTCGTTTTCATTCTGTGCGGCAGTTACATTTTTGAAATTGCATTCCTTGGAGAGCAGCTTTAAAGCTTGTAAGTATTGGTCCACAGTCTCGCCTGTTAGCTGTGATCGTTTTGCTAGTTTATACCTGGAGTAGATTTCATTCGGTGGCTTGAGAAACAGTGAGTCGAGTTTTTGTATTGCGATCTCATAACTGGTGGAGTCTTGTATGTATATAAATACTTTTGGTGAAAGATGATTCGCTAAAAGTTGTAGATTTGTTACTTTTGCAGGAGATTCAGTGGATATTGCTGTCAGAAAATTTTCGAATGTGTTTTTCCAATGATTCCACTGCGAGGACAAATCTTCGTTCGAGGACGGATCTTCATCAAAGCGGTCAGGGCGTAAATATTTTTCCATTTTGCTAATTAAATTGTAATAAAGATAAATACCTCGTATTTAGGCTTTAATTAGCAAAAATGTACACTACATGATGACATCTTAATGACAGTTATCCATAAAGAAGTATAATGATTTGAAAACTAAGGAGTTTAATCATCACAAGATCTTATAGGACTTTTTAGACCAATACACCTGCACAAAGCCCCTCTCCACTTTTGTCGAGCGCTATTAAATCGTGACTCGTTAATTGTCTCGTAAATCTTTTACCATGTATCAATTTAAGGCGCGGTGCAATCCTAATTCGCCCTCTCGCTCACACGTACCCACATTTTTGATGATATAAAAAATACTACATGTAATTACGTAAAATAAAAACAACTAGGAACTAGAAAATATCAATACATTTCAGTAAAAAATCCAAGTTAATCCAAACAAGTCTTCAGTCTTTTTTCTGACTAGAGAAAATGAACCATTTTGACGCGCGACCACTTAAAATTGCTACCAATTTGTAAAGACAAATAACATAATATGAGTTTAATACACTTTACAGATTCCCAATGAGTTCCTAATTAGAAATTTAAATACATTTTTACATCGCTTGATTTTCTTACCTGTTCTAAAAACTTTTAGTGTGCCCCTTGTGTCCAATAATTTATTATTAATCTTGAAATGGTGTCTCTTCCAGTTCAAACAATGCAAACAGCAAACAATATTTAGAAGCAATTACAAAGCATGTATACGATAATCTGAAGATGTGTCAACACTCGCCAGCGGTGCAAATGACTCATGTTCCAGGTAATTATTGTTATTTTATAACTAGCTGTTGCCCGCGTGGATTCAAATATGAAACATAATGAATTTTCCCGTGGCGTGGCGAAATTCTTTTGTACTTATGTAGAATATACGCAGCTCTGTTTCCTTCACTCATTGAAGTAAAATAACAGAGATATATAAAACCAGAACCAGAGATATATAAAGTCAGAAAGAGATATACAAATGTTCACAGCTACGTGAGCAGCAAACCTTATACGTGTATCATCAGCGCAAGACAAAGTGCGACTGACTTGACTCAAGCCAATTAGCTTGACTTGAGTTCGAGGGTAAAACGCATCTACCTCATACCCAGATAACTTTTTTCTAGGCGATTTCTTCCCAGAAGAATACCGCATAAAGGACGAAGCAGACCCAGATGTCAAAATAACGCAAGAAGAAGCGGACAAAATGGTGGAAGCTAAGAACGAATTCTATGACGATGAGAAGGATAATGATAAAGATGCAGTTGTCCCCGAGGCAAAGGAACCCAGCACCTTCATACTTAGCTAACACATTGATTTACTATAATTTTAAGTCACTGGAATGAGCACGGTTCCGAAGTAGGTACATTTTCTGATAAACATTGCATCGAAAGTTTGAAGTATTTTAAAGTTTTCATGTCTTGCACTCCACCCAATTTCTGTAACCTTTTTGTCTAGTTCTAGGATAACTGGTGGAAAATGCTACACTAGCATTAAGTTAGTCCTAGAGTTGTGCTGAATTATAAATAAATAAGTATCGAATAATTTTACAACAAATGTTGGTTGTGTAGTTCCTGGCTATATAATAGGGTCACCCCTTTCTCATTTCGTGGGAACCGTGCCAAAAACAAAAGTTACCCGGCAAAGGGACATATTCGGAGAGGGTAGCAGCGCTAGTTTCCAACTACTGCAATCCGCAAGCTGCACAATAAGGTGATAATAGTTTATGGCATATGCGGGTGGCCTATGTTCATCAGTGGTGCCATGATATTTCTGTAAAACGTTGCATCGAAAATATGAAGCATCGAATAATGTTACAACGAATAATTCCCCAGTGAAATAGTTCACACCTGCGGAAAGAGTTTGGTGTCTGTAACATTATTCGGTACTGCAATTTTCGGAAATGTAAACTTTCGATATGTTATTCGGTAAATTTAATTCGGAACCGTGCTGTATCAACACCCAAGTCACTTTTGATGATCATTGATCTCTCATCACAATCCAACCTAGAAACGCTATAGTATGAAAATAAATATCGCCAATATGTCGCAGTGTATGGAGGTCGGCTAGTTTTATGTTAGATTAGCTGTGCCCCGCGGTTTCACCCGTGCACTAGACGTCTTTAGGTTGGATTGTGTGATGTGTGTTTTATCAACAAAGGAAGGTCTAATAAACGGTCGATCTGCCCAGTTGACGGCAATAGGCTCGCCCCTTATTACATGGGATTTAAAACATAACTGGCTATATATAAACATAACTCATATCCAAAAACAATACTATGAGGTCTCACAGTACGCCCGAACGCATAGGGCCGGTAAATCCAATTCGAAACAATTGTGCCTGGAGCTGTTTTCAAACAATTGACTCTTCACTCTCCTTTTGAAAGAGGAGGAGGAGTTGGCAACATACTGGCAATACCCCTGGTGTCATGCTTTCTTTTTCAAGTCCTATGGCCGACTATGGCGCATTATCTCTGTCCTATTTCCATCAACTGGGTATGTGACCCATACTCCAGGCTGTTACTGAGAAAATTCCTAATAGAAAATTAAATAAGGTGAAATGTAGCTGTATTCAGTTCTTTTTGAATTCCACTTAGTCATGTGGGACTTTGAACTCTATTGTCTACTATTTTAATGTAAGTCGCGTTCAACACTTCGCAAAATGAAATGTTATTAAGGCAAATTTTTAATCATCAAGATCAGCAGAAATTTTGTCATCAGCGAGTATTTATTTTATACCAAAAATATAGCTTGATATGTTGCAGATGAACAAAAATATTTTTTTTGGCCATATTTATTAATTTCTAAAAGGGTTTTGATTTTTTATTAATCATTTGAATTATAAATTACCCGGTATGATATCATTTATGTGTACCTAATTTAAGAAAATACGCAATCTAAAATAAAATCCCGCCTGTGGGGGGTGAAGGGCGGGATTTAATTTCAGATTGCGTATTTTTTTTAATTAGGTACATCAAGCGATTAGACCGCTTAGTCAATAAAAAAATATGAAATATTAAGAAAATGTGACCAAAATATTTATTTTGTTTCGGCTGTCACACATCAAGCTATATTTTATAGTTTTAATTTATCTAAGATATTTTTTTTTATAATAATGTGCTTGTAAATAGTAGATGTAAATAAATAAATCGTTACCTTGATCCCCTTTATTTGATATATATAATGTGAATTACAATTCACCATTTACCATCTACAATCATCAACCTTTATTATAATTAAAAAATAGATAAAATCTAAGGGACTAGGTATCACTATTATTTACTAGTAGGTACACGCGACCCGCATGGACATAATTTAAAATGTTCATTTGTTTTTAAAACATCCAAAATAATAATTTGGCAGTAAAAAATGCTTGCGCTGCGCTTCGCCATTTTGTGTGCAATGTGTTTTGTGTGTTTAGGTTTCTGAATATCCTAAATTACTAATATCATAAATGCGAAAGTTTGTGACGATGGATGGATGGATGTTTGTTTGGCGTGAACTCTCACGCAAAAACTACTGAACCGGTTAGGCTGTTTTGTAGTGGTAGGCCTCTTTTGCAGGGGGCCGCCTGGGGAAGTACCACACCTTTGCCTTTCTAATAATAATATGCATAATATGTGCTAACTTCCTAAAACGTAAAAAAGATTCTTGCCAGTATGTTTAAGTATGATCACAGGTTTTTATCCAGAACAAACACTTAGTTCATAAATTAAAAATAAAACTTTATTTAAAAGAAAATTTTTACATTGAAATTGTAGTATTTAAACTAATAGCTACCTATTCTTAAGTCCAAATTATTATCTGCAATGTACTTTTGTAATGTAGGCATGTGCGCTCCGAAGTCCATTGTGAAAGTCTGCAGATTATCACACAACTTGATTATTTCTAACACTACATCTATTGATAATTCTAAAGTACAGTCCAACCATAGAGAACTTAGCTCGCTAAAACGACCTTGCTGCACTAACCTACGCATAATATCATCTAGATTCCTCTTGCTTTGATACTTTAACACTAATATCTGCAAATTATTCGTACAAGCGAGAAAGAAGTTCAATAAGCCGTCGATAACGAAATTTCCATTGCCTAACGTCAGCATTTGGAGTTTGGTAAATATTGCATTTTCTTTTACGAAGTATCTTGGTACGGTCAACGTAGGAGATTGAGTGCCAATACAAAGGGTATTGAGATTCGGACAACAAGCACCAATGCACAAAATCACATCGAAATTCAAAGACAATTCAGTCTCCCAAAGGGAGAAATGTGTTAAAAACTTACCTTTGACAACAAGCATTTCATGAACTGCCTCATTGAAGGTGAAGAAAGACAAGTTGAGACGTGATAGATTAACACTACTGGCTGTTATCTCATCCATGATAGCGTCTTTGTCACTCTCGGAAAGCTGGGTTACGGACAACTCTTTTAAATTGGGACAGATTTTTAACAATTTTTTAATGCCTGTGCCAGAAGCGAAATGACAATTGATTTTTTTGAGGCTCAAAGGCCCAATATCTAATTTAGTGCTGAGTAGAGTCATACCAATATCGCAGGTGTCTATTCGGAGCTCCTGCAATTTGGGAAGATTGCAGAGTAGTGTTATGATGCCCGCTTGAGAGACGCACCTTCCTATTTTATTCACCCGTTCATTTCTTGGTGGATCCATAGTGAGAACTCTCAAATGTTTCAACTTAGCGACTGACAAAAGACCTTCATCCGAGACATTTCTTATCAAAACTGAAGCATTGAATAGTGATTTGCAGATGTCTACTCTAGAGACAATATTGATATCTTCTAAGAGAGAACAGTTGGTTCCAATGACTTCGAGAATTTCGTCGGAGCAAATGAATTTGAGGTCTAGAACCTTTAAATGATTGAAAGTTGAGAGCATATCCAACCAGAAGTGATGAGGGATGCTATTATCGAGATCGCATTTTCGGAAGACAGTCATGTTGGGATGAGTGAGGACCATCAGCTGAATGCGTGGATCTCCGCGGTACTGCTCACATGTTCTATCTGAACAGAGGACATCAAATAACCTGAAAACAGAAATAAGTAAATTCAAACAACTTGTTAAAAATACATTAAAATCAAATGTAAAACAGTAGTATAAAACAAAGTTGCTTTCCGCAATAGGTACAGATTTAAGGGGAAGTTTCAAATATGCATAATACATTAAGATTTTGTAAAAATTTGCTGAAATATGACGATGTAGTAGCATGGCACTGATATGTACATATCACCAAATTTTCATATAGATATTTTAAATATAAATTAATAGGTTAACTATGTAAAGCCTAACATGAGGTGTAGCTGGAAATTTGGCCCTGTTTACATATCCAGTGCATGTGACTGCATGTTAAAGAGCTCTGAAAGAATCATGTCTAGAGCTTTATTGGTTTGCTCTGCATCTGTATGCAGAGCACAAGAGTTATAATAAACTAAACAACAGAGTTATTACTTCCTTTGCTAAGCCAGGGCAGGTTGCTTGTATCATATACATAAACTTCTGTGAGAAATTATCTTGTGGGTTTATAATCTATATTATCATAGGTACCAATTTAATATGAAAACAAGGAATTACAAAACTATTCCTCTTAAAGGTGAATGCACATTTATTCAAGGCAAATGAAACAAATTTTAGAATTCTTAATATCTTATAATTCAACAACAAATCCTATGAAAACTCACACACCTGCCCCTGTCTAATCATCCAAATCAGTGTGGTGTGCAGTTTTGTAGGATTTCATAATCTTAAGAATTCGAAAATCCGTAACCTTCAAACAATCCATTTATGTATGCATTGCTGCTCCCATGTGAATCCCAGGTTGGGTTGCTAGTTTACAATAAAGTTTAGAATTCACTTGTGAGAAATCATCCAGCTTATAATACTTAAGTCAGCAGGTATTACTATATTATTTCATCAGTCAGCATTGTGACATACTTATCTAGAAGCGTCAGCAGTTCTTGTAATTGCTACAACAACCATGATACAATTTTCAGAGCGCTAAATTCAGTGCCTCAGGGCAAGATGTAACTATAGGCTTCTGTCTTTACATCTAACTATACTAAATTAGCATGCTTGATCATACACCAGTGCTCTGAAAATTGGATTATAATGATCAGGTACCTAAGTATTATAGTAGAGAGTGACTATGATCTAAGTGTGGACTGCCACATTAAAATAGCCATCAAGACGTTTCAGAACATAGACACTTGCATCTTCGTCCATTTAGATCGCAATAATAACATTATTTTAAACTTATTACTGACCTGGCTGGAAGTACAGACATCAATTGGGATTTTAGCACCAACGCCTCTCCCTCACATTCTGCGTATTTATTTTCAGGATAATTTTTCTCAATGACATAGCAAGCTGAATTTATTAAACTAATACATTTCTTTACACATAAATTGAGCAAACTACTAGGCTGTTTCGTGGGAGACATTACGACTGTGGAAATTGCATTTATTTGGAACAAATTATTAATTGCTTATTGAAAAACGAATTTAATGTTATATAATTTTAAAAATAAGTACCTAACGTTTGATAATGTAAATATCAAATTATTAATTTTTACACTGAGAAATATTTTATTTTCACGAAGATCGTAAATCGTAAAATTGAAGAATTGAAGGTTGAAATAATTTGACATTTGGCTGAATATTTTGGTTTTAGTCTGACGTTTGATATTTGACATTGACATATTATCAACATTGACGGTACTCGACAGTGAGGAAAATTATGTTATCGTGATATTGGCAAAGTTGTGGTGTTAAAAACACTTTCACAAGCCACAAAATAAGAATTGAATTGAGGAAAATTATTTTGTCTAACAAAAGTTCTATGCACTTTCACAAGCCACATTATATGAACACAGATCACTTTAATAGTACTACGTATGTAAGAATTGAATTGACTCCACACGTACAGCTCGCGTCACGGTTTAATAACGCTGACCTTATTTATTTATTTATTAAGGGCAACCAACAAATAGCTACAAATAGCTTCTGAGAGCGGGTGGAACACCGGTACTTAAAGTCCTCCAGAGGCTCTTTAACTCTGTCATATTCAAAGGTGTGACGCCAGAAGCATGGAACAGAAGCGTGGTGGTCCTATTCTTCAAAAAAGGTGATAACACCTTGTTGAAGAATTACAGACCCATCTCGCTTCTGAGCCATGTTTATAAGTTGTTTTCAAGGGTCATTACGAATCGTCTCAGTCGCAGGTTCGATGACTTCCAGCCGTCCGAGCAAGCCGGTTCCGAAAAGGCTACAGTAGGTACCATAGACCACATCCACACGCTGCGTCAAGTTATACAGAAGACCGAAGAGTATAACTTGCCACTATGTTTAGCGTTCGTGGACTATGAGAAGGCCTTTGATTCGATCGAGACATGGGCGGTGCTCGAGTCTCTCCAACGATGCCATATTGACTATCGGTAAATCGAAGTGTTGAAGTGCTTGTATAGTAACGCCACTATGTCGGTTCGAGTACAGGACCAGAGTTCGAAGGCGATCCCGTTGGAAAGAGGCGTAAGACAGGGAGACGTCATATCTCCGAAACTGTTTACTGCCGCAATGGAGGACGCCTTCAAGCTTCTGGAATGGCAAAGACACGGCATCAATATTAATGGCGAATACATCACTCACCTTCGGTTTGCAGACGACATCGTAGTCATGGCAGATTCGATCGAAGATCTCGGCACGATGCTCGAAGACCTCAATCGAGTTTCTCAACGGGTCGGTCTTAAAATGAACATGGAGAAGACGAAGGTGATGTGTAATGCCCATGTTGTGCCGACCCCAGTATCGGTTGGGAACTCGATTCTAGAAGTTGTTGACTCATACGTCTACCTAGGACAAGCAGTCCAACTCGGTAAGTCCATCTTCGAGAAAGAGGTCAATCGTCGAATCCAACTAGGCTGGGCAGCGTTCGGAAACCTACGCAATGTCTTCTCGTGCAAAATACCTCAGTCCCTCAAGTCGAAGGTCTTTGACCAGTGTGTGTTACCAGTGATGACTTACGGATCTGAAACGTGGTCTCTGACTGTGGGCCTTATCAGCAGGCTCAAAATAGCGCAACGAGCTATGGAGAGGGCTATGCTCGGAATCTCTCTGCGAGATCGAATCAGAAATGAGGAGATCCGTAGACGAACGAAAGTTATCGACATAGCCCAGCGGATTAGTAAGTTGAAGTGGCAATGGGCAGGGCACATAGCACGTAGAACTGATGGCCGATGGGGCTGCAAAGTTCTCGAATGGAGACCACGAACCGGCAAGCGCAGCGTAGGACGTCCACCCACAAGGTGGACAGACGATCTGATAAAGGCGGCAGGAACACGATGGAGGCGGGCCGCTTGCGACCGGATGAGTGGAAAGCTATGGGGGAGGCCTATGTTCAGCAGTGGACGTCCTGTGGCTGAGATGATGATGATGAACCAACAAATAAGCAACTATCACATGTACCTACAAAAATAGTTACATAATTAAACAAATTCAAGATGCTTAGGTATCCAATTATAGGTAGCCACAACATTCGCGCGTATGATTGACGTCTTATAAAATAAAAAAGAATTCTAATAATAATTATTAAAAACAGAATATAACTTGTACAAGTTGGGAAAAAGTAAAAAAAAAAGAAGATATTATATTATAAGAGATATTACAAATTATGATGAGATGTAGAGTAAACTGCGATTATACTATTTTTAAATTGTTTTAAAGAGTTACCAAATAAATCGATATCAGGGGAGTACTTCGTAATTAAATTATATTATTCTCTGCAAATTCTTATAATTGGTGAATTAAGTCCTAGGTTTGTTTTACAGGTTGGGGTAAAAAGAAGATTAGTGATAGGGTATCTCGGGAGTCTAGATGGAACTGAGTATTGGACGCGTTCTGTAAAATCAATCGAATCAAGTCGGCCGTTAACACACTTATATAAAAAGATTAGGTCATGTAATTTGCGGCGATGGTGTATAGTTAACATTTGGAAATATTTAAGTCTGTCGTTATATCGACGCTGGAAATTTGAAATGTCGTAAGGGACATTTTGTCGTAAGGGACATTTTTATACCATTCAACTGGAAATTTTGTCCTCTATCGATCTGTATATTTAAAATTTTGATATCTCTTCAAATAAAGAAGTATGAAGTCAAATTGTTTTGTCGTAAGTGAAATTGTAGTAAAAATTTTGAGTCGTATTGGTCAAGTTTTGTTTATGTAGCTTTTAGCAACGTCGTAAATCAAGTAACTGTCTGTTTCATACGGTGTAACACGCATACACAATTCATTTGTTGATTGTGTTCATTGTTATTATTTTGTCAGTAAAAGTACAATAACTAACCTATTAATATTTGTTTTTCTTGATCCACATCCATAATCTAATTAGGTTTCGGTATTAGGCTTCATTAACGAAACTATTTCTAAAAAATGATGTCATTATTGTTTACAATCACTACATTTTCCTATATATTTCCATTTCTTAACTTTACAACATAAAAGCTAGCATGAACAAGGCGGTTCGGGTAGTTACGACAAAATGATTTTCATTAGGTAAGGTTATAAAAAAAAATGTTAACGTCGTAATGGACACCTCTTCAAAAATATCCATGTGTAAGGGACACCTCTTCCTAAATGTCAAAGTGTAAGGGACATCATCTTTTAAACTATTGACTTTAACGAGGTAAAACATAAATTTAGCTATAAATCAATTAATTTTAAAACATTCTGTCTAGAAAGCATCATAATAGGAAAAAAAATGAGAAAGTTGTGACGTTTTAAAAGAACAAATTTTGTTTTTTTGCTCTCCTGTATAGCGTAGGGATGTCGTAAGGGACAAACGTCCCTTACGACATTTCAAATATCCAGCGTCGATATGATTTACGGTAGAATAGGTATGAACTGCGTAAAAAGGATTCCAAACAGTACTAGCAAACTCCAAGTGACTTCGAAATAAAGAATTCTGAAGTATCATTAGGGTCTTAAACTGTATACATTCTTTTGTGTTGCGTTTTAGAAATCCTAGCATCTGCGCTGATTTTTTTTACTATTTTGTTTATGTGCGACTTAAAGCTTAATTTGCTGTCAAGGGTGACACCTAAATCACGAATTTCACTGACGGACTGTAATGTAACGATATAATATAATAGTGTAACTTAAATTATTATTGTTATTAATTTTTTTCCTTGAAAATCGGATGTGGTAACATTTACTTGTATTTAAGGTCATGGAATTTGCTGAGCACCAGTTATGGATGTTGTTGAGATCATTTTGAAGAAGAAGAAGAACCTTGAATGCGCAAAAGTCGATTTTTAGAACCGTTAAAAAGGGCGCAAAGCCCCCTCCACTTTTGCCTAGCGCTATTAAACTATGACGCGCCCTGTAAGTGTACTTATTTAAAAGTGTCGAGTTACCTACCTATTTTTTGTTTTTTTTTGTTTAAGTTTTAAGTGAAAAACATTATCTAAAGGGCGCCCATTGTCGACCAATGATTATTGGTCCACAGACCTCGATAAAATTGAGAAATATTATACTAGCTGTGTTCCGCGGTTTCTCCCGTGTAGATATCGTACCCGTGGTAATATCGGGAAAAGAGTAACCTATATGTTATTCTTGGGTATTACTAAATATTAATAGGGTATTCCTATCCATCCTCACAAACTTGACAAAAGTCCTATATTATACTACTTACTTGTAGATTAATAGGATGTACAGAACATGCCCTTATGAGGATGCTCACCTGGCTCACCAGTAACCCTGTATAGGTCGTGTCACGGTTTAATAGCGCTCGGCATAAGTGGAGGGGGGCTTTGCGCGGGTGCTTGACAGAAAAGAGTAAAAACGGAACTAATTTAAAGTGTACGTGTTGACTTAAAAGTTTTTCTAATTGATAAATACAGTGGCGCCCTCATTATTTTCTACTCTTTTATGTCGAGCTACGTATATCATGGTCTAAAAAGTCCTAATAGATCTAAAAACCGATTTCTGCGCATTCACGGTCAGCGATATTAAACCGTGGCGCGACCTGTACCTATAATAAATTTATAGGTGTTATATTATATTAATAAAATATGACTGCCTCGGTGGCGTAGAGGGCGCATGCTCAATGGCCAATCAAGAGGTCCCGGGTTCGGTCCCCAGGTCAGGCACTGTTAAATATTGGATTTTTCCATTAGGAATTATCTCAATAACTGCCTGGAGTCTGGAACTGTGCCCGGTAGATGGCAATAGGCTCGCCCCCTGATACATGGGACCAATAACATACTGGCGAAATGTGGGTGTATCTACTATGGGACTGAGTCCTGGGTACACCTCTGCCTACCCCTTCGGGAATAAGGCGTGAATGTATGTTATGTTTTTTTATTAATAAAAAATGTTTTAAATTTGAGTAGGTATTTTATTATCATTTTACATTAAATAATTTATTTTACAAAACTACTATTCACAATAATGTTATACCTACATGCTATGTACCTAAAATCTATGTACGTTAGATAGGTATACCTACCTAAGTGAGTACGAGAGGATAGTTTTTTTTAATTTAATTTCTAACCAGGATAAATAAAAAAAATAAGTAATTATTTATCTAATGTATTTAATATTTTATACAGTTTTATAGTACCTACACATAATATAGTACTAACACAGTATTAATGTACTAACACATGCATTTTATAGAGATATTTTTCCTGTTATATTACAAGAGAGACTGTCGTCGTAGTTACTTACGAATAAAATAGGTCTGGTTGGCTATGCGTGTATGCGTAACGAATGATGACTACTCCACACGTTTGCAAAAACGGCATTTTCAGCTGTATGTGTAAGTCAGACTGAGACGGAAAAGGCCCTACCTTGTTAAACTATAAAAAATATAGCTTTATCAATGACAGCTGAACAATAATAAATTTTTTGGTCATATAAATGGTATCATATTGGGTAATTTATTATTCAATTGATTAATTAATAAATACTCACTTGGAACTCAATTTAAGGAAAAGGACAAAAAAAAAAGATTTTTGTTCAGCTGTCATTGATCAAGCTATATTTGACAAGGCGTCTAACAGGAAGACTCTATTTTTTCTAGATGTTTGGTTCAGGTCATATATATGATATCAATGGAAATTATCATAATTTTTTAATAAATAATATCATTTGGCACAAAATTTAATGGCTTGATAAAATTGTTATTAATACCTACCTATATTTTATATATATATATATATATTATTACCTAATAAATTCTACATAATATTAAAGATACTTAATATATTATTATGTTTACTTAATGTTATTTTATATCTCAAATAAAACAGCGGAATCTAAATTTATAATTTATATATTTATTATTTTACCTATATATACTACCTACCTACTTATTGTGCTTGAACAAGAATAAATTGTTTGATCTGATAAATAATAATTAATAATAACTATACACTATATTTTATTTTAATAATAATAACAGCTATATAGGTAACATGAGTTTATAAATACCGGTGGCCGGTGACTTAAGGTGACTTGTCTTCCATAGAAAATGAAAATACACAAACACGAAGAAATAGAGAACCATTTTCCACTCAGTTGTTAATGGTTGGCTCTGGATCTGGCCTTTCTTTGCGCGAAAATATTTTTTGTTAATGAAAACCGTAGTTTGGTTTTTTTATATTAAAAAAAAACATTATAACATAAAAACTACTTTTTAATAATTTCCATATAGGCCGGATTAAGAGCCAACCACTAACAATTGAGTGAAAAATTATTCTCTATAATTTACTCTTCATATTTATGTATTTTCATTTTGTTTGGAACACTGCACCTTAAGGCGTCTGATACACGATAGGTTAAAGCGTCAATCAGTGGCTTCAATCAAGATTGATAGGTATACATAATATTGAGTGACGGACGAATAATTTATTCATGAATTACGTCAATTTCATTAAAATTATTAAGGTAACTAACTAATCACAAATCATTATAAGTACATAATAGACGCTAATATATTTTTATGATTATTATTTACAAGGAACTATCAATGAATTTAATAGTAACACTGGCACATAATGTTTATTTTATTTGTGCTTATATTTAAGGTTACGTCACCCATAATATTACCAATAGGTATAATTTGTATGAAGTTTGACTTCTAAATATTATTATCTAAATCATATAGTATGTTATGAGTAGTATCTACCTATATTATGCTATAGCTAGGTAAGTACTTACAGTAGGTACTGCAGAATAAAGGCAAATTACTGGGCATGACGAGTTTCAACAACTAATATCTCAGGGTGACAGGCGCAGTGCAGTGTCGCGCAGAATTATTAATTTTAAAACACTGGGAGGCACTGTGTCTGATATGGGTAATTATGATGCTTACCGTCAGGCACTTGATTGGTCGTCTTGTTACTCACTTTTATAAAAAAAAAACATCCTCAATCCTCACAAACTTTAGTAATAGGATTACTGTAGGATAAGGTTGTATGCACACACGCGCCTTGTTGGGTCCCGGGTGGCTCAGGTGAGTGGTATTACCGGTAAATATTGAGCATTGGCTTACATATTTTTCTACAAAAAAGTAAGTAAGAAAAGTAAAATAAGAGTAGGTATAGAAAAGAAGATGGTATAATAGAAAAATGGTAAACTCCTAGAACAAGAACATTTAGTTTTTAGTTCCGATTTTTAGTATCAAAAACAACATGCACAGTGCACCGCACTCCCGCCCGCAGAGTTGCATGCAAAGAGGAAATGCTATTAAATATTATTTTTGTTAGTGACACCATTCATATATCGACACGTGTTTCGCGTCTACACGACGCATCATCAGGAAATAGGCTGACCCCGCTGTAAGGACGACAAATAAATGGTAGATAAATAAACATAAATGAATCCAATGAGTTTATAATTCTGAGGAATCAGGTGAATACGAAACATCAATTTTGTAAATGTGTCAGCTCCTGAACAATTATTACTATTTTACTCTATCTTTAACTAATTATGTATTGGACAAAAAATCAATTTCAATAATTTAAAACAGTTATAAGTAAATAAATCCAAAAAAATTGTGAGACCGACATTTACAAAATTACGATTCGTGCCCCGCGGTTTCACCCGTAGACATAATTCCCGTGGCAATATCGGGAAAAAAAGTAACCCATATGTTATTCCAGGGTCTAAACTATCTAAATACCGAATTTCAGCCCAATCGTTTCAGTAGTTTTGACGTGAAAGAGTAACAAACATCCATCCATCTTCACAAACTTTCACAATTAAAATATTAGTAGGATAGGATTATATTATATATCTAAGCGAATTAGATATTCCGATGTTTCTCGATTCACAATAATTTATTTGCTGTACCTACTATATAGTTACATAAATAGGATAGAAACTACTGATTTGAAATAGGAGAAAAAATTTAAATATATCAATATTTATTAAAGAAGTAGGTTAGTAGGAAGTGTAAGTTTTTAAATATTATGTTAATTATATCAAAGAGGTTCACGACAAATATTAACAATAACATTATATCTCAATCACACTTTTACGCTCACGAGTTAGGAATTACTAAAATAATATAATATTCAAAGTTTTCCAAATACAAAACAATGATCACTAATTGACCGATGTCAATATTTTGGTCAATCGTTCCGTTCTCTCGACTGTTACTTACGTATCTATTCTCTCTTGTGGTGCCTACATTTACCTGTTCATTACTACCCTCATCCCTAATTTCAGTACCTATTTTATTATCACTATCGTTATTTTCACTCGAGCCTACAGGCTCATCTCTATTTTTATTTGAAGCTACAGCTAACTTTCGATTATCATTTTGGTCAATTTTGACTGATTCTTTTTTCAATACTTTGGGATGTTTTTCTAAATCACTCGAGTTATCTAAAACTTTATTTCGCTTTTTATTTTGAATTATATCTTTGACATTGCCTTGCGATGTTTTTTCTTTACATTTTTTCATTATTTCTTTCTTATCTGATTTTATTTCTTTACCTAGTTTATTAGCCGAAAGACGTCCTACATTACTATTCCATTGTTCTTCATTACTCGATCGATCGATCTCTTCTTTAATAGTGCCGAGTCTTTGCAAAGATCCGCTATTAGTATTGAACCGGTTCACTCGATCGGATCTTTCCAAAGATTCGTTCGTAGAACCGGATCAGAGTCTCTTGTGGGAGTCGGTGCTGGAACTCTTGAGAGGTCCGAACCTTCGAGCCTGAGCGCTGGCTGATGTTGCTCGATCCAAACTAGCGGCTCGGAGGATCAGACCTCTTGACTGACGGAATGATGATTCTGGTCTTATCTGAAAGGAAACATGTAAGTTACTTAACATAATAACCCTTTTTCGGCTGGTTAGGCAAATGGAAACGGTGGATTACGCAGTCAGTTTACCAGTGCAAGAGAGGAAACACAACCTATTAATGGATGTGAGAATATGCTTATCATTGAAATTCCTCACAAACTTACAGGTTCTCCCAAAGACCCGACTCTCCTCTGCCTCGGTTCTCTCAAAGGCAATCCTTCAGTGAAGGAAGTCTCCAGAGACTTTTGCGAAGGGTCGCTCATAGACTGTGATAGGAGATGTGTGGTCGACGACGAGTTTGAATCTTCGATGTTGGAGAATTCGTCCGG
The DNA here is from genome assembly GCA_947063395.1 of Hemistola chrysoprasaria. NCBI lineage: Eukaryota > Metazoa > Arthropoda > Insecta > Lepidoptera > Geometridae > Hemistola > Hemistola chrysoprasaria. Next base: position 10,104,480 of record OX346729.1, read on the forward strand.
ACTATCCCCTCTCTGTGGATCGGATTCCTGGAAAACAATTTTGGTCTATGATATTATGCTAATATAGGCTCTAAATTAATAATATTATAAATTCTTTTTCATGTCTTTTTGCTGCTCTATCATCCGAACCACACTATCTAGGTGTCTGCAAAGTTTATTTCAGATGATTTATAATGTATACTCTATCGGAGCTGATCGAGTCAACGGGTTAGGTAATGTTAGATTATCAAAGTTGCATTTCACCAAGATTCCGACAAGGCGTAACGACTTCCCCAACACAATAACTTAAAGGAAACAGCAGTAGATTATAATGTTCATTATAATTTATAATGAAGTAACAGAATACCAAATTCCAAGCCGGTCAGACCAAAAGAAAATCATGAAGATTTTCTAACGACTGAACCGATTTCCAAAAAACGTTGCTAAGGGCTGGGACAGCAATAGCTATGGCCCAGACTTGGTTGAGTTTCTTTTGAAAGTTGTTGGGAATTCCAACAACTTTCTTCTGGTCTTCAAGGAAATTCCTGATTATGAATTCACTAGCTGTGCCCCGCGGGTTCACCCGCGTAGTCTTCGTTCCCGTAGGATTATCGGGATGAAAAGTACTGTGTTATTCCAGGGTCTCAGCTATGTACAAATTTCAGCTAAATCGGTTTAGTAGCGTAAAAATTGAACAAACATACACACAAAAAAACAGCGCTGGATGGCACTGGAGTCGAGTTAGAATACGCTAGCATTTTGTTTACCTGTTACAAAGGTAACATTTTTACGATGAACTGAGATTTGAGATATATAATGTTAGTAGGTGATAGTAGGATAATGTCGTGTACAAACACAAACCTCCTCGAGTTCCTTTAGCGTGGTTGGATAATGCAACCTTCTGGCTTCCTCCCTTTCCCGTTTTTCAAGCTCGTCAGCCAACATCATCACTTCCCAATCACCACCGCTACCTGTGCCTTCAACAATAGAATAACCATCAATATCAAGATACCAATCTAGTTTAGCTACCCATTTGGAAAATATTTTATAATGCAAATGCGTTTGCACTTTGTACTAGCCAAACTATAGATTAACTGTATTTTTTTCATGTTATTGTTAGGTGCTCTGTAAGGTACAGGAAAGGGTTTATCTATCTAGCTAATTAGGTGACGAGGCCAGTATGAGATTCACTAATGTTAAGTCGCATGCGGGTTGGCCCATATATCTAAGTAGAACTTCGATGCTAAGCCTTACTTAACACTTCCACATGGCAGTGTTACTAACTTATTCACTAGCACAGGCTAGTGCACTCCAGTTCTTAAGTCGCGAATGCTCAGTATTTTCCCTGGACACTTTGCATTTCCAACCGGAGCGAATTACGGAAGCTTAAGCATGTGGTGCCGTGGAGTTATCGGCTTTAGAATAGTTCTCTGTTCCCGTGGTTTCCGTAAGAGCCGGCTAAGGGTTAACAAATCCAGAGGGCAGCGTCCTCTGCAATAAACCATCGAAGTGCGCTCAACCCGCCTGCCAAGCGTGTCGAGTATTGGCGAAATCCCCTGTATGAGGGAGGCCTATGTTCAGTAGTGGATTACCAATGGCTGAGAAGATGATGATTGGGTAAAGTCTTTATATAGCCTACTTTCCCAGAAGACAGGAAGAAGGATTAAGAATAAATAATTTTTCACACCTCGTATAGGTGATAAACTTCCATGACTGGAGCTACTGGCGCGCCCTCTCCGGTTGCTATTTTCAACAAACTCTTCGAACATCGGCGTCCTGGGGATGGACTCGGAATCACTGCTCGAAGATGTTGATGCTCTGTAAATGAAGACCATGGACTGCCATGAGAATTAATGAGTTCATTTTAATGGAGCTAAAGATCTAAAAGACTGTCTGTCATATGCCAGAAACGTGTTCCGAGCTACTTTGGACACATCATGCGGTCTTTCAGACATGAATTAGAGAAGCTCATAATATTGGGATGCATGGGCAGACCCATTGGCAGAACACCAGCTGCGTTGGTAGTAGTAACCTTAAGCTTAGCTGTAGCTTGCGATCACTACGATCCATCGTATTCAGTCCTGGGTAGCGTGGACCCCGTGATGAATTTATCACGGGGTCCACGATGGTTCCTTCATCGTCACTTTATTACTGCTGAGGATCGCGATGTCACTCGGTCACGATCCTCAGCAGTAAGGAAGGGAACGATGAAGAAGAATAAATGAAGACCGGATTAACAATGACTATGACTGCCTCTGTCCGGTCTAATTAGTGGTCGCAAGCTACAGCTAAGCTTAAGGTTCTAGGTGCAAGGCAAAGTGTTATTGATTGTTTTCCTCAGTAGTTTCTTAGTATAGCAGTCTAGATTTGGTCCTGGTTATTTATTAGATTTTCGGAGTTTATAATAAAAGGGTAAAAGAGCCCCTATAGTCCCCAGCCTCAAGGAGCAATGCTCTCCGGAGCCAAATTATGTGAAAAGTATAGTAAAAGAAATAAAAAAAGTTGTTCTTACGTATCACTCCAACTATAATCGCTGCCCATGTCGAGCACGACTTCATTGCAAGTGTTGGCGGGCTTGTGCATGCCGCGATTGTAACCGAAGAACGAGCCCAGACTAAACTTGCGGTGCTGCCTCTGTCTACCTGGTTCTGAACAAATGAGAATATTGTTAATGATATTTTCCATAATTATAATAAACGGTACATTAATTAAACTAAACTAAACTAAATTTTAGAAAATAAAACGCCCGGTGCACGATCTGGAGTGCAATTATTACATTATCGTGACAGCCTCAGTGCCGTAGTGGTGGCAAGCTCGACTGCCGATCGTTAGGCAAAAGTGCCCCTTCGGCAAAAAGGCGTTTTTTTTTTTTAAGATAGTGAGTAACAAGACGAGCAAATCAGGTGCCTGATGGTAAGCATCATGATTGCCCATATCAGACACAGTGCCACCCAGTGTTTTAAAATTCAAAATTCTGCGCGGCACTGCACTGCGCCTGTCACCCTGAGATATGAGTTGTTGAATCTCATCATGCCCAGTAATTTCGCTGGTAACATTGCCCTTCAGACCGGAACACAGTAATGTTTGCACATTACTGCTTGGCGGATGAATACCTGGCAAAGGTGTGGTACTTACCCAGGTGACCCCCTACAAAAGAGGCCTACCACTACTATCGCGTGATGGTATGTTATATTATCGTATAAATTCATGAAGGAAATCTACTTACTTCTTTCACTCCGTCCCGTGTGATGCATCCCAGTGTCAACAGATAGAGTTTTCTTAATCTTCGACTTGGTGTTGTCGAGATGAGAGCCGAAGAAGTGGAAGGGATGGTGGATACTGCGTCTGGTGCTGCGCAAGCTCGACTGTTCTGGACTTAGCAGAGAGCGGTCTTCTGACATCGTGTGAGGAGACAGTGGCCTGGTAATATAAGAAACTTAGATTAACTGACTCGTGGGAGCGACAGTACTCGGTATTTTTTAATATTAGGAATTTTCTCAATAATAGCGAGGATTCTGGAATTATTGTATCAATAGGCTCGCCCAGGACTTAAAGCATAAGTACAATGTGTGGGTGTACCTAATGTGGATTTTCGAATTTTAGTTTTACTGGGTAGTCTTAGTAAATCAACGGTCTGGAAAGGTCGCAGAGTTAGAATATAATATAAAATTATTTTATCTTTCTTACCTTGTCAAATCTTGCATTTCCATACTCTCCTGATCACTTTGATCTTCCCAAGATTTCCTCTGCCGTAACTTTGCGGCCTTTTTCCTCGAATACGTTCCAGCTTTCCCATCCAAATTCAAGTCTAGCCTTTTCGATTTGCTGACAGTCCAATCGTCTCTGCTTGATGAAGATTTATCAGTTCTGCTTGAAAGAGAATCTGCTAAACTTTGCAGCTCTGAATAAGATAGCTTCCCTAATTCAATTCCTCCCGTAAGTTCTGACAATTTCTCGTCAGTTAAATCTTCAGAGGACAGTGACTCCTTCGTAACATTTGTTAAGGTTTCTTCTACATCTGGTTTTTCTTTCTCTTCTTCATCAGCACTCACTGTTGGTGGAGACGTGGCGAATACTGTATCTAATGAGTCTCCTCTCTGTAAAATAATCAATTTTTCTTATTTTGGACTAGCATCATCATCTGCCCATGTTTATTCATCGTTGCATAGAAGCTTCTGCTGCTATGGCATGTGACCCAGTGACCTTGAGTACTATTATATGTAAAACCAAACTATCTCAAGGGCCACCGTCTAGCATGCTTGCCACGTTTTAGTTTTCTAATCGGATATAAGTATAAACTTACCATAAATCCTTCCTCAATACCAGAAGCATCCTCGCTTCCAGAACTCCCGCTTTTAGAAATTTGTTTAACTATTGCATTTTCTGTTACGAAAACCTCTTGGTCGTCATCAGGAGAAGCTTGTGATGGACTCATACCAGGAAGTCCCAGTCTTTCTAATTCTTGTATTCGCTTTTGTAGTTGACTTATGATTTCGTCACGTTTTCTTACTTCGTTTTCAAGGCTATTGAACCTAGAGAAAACACTTTATCATCATTATAAAGAAAGTAAAAGGTTTATACTATTGTTTCTTTATATAGAGCGAACGTAGGCTTATAGGTGGCCTGATTTTTAAGCAATATACCAGTCCATTACAATAATAGTTACATAACTATGTAACTATGATTACTTAAGTTATAGTTATATACATATATACGATAGGACGTTAATACAAAATCCTACTTAAGTAACATTATACTGGCTTCGTCCATCTGAAGCACCTCCTGTGACATGTACTACAATCTACTCAATCTACATTAAGGAAGAGTCGTTACAAAAATTTGCAGTAGCCGCTCACCTTTCCTGAAATTTTCCTTGTACATCGTGAAGATGGCCTTGTATAACTTGTTTTATTCCAAGTAACACTTCCCCGAAATACTCTTGTTCTTCTAGTGATCCTGCAAACGAATACAAATCTATTGTAATATTGTTTATAGCATGGAAATACTCAATAAAGTTATAATTACAATATTATAATACTCGTACTAACCTCTCAGGAGTTTTCTCTGATTTGCAACAGCTGATATAAGCGTAAGCTTAGGTTTTTCAGAAGGCACTTTGATTTCTTCAGGCCTCAAAGTTTTTAACTCATACATAGGATCGATATTGGCCTGTAAATCGTATTCAGTTTTAATTTTCAACCCTTGCTCACAGCCAGTAGTTGTATTTTCTATCGGTAAATGTTCGCAGGAATATTCTATTTGACTCACCTCCGCTTCTATAGCCGGAGTGGTTATTAGGGCTATCGATTCGGTTCGTACTTCAGGCATTAGAAATATGTTAGATTTGGAATTCGCAGGAGCACTAGAAGGAGGAGAGGGTAAAGTATGTCGGTGAAAAGTAACACTTTTTGCAAATTTAGAATGTCTCGCTGCATACCCTTCTATCGTTGGAGCGCGAATTAGTCTTTTCAATTCATTACTTCGCTCAGGGCTTTCAGCTGGAGTGACATCTTCGGACAACTTCTTAAGAATAGATTTTAGTGTTCGCCTTTCAAGAGTTTCATTAGATTCGTGACTTCCTGTGGAGTCTGTTGATTTTCTCTTGAATTTTCTTTTGTCCATAGTGCTTCCTTCAGAGTGACTTCGAGTCAATGTATCACCCAACAAATCTTCTGTCGAACCTGCGCAATCTAAACTCGAACTACGAATCTTTACGACTTTCTCAAGTTCTGCGAGTTTTTGCCTTTCGTTTAGAATTTTTAATTTTTTCACGAAAGGCAGGCCGCCATACTCAGGAGACAGATCGTCTATCGACCGATACTTTTTTACTCTAGGAAGTAACGTCATTGAAGATGATGTTATATTACTATCAACAGTTTTTACTATATTCTTTTTTGGCGATAAAGTTAATAAATCTAGAGATTTTTCATGGACGGGTTCCAAAGGGCCTGTTAAGCAAATCTTAGGATTATCTTGCTTACCACTACTGCTTCCACCTTCCACATTATTATTGTCTATTTTTACGAGTTCCGCCGTAGTTACTACAGGAACTATTATATTTACAGCTGTCTCCGGCTTACTTTCCTCTTTACTTGCATTCTCACAATCTTTATTCTCATCTATGCTAGATTTGCTTTGGCTCTTAGATTCACCCAAAATTGCAGCTTTTTTTAATTTAGTCCAAGGCCTTTTACTTGTGACGACTTCTTCTTTAGCTTCGGTTGGAGTAGGAATAGGTTGAATTGGTGTTATTTCTACTGGAGATTTTTCCAGTTGTGGAGGTTTGCTTTTCTCATGTGTAGCTGATTCAGGTTCTTTGGGTCCACTTTGCAGCAGTTTTAACTTATCCCTAAAAGTTGAGCCTACTGCCTTAGCTGGAGATTTTATTTTGCTGACAACTGAATGTGGAATGGAAATTAAGTTGCTTTCGGTTTTAGGTGTAGGTTCTACAACAGCTGCTGGTTTTTCGCTAACATCTTTATTAAGCGGCTGACATACAGCCGTCCCATCACTCTGCACTTGCAAGATTTTATCTTTGAAGCTGACTTTTGGACGACTGGCTCCATCACTAGATCCTGACGAGTTTTTCCTTGATGTTTTGGCCGTTGGGCTTTGTAGTTTACCAGGAGAACTGGATTCTGAACCTTTTCTGATTGGACTGAGGGTTTTGATAGTTGGACTTAACGGACTTTTTATTGAGCTAGGACTAATAGTATCCGAGCTAGAGGCTTGATTGCTGATTGTGGGAGTAAGTTGGTTCTTTTCTCGTTCTTCCTTAGCTTTGAGGAGAAGCAGCCTTTGCAGCAGTGGAAGTCCAGCTCCAACTACTTCAGGATCACCATCAGGTGCTGAACTGGTGGATGGTGTCGGTTGAGTCGTCATTGATACTACTGAGTGCCTTTGTTTTGCTACTTTTTCTTCCCGATCCTGTTAATCAATTTAAATTATTATCATTAATGCTTCAAAAGTAAGTATAGACCAAACGCAAATAAATGGATTAAGGATGAAGTTATAGCTACCTGTTTCTCTTTAAGCAGTTTTAATCTAGAAAGTAGAGGCAGACCAGCACCTATTGGCGATATGCATTTTTCTCCGTCTTTGCCACCAGAAGTTGGTTCTCCATTGATATCCTAAAGGATTTACATTATTAGGTAGGTAAGTAATAGATTCTTTATGAAATGTCAAGAAATTTTATTCTTCAGTTTTTACCTCTTGATTATGTGGTTGAGAATCATCGCTTTCGACTCTCGGCATTCTCCGCAGCACTTTTCCATCTGATGCTTGTCTTTCAGCACCGGCTAAAGCTTGAAGTTCCAAAGATTCCCCAGAACGACGACCTGCTCGTGATCTGCTACGAATTGCGTTGCGGATACCCTATTTGATTACAAATAGTAAAGCTGTCGGTTATTTTCTCTAAAATTTAAACTAATTAGATTAAATCCGTGTTGTTACTTACTTTGACATCGCTTCGTATTTTGTGAACTATTCTCTTAGGGCCACTATCATCTCCAGGCATTTTATCTGGACTTGCTTCTCCTGAAATAATTTTAAACATGTGGGTACATTTTTAAAGATCTGAAGGCGTTGTTAGGTATGTATATTAGAGAAGTAAAGAATAAAAAATTAAATAAAAGTTTGTCTTGTAGCTACGTCATCCTAATCATGATCTATTCAGTAAATTTTTCCCTCAATTATGTTATTACATTTGTGGGTTCATCTTTTTTACCTTTAGTAATAAGGTATTTACAAACAGCAGTTTATCCAAAATGAGTCTATAGTCTATTTCATGTTGTGTATTGTGCAAATTTAAGGTGATTCGTCAACCATACAATATGAAAATACACAAATACGGAGAAATAGAGAACCATTTTCCACTCATTTGTTTGTAGTTGGCTCTGGATCTGGCCTTTATATGAGCGAAAATATATTTTGTGAAAGAAAATCGTATGGTTTTTTTATATATAATAAAACATTAACATAACCAAAAAACTGTTTTTTACAATTTTCATGAATTGTAAAAAAATTGTAGTGGTAGGCCTCTTTTGCAGGGGGCCGCCTGCGGAAGTACCACACCTTTGCCAGTTATTCATCCACCAAGCAGTAATGTGCAAACATTACTCTGTTCCGGTCTGAAGGGCATTGTTACCAGCGAAATTACTGGGCATGATGAGATTCAACAACTCATATCTCAGGGTGACAGGCGCAGTGCAGTGCCGCGCAGATATTTGAATTTCAAAACACTGGATGGCACTGCGTCTGTTATGGGCAATCATGAAGCTTACCATCAGGCACCTGATTTGCTCGTCCTTGTCACACTCACTATCATAAAAAAAAAATGAAATGAAGTAAGGTTTTCATTAACCAAATATGTTTTGGCGCAATTAAAGGTCAGATTAAGAGCCAACTACAAACAATTGAGTGGAATTATTTCCTATTTCTTCAAATTTGTGTATTTTCATTTGTATGGAAGGCGAATCACCTTAATTCTACTTACTATTCCCACCCTAAAGCTGAAATTATAGGCTAGTGGAATCCAGTCCTAACAGTAGGAAAAAGCTTCATGGCCACCTACTTTTACCATATTTCTTGGACATGTTCTTGGCTTCCTGTAGCCGCTTCCGGCCGAGGGTCTGCAGGATGTCCTGAGCCTCGGGGTAGTCCTTCATCGCCGCCAGCACATCCTCGCGTGAGAGAGAGAACAGCTCCGAGTAGCCCACCGAACGGACGTCGGCTGTTCGTCTGGAAAATTCAACATTTTAGTGCTCTCTAAATTAATAAAATGATAATTTTATCGTGCTTCATATTGCCCTTATACCCTCATGCCCTTCACCAAACGTTTTACGCATTTAGATAATGACATTATTGTGTATGTGTAGTCACATATGTGTAGCCACTCCTTTACCATAAAATAATACTCGAACACTTCAGCATAAAATAAATAACATAATTTATTCCAAGCCCACCATCTTGATTTGCGCTCTACAATCATCTGTCGCTCTGGTGATGGAAACTCTATGGTGTTGCCATCACGCCCTCGCACATACCATTCAGCTTAAACCAATAATTGTGATTAATACTTTCCATAGAACCACCAAAACGTTCACAGAATCCGTGGCAGGTGCGTCACAAAATCACATCAACCCTACACATGTAAGACTAACCCTTCATCGTGAGTTAACAACGTTACCGAACTTGATAGCGATATAAAACTCATATAGGGTTACATGGGATGCCAAATCTATGGTATAATAACCTACATACATAATATACCCTGGGTGAGGTTGGTATAGCACGTCTTCTTGTGTTTTATGTCTATCGTCTATCCAATAACTACGTACATACAATAAATAATCTTCTTTCATGCAGTTCATTCAAGTATCTGCCCCCTTCAATCCCCCCTCAGTCACCCCTACAATACCATTTACTATAATAATCCTTGTCATTGATGTCCATTGGTGAAGAAAGCAGAAAGATCGTTAGTCGTATATCAGGATCGTAGCAAGCGAAGAGAAATAGTATTTGTGAAACTCAACGGGCTGAACAAGACCATAATGTAGGTATGTCCATTGGTGGTTACTGTTCAATTTGAAGTTTACCGTTAAAGTTTTGCCAAGTTTTGAGCAAAACCTAAACATTGACATTATTCGTAGCGTAATCTAAGATTCCTACACAATCATGAGCTGAATCGTCTGTGATTAATATAAAGGAAATGCTGATCAGTTTCATACTTATTAAGTCCATCCAAGTTCAAGATCCCGATTTCTCCAAAGAAATCTCCGGCCTTCATAGTGGTCAGCACTCTTCCAGTTTCTGATATAACTTCCAAAATACCGTCGGCTATTATAAACATTTCACGAGCTACTTCACCTGCAAAACGAAAACAAGAAGGTAGACTAAAGTTGGGTTTACACGATGACTACATGACATAATTACTTATACAGATGCACACAAAAAACGGTGTGTGTGGAAACCTATCAGGAACTCCCTAGAGTGTATGTCCAGCTTTCGTCACTACCTTATAAATCCACTATCGCAAGAAAAACTCGCTAATTGGTTCATATCACAGCAAAGTGTCTTCTTGACAAAGATAGCCTAACAAAAAATAAGTCGTTTAACCGCGATATTGAAGTAGGTAGAGAGAGACTCCTTATTACGAGTAAGGGTCCATTTCGCGATCTACAGTTTAAACTGGTAGAAGCGACTTATATTTCAAATATGTGTCCTTCCCGTGCACCAATGTTTAATTTTTGTAGCCACGGATATCGTAGTCAGCCGATAAAGTATTTATATATATCTTGATTGAAACGGATCTAATTTAGTGGATACTGCTCGCCGTTATTCGTGGTCAATTCATTCTGATCACATTATCTATGGATTAACCCATAGAACATAAAAAATATACAATCACGTCTTTTTCTCGAAAGGGTGGGCAGAGGTGCACCCAAGACTCAGTCCTATAGTAGGTACACCTTCTAGTTAGGGACATGTGGCCAGTATTAATTGGTCCCATGTAATAGGGGACGAGCCTATTGCCATCTATTACCGGGTACAGTTCCAAACTCCAGACTGTCACTGAGATAATTCCTAATGGAAAATCCAACTATTAAAAGCTTGCCTGAGGATCTAACCCGGGACCTCACGATCGGCAAAAGAGCTTGCGTCCACTACACAACTGAGGCAATCATACCAAATAGAATTAATCAACAATAATCAGACACGTGTATGTTCAAACACAAATCACGTTTGGTGAACATGCCCTTTTCCAATTCAGAGTAGGTACGTGCGGCTTCTACTTCATTAAGTTCATCGGAATAAATTCATTAAGGAAGTCATCCAATCAAACCGAATTGGAAATATTTGTTCACTTGAAATGAAGATTGATTGGCGGCATTTATTGTTTGCGGATTGCTAATTGACTAAGTACCTCTATGCATGTGATTGGTAAGTATATTTCTTACATTCCTTTTAGGGGCTTATAAGGGAGCTTATCATCATCAGCCGGAAGATGTCCACTGATAAACATAGGCCTCCCTCATAGAACGCTATCAACAATCATATGGGGGGATTTTGCCGTAATCAGCACGCTTGTTGTGCGGCTTGATGATCGCAGCAGTTGGAATACTTGGTGCCGGAGAGTGCTGCAGCCCACTCTCCGAATATGTGTCTCTGCCGGGTCTCACGTCTCTCATGGGATGAGAAAGAGGTGAGGCCCTATTATATAGCCGGGAACCACACGGCTGTGTATAGAGGATCTCAGTAGCTATTATTTTTGCCTTATATATACATTATGTACTATGGGACTGAGTCCTTGGTACAACATTTCTGTAAGTTTCCTTGAGATTACCTATAAGTTAACGTTAATGTGTATTTTCGCTCGTAGTTTGAAGCAAGTAATTTGTCTCTGTGGTCTCTTTTAGCATCAAGTCTTAGATTTCGATACCCAGGTGAGCCAGTGTTATTGTGTTTTTTGCATTGATATAAAGAAAAGGGGAGATGAGGTACTGGGTTTTCGAAAAGTGGCAAGCTCAAATTAGGTCCCATTACTGACGTACTTTACTGACGTACTTAGATCTAATGATCTAAGTACGTCAGTAAAGTAAGGTCGTACGAGCGAATAATATTGTTGTGGTCGCACTTCGGTCTTAGGTACTTCTTTCTATCTTTGTTGTTCATTATATTATGTCACTGTGCAAACTTCACACTGATCAAATTGCACGTGCCATTTGTTGAGTAAGCGCTGGGAGAACGTACCATATATCCCCTTTTCTTTATATGAATGGTTTTTTGTATTAGAATTTCTCAATATGTAGTTACCTGGACACTGGCAAGCCTCCCATTAGATGTAGTTTAAAACAACTGGTGAAATGTGGGTGTACCTACTAAGGGGACCTGGGAGCCTCTACTTACCTAATTTTCGGGGAAAAAAGACGTGACGTTATATTGATGTGTTCTGTAACTTATCTATTTTGTGCTGTGACACAATAACCCTTGTGGGAGTCTCCGTATATACCTTTTCGACAGATCGAATCGCCTGGGGTGAAGATGTAGGCTTTCATCTTCAGCACGAGGTCGTGAAGAAATTCAGGCTGACATTCTTGGAAAATAGTCACCTGAAACATAAATACGTAATTTTATATTGTTGTCCTTTTCTTTTCATAGACATTGATATAGTTTGAGGCAGATAAAAATATCCATAGATTCAATAGGAGCAAAAAACGGTCAAGTGCGAGCGGCGTACGCGCCCTGATAGATAGATAAACACTTTATTGGTACACTACAAAACAATAAATCTTAAACAAAACAGTATGTTAAATAGTGTAACAATTGGCGGTCTTATCGCTAAGAGCGATCTCTTCCAAACAGCCGTGTAGGGAGAGGAGAGTATCGTAATCCACATTTGGTCAGTGGTGTGACAAAATTAATTATTATTAATTAATATTAATAAACACAAACTACAATAATGACTATTCGTTATAAACTTAAAAATGTAAATATAATGACTATACATATTTAAATAATATATTAAATATTATATAATAATAAAGATAAGTAATGATACATACTAATATAATAACTAATACATACATAAATTCTTATTATAAGCGTATAGGTACTTAATAAAACGATACGTGACTTAAATTTGAGAATAGAAAGGGAAGAAAGACGGCTATAGTGATAGGTTATAGTTAAAAATAAGAGATTTAAAGATGTCTAGTGAGGCGGTGCGCCTAATTTCCAAAGGTAAGCCATTCCATAGACGAATGACCTTCACCGTAAAAGACTTGTAGAACGCGCTGCTGTGTTCTGGAAACCTTAACAGCAGATTCTCTGACGACCTTAACGGGCCTGAATCCCTATTCATGTCATTTGGACCGTACGAACCAAACATGCAACATAAAGAACATTAGAATCTTTTAAGTAGTTATATAGCCAGTATTTACTCGAGACCAGAAATATAAGGAATAGTAAATATACCTTTTTCAGCACACTCAAGTTGACGTGCAATGCCAGCTCAGTCTTCAGCTTATCAGGCAGTAGACCGAGTGCTGTGTTGATATCCCCTCCCCCTTGTATCCTGCCGCGAGACCATGAATAGTCATACCATCTCAGCACTCGTCTTTTCATACCACCTGGCACCTGCAGGATGGAAAACTCATGAAAAATATTATGGGACAACTTTTGTACACGGTTTCCTGGTCCCATATAAATTTAATAATTCTTCTATCCTATTAATATATTAAATGCAAAAATTTGTGAGGATGGATGGATGGATGGTTTGTTATTTGAACGAAGACTACGCGGGTGAACCCGCGGGTTATAGCTAGTAGATAGTAAGTAGAATGCCCACCACGCGGCATGGTGCGGAGGGTGCGTGGTTCGAATCCCGCCCATGGTGGAGACAAATCTAATCTAATGAAAAGAACCGGTCTCCTATTATATATATTTTGTTTTTATGTCAAGGTGGTTTTCGTAAATAAAATATTTGTTATATTTTTATATCTGTTTATAAAAAAAAAACATAACATTCATTCACGCCTTTTCCCCGAAGGGGTAGGCAGAGGTGTACCCAGGACTCAGTCCCATAGTAGATACACCCACATTTCGCCAGTATGTTATTGGTCTCGTGTAATAGGGGGCGAGCCTATTGCCATCTACCGGGCGCAGTTCCAGACTCCAGGCAGTTATTGAGATAATTCCTAATGGAAAAATCCAATATTTAACACTTCGCCTGACCTAGGGATCGAACCCGGGACCTCTTGATTGGCAGACGAGCATGCGCCCTCTACGCTACCGAGGCAGTCACCGAGGCCAGTGTATTTAAAAATAAATGAAGATAAATAATTTAAATATTTATAATAAAACGATACGGTGTTCTTTTAACGAATATGTTTTGGTGCAAATAAAGGCCACTTCAACAGCCAATTTTCAACAAACAATTTGAGTGGAGTTGTTTTTCTCTTTCCCCATAATAATTGTGAAATAATTGTGATTCATTCATTTTGTATATAAAATCGAACCAACTTAATTTGACGTTAACATTCCAACTTAAGTGGAAATGGTAAAACAATAATTTTATGATCTTGTAATCGCGTTCTATAAGGAGTCTCTAGGGTTTTAAAGGCTTAGATTTAATACGGTCATGGTATGGGAACAACAGTTTTGTATAGACCTCACGAACTGGGTACGTGCTGCCTTTTCCCAATTTTCGCGACAAGTGTTTGAGAGTACTTCTCACGTACCCATTTAACCTTTGTGAGATAACATTCTTACGTTAAGATAAAGATTCGTAAAACGCGACACTTGGATTGAATACGAGTAAAAAGTTTTATCTTTTTACCATAGAAATATAAAATGCATTAATAGAAATGTTTAAAGTCACTTATTACTTACAAAGCTATTGTTGCCATCTTTTCTGTCACAACCTCATATGCATATTATGTTCAAACGCAGAACCAAACAGCGTCATACAAAGATTCATGCATCGTAATTAGTTTAAATTATAAACATGACGTGTAGCTTTAGATGACTTCATCTGTTGCGGCGACAAAGTCACGCGGTTATGCGACTTCTAATAGAGATAACAACAAAATGTTGTCAAGATAAACTGCAGCGCTAAGAAAATTAATATCGTCTAACCAGGCAATCCAAACCAGCAGCGCTTTTGTATACTACTAGCCAACTACTCAAGCGAAAAACTAGAAGGTAAATTGAACGGAACACAATTTTTAATAAAGATATGTGTCATCTCTATGACCTCTATAATCTGGTTGCTTTTTATAGGTATACCAATAATTTTGTAAAAAAATTAAAAAAAAGTAAAAAGAATCATAATGTTCTGTAAATGTAAATGAACTGAAAATGAAAATGAACTGAGTATAAAAACTACGTATACAACTATTCCGAGTGTAAAAATAATTAGTTACAAAACTCAATTTTAGTGGTCGACCTATACCTAAGTAATCTTTTATAGTGGCATCTAGTATGTCCGGCTTGTAAACCGGAGGGTTAATCTTAAGCCCTTTGCCCACTATACCGTTACTGATAATAGGAACGTTATGGGGATGTGAGTGGCGAAAAAATATAATTTGTATAGAAATGTATGATAATTTGAACGGTGTTACTAAATCAAGGTGAAATATTCTTTGTGGGAGCTGTTTGGTTCTGAGTTTATACATTATGAGTTATGTGCCTATGTTGTAGTGACCGAGCTTTTGACATTTCTATTACTTTGTTCTTTAGATTTCTATGAGTGCAACTGAGAAAACAGAGTACTTACCCATAAATTAAAAATATAACCACGCCTTATTCCCGAAGGGGCAGGCAGAGGTGTAATCAGAACTCAGTCCCATAGTAGGTACGACCACATTTCAACAAGAATGTTGTTGGTCCCATGTATTAGAGGGCGAGCCTATTGCTATCTACCGGGCACAGTTCCAGACTCCAGACTGACCTGACCTGGGATCGAACCCTCATGATTGACAGTCGAGCTTGCGTCCACTATGCCACCGAGGTATTTAATTACAAAAACTACTATTATAGTGCGTAAGCGCAGTTACCTTATGATGTCTCATATATGTTTTGGCGCCGTCCAGCAGTCGTTCAAACTCGAGTCGGTTAGCGTTGCGATTGGTGATCACATTGCCCACCTGACCGACTATCGTTGCGAATATGAACACGCCCATCAGATAGCTTACTATTGTGAACACGTACCTGTGATACAATTTTGATTAGAAATCTAGAACTTTGTATTTGGTAGAAACTTAAAGAGGTAGTAGAACTCTAAGGCTGAGTTTTACCAGCTAGAAAGCAATTAACTGAAGTTTAACCATCATATCTCTGTTTATACCAGTATTACCCGTTGCACGTTAATTTTAATGTTATAATCGACGTAATATTAACAGTTAAGCATTTAAAAGGTGCCACGGGTAATATTAGCACGGTCTTATACTCGTCAGGTCTAGCAACTACAGTAATGATAGAAAGATTTGCTATGTAACAAACACAGAATAGCATTCAATCATTCTGTCTCTTTTTCTATCGACCCTATCGATAGAAACGACGTACAGCGGCGTTGGCGCGAACGAAAATTATTAGTGAAAAGAAATGGTTGTCCCAACGCCATGCTACAACGAAAATAACCTAGTGAAAACCCATTAGCAGGTGCGTAGGGTAGTAAAACTAGTTTTTGAGGATTGTTTTATTTTAAATTGTGATAGCCAAGAGAGATGAAAATAAACCACAGGCTACGGCTTGTGGTTTATTTTCATCTCTGAATATTATCATTTACCAATTGATATGGGTTTTCACTGACATTCCATTATGAAATTGATTTCCAGTATGAAATTTTAACATTTATTTCAAACTGGGCTTATTAATGTGGATGTAAAGAGCGCGCCTGTCAATTGATTAGAGTAACTTAAAAATTTAGTACATAAATTATTGTTGATTACTCAGTACTTCGTTTGGAAGTGCTTAATAATTATACTGTGCTTAAAACCTTTATGGTGAAGAATGTTATAACTGTCAAAAATTAATAAATGGAAAACCAACAAAAAATGTGCTAGAAAATAATTTACGAGAATTTAAACAAAACTGTATAAAAATCTCACCAAATAAAGAATAAAACAAAATGTGGTGCAAAGTTTTCGAACAGTTGCAATATAACAAAATACCCAAAACTATAATCTACAAGCGGCAACACACAAAATGGCGGTCTCAACAAATGAAGGCTGTTCGAAAACTTTCTAGAAACCTCCGTATATAAAACTCGACACTCATGAGTGACAAAATAAAAGTAATAAATAAAAAAGAGCTTTAAGGATAAAGGAACTAGATCACATTTGTCGTTACCCGAAGTTTGTCGCTGGTAAGCGAACAGCCTCCAAATTCCCGCCGCCGCCATTTTGGTTTGTATTTTATTACACTTCCCATATTTGACTGTTTTCCTCGTGCGAACGTTTGAGACAGTTTTATGTGTTATTAATGTCGAGAAAAACATTTCAGTTATACCTACTATGTGTGCTCTAAAGATGTTGTTTTCGTTGTTGCACGGTGCGGGAAATTATTCAAACCATTCCGTTTCACAAATAAATGTATAGGGTAGGTACATATTCAGAAAACAATTGAATCCTTTTACTTCTCTAGTCATGTCGCAGTAGTGACAGCTTTCACCCGCACTTTGCTACAATCGAAATAGTTTAATAAACAGATAGGTACTGTATTCAAAGTGGTCTTAGAGATTATGATCCAAATAAGCAAACAGTTACTTCGCTAATTCATTTGTTACTTAACTACTAACTGCAGATATGAATCCATTCAACTTCCATGTTAAAAAAATTAAAATCTTGATTTATGTTAGTCTCGTCATAAACGTGCGATGTTTATTTAACAATTGCACGTCGACCTCCAAGTAAGCTAAATATATCAATATATTAGATAGAAATTCGCGGAAGTAAGCAAGAAAGTATCATAAATACAAAACAATCTTCGTTTTCGACGAAGCCAGTTAAAAATAGGTTATCCAATGTACTAAATTCTAGTGAGATAATTGCGACTTCAAATCATCACAAAAAGGAAACAGTCAAATATGATAATTGTGTTAGGTAATTTTCTACCTACGTTTAAAAATATGTTAACTTTTATAAAATTCATAGGTTGCGATTGGTCAGATTGTAAAAGGCATTTGTTGTCTAAATAGTGTGTAAGCATTATCGTAATAACTTTGTTGCGTGGCTACTTTAACCAGAAAAATAATCCCATGGACACGAGTTGAAAGACCTCCTATCAATTTTCTTAGTAAATAAAATATTATGTCAATTATTATAGGAAAACGCTGGCTTAATAATTTAAAGACATGAATTATGTAAGTATCAAACAGCTGTAGCTAATTTGTCATTGGAGTCAATTACTTGCAAATAAAATATCCTGAACTGATACCTTTTAAAGTCGATCCTTATAAACCACAATTTATATATAACATAACGCTTTTTTCCCGAAGGGGTAGGCAGAGACGTACCCAGGACTTAGTAGTAGTAGTTAGTAGTACTATCATTGTAAAGTAACATATTAGTATGTAAGTAAGTACCTAGTAAAGTAAGTGTACGTATAGTATGTAATGATTAAGCAATACTTATTGACGAACTAAAGTTACCGACATAGCCCAGCGGATTAATTAGCAAGTTGAAGTGGCAATGGGCAGGGCACATAGCACGTAGAACTGATGGCCGATGGGGCCGTAAAGTTCTTGAATGGAGACCACGGATTGGTAAGCGCAGCGTAGGACGTCCTCCCACAAGACGAGTGGACAGACGATCTGAAAAGTACGGCAGGAGCACGCTGGATGCAGGACGCTTACAACCGGACTGGATGGAAATCTAAGGGGGAGGCCTATGTTCAGCAGTGGACGTCCTATGGCTGAGATGATGATGATGATTGAAAACATCGACTAAAACTGATGTTCACCACCTTATTCAGCTTGATCGTAGTCGCGTAAAATATCTAATTACATCATATTTCTATGAACCTATAATATGTAAATGTCTATACTTATTATATACTCGTATAAGTATAGCTACTATATTTTGCCATTAGCCAGGGATTCGTTTGAAACGGCAGCAAGTTATTTTGTAAAGCCAAAATTAATGGAAGCGCTTTATCTTGTCTTATTTGGGAAAGGATATTCGAAAGGAAAATGACTAAACATTATGAAGATTAGCTTTCTTTCGACGAATTTCCTTTGTGGTTTGTCAGTGTGCTATGGACATAATACACAGTTCATATTTTGTATTATAATAGGCACTTTAACTACCTGCTTATGTTTTTTTATGTTACTAAAAATACAACATGCTGAATGTATCCCTATTGCCCTGTTTCCACACTACTTGGTAATATTATTATATGTAGGTAGGCTTAATGTACTTAAATGTGTAATTTTGTTTTTTTTTTTTATATAATGAGGCAATAAAAGATTTTCTTATCTTATCTTATCTTATTGAAGAAAATATCCTGCCTCGGTAGCGTTTGTGGGTTAGTGGTTTCGGTCCCCAGGTTAAGCAGCCTTATTAGATTTTTCCATTACGGATTATCATAATGACCGTCTGGAGTCTGGAACTGTGCCCGGTAGATGGCAATACATAGGACTCATAATATACTGGCGAAATGTGGGTGTACTACCTACTATGGGACTGACTCCTGGGTACACCTCTGCCTACTCCTTCGCGAAAGAGGCGTGATGGGATGATAATATGTGGAAAAATATTCTATTTTATGTTCGACAGTACTGAAAAGTGTACTTAAGAGAAGTAATTGGAAGGTTTTAAAAAAAAGTGTGTCTTACAGGAATAAAAGCGTACTAATAAAGTGTTTTCACTCGTCTTGCGTCATTGTTGCGTACCAGAGTGGGGCTAATATAACTTTCAACCAAATCAACCTCTAGAGGATAGAGTAAATTTCTTTTTAATTTTTGTCTGTGACCAACGGGATTATAATTTTTTTTTTTGGTGTTGCACGTATAGAATGGTAGCCCTAATGTTTTGATGAAATTAATAATTTATATTTTTTCACAATCGTAGTTTACCACACGGCACTAAAACTTATTATAACTCAGTTTCTATTTACATACATACAAATATTCACGCCTTTTTCCCGAAGGGGTAGGCAGAGGTGTACCCAGGACTCAGTCCCATAGTAGATACACCCACATTTCGCCAGTATGTTATTGGTCCCATGTAATAGGGGGCGAGCCTATTGCCATCTACCGGGCACAGTTCCAGACTCCAGTTATTCAAATATCACATTGTCATAAATTGAATCACTATGGAACAAATTAATTGCATTCACCGTGAAGTGTGGTGGAACAACGCAGAAGCACATTTCCAATTTTGCGGCGAGCCATCGACCAGCCGTTAATTAAACGTTCGCTCGAGACGATTTTTTTCGTGTACCTTTCCACACAAATATGGGTAGGTTTATTTGTGTGGAAACACGAAACTATGAAAACAATGGACACGTGAAATTACTTCTTCGTGCGACAATAGTATTAGTATATTGATCAATTGTAACAAATATTTCATCGAATATCGATTGAAACTAGACAAAAATTAAACGATTTATATTTTACTAATGCGAAACGTTAGATGTATAGGTATGCGTTTTAATTTAAGTTTTCGTTGTATGTACAATATACAATACAATACAATTACTCTTTATTGAGACCAAGCTTTACATAGATTAAACTTAAAAAGAGAACTTTATTCTAATTGGTCGACAATGGACAATATGTAGTGTGTTTATAACATAACACCTTTTATCCAAAGGGGTAAGCAGATGTGTAACCAGTCTGATAGTAAATATCACACGAGATACAACTTATTGCATAGTTAGTATTTAAAGAGAAACGACACATACCGTATACATATACATTACAAGAATTTTAATTGTAAATATTTCTTTCCCTACAAGGCGTATATGCCCCATCGCGTCTGCTCTGAGATTCCTCGGAAACCTACCAATACAAGTTTTAATCTAAACAGTGAGGTGAGAGTAAGGTGGCGGTAAACCGTCACCAATCAATCCCCTGACTTTTTCCCTACGGGGCGTTAAGGTCATTGTCAGCATATGCTAACATTATGATAACACAAAATGATATCATTTTGTATCTGCGTTTATGCGTGGCCAAACCACCTAAGGCGACTTTCTCGCATTTTTTTATTGTATTTTAGCTACATAAAAGGACCCTCTGATGTATCTATTCTCAATTTTATCTTGTCTAACGCCCTCCGCCCACAGCGACTTTTTCATATCTGTCACATGCATCTTTTGTTCTTCGCATATCTTCTTATGCCCCAACGCTCGAATCCAAACAACATCGCTCGTATATATTTATTGAGATGAGGAAAATATTAGGCAATGACTGGATTGTTGGTAATCAGTAGCCTCATAAGAGGGTCATTGCTCCTCAATTAATTTTAATATGGAACAAACTCTGATGACGTGGAAAAAACCATTATTTAATTGTATTAAAGCAAATTTTTTGAAAATTATATGTGTCCCGTAATTTTAAAGTCAGTTCCATAGTTAAAATTGTTCAAAATTTACCAGATAGACAATACACACCGCCTTGCACCTGCATGCCTTCTATATTATACTCATCTTTTCTGTGGTCTCAACATTTATACTACAAAGGAGCTTCAAGAGATTCATATCTATGAGTTTTCAGATTGTCCCTTTGTTAATAAGCTTTACGCTATGTATTTGTCATTTGATTCAGGTTAATTTCCGATTCATTTATTAATCTCTGTTGTTGATCTTTGTTAATGAAAGTTCAAAGCAAAACGAGCATTGCTTGAACAACTTTTCTGCACAACACAATCTTAAACTTTACCTTTGTAATTATATCAGTGCTGGATAGACCTCTAGGCTCAAAACCTATTAAGTATTTACTTCATCTATTACTATAATTTTCACTTGGCTGTAAGTACCTTCAACCGACGAGCATGTATGAAAAATGTCATGAAAGTGAACGAAGCGAAAGTTGTATGTCAGGATCGTAGCAAGTGGAGGGAAATAGTCTCTGCCTACCCCACCGGGAACAAGGCGTGACTGTATGTATGTATGTATGTATGGCTGTAAGATCTCCCAACAGACTTGCCCTAGTATGGGGGGGGACAACTAAGAAATCGTGTTAGTTTTGTTCCTCGTTTTTAACAGTTTTTATTTCATTTTCTTATTTTTCCCAACGGACTGAAAACCTCTAGAGTATGTAGTGTACTTCCACTTGGTCTAGCATTGCTCCAGGTACAAATATTATACATATAAACCTTTCTCTTGGATATCTCTGTCTATTAATGAAAACCTCATTAAAACCTGTTGTTTATTATGAGATCATAGTGTACATCTGTGACGCAAGGATGGTTGTGCCGCACGCTCGAACTAAACTTCTTATGTGAGGCACCTCTGACGCGTGCACTGCGCACTCTTAATATCATAGCCGCCGAACTAGACCTATTTATCTGTTCTGTGAGTGAATTCACAATACTTACTCTGCAAGTTCTGTGCTATGTGAGGACAATAGCATAATATTATAATATGTATATAATAGGTAGGTAGATTGTATATAGATAAAAGATTTTAATGTAGGTATGTAATATGTAATATGTCGCAATAGTTTTATAGAAAATTGAATACTGCGCTGTCGCATTAGGCACATAGCCTGTAAGGATAGTTGTAAATTTGGAGTAAATAAATAAATAAACTGTTCTTATTCATACTATTCTGAAATCCTAATATCGGACATCAAAAAAACTCCGATAGAGAGAAAACTATCGTATATCTCGGCAAGTCTCCAAGGTCGCTTGACCCTTGCTCCCGAAGGTATTTTATGTGTTTCCTAGGGGCGTAGGGCTATTCTTTATGGGGACACGACACATGGGTAGTTTGGTACTGTGAACCGTGATTTATCACCTTGAGTTCATCGGCTTGATATTAGTTTATTGAGTTCTCACACCGCGATAAGAAAAACGATTTATTTACTGTTTTAGATGGGAACAATAATACAGCATTTACAAGATTACTAGCAATTCAAGTGGATCATGAAACATTTCCGTGCTGTCGGTTTTTTTTTATGTTTTTTGAAATATGCAGAAAACGCGCGTACGGTACTTACTACGCGCTAACATGGCCTGCAGTAAAAATGTTATATTGTAGTAGTTTCAGTTGCCGCATTTAACAATTATGACACAGGTATCATATCGGAGAGCGCGCGGAGGCCTGTCTATAATCTACGGGTAATTAAGTAACATAACATACATTCACGCCTTTTTCCCGAAGGGGTAGGCAGAGATGTACCCAGGACTCAGTCCCACAGTAGATACACCCACATTTCGCCAGTATGTTATTGGTCCCATGTATTATGGGGCGAGCCTATTGTCATCTACCGGGCACAGTTCCAGACTCCAGGCAGTTATTGAGATAATATTTAATATTTAAACCATATTTAACACTGCCTGACCTGGGGATCGAACCCGGCAATTAATTAGCATCCTCTTAAAGGGTTATCGACGGAACCACTTTTACTATTTTATTAACTTCTACCAAATTGTAAAAATTAGGAATAAAACTGGTATTTCATTAAAAAATATCATTTGCCTTGAAAAGGTATAGAACAGTTACTTTTATGACATTTTAGAGTTGTCCCATAGGGGAAGTGTGTAAAAAAATTATCAGCAGTAGCCCTGCGTAAGTAAGCGTCAGCTCCTGATGTAGGACCTCGAATATGTCCGAAACCAAGATCGAATTAAGCCATAATTTTTTTTCAACCAGTGTTATTTGCTGGGGCCGGACGATGCAGGAGAATCCAAAAACTCTCCTATATACTAGGTTTAATTATAGCTAAATTCACATTTCGATAATGTGTTATATCTACCTAACTTAAATCGAAATGCGGTGACAACGGACCGATGCTAGGACCGAAGTAATGGGTCTTTGATGGGGAAAGCAGGCGAAACTAGGCTGGAACAGTAACACTTAGCTGGAAAGTAGAGATGGTACGATCGTTCGATATGTACCAAACCAAGATAAATTTATTTTTATCCCAACAAAAAAATAAACGAAGAGAAAGATAAGTCCGTCATGCGATAGCCATGAAAAAGGTTAAGCAATATTGATAGAAATGAAAGCTATAAGATAAGGGGAGCCGTTTACCGTCCCATAACCATAAGTACTTACTACTTATAGGAACAACAAGACCAATCGATTGAGGCTCGAGAAACAAGGAACTTTTGGATTGAGAAAGTTCTTAATATAGTATTTACGGGTTTATGGTGTTACTAGCGATCTGTTCTGGCTTCGCATGGGTCCACTACCCGTGCGAAGATCTACGTATTAATACATGCGAAGCACGTTTTAATACGTAGATTGTGTTTTGTGTGATAAAAAATCATTTCGTTAAACATTGTTATCATAACTTTAATATTATAAATCTTAAATCTCAATACAATGTTAAAGTTACCTTTGTAACAGGTAAACAAAACGATAACGTGTTCTAACTGGCCTCCCAGCGCCATCTAGCGCTGTTGTCTTTGTGTGTATGTCTTGTATACTGTCTAATTCAAAGTGGTTAATAAAATACGAAGAAACATTATCTAAAACCTTTACCTACTACGTTATTATGAAACCTATTAACTCTTATTCCACGCAATTTCTTATAAAATGCGCAAAATAAGCCAGTATAATACAAAAAAGTCGTCTATTCTGAAATTAATTCTATAACTACCCTACATCATTATTTTATTATAATTAAATGTTATAAAGCGAAGACAAACAATTATATTGTACTATGAATAACTATGTTATCACGTAAGCGATCTAAATCTCATCGAACTAATGTTAAGAATCTTTGATTAAGTTTATATTAATAATTCAATGTACATAAGTTAAACTTAGGTGCAATAAATAGGCAAGATTAAAGTTTTTATCACTTCTATGCTATCACGCAGAGAATCTCAGCATGTTTAATTAAAACAGCTTCAAGAGGTTATAAACAAGAACACTTAAGTATTTATTCCAAGGTTTTGTTTAGAACTTTATCTATTAAAGCTTAACTTTATAATACATGCAATGGTGGAAAGGTTCCTAGCGATAGAAATCTATCTGAGCAATTTACCTACTAGAATTTTGTTCAATATTTTGCTGTGCTCATCAGTTGAAATGACAGAGAGATGGAAAATTATGGCTGGGACTATGAGACTAATTATTATTTACTACAAAAACCAGCTTCTCAAGGTATCATTTAATATGTCGTAGTATTTAAGACGCCGAATTAAGCATCTTTCATTTCCAGGGTTGATACGTGTAAAAACACAATTATTAAGAGTCTTGCTGACAGGCTCATAAGTACGTGTTTGTACAGACGTTGGGTGGAGATTGCAACTGTTTTTCTTTTTGTTTTTATTGTAATTTGACTATTTTATTTCATTTTATTCTTATTTATTATTTTTGACAGTATTTTATTGAAAACTTCAGTATGTACTAATGGATCTTGTGTCTGAATTAAAGAATTATTATTACTATTATTATTAATATCATCCTAAAAGTTAACATAATTCTAATATAGGTACAGATACAATTTATAAAACATTAAAATCTACAACGTGTTGAAAAAGGGTGTAACTGGACAACTATTATTAACCATTTTCTATTATTAGTTATTTATACTAAAATCCTAGCATTAGTATATATATTAGTATAAGCATTAGTATAATATAATATATTAGTGGTATTATTAAATTGGTTTGTTCTTTTCTCTATAGTAAGTAACAGTAAGTATCGATTTTTATGAATTGTCCTTGTAGACCTATACCTACTCAGTTTTGCTGCTGTTTGTAATGCTAATATTTTTATGTTTTCTGTCTGAGGGGGGGCACTAGTGTCCTGTAACACAGGTTTTTCAGAAACCTACAACAGGCACCAGTCTCTCACAAGATTGTTCTAACATTATACTTATTTCCAAAAACTGTAACACATAGAGCTTAAGAACGAAACATATTGTGAGAGAAAAATAAAAAAAATAAAACTAAACTTCCAAAAGAAATAATTTTGAAATTCACGAAAAAATTTTCCTCTTTCCATACCAATTCTCCGATCATCTGATCCATTTTGTATGGGAGTCCAATTTTTTTGGAGTAATTGGATTTTCTGTAAACTTGTCATGTAATATGTATATTTTAGCAGTATTCTGATAGTAGTGTGAGTTAAAGTAGATAATGAATACGTAAAATCGTAGTATTTTTCCTTCTTAAGGTGTTTGGGGCGAAATCACTCACATAAAAACTTTGAGGAACTAATGACGATGATTATAGAAGAGATATAATTTCTTTATTAGTTTCATATTTTGAGTAACAAGTAATAATAAAGTGGCATTTATCTAATTATACTACAAAAAACACGTTTTATAATTTCTATTAGGCACTTATTTAAAGTATTTACATGTACTTGAGATTTTATATTTTTATAGACTAAGCGGTCTACTCGTTTGAAATTGAATACAAAAACAAAAATTTAGCCCACGGGCGAGATCCCGCTGTAAAGTTTTCTTTCCGTATTCGTATTGTATTTACTTGAGAATTCCACAATTCCGATAAATATCTATTTGCAGTTTAAAACGTATCTTTTGTAGTAAAACTGGATACATGCCACTTTATAATCAGTTGTTACTTAAAATAAAACAAAAATTTGACGAAAAACGAAATTTAATTATATCTCCCTTGACAGCCTCGTTGGCTCAGAGGGTAGTAACGCTGCTTTCTGTGCCGCAGGCCTCGGATTCGATCCCCGGCCAGGTCAAACATTTGTGTGCATGAACGTTTGAGTTGTGTCTGGGTGTTATAAGCATATATAATTATGTATATCAGTCATCTGGTTACCATAGTACTGGCTTCTAGCCTAGTTTGGGACCAGATGACCGTGTGTGGAAGTTGTCCCATATTATATTTATTTATTTAATCTCTTCTAACATCGCCATTGGCTCCTCAAAGTTTGTATGGGAAATGATGCCGGCCCAACCGCCTTAAGGCAGATAACAAAATAAGTAGTATTGTAGTATTTTCCTTTTTATAAATGCTATTGAAAAAAAAAGTTATAATTGATAACCTCACAATCTGACCAATCGCTCGCTACACTAGTATTTACCCTCGGTTCGACTTGAACTGCAAGAGACGGGACTTGAGACCCCGCCGCGGCAGGAATTTGGGGCCTCCATGCGGAATACTACATACAATCATACATTTATTTTACACATAAATACAAGGTGTAGTAATACTTGAGGGGTGCACCTAGCCGTCAAACTAAAACTCTTCAAAAAAAAATTGTGCTATTTGCAAAAAAAAAAAACTATTTTTCATATAAATGAAACTTTTATTACTCATAGACGTCAATTATTGTAATTGGTTCCGCTCGTTATAAATGAAAAAAAAATAAAAAAATATTCAATCCAATCATCTGGACAATTCCATAAGAAATAGTTTTTTTGCAAATTTAATATTTTTTGCTTGTGATTTTTTTAAATTTAATTATTGATTATTCAGTTTGACGGATAGATACTCCTACTTAAGTATAACTACAACTTTTCGTATCACCTGTTATGTTTATAGCTTAGAGCACACTTAAAACTAATAATGTAAGTTCAATTAGTTCACCCAGATAAAACAAGACTATTTAAAAGGCCCATTTTTTTAAAATCATTCCGTAATTTTTGTGCCTTTTTTTTACTAATACTAAAATTCAAATAAAATATTATAATAAAATAGTTTCAGTAATATCTGGGTTATAAATCAACTTTGAGTTTAATTAACGCTGTAATTTTGTTATTGGTTTGTAATTTAATTATTGTAAAAATTAACTCAACATTGTGAAGAAAATATTACGTAATGAAGCAATTATGTGTGATGTGTTAATTACACCTTATTAAAATTAATATTTTTATAAACTAGTGGTCTATTCGGTTGAAATAGAATATGAATATGGAAAGAAATATTTAACCACGAGCGGGACTTGAACCCGCACCTTCCGCACCAATCCGCGTGGTGGCACTCTATCAATTGAGCTACCGTGGAGTTACTAATCATCGGCGAAATTAATGAGTTAATAAAGCAAATAGACAGCTTAGTATAAAATAATATAAAATATTATTAGATATGAGAAAAAAAGGTTGTTTATCAATTTCGATATGACTTCTATTTGTAAAATTAGACTTTGGTGTCGGTGGGTAGAATGCGAAATGTATAGATAGATAACCATATTATACCTATAGATAACCATAACACTCCTATAATAGGTGGTAGTTGATGGGATAGAAAAATTTTGCTGATGACTAGATACCTCCAGGGTAGCTCAAATGATAGAGGGTCCTTGAAGTGGGGTACATAGCATATACATACATTATAACTTACTATTTATATATATGCTATGTATCCCACTTCATCCTCCACGATGATGGGTGCGGAAGGTGCAAGTCTAAATCTCGCTCGTGGGTGAATTTTTTCTGCCCATATTCATATTGTATTAAAATTAAGTCACTAAGGCTTCCATTACACGATAGGTTTCGCTGTCAGTTTTGCCACAGTCACGGTTATAATTGATGGCTACGAGAAATTTGACACAATCCCATGAAAATTTTACCAAATCAATATTTTGTATTCCCCTGTTTCCTCCGTATATAATTGATCCATTCTATGAATTTTTATCCTGATATTTTTATTGTGAAGTGAACTATGTCCATGTCCAAATGAATGATGTTTTTCATAGTGAATTTCTAAATATCCCAGTTTTATTCGCGTGAATATAACTGGGTGTATCTACTACGGGATTGAGTCCTGGGTACACCTCTGCCTACCCCTTCGGAAAAAAGGCGTGAATGTATGTTTTTTATGTTTATGTTTTATTCGATGATTAGACGTTCACTACAAAAAATATGAAGAATATTTAACAAAAAATAAATGATAGGGACATAGTTGATATAATCTTCAAAATATCAGGATATAAATATATCAAATAGGTTTATTATATTCGGAGGAAACAGGGAAATACAAAACATCGATTTGGTAAATTTTCCATAGGATTGTGTCAATCTCCTAAGAGGTTCTTATTGTGTAGATAAATTTAATTATAATAAGGATTGCTTTCTGTCTAAATCTGTGTGTTCCTAAATTTTACAGATCACTATTAAAGAACAGTAACGATAGTGCTACGAGTTACGTAGATGTCCTACGGCTCACGTAGCCGTGTGACGAAATACTCGGGTGCCAGAAAATAATATCCTACTTCTTGCCAATATTAATAATACGAAATTTTGTGAGGATAAATGGATGGATGGATAGATGTTTGTTACTCTTTCAGGCCAACACTACTGAACCAGTTGGGCTGGACCAATCAGTAGAATATAATTTTAAACTTGCCTCATAATTATAATATAAACCCAAGTTTAAACCAGCTTGCATGAAAATTACCGTTAAATAAATAAATATTAAGTTTAATAATTCAGAAATATTTGAAATATTAGTAGTTTTGCTACTAACACTTACTTGCGCAAGACAAATTATTTATTTACTAGCTATGCCCCACGGTTTTACTCGCGTAGTCTTCTTTCCCGTAGAAATATCGGGAAAGTACCCTATATGTTATTCCAGGATCAAGCTACATACCGAATTTCAGCCTAATCGGTCCGGTAGTTTTGGCAAGAAAGAGTAATAAACATCTATCCAACTCTCCTCACAATCTTTTATTTATAATATTAGTACGAAGGAACTGGGATACCTAAGTTAGTACTTAACTCAGTTTAATTAAGTTTATCACCTAGGATCGTGCAAGTGAGCCTAAGTAACTCAAATAAAAGACTTATATTTATTCAAGTGATGTTTCTGTTTTCTCACTTTCGACAAAAGAGAAGATTGAGTTGAAAACGCTCTCACATTGAAGTCGCGCGTGAATTCATTACGGGGAGGTACTTTGAAAAGGCTGCTTGCTTCAAAGGAATAAAGTGATTTTTTCATTCGCTTTTAAACTCAATTTTAGATTGAAACCTAAGGATACACCACTTAGGCAAGTATAAAAATTTGACAAAATCCGATGAAAATTTTTCAAATCGATGTTTTGTATCCTTATGTTTCCTCCGAATATAAAAATAACCAATTCTATCAATTAATATCTTGATATTTTTAACGTGAAGTAAACAATTTCCCTTAGATTTCTCTTATAAACTCATTTTTTTCATAGTGAACACATAAATATCCCAGTTTTACTCGCGTGATCACACATTCACTACAAAAATAAATTGTTAAGGCATACGTATGTATGCATAGTGTAGGATTCCATACCTAAAACGCTTCCAATCCCAAAAACAATTCAGACCGGAACACAGTAATGTTTGCACATTACTGTTTGGCGGATAAATAACTGGCAAAGGTGTGGTACTTCCCCAGGCGGCCCCCTCCAAAAGAGGCCTACTACTACAATTATATTTAAGCTATTATAGTGTTCTTTGGATATCTCTATAAGAGAATAATGTTCTTCGCAGTAAGATAGTTATCTATGGTACATCAAAACGACAGTAAACCGTGTAAAGCCACACTTAAGCAAGGTTTAAGACTCGGTTCGTCGAAGCAAGCCCATAAAAGTTGGGACACTTACATACACAGTAATACCAAACGGCTCACAGACTCTGGTGTGCGATTTATTGAGTGGAAAATTCCTTAAGATTTTAGCTCGTATTTTGAGAAATTACTCGGATTTGTGTGAGGAAAGATTTAAGGACTTGTTCTTACAAAGTATTTTCTTTTCCCAGTCGAGAATAATAAGTGTGACAGCGACTGGAAATGCATTTTAGACTTATAACAAACATTACTTTAAACAGTTTTAACTCCGATGG
Organism: Hemistola chrysoprasaria; assembly: GCA_947063395.1. NCBI lineage: Eukaryota > Metazoa > Arthropoda > Insecta > Lepidoptera > Geometridae > Hemistola > Hemistola chrysoprasaria. The sequence goes on from OX346729.1 coordinate 10,134,877, forward strand.
AAATATAAATTTAAAAATACTGCAACGGTATCGAGTAAAAATCGATTTGATGTGAATTATTTATCGAGTTATGGGCTGTACTTTACTTCGGTTCATAAAAGGGTTGGCCGTTTGTAGAGAGTGGATGTCGTGTAGAATATATTAATTTTTTTTTTTTTAAAATTAAAATTATACTTAAGTTGACAGTAGGCCTAACAGTAAATAGATATACCTTATCTATTTACTGTTAGGGTTCTGTACCCAAAGAAATAAAAAAATCCGATTTAATCCAAACAAGTCTTCAGAGTAAGCAAAATTACTGGGCATGATGAGTTTCAACAACTGATATCTCAGGGTGACAGGCGCAGTGCAGTGCCGTGCAGAATTTTGAATTTTAAAACACTGGGTGGCACTGTCTGGTATGGGCAATCATAATGCTTTCCATCAGGCACCTGATTTGCTCGTCTTGTCACTCACTATCATAAAGAAAATAAATAATTAATGTGGGAGGACGATGCGAGTCCCGTTCGCATTGACCAGTTTATTAAATAAATTTTCCATAAGCACTCATGAAACCCATTGAGTGGTGACCTACCCTCAAGAATGCGAATTTTTAATGAACCAGCCTCAGTGATTAAGCGAACTAAATTGGAATTCTGCACCGTAATAATGAGATTTTTATGGACTTTCCAAGAAGATTCTTATTGACTCTTAATGTATATTCCAATTAATTTACCTTTACATATTTATGACTTGGTTTAAGTTAGACATTCATAAAGTGATTAAATCAAATTTAAGATTCACTGTTAAAGGTGGCGCGCAGTTTTTTAATATGAGTCATTGCTTTCGTCACAAGGTTATTTTTGTCTATAATATGCTGTTTTGCTAACTTTGAGCTGGGAGCGCCTTCAGATAATATAATAAATGTGAAAGAGACAGAAAATGCATTCTGTTCGCAGTGCCCCCGCCAAGTGGAGCAAAAGAGCGGCACGGCCGTACTATCTTTTCTCGAAGCATTTCACGCCATTTTCGACCCCTTATAACTATGTTGTGGATAGAACTAGGAGCCTGAATTTGTCAGTAACCAAGCAGGCATTGTATAAATACGGTATATTTCAAATTTCATACAATTTGAACGAGTAGTTGAATTGTAACTAGTCAAAATTGCTGATTTTGTCACTCACTCACTGACTGGAATAATTGAAAAAATAATATAACCTTTTAAGATAACCTTTGAAGATTTCGCCATACTTATGATAACATGACTGTAAAATCGCGAGTTGGTCATCCATTCCATCCATCCAGGAGTTTGGTACATCCACTTCAATGTATCCATAAACCCCTGAACTAGTTAGAAGCTGTGTGTCAGAAGCCATTGGCTTCTCAATTACATCTTACTAACTATTTATGTTAACAGAACATGACTATTATTAAGATCAAAAGCCCACACTTTTTTTTTAAATGATAGAAAGTGACAAGACGAGCAAATCGACGAGTAATTTTGCTGGTAACATTGCTCTTCATAGTTTACAATACCTACAATGTATATTCAAAAACGAAAACCGAATCCGACGAATCTCAAATATAGAGGTATTATGCTCAGGAGCAGTAGATAATATTTGTATTTTTTTTCACTTGATGACCTACTAATCAGCTAAGTTGAGCAATATTTAGTTGAACTATAGGGCAGCTATAGAGTAGTGGGGAAATAACGGAAATTTATTAGGATCTTTTGTCAGTTGAGTCAGATTTTAATATCGGATTTTAATTTAAAATGAATTCCTTTTTTCCAAACAGAAGTTTTATCAGTAAAAATAGTTCTTGCAAGTTAAAGAAAAGTGAAAAGACCCAACCCAAACACAAAACTAACAAATCCTCGGAGTCGTACTATTTATCTATAGAACTATCGCGAGACAAACTTATTTTACCAATGGATTTGTCTTGTCACAAAAATAATTGAGGTCTCGTAAAACACAAAGCGTGTTCTTTAGAAAAATATCTAATAATAGTTCGAAAGCTTTTCTTATGTAGGTATATATTTTTAGTCTCAGAGCAGTCACCTTGTTTATGTGTAAAAACGTTTGTATATAAAACTTCAAAAGCTTAGTGTACACAATAACATTTAAGTCATTGATCTAAAGAAAAGGGGAGATGAGGCTTGTAAATGGCATGCTCAAATTAGGTCCATCTGGTCCACGTTCGTCAGTAAAGTAAGATCGTACGAGTGAATAATATTGTTGTCTCGGTCGCACTTCGGTCTTAGGTAGGTCTTTCTATCTTTGTTGTTCATTATATTATGTCACTGCAAACTTCAAACTGAGAAAATTGCACGTGCCATTTGTTGAGTAAGTGCTGGGAGAACGTACCCTATCTCCCCTTTTCTTTGTATCAATGCATTTAAGTTACTACTTTTTTAAATCTATGACGAGGAGAGCTTAGTGAAGTAGTTGTGTTAATTTGAATGGTGCAAACGATATATAACAGTGTCACCTACCTGCATGCTTTCTACTATCTACTAATAGTGCAAATAAAACTTATTGGTGGCATCTGCACCATTGATAATGCAAGCGGTACATCGGACACTGTCTGTATAGTCTGTATAAGTAGTAGATTTGTTTTATATGTTTAGAGTAAAATAAAATTCATGTCACAGGTGCAGTGCAGTGCTGCACAGAATTTTGAATTTTAAAACACTGGGTGGCACTTTAACTGATATGGGCAATCATGATGCTTACCATCAGGCACCTGATTAGCTCGTCTATCATCGTGTCACTCACTATCATAAAAAAAATTTGGAACTATTTTGGTTAAAATACCACATTACATTGTCACTTATTAAATTTTACTCACTAGCTATAAAAGCTATAGTAGCTTTATAAAAAACAACAAAATATCAATTTGCTAGAGTTAATAGAGCGAATTCTTGATACAGGAAATTTTACACATTCCAATGAAAATTTTACCAAATTGATGTTTTGTATTAATCCTATGTTTTCTCCAAATTAATTAATAATAAACCGATTTGAATTTATATTTGAGTACTTTAAAGATTATGCAAATGTCCCTCTTTTCTATTTTCTATTATAACTTTAACGGTTTTGTAATGAACGTCTAATTATGCGAGTAAAACTGTGTATTAAATAAAAAAATGATAGAGCTATACTTACTTACTTCATCTTTAAATTATCAGAATTTAAATTTATTGAATGGGTATAATATAAAATATCTCAAGAGTAAACAGGGGTTCAGGCGAAGCCTCGTTTTGGTAACAACATATTTAATATTGTGTATTTACATTGTGATGTTTTGAAAATGATATTTTAGTTGTGAACGTCTATCTATTTTTTTTATAATTCAGCACAACGCTAGGAATAAGTTAATGCTAGAGTAGCATTTTCTACCAGTTATCCTAAAACTAGAGAAAATGTTACAGAAATTGGGTGGAGTGCAAGACATGAAACGTTTAAAATAACTTAACCTACTTAATTAAGTAAAACATAAAACAAACAGCAAATAATAATTATACAAAACCATTAATTAAATATTTAAAAATAGTCTACACTATGTATTTATATATTAAGCACAATATATAGGCATAATATAAGTACTACATAAATAAAATTAAATAATTAATACACCTACTAAATTTTTTAATATTAATAAAAATATACCTACATTATAATATACGTAATATACAATAATAATATACATAAATAACATTAGCCTGATAGTCTAATCACGCGAGTAAAACAGACTGGGATTTTTAGAAGTTCACTATGTGTTCATATTGAAAACACATCGACTAATCAAGAGTTTTAAGGAGAAACTAAAATGACAGGGACATAGTTTACTTCACTATAACATATCAGGATATAAATCAATAGAATGGGTTCATTATATTCGGAGATAGCAGTTTTGTTAAATTTTCATAGGATTGTGTCAAATTTTTTGTATTCCCCAATGTGTATTATCGATACTTTGTCACAACCTTGAATCTTTTAAATTCGATATTTCTAGGTTTTAAATTTTAGTTTCAAGTAAAATTGAACTGAAAATACTTTTCCAAGAAAACAGCAAGATAATGTTGCTCTATCATTCAATATCAATCTCATTTTACAACCAACGAAATAACATTGTAAGACCGTTACGCAGTCTATAACATTTTGAAGGGTTATCAGATTGCTAACCGCTTTCGTAAGCGGAGACATTGTAATATCTCTTCAGATCTCAAATGGGAATATAAATTCAATGATGATAACGCTTGTCTCGTTATCTGTGATTTTTGATCAAGGAATTAGTCTTTTATTTAAAGCGTTGTGAGAGTCATTTTCGATGAAGATTCTTTCAGTCAAGTAAAATGCAGTTTGGTTAAGTTCCTATTTGGAGTTTAAGTTTAGGAACTCCGCATACAGAGCATCATCTTATTTGAGAGAGGTGCGGGCGAGCGGTGCCTCCCTCCCGCACTCTTCGGTCCTACGCACCTTTACTCCGCAGGCTAGGACCAATTAAGCGGTCTACCTAAAGTATATTTATTAAGTCGTAAGGCCTCCACTTGCGCAGCGTTGTGCCGCGTGGAGGCCTCAATGTGACATCTTGATAAGCTTTATCCAAGTGATTTTCAGAAAAACTAGTGTATAACATACGAGTAAAAGTACTCACTCAGCGTTGGTTTCAGGCGTGGGCAGGTCACCGATGGTGGTGAGAGTGAGAGTAGACCAGTACAAGGATCCGAGGTACTTCCTCGTGAGGGTGGCGTAGTCACCTGGCCTATGAGGGTATACCCAGTCACCCTGGAATGTAAGGGAATGGTAAGAATTCATCCTTAACGATGTGTTGAAATTATGAAAAAAAACTATATTTTATTACAATTACTGTGTAGGTGTCAAGTGGTACAACCAATTGGCTGTGTGGTTCCCGGCTATATAATAGGGCCACCCTTTTCTCATCCCGTGGGAGCCGTGAGACCCGGCAGAGGGACATATTCGGAGAGTGGGCAGCAGCGCTCTCCGTTTCCAACTTGTGATCATCAAGTCGCCAGCCAAGCGTGGTGATTATGGTAAAAATCCCCCCATATTAATAGTTTATGGCGTTCTATGGGGGAGGCCTATGTTCAGCAGTGGACGTCTTCCGGCTTATGATGATGATGATGAAGTTGAACCAACAACCAATCGGTAAACTTAAAGAGTCCCCGTAGTACAACCAGTTGGACTAACGGTGAACTTACATAACCACGGCACGGTTACGGTAACGGCATGGTTGTCTGGAAGAGATCGCTCTGAGCGATAAAGCCGCCAGTTGTTACTCTTTCTAGTTTTAAATTTTTCTTTTTTGCCTTTTTTTGTATTATTGTGGTACCAATAAAGTGTTATCATTCATTCATTCATTCATAAACTTATCTACCCACGGCAGTATAAGTTGGGCTATCGGTAAACGTATGCAACCGTGGTATAACCACTTGTACCATAGCAGACCCCGGACACTCGACTCAATTCCCATAGAAAAGTCGCGATATAACTACCTACTACACAGACACTGTACACATGGAGTTTTGTACACACGCAAGAGTGTGCGTGAGGTGATTTCCCATAGAAGCGGGGCTCGTGGAGGCTTCAATCTCGTTCTCAGGGGTGAGGAAGGCCCGATTGGTGGGCGGATGACAGTGCCCATTCTAAACGTAGTTTTATTATCTGTTCTGTGGCCATGGGTAAAGTTTAATCCCATTGTATACTCGTAACCTCTCTGCCTGCGAGACTTCTACTTTGCTACACCGCACACATTAGAATGCATTGTGTATGCGGACAATCACAGCAAGACGTTCTTTCCAGAATGTAACCGCAATAAACCCAACTCGACTTAAGCATTGAGGTCACGAAATCCTTGTAATTATTAGCATGAAGAAACGTGGGATAATAAAACTAGACACTCGTGTCGCTTTTGTTACTTTGTATCACAAACAAGGGCATACCGTGCCTTGTACTAGTATTTTTACCATAGTATTTTATCAACAAAACAAACAATATTTTGATACACCGATAAAGCAAGAAAAGAGCAGATAACGCAATGCAATTACTTCTGCGTCTCGAAAATTGAGGCAAGAAGTAATACAATATCCAGTCATTTATTTTTACCTTTTAAGATACTTAATATAATTACAATTGCTGGGACATCAAAGTTTACCAGAGAAACGAAACCCTTAAGCTGGTTCGATTTTCCAAACATTTTTTTTTCGCAATTACAAAGAATAAGGGAATTTTCTACTCAATTGTAGGTAGGTATGTGGTTGGCTCTTGAACTATCCTTTATTTGCGCCGAAACATAAAACAACATACATTCACGCCTTTTTCCCGAAGGGGTAGGCAGAGGTGTTTTTTTTTTTTATGATCGTGAGTGACAAGACGAGCAAATCAGGTGCCTGATGGTAAGCATCATGATTGCCCATATCAGACACAGTGAACAGTGCCACCCAGTATTTTAAAATACAAAATTCTGCGCGGCACTGCACTGCGCCTGTCACCCTGAGATATGAGTTGTTGAATCTCATCATGCCCAGTAATTTCGCTGGTAACATTGCCCTTCATACCGGAACACAGTAATGTTTGCACATTACTGCTTGGCGGATGAATAACTGGCAAAGGTGTGGTACTTCCCCAGGCGGCCCCCTGCAAAAAAGACCTACCACTACAAAAGTACCCAGGACTCAATCCCATAGTAGATACACCCACATTTCGCCAGTATGTTATTGGTCCCATGGGCGAGCCTATTGCCATCTACCGGGCATAGTTCCAGACTCCAGGCAGTTATTAAGATAATGCCTAATGGAAAAATCCAATATTTAATACTGCATGACCTGGGGATCGAACCCGGGACCTCTTGATTGGCAGTCGAGCGCCCTCTACGCCGCCGAAACATAATAGGTATTTAGATTAATAAAAGCTTATAAGTAGTATTTTCATATTAAAAAAAAAAAACGTTAAAAATCGGATTGTTCCACCCTGCCCCACCAAGTCGCCCCACTGGTGGGGCATAGTGGAATAAATCGTTGCATAAAAATCTTTATTAACAACAGTAATTTTCCATAAATATTGAAAATATATACGGTATTCTTTAACCAAAATGTTTTGGCGTCAGATTAAGAGAGAACCACCAAAAATTAATGGAAAATCATTATCTCATTCTCCATATCTGTGAAATTCCATTTTGTAAGAAAATCGATAAATGTCACAAGGTAAGAAATAGCGTTCTACTTCATTATCTAGCTTAGAAGGCATTGGACCTAAATATCTAGACTGGCTGCGATAGGTCAAGGTATTCTGATTCGTGTCTGACCGAGAACGAGTCTTTTATAGAAATAATTTATGAGTGAGAGTGAAAGTTCAATAATAATGGTTAAAATTAAACAGATATTGTAAACCTGCTTTAATGATAATTCTCTTTGGCTCATAATGGAATTATACCCTATGGGTATTCCAGGGCTTAAACTAACTTCATATCAAATTTCAGTCCAATCGGTTCGGTAGTTTTGTCGTGAAAGGGTAACAAACATCCATCCATCCTTACAAACTTTTGCATTTATAATACGATATTAGTAGGATTACAATAGGATTAAAGCAATTTTTATTATAAAATTTCAATATATTTATTTATAATATAATATGCCTCGGTGGTATAGTGGGCGCAAGCTCGACAGCCAACCATGAGGTCCCGGGTTGAATCCCCAGGTCAGGCAAAGTTATTGGATTTTTCCATTAGGATTTATCTCTGTGACAGCCTGGAGTCTTGAACTGACTCCGATAGCTGCTATCTTTACATTAAAATTTTATAGGGGTCTCTGACCGCTGGACTACAAATTATGGTCTTCGTACTCCGCCTATCAAAAGACCGGGTTAAGTCCGTGTTTTCGAGCGACATAATAACGTTTACACCCTGCACTGGAGTTTTTTTTGTATCTTTGAAACGTTAAATTATAATAATAAGAATTTGTTTAAATAATGTATGACAGTAACATACCGCTTGATTCTATATAATAATAATATTATAATACAAATTATTACGGTGGCCACCAAAACGTTCAGAGTTTCTTGTTTATAAATTACGATCGACAAAGTTTCCGATTTCTAGGATAATATTCCACAAATTGAAGTACAATTTGACACCTCTTTGTAAATTACTAGGGTTGAGATTTGAGAAGCGATTATGATCGTGAATTAATTTGTGTAGATTGATTGTTATGATTCAAAAATGTTGTTAATGTTAAAATTAGCATCCGAGAAATTACTTTGCGAAGCTTATCAAGCGAGCTTTAAGATAAAACAGTGTTTTGGCATCTTAGGCAGCTTTTTTCTACTATGTAATAATGTATATAAATAAACTGGTGAATTGCGAATAGGACTCGCATATGAAAGGTTCCTACCCACTAGATGGCACCTCTCCTCACCTGTTAAATAAAATTCATATCACCATTGTTCTAATTAGTTTATGAATATATTCTTATTGCATATAAATCATATATGACGTCGTAGAAACACGTTGGTTGTATGGAGGAGCACCTTTAATAATGAACTTTTTTTTACTTTTATTATTTTTAGTTATAGCGGTAATAGGAATTCATATATTGTGAAAATAATAAGTATCTAGCTATTACGGTTTATGAGATAGAGCCTTGTGACAGACGAACGGACGGAAGACCAGCGGAGGCTTAGTAATAGGGTTCTTTCGGCACCCTTTGGGTACGGAACCCTAGAAAGATGTATCTATCTATGTATGTAAATTTATTCTATTGAGTTTTTCATCCAGTCGAAACCGTCGAAGAAAACGTAGTCCCAGGGGGTTAGAACGAGACAGCATATATGAATTGTTCGGGCGCGAAAGAGAGAAAAAACGGGGAAAACTAGTTATCCCCGTGCCATGCTAAGCGGGCTGATAGCATTATCAGGATGAAAAACTCAATACAATACAATACAATAGGTATGACAATAGGAATCTATTGTCATACCTATTGTCAATGGACGGTTATGAATAGAAGTAAGTAAAAATGTACAAACCTGGAACCCTTCATATTCAGACAGGAGGAAGTAGAAGCAGCCGAACCAATGTGCCAAGATGAGCAGGATATGGATGAGGTTGACCACACGCCACAAGTTCGGGTACACCGTCCGCGATTCCACTATGTAGTAGAACTTGAAGGCTCTGTAGGACTGGAGATAATGTTTAGTAAGACAATAGAGTTAATAATAGAGGTTATTTCAGGATGGAGGTTACTTGTAAACAAAAGTCGTTATATACGTAAGCAAAGTTTATTCAGCTTTCAGCTGTGTCCTATCCGAATGTGTCAATGCAGTCGACAACACCTAGCTTTATATTAAGCTGTCAACAGACTCTCAGTAATCATCAATCACCATTAAGGTTTTAAGGTAAGTTTAATGAATTTGTAACGCGTCTGGCATTGATTCTGTGGATATTTCGATAGTTTTATGGAAAATGTAAATTGGGTTTAAACAGAATCTATGGTAGGGGCGAGGGAGTGATGGCAACACCGGTGACGGAATTCCGGAGCGACACACGATTGTAGATCGAAAAACAAGACGGTTGGCTCGAAATAAATCATGTTATATTTGTTGAACCACCCTAATTTTATTGAGGAGAGGTGGTTACACAATGAAGTAAATTTGTACGAAATTTCCTCAATGGTACTCGTATTTAAGCGATATAGAATTTTCCATTGGGATTTTTTTCAACTACAGCCTGGGAGTGGGTCCTGGGTACACCTCTAGATGATGCTGAAAATAATAATGATAATGTAGTATGTTAATTATAGTGTTAGTAAGATAATAATATTAAAACCAGCGAATGGTTAATGTTCTGCTCGCGGAAATGCTCAAGTCACCACCTCAATATAAACAAACATTAGTTACCAAGAGAAGAAATATAGTGGAAATGTCAGTAAGGCCCGACAAGATTCCTAGTACTATAGTTTCTTATAAGTTTTTCTCTTGGAACATTTTTTTGGAACCGATATCACAGAATCATTTATTTTATAGCCTGACATGAAAAATGCTCCTTTCGGACTATTTTTGTTTGACTTTGACGAGTTGTGAGAGAACTTGGAAAACACATTTCTGATATTACTTAGTGTAAAAACGTTTCTTTTTGATTAAAAAGTGAAGTGAAGAACATTTTTGTAGTGGTAGGCCTCTTTGCAGGAGGCCGCCTGGGGAAGTACCACACCTTTGCCAGTTATTCATCCGCCAAGCAGTAATGTGCTAAGATTACTGTGTTCCGGTCTGAAGGGCAATGTTACCAGCGACTAGAAGTTTTGGCGTGAAAGAGTAACAAACATCCATCCATCCATCCTCACAAACTTTCGCATTAGTGGGACAGTCGATGCAATAATTTTAGGGAATGGTTAATTATAAAATATATCGCTTGAGTTAAATTCAAATCAGTCCAATTTCCAAGTGATTGGCCAATTTAAATAAGAAAAACCGACGTTAAAAAAATTACGCGCTACAAGTTTCTTGTGCGTTCGTTCATCTTGTAGAAGTATTTTTGAACGAACGATATATTTTTGGTACACTAGTTAATAAGCTCTTTAGACGTGCAAAAGGCAAAAGTCGTGTCTTTTAGCTGCCTATTGAGATTTGAATAAATTCTGAATTTTAGTTTAAGTTTACAAACATTCTGTTATATTCACATCTGCACATTTGGTTCCATGTAACGGCAATAAAATCGTTCGCCAATATCCAGTAGGCGTGTAACGCCCTAATACATCTAAAAGGTTTGCGTTCAAAGAGGTCCTTGGAATGGTTCCCTTGGGATGAAAACAGGGCCACGGGGCGGTTGTGGAAGATTCCGCGTGCTAGTGATACATTGACCGAAAGGATATGTTTCTTTTTGAATTGTTAGTGTTGCTGTTTGGACTTTATTTGGTAATTGATGACTTTTCTTACCTATTAAGTGTATGTGTGTAATTATATCCTACCAATTATTCCTTTGCCAGTTATTCATCCGCCAAGCAGTAATGTGCAAACATTACTGTGTTCCGGTCTGAAGGGCAATGTTACCAGTGAAATTACTGGGCATGACGAGTTTCTACAACTAATATCTCAGGGTGACAGGCGCAGTGCAGTGCCGCGCAGAATTTTGAATTTTAAAACACTGGGTGGCACTGTGTCTGATATGGGCAATCGTGATGCTTACCATCAGGCACCTGATTTGCTCGCCTTGTCTCTAACTATCATAAAAACAACAATATTTTACGCTTTTTCACGCGCAACCGCTGACATAAGGTTTATTGCATTTATTTTAAACTTCTACACACGGTCATCTGGTCCCAAACTAGGCAAAGCCTTATGGTAACCAGAAGACTGATAGATACGTTTAAACGCGTATTACACCTAGACACTGATCAAACAGACATGCACAAATGTTTGACCTGGCCGGGGATCGAACCCACCCAGACCTACGGCTCAGAAGGCAGGGGCACTTCCGGCTGAGCCAACCGGCCAGTCAAATATATACGATGGTTCAAAGACATAAGAATTTTCGTTTGAACAATCACTACCAACCATAATTTATAATTTACAATTCGATGATTACATACTTTAAAGGTCAATTTATAAATTAATCACGGAAAAGTGACCTTACATATTCTTTTATGTTCCTTTTAATTCTAATTTGGTCGGCACTACATCCTGCTGGGGTATCCATCCATTCTAGTAATTAGATAAAAATTAGGATTCCGGAACATAATTAAGTTAATGGAATCGAGTTCCGTTAAGCTTATATGGGACCGTTAGGACATAGGGATATATAAATATACCTTATATATCCTTATACCTTATATAGATTTATATAATTAATAATAATTTAATTCATTTATTCACTTCAATTGATTGTTCAATTGTTACAGACCATATTTTTGTTAGTATAATTGTTCTATTATCTAGTGTAGTGTAGTATATATCTTGTACATTAATATTACAAATAATTAAAGCGATTTATGGTTAATAGATACAAAAACAAAATACAAATACAAAATTCTTTATATCTTCAAGTTAAATTCTACCAATTAATGGTGGCTACCTACCCCTTATACCACTATAATTGTGTAAAAAAAGTATATTGTTGTTTAGACACTTTGTTCATTTTATTCTACAATGGAAACCTAAAACAGGATTGTTTTTATAAAATAAATACCATAATATTATGGAAATCTCTTTTTGGAAAATTTTGGAAATTAATGGTATAAGATGTACCTCAATATTGATAAAACTCTTAACTGGTACACCACAAACAAATTATTTTATTATTAATATAACAATATAAATACTAAAAGTCAGGAATTAACATTAATATAAAGAAAAGGGTACGTTCTCCCAGCGCTTACCTACTTAACAACTGGCAAGTGCATTTTGCTCAGTGTGAAGTTTGCACAGTGACATACAATGAACAACAAAGATAGAAAGACGTATCTAAGACCGAAGTGCGACCACAACAATATTATTTGCTCGTACGACCTTACTTTACTGACGTATGTGGACCTTATGGGACCTAATTTGAGCGTGCCATTTTCGATAAGTCAGTACCACATTTCCCTTTTTCTTTATACCAATGGCGATAAATAATATTATGTAAACATTATACGCGAAAAAATCTGTTATGAGTTTGTCGGGAGTCGAGTCATATCCGGAACGCCAGCGCCCCCTGACGCTGTTTGAAGGAAGGAGTTGTGTCCGCAACGCAAGCGCTTCTGTGGTGCTTGATGGAGTTGATTAGATTCGTATCGCGCCGATCTGCCGAGGCAGGCTGTCTCTGGCAAGCGGCGTGTACGGTCGCAACCAAAACCATCTCGAGTTCGGATATACCTCTTTAACGTACTTAGTGCTATTAGTGTCGATATATTATAATGTATACCGCGTATCGTTAGTGTTAAAGACATTGTGAAGATTATTATATCCTTTGGTTCAAAAGAATGAAGTCCTGCAAGTTTCTTGTGCGTTCTTCTTGTAGGTGTACCTTTCCGAACGCACGGTAATATAAACGACTTAATCGAGTGTACGACCCTTATTTCTGCATCCAACATTACCCACCGACGCCCACAACAGTTAGAAGGTCGATGATAGTAGCTCCTGATGCTGAAAGTTATCCTCCACATGTACCAAGTCCCATTATCAGGCGTGGGATCAGTGTTGGATCAGAACGCGGAAAGGAGTATCTCACGGGTACCATACAGAACGGCCATGTTCCAGAAATAAAAACACGAACACGTGAGTATTGACCGAGGCGCTGCAATCACCGACACGAGACGAAGTGGTGATTTACGAGCATTTGATCCTGAGAAATGAAGCTATGGAGGCAAGATCATGGTGCGCGATGGCAGATAAGTGTACTTTTCACGTGTTTCATTTCGACCGAAACATTGAGTACTTCGGATATTAAAATGAATAACGAAAACCCGAGCGAGAAGAAAAAAACAACTACCCGCGTTCGCAAGTCGTTAATTCTTAGAAAGATGAACCAAAGAAGAAATCACCATAGCAACAGTACGCGCTCACATAATATCACTTTGACCTGCGACTTCAATTTTGCCTGTCAACGAATACCATCAATATCTTATGAATTGTGAACGACAAGCAGGTTTTTCTTCAGGTCATAGAAGTGAGTTGAGTATAGAAGCCAGCCGATGGGAAATGAGAGAAAAACCTATTACATCTACACCATCTTCGAATAAATTGGCGCTCAACTGTTGGTATAACAGTTGGTTGTTTGGTTGGTATCCTTGGTATACAAGTACTTGTGGAAAACCGGTGAGCACTTTTCGAGTTGTTTGCTATGTAGGTTGTGTGTGAACAAGATATGTGTGTGAGCTACACCAGAACACTCTTTGAAATGTTAAAATGAATAGTTATACGATAGCAGCTATATTAATAATTTGCTAAGATGGTAATAATAATCGTGACATAGTTGACGTCACCCACGCATCAAATACCTACTGACTGCTATTTAATTATGGTATTCTGGTAATTCTCTGTTTAAAATATTTTTCAAATTTCGAACGTGAAGTTATTCAATTGACTACTTACCCATACAGACCTGATATCGAATTTTTGTTCTAAATCAATACTATCAACTTAAAAAAATAACTTTGTGCCAATTGTGGTTAATGTTACGGTGATGGGTAGCAAAAGATATCTTTAGAAAATATTAAATATACTAACTTCAACAGACAGTTCTCCCTCAATTTAGTAGTCCTCAAAGACTGACTAGACATAGACTTCATGCAAACAACATGCTATTCCTTTGAATTCATTCTATCTTCCAATGCTCAATCTGTCTTAAAATTGTCGAAGTAGACCAGAATACTGTGCTGTATTTTATTTGCAGGAATTTGTACCATGAAGTAATCTAAAGAAGTTATCACTTACACATACTTAGTGAAGTCAACAGGACCATATCAGGACAATGAAATAGCTGACCGAGGAACTACAGGATTATGTGCGGTGTCATGACGATGGAGTCTCATGATGATGATCTGGTGTGTCGATGCATTTACTATAGATTACTTGTAGTATTATCCATATCCTTGCATTTTTTTTTGTAATTATTTAATTTGCTGAATTTTGATACTAAACAGTTTTGATGAAAATAACTTCCCGCCTGGGGCTAGTCATCATAGGCAGTGGTCGATCTCGACTGCATCGGTGGCGTAATGGTGGCAGGCGCCACTCCCGATCGTAAGGTCCCAGGTTCGATCCCTGAATTTGGCGAAAAGTGATACTGGATATTTCCAGTAGGAATATTCCCAATGACAGCCTTGAATCTCAAATTGTGTCCGGTGGAGAGTCTTAAAACTAGACTTGGTCATAGTTACCTCTGCCTACCCCTCGGGGTGAAAGGCGTGATGTTATGCTATGTCGATCTTCTTTCCCTATGGGTTAAAATGAGGGTGCTCGAAGGGCCGAATAGTGAAGAAGGCGTCAAGGGAGACTGAGCTATCGTCGAATCAGAAATCTCATTGGAGATTTTAGATTGCAGTTCTTACTACTATTCAATCAGCGATAAATCGTCCGAGCGAAGCGAGGTCTACGAATCGAATAGTGGAAAAGAAAAGCGCTTGTACCAGCTTAAAAGCATTGACATCTGGTTTGTAAGTTAGATCGAAGATAAATTGGAAACCATTGATCCAATCTTGATAAAAGTTTGCAAGCAGGTGGTTTATATAATAATCAACCAATGTGTTCCAGAGCTATTGAGCTATATTTTTATTAAGATGATCGGATTTTCATAAAATTAGGTATGTAGGTAGAGTAGATAATAAGGAATTTACAATTTTAATTTGAGCATAATCGGTCAAGGGGTTGCGAAGTTATAGAAAGATAAACGAGGCACGATTCACTAAGTCGTTCAACGCTAGATGGCGCTGTATGTTATTAACTCGCGGTATGTTTTGTTCGAAATAGAATACAGTCGTGAGATATTATGTCTACATAAGTTCTCGAGGTCTTAGTTCGAGGCGAAATACTAGTTAACTCTACATTAGCATTAAAAATTTCATGAATGAGATGTTTAGGTTAAGCATTCACAAATTATTTAATTTGGTTATACTTACTATCATCTATTACAGTACTAATAAGATGAAATTGTAGAATTAAATTGACCTTATTGAAGTTTAGTTTCTGAAGTCAATGGTAATAATAGATAGAGCTGGATATTTTTAATGTGTAACATAGGCACAGAAGAGATAATGATAGTACGTAGGGAATGGACACTGTCATCCGCCAACTAGTCGGGCCTTCCTCGCCCTGCGAGCGGGATTGGGCTCTCGACGAGCCCCCGTGAGCCCGGAACGCACCTCACGCGCACTTTTGCGTGTGTGCGGAGCTCCATGTGTGCGGTGTCTGTGTGGAGGGTGGTTGTATCGCGACTTTTGTATGGGAATTGGTTCTAGTGTCTAAGTTGTGACATAGGTCTTGTAGTTTTTTTTTGGCTTACAGAAAGAATATGCAGTGTACTACTCTTAAAGACACAATAGCCAAGTGAACGTGCAGGAGCAGTGGCGCGCCGGCGGTGGCGGTGCCGGTGCCACGATCGGTGCAGTGCTGAGCGAGATAAGCGTCGTTGTTGCGTCGGGCGAAGTGACAATACATAGGTGATCGTTCCATTTAACTTAAGATTCTGATGCCGAATTATTCTCATTAGTAAGAAAAGATTTTTGTTTTGTGTTAGGTTTTGTAGTTAACTTGTTAATGATTTAGATGCTATTGCTGTATGACTGATATTTGCTCACAAATGAGAATATTCGGCTCTGAATGCCTCAAAATTTTTATGTCACGGAAAGCGCTGAAGAAGTATTTGTCAAACTAAGTTTAGATAGAGAATGATGAATCATAAATGTTACCTTAAGCCCTGAATTTTTTGACAAGTGTCCTCATATCAATACTAAAATTGCGCTAGTGAGCAGCAATAAGAAATCGTGGTAAGAGTAATAAGAAACATCTAACTACATATCTTCGCCTCTGACTTTTACCTGGAAAAGTAGCGAGACCATTGTCATTGTTGTAAGGAACATAGAGACATAGGGGAAACTCGCGAGCACGTATCAGATCCAGTGTAATTTCGTTTCCTATGTTCATAACTTCATGATAAGAGTAATGTATTCTATTCTACAGATGGCATTGCAAAAAGAAAACAAATCTAACACCAGTAAAAAAATATTTAAACCCTACAAATTTCTTGTGCGTTCATTGTTCATCTCATAGAGATAATATATCGTTTCGCACATTCTGCACCGCATATTTATAACTCACCGTGGATTGGTAGCTTATTGTCTTGGTTGACTAGGATAGATGTCTTCTTGCAACCAAATTTAATAAAAAGATTTGACTTTGAAACTGTTGTTCGAGTGTCTAGTGTGTATGACGGATGTTCTGGCCGACGGAGCGTTAGCTATGTCACGCCCGCCGGGTCTGGTTGCACAGAAGCACTCCCTCATCGGACCATTTGTATTTGACTTTGACACTGATATTTAGTAAGAGATGTGTACTAGATGGTTATTCTGGCCGAAGGAGCGTTGTCCCGGTCATATCCGCAAGGGCTGGCTGTACGGAAACGCTCCACCATCGGATCAGATGTGTGTCTATGCCTGTTGTGGACCTCGTGGTTATCCTGGCCGACGGAGCTTTATCCCTGTCATATCCGCAAGGGCTGGCTGTACGGAAACGCTCCACCATCGGATCAGATGTGTGTCTATGCCTGCTGTGGACCTCTTGGTTATCCTGGCCGACGGAGCGTTATCCCTGTCATATCCGCAAGGGCTGGCTGTACGGAAACGCTCCACCATCGGGCCAGGACGGTTAATGTGTACGCCTGCAGTCGTCTCCTTTGGTATCTTGGCCGACGGAACGTGTTCCCGGTCACACCCGCAAAGGTTGGCTGTACGGATACATTCCTCAATCGGACCAGATAGTTATTATGTATGCCTGCTTAGTCTCCATGATTTACTTTGACTTTAAAGTTTGATCCGTGCGCTGGAAATATGTAGGTCTATTCCTATGATAATATTGATGGTCGGCTAGAGACTTAGAAGGTTCACCTGTAGGTTCCCGTAAAAGGTGGTAGAGTTTAATAAAACGTCCACTTAAGGGATGTCTCAGTAGTAATAATTGTTGTTTCGCATACTTATTCCCCAATTTTGTCATAATTTATTTGGTAACAAGTACTTGGTTATCGGACATTCCCGTAAGGATTAGTTGATGAAAAATAACATAGTTCCAGGGATTCTGTATCTGGGTTTTGAAAATGGGAGCATTTAAGTTTGGTCAGGAGTGACCGAGTGGAAAAGGATTTACTCGTGTCATGTTTTGTCTGCAGGATAACTCGCACACGAGGACGTGTGCAAGTCAGAATGGCCGTGTCGGGAGTCGAGTCATATCCGGAACGCCAGCGCCCTCTGACGCTGTTTGAAGGAAGGAGTTGTGTCCGCAACGCAAGCGCTTCTGTGGTGCTTGATGGAGTTGGTTAGATTCGTATCGCGCCGATCTGCCGAGGCAGGCTGTCTCTGGCAAGCGGCGTGTACGGTCGCAACCAAAACCATCTCGAGTTCGGATATACCTCTTTAACGTACTTAGTGCTATTAGTGTCGATATATTATAATGTATACCGCGTATCGTTAGTGTTAAAGACATTGTGAAGATTATTATATCCTTTGGTTCAAAAGAATGAAGTCCTGCAAGTTTCTTGTGCGTTCTTCTTGTAGGTGTACCTTTCCGAACGCACGGTAATATAAACGACTTAATCGAGAGTACGACCCTTATTTCTGCATCCAACATTACCCACCGACGCCCACAACAGTTAGAAGGTCGATGATAGTAGCTCCTGATGCTGAAAGTTATCCTCCACATGTACCAAGTCCCATTAAGTTGTTATATACAATAACAATCGCGAAAACCTAATCACTGAAGTATTATTATTGTATATATGTACGTACTACCGTGGGTATATCGGGAAACAAAGTACCCTATGTGTTATTCCAGGGTCTACACTATCTACATAACAAATTTCAGCTCAATCAGTTCAGTAGTTTTGGCGTGAAAGAGTAAAAAACATCCATCCGTTCACCCTCACAAACTTTCGCATTTATTATATTACGAGTAGTAAGGTTGATTTTCTAGTGATTTATGTGTGTTTATATTTTTTATGTTATTTCTAGTATTTTTATGTTCATACTAGCTGTGTTCGCGGTTTCACCCGCGTAGTCTTCGTTCCCGTGGGAATATCGGGATACAAACTGTACTTTTTATGTTATTCCAGGGTCAAAACTATCTATATTCCAAATTTCAGCTACTAGGTTCAGTAGTTTTGGCGTGAAAAAGTAACAAACATTTTTTTTTTATTTTATGATAGTGTGTGACAAGACGAGCTCATCAGATGCCTGATGGTAAGCATCATGATTGCCCATATCAGACACAGTGCCATCCAGTATTTTAAAATTCAAAATTCTGCGCGGCACTGCACTGCGCCTATCACCCTGAGATATGAGTTGTTGAATCTCATCATGCCCAGTAATTTCGCTGGTAACATTGCCCTTCATACCGGAACACAGTAATGTTTGGACATTACTGCTTGGCGGATGAATAACTGGCAAAAGTGTGGTACTTCCCCAGGCGGCCTCCTGCAAAAGAGGCCTACCACTACAAAAACACACTTCCATCCATCTTCACAAACTTTCGCATTAATAATATTAATAATTTGGGATAGGAAGTATAATATTTATTAAGTTGGGTATTGGTTTCAATTTTATATTTCTTTTGTCTCCATCTATAACCCTACAATGTATAAATATATTCTCCAGTATACAATAAATAGGTATCTACGGAAAGCTGCTCCTGTACCCAGGTCTATTTTTTCAGTTCGGTATATGAATCATTTTGATGTACAAATAACTCGCTAAGGTTGGCGTCGCAACGCGGCTCAACAAATACGAAACATGCGAACATGTTAATTGCAAATCATTTTGGAGCGCTCGCGGCTAGGTTTTGAACTGGATTAAATGTAAATAAATTACGCGTAACACACTTTTTTATTTGTACATATACCAATATATATTATAAACATATATATACACATGTAGGTATATTACTACATACTTTTTAAAATGATAGTGAGTGACAAGACGGGCAAATCAGGTGCCCGATGGTAAGCATCATGATTGCCAATATCAGATACATTGCCACCCAGTGTTTTAAAATTCAAAATTCTGCGCGGCAGCCTGAGGATATTAGTCGGAAACTCGTCATGCCCAATAATTTCGCTGGTAACATTGACCTTCAGACCAGAACACAGTAATGTTTGCACATTACTGCTTGGCGGATGAATATTAACTGGCAAAGGTGTGGTACTTCCTCAGGTGGCCGTCTGCAAAAGAGGCCTACCACTACAAAAAAATCTAATTATCATTACTTATTGAGTATTTTGTGGCCATTTTAACTAAAATTGCATTGCTATTAGAAAATTGAGTCATCCCAACAGATTGATATGAAATTTTGAATACGTGCTAAGTTTGAATGACGATACCATGGTTAGCTAAGTGACGTCATTCTAAATCCAATATGGCGGACGGCCTAAGATGGCGGACTCACTATACAAGTCATATTACCTATACATACAAAATATTCTGAGATATTTGTAAGGCAACGAGATTCGTGAAATTAATCCCATTCCCTGCTACGAATGGCCCCTAATGGTGCGTATAAATCAAATTATCACCTTCGTGTGCCGTTTGCGGATTCCAAAACTTGGAAATCAACGCGTAATATTTATTGTGTGTTAGGAATTATTTAGTAAGTTTCGCGGTTTTCATTCATTTGGAGAGAATTTATGTGTAATATAAACCTTTTTTATCTTTGTTTTTGCAAACGTTAGGTATTTTATTACGACAATATTACACACACAATAAGTTAAAGTCGCATTTTCTCCCGTATTCTTACAGGCCTAAGCTTTCTCTGTCTAACAAAAATCTTAAGAAACGGTTTGTCCTTGCTTTAAAGACCTGACCTGGATTGACCTGGAGATAAAACCCGGGACCACATGATCGGCAGTTGAGCTTATGTTAACTATGTCACCGATGCAGTCAACTTAGTTCTTAGCATATCAATAATCTTAAAACCTATTAAAGAATCTATAAATGAATTTAAACAAAGAGGTGTAAAGTAAAGTACCTTTAGAAACCTGGGGAACCGTATCATAGGGTTGGTACCAATCTTCAGCTGCAATATATCCAGGGGCGTCAGTGATGCGATGTCTGACAGGAACGGTCTTGACATCAGGTAGTGTTTCGCCAGCTTTTTAGAATCATACACCTAAAACCAGAGAATGTAATAAACGAGAACAGAATTAGACTAAGAACAGAACAGAATTAACTAACATGGGCAAAAATAAGTATAAAAGAGACAGCAGATGCATTCTGTTGGGGCACGATCTAGGACAATTTAACCACGGCACGATAGAAAAGAAAAAAGGGGAAAGGGGAAATATTTGTAATAAAACCCGAAGAAATTGTATACTGCACATGTTGTTGGATAATCGAAAAAACAAAACTTGTCCTGCCTGAGGTTCGAACCCAGGATTCCTTGCTTTGCAGGCAGAGTTATTACCAACTTAGAGTTACGCAGAGTTATTACCAAATATATATTTTATTATATAATAATAATAATAATAATTACATTAAGTATATTACTGAGGCTAAAAGGTCTCATATACAAAAGCATCATTCGACCTATTCTCTTGTATGGTAGCGAGTCGTGGTCTACCCTGCAGTGACATGTCCAAGAGCTTCACGTCACAGAAATGAAAATGCTACGATGGATGTGTGACGTTACGAGACATGATCGTATTCGTAACGAATACATCCGTGGTAACATTCATGTACGTGACGTAGCGGATAAGCTCTCACTTGAGATGGAATGGGCACGTCTTCCGTAGACCAGCCGAGTATGTAGGGAGCAGGTGCCTAGACCTCATTGTCACAGGAGCAAAGACTTCGCAGTAGACCAAAGCAACGCTGGCTTGACGTAGTAAGATATGACATGAGTGCCAATGAGCTTTTAGGAGAGGATGCACAAGGCCGAACGAAGTGGAGGAGAAATAGCCGGAAAGCAGATAGTTACCATAAGCCCTTGCTCCAAATATCCAGTCCTTAGCTGCACGACCAGGTCCAGAGCGAAGACCACGTCACTGATTCCATCGCAAGTTAACCAGAAGTAGTGGCACATTATCTGTGGGCAAAGTTTGAGTATAAAAACTTAATTTACTGGCGCTTTTGACGAACACGAGTGTACTCGTATATAACCCCTTCTTCAGTACGTCTCTTCAGTATAATAATGTATAGGTATTTCCTTTCCTTGCATGGTTAATAATTTAATAATTTGAATTTATACTCTAACAGAACAGATTACCCCAATTACACTGCTCGAGTCAGGAAAAGATTGCTCTGAGCGATAACAAGTAGTTACTTCTTTGTAGTTTTAAGTTTTTTCTTCTTTGTTATTTTCTGTTAAATTGTGGTACTAATAAAGAGTTTTCATTCATTCATTCATAACATAACATCTTTAACATAGTATATAATGAAGTCGCTTCCGCTGTCTGTTCGCTTAGATCTTTTATTTAAACTACTCAACGGATTTTAATGCTGTTTTCATCAATAGATAGAGTTATTCAGGCAGATATTGAGATAATTCCCAATGGAAAAATTTATTCTAATTTTTACACTCTGCATGACCTGTTTAACGAATCCAAGACCTCCTCATCGGCAGTCGAGCATGTGCCCACTACACCACCGAGACAGTCCACAACACGAGTATAATCGTGAAATACATGTAAAGCACAAAATAAAAGACTGATTGAAAATTCGATTATGTCTACTGCATTTATTTGCTTACTTGTCTACGGCATTGTACTATTACGAAATAGCTTTCTCAAGAGAGCCCTCTAGGGCTTGCTTATCAAGCGCTCTGTGATATTTGTGATATTTTCCGTGAGAGTGAATTCTTACAGTGATTTTTGGTAAATCCATGTAACGTCCACTTCGCCTGAATTATTTCTACAACAAACTTATTTACTACCTATACATTACATCATCATCATCAGCCGGAAGACGTCCACTGCTGAATACAGGCCTCACCAATAGAACGCTATAAACCATTCAAATAGGGGAATTTTGCCGTAATCACCACGCTTGGCAGGCGGCTTGGTGATTGCAGTAGTTGGCATACTTGGAAACGGAGAGCGCTGCTTTCCACTCTCCAAATATGTCCCTCTGCAGTCTCACGAATCCCACGGGATGAGAAATGTTGGTTGGTTCTATTATATAGCCGGAAACCACACAGCCAGCTTCTAGGTACTATACGTACGTTGTTTAATGCTCATGCATAGTTACTTACATTTAAGATAGACATTATAAGACAGTCCAGACGATGCAACACAGAGCTATAAAATTTGTTTCAAGTCAGCGCTTTTTAAACAGGTCTGCATTGTAGAGCGAGGTATTATCGAGGGAACAAAAGTGCGACTGGTACCTACAAGTTCTGACATTAGATAAGTAACTTTAAAATAAAACCCATAGACTTGGGCTCTGTATGTAAATACGCAATTTAAAAGCATATTTCAATGAATTTCGAGGGCGCAAGCTCGACTGCATAGGCAGTCGAGCCCCCCGGGACCTCATGATAGTCATGAGGTCCCGGGTTCGATCCCTAGATCAGGAAAAGTGTTATTGGATTTCTACATTAGAATTATCACAATGACAGCCTGGAGTCTGGAACTGTGCCCGGTAGGTGGCAAGAAAGCTCGCCCCCTATTACATGGGACCAATAACTTCTGGCTAAAGTTGGTAAGTTAATAATTAACATAAACAAACATTTTATTCTCGCTTTGTATGTTACAGTTCGTATTATTATGAAATTACAAAGATCACTCTTTTTCGTTCATTGAGAATGAAAAACATTAATTCAAGAGAAGGACTAGAGAACGAGAAAGACTAGTGAACTAGAATGACTATAGTGAGCGAACGAACTAGTGAAAGAAAACCGAGCGTAAAACGAAATCACTCTTTTGTCTCACTGAACTAATTCAACCACTGAACTAAACTAAAGATTTCAAAGAGAAAAAGAGATATGTACATATATTTTCTTTGTAGTGACACATTCTGCGAATGTCTGGTATCTACGTGAAAAGATAAAATGAACTCAAAATTCGATTAAAATCGGGTTAATTGAGATAGTTCAGTAGAATCGTTTCGTTCAATCCCATGAGACGCGAGTACCATTCAGTTTTCATTGACTCTAGAGTTACTATCATAAACAAGGGTACGGAACTAATTGGATGTTCTAATTGAGTGACCTTAATAACTTGTGGCTTTGTATTAGGATATATTAGCAAGGTGGCGATCAGTTTCGTGATAAACTTGTTTTATGTGGGGACGGTTGGTAATATATTTACAGAAAGCCACTACAAAGTACTCGAGACTTGTGTTGGTTTTGATTCAAACCATGGCTTAGGGAGAGTACGTCGCTTTGATACTGGAGGCTGGGTTCAATTCTTATCGATCACATTTTTGGTTAGCTTTTTAGCGCTTAAAATAAAATTCTTTTTGATTAATTGATTGAATTAGGCGTTACTTTTCGGAACTCCATTGCAAACTCCTAGAACAAAAATATTTAGTATTTAGAAGTTAGGTTGAAAGTTGTTTTGCCGAATACGTGAAAACTGTGGAATGATCTCCCTGAGGTTTTTTCGTTGAATTACTTACAACATGGGACTCTTCAAAAGGAGAGTGAATAAAGTCTTGGAGGGTCGGAAAAATACTGGCAATATCCCAGCCCACCTAGCATGGATAACTACTAGTTTTCCCCGTTTTTTATCTCTTTCGTGCCCAAACAATTTACATCTGCTGTCTCGTTTTAGCCCCCTGGGACTTCGTTTTCTCTGCTTACTGTGCTACCGGGGCAGGTGTTGCAGGTATCCATCGGCGGTAACCTCACCATCAGGCACACCGTCTGCTTGTTTGCTATCTATAGCATAAAAAAAGATCTGCTGGGCCCATAACCTGTTACATAAATAAACCATGGATGGACTTTTATGATGTAGAAAATAACTTCCAGACATAAGCCTGGGCGCAACCGTCTTTCCGATATCACGTTTAAAAACAGTGATATCACGTTTAGCCACACATTGACTCAACTGGAAACATTTACCCATAAATACTTATATATAATAATAATATGGGACAATTTCCACACACAGTTCCCAAACTAGGCTAGAAGCCTGTACTATGGTAACCAGATGACTGATATACTTATATAAGCTTATAATACCCACACACAGATCAAACAGAAATGTTCATGCACATAAATATTTGACCTGGCCGGGGATCGAAACCGGGACCTGCTGCACAGAAGGCAGAGTTACTACCATCTGCACCAACGAGGCTGTCGATACTTTTGATGATGCTTTTGACATTTATGTTTTTGTAATTTGATTTGTAGTTAGTTTTTTATTGATAATATTTATAAGTGTGTTAATTTTAAGCCTACCTCTATCTATACTATTTCAAATACAATTGTTTTATTGTTTATATTAATGAAATGAAAAAAAAAAATTAATTGAAATTTTTACTTTTGCCTGATAAATATCCCAACTCATAGACATAACAAGTAGTTCAAGAAAAATGTTTATATAGTGTATAATAGCTATGCACCCTACAGCGAGTTAGACGTCGCGGCATGCCCAGATGGAGATGGCGTGATGAACTGGACACATTTTGCAATAGTTGGACTACCGTAGCACTAAATCGGGATGAATGGAGAGAGGGAAGGGAGGCCTTTGCCCAGCAGTGAGACAAACCAGGCTGATAATAGATAAAAGATAGAGTATAATATCACCCGGCGAAGGCGGGTCCCTAGTGTGATATAAAATCGCTCATACGGTAAATAAACGTCACTTTTTTTTTAAGACTTCATAAATAAATAATGGCACATTAATGGCAAAGCTAGAACAATCACGTAATCTGAGTCAGTTTAAGTAGTTTGAGGGCAGTTCAACAAAAACATTAACCAATTTGGTGAGTGCGCGACAAGTTGGCAACCCTTCTCAACCCGGCGCGTCGGATCTGGTCGGAAGTTTGACCACAAATCTTGATCATTTGGGTCAAGTTATGTTTACTTGGGTTTGGATTTTGTTAATTTTAATTGAAATAATGAAAAATTATGGCGCGTGTATGTTTTTGTTCAAAAATTTGTACCGATATTGATTCCTGTTTTTTTTAAAGATATTTTCATCGTCATCATCATCATCATCATCATCTCAGCCATAGGACTGCTGAACATAGGCCTCCCCCTTAGACTTCCATCCAGTCCGGTTGTAAGCAATCTGCATCTAGCGTGTTCCTGGCGTCCTTGTCAGATCGTCTGTCACGCTTGCTAGTCCGTGGTCTCCATTCAAGAACTTTACAGCCCCATCAGCCATCAGTTCTACGTGATATGAGCCCTGCTCATTGCCACTTCAACTTGCTAATCCGCTGGGCTACGTCGGTAACTTCAATTCGTCTACGGATCTCCTCATTTCTGATTCAGTCTAGCGTAGCCCTTATATTAGCCGAGATATTTTCTTAGGATTAACCGTAGTTCCACGTCAGCCTAAGATCCAAACGACGGTGTTTAAATTTATATTATTTTATAGCATCTTCTAGTCATTCTTTAATAATGTTCATTACGTAGGCATGTATACAAATTTTTTCATGGACATGAAGATTTTAATTTAAAGAAACTTCTTTTATTGCAAATAGATCAGTGTGTTTGTGTATTTTCGCATCCATCGCAACATCCATCAATCACTGATTCATACAATCTCTCCATACACTTCCCAGTTCGTGTATTTTTCACCCTTAACTAAAACGATGGATGATAGACGATGAATGATAGACGATAAAATACAGCGGATTTTCTCAGCTTGAATAATTTAACAGCGTATTCAGAATGCTACAGTAAAAATAATTCCAGAAGGGCATCTTGAGAAATTCTATCAAAACGATAATCAGTGGTACAGTTTATAGGTAAGCACTCTGAAATCTTTAAACATGGAGTACTTATATTAAATTTATATAGTATGTAGAAGTAAAAGTTAGTAACACCTTTAAGAGGATACATGAGGGGTGATTTTTCCATACAAACGTATTCCCGTGTTTCCTCCCTAGATAATTGCGTCAGAGCAATGGTTTTTTTTTTATAAAATCTAGATCTTCAGTGAGCATGTCCCTCCTAATCCCAAAGGACTTGCGTAGAGGAGAGAACGCTAATGTCCTTAATTATCGCATGTATTTTGTTTCACACGGCATAGTTAAAAGACATTTTTTTCTTTAACGAAAATACCTGAATTATTAGCCATGTTTTAAGCCTCTATAGTATAAGCCAGTTAACTTGGACAGTTCTGCAGTGAAATCTCTTCAGTAAACATGATAAACAACTGAAAGTCAACTTGTGAAACAAACAAAGACCGCAGCTTTTCGCGTGGTACTTCCTAGCCGCGCCACAGTCAGAATTTGAATTGAAAATAATTTTAAAAATATGTTCTTAATATGTACATTATTGTACATATATTAAAAAAAATTGTACTATAAAGGTTCGCAAGAAATTAAACAAAATCAGTGGCGCGGCCAGGTACTATGATTCCTAGCCGCGCCACCGCGTACACTGTAATAAATAGTCTAACTAAGCACCAAATTACTGTCAAATAATTGTACGTCTATTGTTCGCTCTACCGATAGTGAGAAATACCGCGAAAAATCATTATCTTCACGATCAATATCGAAAGTAAAATAAGTCGACTATGGCGATTCTGTCAGGCGTTCGGTCCATGGATTTTATATAAAAATGAGAATAAGTTTGTTTGTAAACAGAGAAAGTACTAAATCACGGACAAATAACGCTTTTACTATTTATTGTGTTGACTTACGAGGTTGATAATTTTCACGGCACCAAGTGAGTACAAACTTGAGTATCTATGTAATTCGATAAATTTTAACACGCCCACGCGCGTTATTGAGATAAAGCGTCTTGACCAACAGATTGAAAACCGAATAAGTGATCTCATAAGGGTTCCTATTGACCCTAAAATAGGTTTGCTTTCAAATAAATACAGGCGTTTGTCCCATAAACAACAAATAATGTATCGAAAATGGTACGGCGCGGCCGTACCACGAATTCGAATGTAGACCACGGACTGACAAGCGTAGCGTAGGACGTTTACCCACAAGACTTCTTCGTGGACAGACGAAGCACATAGGTATATTATAGATATATATTATGTAGTACATATACTATGATTTATTTGTGATAGGTATATTATATATCTACTAGACATGAAACCTATTATTTAGGTAGATATACTATCCCTCGTTTGAAAAATAGTAGGTATCTCCTACATAGGTTAGACAGGTAATGAAATGCAAAACGAATGAGTAATAAGACAATTTATAACTATTACCTAGATATATCGATCACGATCACCATGGTTATGATTATTAGGTACTAGGTATGTACATCAGTTATTATGTATCTCTTCCTTGTTACCCTACGCTACGCTTGTCAGTCCGTGGTCTACATTCGAATTCGTGGTACGGCCGCGCCGTACCATTTTCGATACATTATTTGTTGTTTATGGGACAAACGCCTGTATTTATTTGAAAGCAAACCTATTTTAGGGTCAATAGGAACCCTTATGAGATCACTTATTCGGTTTTCAATCTGTTGGTCAAGACGCTTTATCTCAATAACGCGCGTGGGCGTGTTAAAATTTATCGAATTACATAGATACTCAAGTTTGTACTCACTTGGTGCCGTGAAAATTATCAACCTCGTAAGTCAACACAATAAATAGTAAAAGCGTTATTTGTCCGTGATTTAGTACTTTCTCTGTTTACAAACAAACTTATTCTCATTTTTATATAAAATCCATGGACCGAACGCCTGACAGAATCGCCATAGTCGACTTATTTTACTTTCGATATTGATCGTGAAGATAATGATTTTTCGCGGTATTTCTCACTATCGGTAGAGCGAACAATAGACGTACAATTATTTGACAGTAATTTGGTGCTTAGTTAGACTATTTATTACAGTGTACGCGGTGGCGCGGCTAGGAATCATAGTACCTGGCCGCGCCACTGATTTTGTTTAATTTCTTGCGAACCTTTATAGTACAATTTTTTTTAATATATGTACAATAATGTACATATTAAGAACATATTTTTAAAATTATTTTCAATTCAAATTCTGACTGTGGCGCGGCTAGGAAGTACCACGCAGCTTTTCGCCGTGTGACTGTCGACCGTGTAGAGTAAACTGAACTAAAGTTGGCGTATATAATTCGAAAGTTACTATAACCATTGTGCTTCCACTATGGCTAGCAGAGTTTCGTATTCGTAGCTGATTCTCATGTCATTCCTTTGAGAGTGATGTTTTCCTGTTTTGGTTATTAATATGCATTGATTTGATACCCTTGCAGTCTACGCAAACTTTTATTTTACATTTTTACCAAACTTTGGCAAAGAAAGCATGTTATTATTTGCAATTCATGTAACTACTTGTATTCGTATTAAATCATTGTTATGCCACCGCAGAGCTATTTTGATAATGGGGTCGTTAATGAAGAGATTGCTAATTATGATGGGATATCCTATCGACTTAATTCCAGTTAGGTTTCTTAAAAAAATTAGTACTGTCATGAACACCCAAGGAAACCCCAAGGGAAACGTAAACGTGGGCGTCCAAAACAGATTTGGCGGCGGACTGTCATTGCTGAAGCGAAGGAAATTGGATAAATCCGGAGCGAAATCAAACGCGAAGCTCAAGACTGAACGGGTAGGGAAGCACTGTGTGGACGCCCTCTGCCTTATCTACGGGACGTAAGAACATAATAAGTCAAGTGAGTCACATTACTGTTATGACCAACCTTTTTTATCAAACTTCATAATTTTTTGATAGTCACATAATCATTTCATACATTGCCCACATTGCACCACATTGAAAGCGTGTGATATTTGTAAGCAAAAACATGCGGTGCGGGGCGGTGTGTGAATCACCATAACTTTTTATTTATATGTGTGTAACTTTACCTGTAACTCAGGGAAGCTCTGCCTAACAATCAGCGTCCACATATTATACAGCACGCAGATGGTGATCAGCCAGAGCCAATAGAAGTAGAAGTTCTCATCAGGGTTGACGACAGTCCGCGGCACTCGCACTCGTTTCCTTTTCGTTCGATTGGTACTCCTGTGCTCGCCTGCCGCCCCTTCCGAGCCTGTGTCTTCTACCTGTGAGACAAAAAAGAGAGGACTTTAAAATGAGGGGTTTTAACGACTATAATATTAAATTGATATTACTGGCATTTGTAAAAATTTAAATAAATTTACAAAATTTAATACATGTATACAAAATTAAAATTAGAATATAATCTATCATTCTAGATCTGCTAGACCCTTGGTGGAGGGGAAATTGGTCAGAATGCTGGTGGCATTGCCCTGTTGGATGCAGATGCTAATCCTTTGGGCAAATTACAAGCCAGCATTCCGGTCACTTGACGCCTACACTAAGGCTCAGCCAAAAATTTAAAATGTAAGTAGGTACCTATGTCAAAGAAAAGCGCAGTGCAGTGTTGCATAGGAGGACTTCATAATATTATTAAATACCTAGGTTTTGACGACGTAACGTAACATAACAAAATTCTATTACGTTCAGAATTTTTGCAATCGATGGAACGATTCTACCATTCCTTTCACCTACTAAAATCTATACGACAGTAAAGTGACGCCTCCCTGCCCAGTCACCGTGGCGCTACCATACAATATTCCATTAGAATCCACAACAATGCATCTAAATGTATCTGGATTCCAGGTTAACATTGCTCACAAAAGGTCATTGTGATTATATCCCTCTACGTAGAGATCTGTCTACATAATATTATGTAGTTAGTTGGCAATTTGCCTAATCGAAGTACAATTTACATCTGTCGATCCGTCCATAGCCAGACAATAGTTTGAACACGCATCTGCATGCTAGATTCACCTATAGGTGAATCTAGCATGCAGATTCCCCATTATAAAGGGGAATGCATTTTGTAATTTTATTGCTTTCATGCATCATATGAGTCAGACCTGTTGCGTTTTCTAATTGGTGGATTTTCAATAAAAAAAAAAGGTGTTGCGGCGATTAAACAGTGTACTAATGCGTGTGTGTGTGTACCTACTATAGGATTGGGTCATGGGCGTACCCAATAAAAAAAAATTAAATAAAGAATTTTTAAATATTTAAAATTTAGCAGAAGTGTACCTCTGCCTCTGCTCTGCTCTGTATGATAAAAGGGCGGGATGTTATGTTATCACTCACAAGTAGACTGAAGAATCTCCAGTCTAAACAAATAAATCGAAAGACACGTTAATTTCTGTTTTTGCCATAAAATATATCAATATCAATTGCAAATTTGCACAAAATTGGCTGATGTGTAGTCTAAAATAGTTCTCAAAATGTTTATAATTATTTCTAAATATCACTATTGTCATGGTCGATAGTAAGTAGATCGCTGTAGTATTGTTTTGCTTATGAATAAAATTCACGACTTGTTAAATTCTTGTTCAATGGATCGTCCCTTACAACCGTGGAACATCATTAAAATTTATACTCGTAGTTACCGTTGTTTTTCCAACACAAACGAAACAAATAGTTTGTTAACAAAACTTCGAGTATTGTTAAATGAAAGTTTCTGACAAACCTGCTTCAAGTATTGTTATAATTTAAAGATATAAACTATTAGTTTCAGAAAACATATTAAAGTTTAGAGACTAAATTAAATATTAACTACTAAATACGTAGTTTGAGAAACAGATTGAAGTTTAAGACGACGTTATTAATCATGTAAAACCTATGAAAAACTGTATTTTTAGTGGTAAATCAATAAGGATCCTTTCAAAGTGTCATTGTACTTATGATTTTGATCAACTTTCATTATGAACTATGAAGCCAACTCTGAAATCTTAACATAACATACCATCACGCCTTTTTCCCGAAGGGGTAGGCAGAGGTGTACCCAGGACTCAGTCGCATAGTAGGTACCATGTAATAGGGGGCGAGCTTATCTCCGGCACAGTTCCAGCCTCCAGGCTGTCATTGAGACAATTCCTAAATGGAAAATCCAATAACACTTTGCCTGACCCGGGGATCGAACCCGGGACTTCATGATCGGCAGTCCAGCTTGCGACGACTACGCCACCGCGGCAGTCTGAGGACTTTGAAATCTTTAAACATTAATAAATTATACACTTAACTTTCCTCTTGAATCCCGCCGTCTCTTGGTGAAAACTGTATGAAAAGACACTGGGAGACTATAATAAGGTAGTAATGATCATCTTCCTGCCCTTATCCTACACTAGGTGTGGTCTGCACAACACTTCATCCTTTTTTATGATAGTGCGTGACAAAACGAGCAAATCAGGTGCCAAATGGTAAGCATCATGATTGCCCATATCAGACACAGTACCACGTAGTGTTTTAAAATTTGAAATTCTGCGCGGCACTGCACTGCGCCTATCACCCCGAGATGTTAGTTGTTGAAACTCGTCATGCCTAGTAATTTCGCTGGTAACATTGCCCTTCATAACGGAACACAGTAATGTTTGCACATTACTGCTTGGCGGATGAATAACTGGCAAAGGTGTGGTACTTCCCCAGGCGGCCCCCTGCTAAAGAGGCCTACCACTACAAAAATCTTTCGCCAATCCAGTCTATAATCCGTCATCTCTGCACTCACTCCTTTTTGACACACATATCCTCATTCACACAGTTCATCCAGGTCTTTTTAGGACGCCCTCTCCCCACATAACCACTTATCTCCATAGCTATAGCATCCTTTTGGCCACTTTTTCAACTCTCCGCATAACATGCTCATTCAAATGTAACCAAACCAAATATTGTAAAACAATCAGCTGAATAAATTAAGCCCTACAAGTTTCTTGTGCGTTCTTCTTGTAAAGGTATCTTTCCGAATGCATGGTAGACTCATTACTGTTCATGTTCATTGACGAAAAAAAGTCTTTTTTACTTTGACTTTGATACCAAGCTAGTCTTCCACTCTTTAATTTCTATATAAGTAGTAATATGAAAATAATATTTAGGTACACACACTCACAGTTTCCTGCGTAGTGCATGTCTGCCTCGTAGAGAACCGCTTCAGGAACGAATCTTCTCTCTTCAAAGGAGGTTTCTTCTGTATGGCTGAACTCAATTGCACCGTCGTCCGCAACTTCATCCATCTTTGGTTCGACTTTGTTCTGTCATCATACAAAACTATTACTAACAAATACTACAAACTAAAACGTACCATGCTTCAAAAGTCCAAGAATGTTACAAAGAATTGATATTTTATTTGAATCGAAACCTTTTAGTCTCAGTTTCATCGCCGGCGAAAAACGGTGGACGAAATTCTCGCTCTAGAAACGAATTGTACAATACAGATCCTCTGTGAGTAAACGAGATAAGCATATTGTTGAAACTACCGGGGAAGAACTATTTATTTGTCTATCTCTTTTACTCACATGGGATTTGCATTTTGTACGTTTCTCGAGCGAGAAATTAGCTCACCGTTAATCACCGCAAAAACTGAGTCTGTGAGAAGAAACTGTAGAGATAGATTCGAAACTATTGTAAGTACATTACGTGTACAGAAAAATACGAAAACTTCGTGCAAAATTAAACTATCCACATGCAGCATGGCATACTATAGATACTAGAGAAAATACTGTTTTAGAGTAAACAAGTTGATGCTATTGGATTTCTAATACTAATCTATTTGTAAAATATCGTTTAGATTAGTGACTTCGGTGCGTCTCCATATTACAACTTCATGATTTTATAATAAAGTTAAGAAAGGTAAAACGATTGACGATTAGTATCTTGATAGTTGGAGTCTCGGTTTGGATCTGAAGATAGGCTTCTATATATTATGAAAGTTAACACTTAGAGCTCATTTGCATCCATAGTAACGCGTCAGTAATTACCGACCGTAGACCGACCACGGTCTTAACCCATTGACCTTTATTTGTCACCTTCCGAAATTTGCTCTGGACTAATCGTGATAAAAAGCGTACATAGCAGGCAAGACCTTAAATTTTTCCATACAAGTGAAGGCTTTTACACAGTCTCTTTGGTGAACACTAGCCTACTAACGATCGAAATGGAGGGCGCACCGATACAACTAATCTAAACGAGCCCAGTTCAGGTAAACAGTTGACTAAAACTGATGCAGTAAAACACTGACCGATGTCCCAAGTGGTAGGATAGTCCAAGGTGATCTAACACAATATCGAAAACACACAAAATCGAGTGATCTTAAATACCATTCGTATTCCTATACACAGACGAAGGTAGAGGTAAAACAAACAATGATATAAAACGGACATCGATACGGCGATCGCTGTCGAACCTCTTAATTTTCCTGAGCGCTTGGTAGTATGCCATGACTGCTTGGACGTGCCTCCATTTATGGCCGCGCATGTCTGATTCAGATCCGCGCCTCTCGTCCGGCACGGACTTGCGAGAGGATGACGAACTCGATGCAATGATCGGTCTACAAAGGGATGCTCGAGTTACACAGGAGGTAAAGTTCCCTAAATCAAGCTCAATTTGTAAATTAAAACATGTCACTATGTCAAAAAATGCTTTGGAGCATACGAGTATCTTGATATAATCTCGTCCAATTGTAAAATTTTGTAAGTCTCGATTGATGGAATTGACTATACTATACTGTAGTGTCAACTGTAGCGTTATGGTTTATGAAGCCCCTAACGCGAGCTCTGTTGCGATGCTTCGGTGAATCAGATTATCGGATAACCCATTCTCAACAATCGGACTGCTGACTCTATTAAGCGAAAATTAGTGTAGTGCTGCGCAGTTAATCTCGTAGTGCGCAGGCTTTGATCCTATTCATGCCCATCTTCCATAATTATTCAGTAGTATAATAAATGTTTCTACGAAGATTACTATGTATCGTGTACAGTCGAATTTTTAATTGGAAGATTATTTTTAAGCGTAGTGGTCACTCATCGAGTGCTAACGCATTTACAATGATAATTCACATCAAATTGATTGCAATATGAATTATTTAAAGCTAAGCTAGTCTTTCGGCAAATTTCATATTTTTTTACACTGTTATCTGGCACCTTGGAATCAGACATAGGTACCTACTTGATTTCACTGCAAGCGTCATTGTTCCTAAATTATACTTCCAATTTCAATCTCGATTGTACACCAAAGATATTTTAGTGCTTCTATTGGGATCTATGGGTAAATCTAGAAATCTACCTGAACCTAAAAAGTCCACATCTAGACAACTACTTTCAAAATTTTTATTTTGTTTGACTTTTTCGCCGTAAACTTTGTTGGAATTCTCCGAAACTTCGCAAACATGAGCCCCAACGGTACAATAGTAATGAGACTCCACGAGAGCACATGCAGTTTCATATTCAGCCTTCCACTAATATTATTGGGACAAGTACAATGTGAGGATGATCTCATAATTGTCCACATTATACCATAAAACGGGATGAAGCGGGGTGAAAGGGTGAATGCGTATTAAATGAACTTTTAGTTTTCATACTGTAAAACGGTGTGACTAGGGATGTTGGTGTCAGGATTTTCATATGTTTCTCGCTATAGGTACGCGCACTACGAATTTCAATCGCTGAGATTTTCAAAATACGATGAATAATAACTTTCTTTACTCGATTTATTTTTAAAGTGCGCGCACTTTAGTAATTGATATTGTCCACAGATTTCTGAATTTTATTCGCAGCGATTAAAATTTGTAGTGCACGCCAAGCCTAAGCGTGTAGTATTCCTTAAAAAATACTTTGACTTTATCCTCATTGACCCCTGCATCCCAAGTCACCCTGTTTTACTGTATCCCCAACGGCCTCTTTCACGTCTCCTTAAAATTTTGTTCACATAATTAAAAGGGACTTTAAAAGAGACACCAAAGGGACGTTGGTGATAGACTAACACGATTAGGAGGTACACCCATGCCACCCGATTACCCCGTTTCATGGTATGCTAATGTAACCTCGTTTCTATTATTTGATCATCCCAAAGTGGCATTAAAGTGGCGGCTATATTCTCCAGCTGTGCAGGATTGTGGGCTATACTCTAAGCTTGCACGAATATTCTTGTGAGAGGCTTAAATGCTCATTACGTATCTGCGAGTCTATGGCTATTGAGTGACGTAAAACTAACATTATCAATTTATCAGTTTCTTTCAAAAAAATTTGTTAAAAATAAGGTAACTACAAAGACCTCTAGAGCAAAGTACCTACTTGTATATTTCATTTTACAAAATACCTACAGTACATTCAAATATGTTTATATTTGCCGTAAAGTTACCGGCTTTAGAATAGTGCTCCACCCTCTTTACCCGTGGTTGCCGTAAGAGCCGGCTAAGGGTCAGATCCAGAGGACGGGCAGCAGCGTCCTCTGCAACAAACCATCGAACTGCGCTCGACAACCCGCCTGCTAAGCGTGTCGAGTATTGGCAAAACCCCTCTTTATCTGGGAGGCCTATGTTCAGTAGTGGATTACCAACGGCTGAGATGATGATGATGATGATTCAAATATATATAGCAAGACCTTGTTTATAGAATAATAAATGCACCATCGATGAGTTGCAGGAACGTGTACAGAACGTGTACGTGTACAGAGTTTAAATTTAAATTCAATTAAATTTATTTTACAGTACTCTGTGTCTTATAGTTTCTTATCTGTTATAAAATGTAAGTATATATTATAAAATATAAGTATTTTTGTATAAAACTACTGTATGGGCTCACCATACAGAGCACTTGAGCTCCCACGCTAAACTCAACACTTAACATAACTCTACAGATTTCTTTAGCTATAAGTTTGTTATAACAAACAGTACCAATAAAGGCGTCGTTCAGAGCACACTGCTCTTTTGTTTTTAAAATAAGCGCCTCGACGTCGCGCACCCGTACTCAACAACGAACAAACAATTAACAATTCATTCTAACTATAACTTAACAATTAAAATCAATGTATGCAGAGTCTCCAAACAGTCGAGACTCTACAACTACTACTTGTAGAAGTCAAATGAGAAAGGTTTTTGAAATAATTATCTTGCAGTATGAGGTCACAGCGTTATTAAAACCAATGATTTTTTTTAGCTATTGATGGAGATTTTATACGTCACTAAATAGCCGAAAATCGCATACGTAATCAGATATTGGCTCGTGCTACAGGGTCGCAGCTAAGCGTCCAAAGCGACTGGTATGCGATACTGTCGCCACTTACATATCATCCGCCCGTAGTACGGGGGCAAACGGAGACAACTTGTTCAACAATCTGGCAGAGGAAAATCAGTTTTATTTCTGTTGTCTACATGATACATTATGCAGTAATCGAAATCAGATTAAGTTGCTTTATAATAATGTTGTGTGTGTGATTTTTTTCTATAATTTCCTCTATTTTCTTTATCTGTTCTTACTTATTTATATTTACGAATGAATGAAATGAAAAAAGACAAAAACAATGTACAAAAGTCATAGGAGGAACATAAAGATGAACCTTCATCCTGAAAATATTGAAAAAACTAGAACTTATAAAAAAATTAATGGTTGTTTAAAAAGTTTTATTTAAAAAAACTTTTTAAACAACCAACAAAAAGTTTAAAGAAAACTTTTATTTAGAAAATTATGTGTGGTGTTTGTTTAATTTATGAATATTTTCAACGGTCATAGAATTTAAGTGCTTTCATTTTCTAGGTACTTTCACAATTTGATTACACCTAGAAATAAGAAAAAAAATTAAATGAAACATTAGAAAAAAGCCCTCCTCATTTTCTCCCCGTTCCATCGTGAGACCCTGGTCCTATCTGTGGCCTTTCTGTGACATATTCATTGAGACGATTCCAATGAGCTCAAACATAATAGTATTTCTATTTGACTACTAGACCATCTATACCAG
Source organism: Hemistola chrysoprasaria (assembly GCA_947063395.1). Lineage (NCBI taxonomy): Eukaryota > Metazoa > Arthropoda > Insecta > Lepidoptera > Geometridae > Hemistola > Hemistola chrysoprasaria. The sequence continues at coordinate 10,172,424 of OX346729.1, forward strand.
ATGCTGCAGTATCAGGTCAAGGTTACCAAATCGATGCAATATTATTGAACTCTGTTAGGACACCAAATTGGATCACCAGAAGTTGGTCATATTTCTTCACCCGCTAGTAAAGAGCTGATAATCTTTAAACGGCTGAAAACCGATTTTCATGAGACATAGGCACAGAATACTTAAGGGAAAGAAGGGTCACTCCTCAAAGTCATTTAAATTAATAGCGACTCTAGCTCCGACGCAATAAAGTGCAATTCAGATAGCACAGCGCCTATATGTTATGTTAACATACAAGCTGCCTCTCTTTCTATCGCGTATCTCTATATATATGTTTTCTCTGTCTAACACATTGAAATTGTACCGTCAAGTCGGTCGCCCTAGCTGCTTGTAGCTTCAGGGAGTGTCCCAGGCCTGACATAGGTAAAGAACAAACAAAGAACTCGTTTAGGAGCTACGATGCCACAGAGATACACACAGAACAGATATACAGATACACAGACACGTCAAACTTATATCATCCATTCCTTTTTCGGTCAGAGGCTAAAAACTAAACATGAAATTTAAATTTGCATTATCCAACAAAAATTTAAAATCCATAGAATAATAAAAGATAATTTCTTTCAAACAAATAAATATATATTATGTCTAGAAGGTAGGAAAGAAATGATAATATGACTGAAATGAAATGAATGAAATAATATGACTTTTCTTAAAGGTTATTATTGTTAGCAAATGTTTCCCGAAAGTTTTAACGACATAATTAAAATGTTCCTGTTTGTTAACTAACGATACTCTGCATTGATTGAATTCTTACATACATACATACATTCACGCCTTTTTCCCGAAGGGGTAGGCAGAGGTGTACCCAGGACTCAGTCCCATAGTAGATACACCCACATTTCGCCAGTATGTTATTGGTCCCATGTAATAGGGGGCGAGCCTATTGCCATCTACTGGGCACACTTCCAGACTCCAGGCAGTTATTGAGATAATTCCTAATGGAAAAATCCAATTTTTAACACCTTGCCTGACCTGGGGATCGAACCCGGGACCTCTTGATTGGCAGTCGAGCATGCGCCCTCTACGCCACCGAGGCAGTCGGCATTGAATTCTTAATTGGTACAAATCAAATTTTCCGTCAGAGTTAATTGAATTAAAATTCTTATCGCCTGGCATAATGCTGTGGATAAATTAATGGGTAAATATTTTTTTTTAGTTTTAGCTAGGTAACGATTTAGGTATTACAATATAATAATTAAGTCCTACTATTATTATAACTAAACTAGTGTGAGCACAGCGGCTTTGCCCGCTCGCAATATAATTGTAAAATATGGAAGTTTTATATCAAAACTTTGACGCCTTTTTTGGACCCCTTACAATGTGAATTTACAAAAATCCTTTCTTAGCACATATCCAGATAACGAAAAGAACCTACATTCCAATTTTCAAGTCTCTAGGATCAGTGGTTTGGGTTCTGCGTTGCATGTCAGTCAGTGAGTCATTTAGGATTTTATAATATAATAATATGTGATAATATGAGACTGCCTCGGTGGCGTAGTGGGCGCATGCTCGACTGCCAATCAAGAGGTCCCGGGTTCGATCCCCAGGTCAGGCATAGTGTTAAATATTGGATTTTTCCATTGGGAATTATCTCAATAACTGCCTGGAGTCTGGAACTGTGCCCGGTAGATGGCAATAGGCTCGCCACCTATTACATGGGACCAATAACATTCTGGCGAAATGTGGGTGTATCTACTATGGGACTGAGTCCTGGCTACACCTCTGCCTACCCCTTCGGGAAAAAGGCGTGAATGTATGATAATATGCGAAGGTTTGTGAGGATGGATGGATGTTTGTTACTCGTTCACGCCAAAACTAATGAACCGATTGGGCTGAAATTCGGTATGTAGATAGTTTAGACCCTGGAAGAACACAACGGGTACTTTTTATCTCGATATTCCCTCGGGAATGATGACTACGCGGGTGAAACCGCGGGGCACAGCTTGTTAATAATAATAAAGAATTTACTTTTCTATTTTTATGTTATGGATTTTCCATGATGTTCTAGTTTATACTGACTTGGTGGCGTAGTGTTCGCAAGCGCTGATCATGAGGTCTTCGGTTCGATTAAGGTCTCACACCCCGGACACTCGACAGAATTCCATACAAAAGGCGAGCTATAACTACCTACTACACAGACACTGCACACACGGAGTTTTGTACCCGTGCAAGTGAGGCTCGTCGACAGTTCAATCTCGATGGCGGGGTAAGGAAGGCCCGATTGGTGGGCGGATGACAGTGTCCATTCTATACGTAGTATTATATTATCTGTTCTGTGATTCAGGCAAGAATTGTTATTTGGATTTTTCCATTAGGAATTTTCTTAATGACAGCCTAGAGTCCGGATTTATTCCCGGTTAATATAGAAATAGGCTCGCCTCTTATTACATGGGACTATAAAACATAACTGGCGAAGTGTCGGTGTACCCCTTCGAGAAAAAGGCACGATTTGTGTTAAGTATATGTTCTAGGACAAGCAGCTAGGACAAGCAGTCCAACTCAGTAGGTCCAACATCGAGAAAGAGATCAATCGTCGAAGCCAACAAGGCTGGGCAGCGTTCGGAAACCTACGCAATGTCTTCTCGTCCAAAATACCTCAGTGTTAAGTCGGAGGACTTCGACCAGTGATGAATTACGGATCTGAAACGTGGTCTCTGACTGTGAGCCTTATCAGCAGGCTCAAAGTCTCAACGAGGAGATCCGTAGACATACGAAAGTTATCGACATAGCCCAGCGGATTAGCAAGTTGAAGTGGCAATGGGCAGGGCACATAGCATGTAGAACTGATGGTCGATTGGGCTGTAACGTTCTCGAATGAAGACCACGGACCGGCAAGCGTAGCGTAGAACTTCTACCCACAAGGTGGACAGACGATCTGAAAAAGACGGCAGGAACAAGCTGGAGGCGGGCCGCTTACAACCGGACTGGATGGAAATCTATAGGGGAGGCCTGTGTTCAGCAGTGGACGTCCTGTGGCTGAGACGATAATGATGATGTGTTCTAGTAGTTAGGTACCTATTATGAATCTCGGTTTTGAAAACTCACGGTAATTTAAAAAGTAATAATAAAAACGCTTGTATATAATTTTTTTTTTATGATAGTGGGTGACAAGACGAGCAAATTAGATGCCTGATGGTAAGCATCATGATTGCCCATATCAGACACAGTGCCACCCAGTGTTTTAAAATTCAAATATCTGCGTGGCACTGAATTGCGCCTGTCACTCTGAGATAATTAGTTGTTGAAACTCGTCATGCTCAGTAATTTCGCTGGTAACATTGCCCTTCAGACCGGAACACAGTAATGTTTACACATTACTGCTTGGCGGATGAATAACTGGCAAAGATGTGGTACTTCCCCAGGCGGCCTCCTGCAAAAGAGGCCTACCACTACAAAATTATATAGTACTAGCTGTGACCCGCGGTTTCACCCGCGTAGTCTTCGTTCCCGTGGGAATATCGGGATAAAAAGTACCCTATGTGTTATTCCAGGGTCTAAGCTACTTACGTACCAAATTTCAGCCCAATCGGTTCAGTAGTTTTGGCGTGAAAGAGTAACAAACATCCATACATACATCCATACTTACAAACTTTCGCCTTTATAATAGTATATATAGTACTAGCTGTGACCCGCGGTTTCACCCGCGTAGTCTTCGTTCCCGTGGGAATATCGGGATAAAAAGTACCCTATGTGTTATTCCAGGGTCTAAGCTACTTACGTACCAAATTTCAGCCCAATCGGTTCAGTAGTTTTGGCGTGAAAGAGTAACAAACATCCATACATACATCCATACTTACAAACTTTCGCCTTTATAATAGTATTAGGATATTAGGATTAGGATTAGGATTAGGATTAGTATAGCTATAATATTTCGTTTGTTCGTGATTACTGTTTATAGAACAGTAGTAAACATTAAAACCACAGATTAACAAACTGAGCTATAAAAAGCGAATAGCTTGTTCGGAGCAGGCTATTCTGTGTAACAGTGCGAAACCTAACGGTCTCCAAGTTCTCCAGAACAGAAATAAATTATCGATTCTGTCTCTGGCATATAACGGTAAAAATACCCTTGAAGGTCTCGCAACTGGAATAGGTCTTTAGTTGACTGAGTGACCTCCAGGCTCAGATGACCATTGGACCTAGAAATGCGATACAGTATTAATAGCTACTGAAGAAGTTTTATACCAACGGTGCCTTGCGGTTTTAACCGCGTAGAGAGGCTTATGAATGAATGAATGATATCACTTTATTGGTACCACAATAATACTGTTACTAATTGTAGTAATTATAGTTGTGTATTAACGATTCAACAACTAATATCTCAGGGTGACAGGGGCAGTGCAGTGCCGCGCCGAATTTTGAATTTTAAAACACTGGGTGGCACAGTGACTGATATAGGCAATCATGTTGCTTACCATCAGGCACCTGATTTGCTCGTCTTGTCACTCACTATCATAAAAAAAAATACAGAAAATGACAAAAAGAAAACTTAAAACTACAAAGAGTAACAACTGGCGGCCTTATCACTCAAAGCGATCTCTTCCAGACAACCATGCAGAGAAAGGAAATACATCAGTAAGGCTTATATCCGTAATAATTTCATACTTCTTACTAATATTATAAATAAGGAAGTCTGTGAGGATGGATGGATGGTTGATTGTTACACTTTCACGTCAAAACTACTGAACCGTTTGGGCTTAAATTCGGTATGAATAAATGAATGAATGAATGATAACACTTTATTGGTACCACAATCATACAGAAAAAGACAAAAAGAAAAATTAAAAACTAGAAAGAGTAACAACTGGCGGCCTTATCGCTCAGAGCGATCTCTTCCAGACAACCAGGTATGTAGATAGTTTAGACAATGGAATAGCTTGTATTATGATATGGTACTTTTTATTACAATATTCCCACAGGAAAGAAGACTACGCGGGGAAAATTACGGGGCACAGTTAGATATAAGGCACCCAAAGAAAAGGAACCCCATGTTTTTGACCAAGGTTCTACCTATATCTATACCAAAATCTATCAGAGTTCCATAAAATAGTAAATATTATTTTTATAACGAAGTAAACGAGTATTTTTCACAATTCTAAATTGATTTTTAATATCAATTAAATAATTATTTTTCTTGACTGCCTCGATGGTGTAGTGGGCGCATGCTCGACTGCCGATCATGAGGGTTCGATCCCCAGGTCAGGCAAAGTGTTAAATAATGGATTTTTCCATTAGGAATTATTTCAATAACTGCCTGGAGTCTGGAACTGTGCCCGGTAGATGGCAATAGGCTCGCCCCCTATTATATGGGACCAATAACATACTGGCGAAATGTGGGTGTGCCCACTATGGGACACTGAGTCCTGGGTACACCTCTGCCTACCCCTTCGGGAAAAAGGCGTGAATGTATGTTATGTTGTTATGTTTAATTATTTTTGGTACAGGTTACTAATTCAACTACTAACAAATTGTTCAGTTCTTAGTGAAGGGTTCCATTCGTAGGTACTGCAAATATGTTAAAAATCAGATTGTTTTTTGTAAAATTTTACGGTTTTAGGATTTTTTCCTTTACTTGTGATAAGGAATATCTTGTTTCTTGCTGAATTTCATGATGCTAGGCCAACGGGAAGTACCCTAAATGTTTTTATCTTGTTGGGCAAAGTATGGAAATGAGTGGTAAAATGGCCATGGCTTTTGATTGCGATGACTTAGAAGTTCTTTTTTACAACAGCAAGGGACCGCAACTCGAGTTGTTGATATGAGTTTCAATTGATACCTCAATGCGTTCCCGACAAAAACAGTCTTAACAGACGGACAGATACAGAGACGGACAGACAGACAGACGGACAACAAAGTGATCCTATAAGGGTTCCTTTTTTCTTTTTGAGGTGAAGGAACCCTAAACTCTGTGTAATTTTCTTTCTTAATTTTATGTTGTTTATTTGACTTTTTTTTTATTTGGAAATTTTATTGTAAATTTTACTTTTATTAATTTTTTTTTTTTTTATTAATGTGATTATTTTATTTTGGAAATTTTTAATGTTAAGTAATTCAATTCAATTCTATTTCTAATTTTATAAACTGTATGTTCTTATCTACATTTTTATCGTCACATTTGGGCTAAGAGCCTGAAATAAAATATTTTTATTTATTTATTTATTAAAAATGAATGCTATCTATACATAATTTTATTTAGCAAATACATCCCTCAAAAACTACTTTTTTAAATACAAGCAAACTTTGCCTACAACAATAACATTGAATTGCTTTCTTACGCCTATAATCTGATAAGAGATATGATATCACATCTATATTAAATCCCTTTCAAAGAAGGCTTCCGAAAAAATCACTTTTAATGCCATTATGAAGAGGAAATAGGATTTGAACGTAATCGAGATAAACGATATTTCATTGTGTGATGGTAAATCGGTAAGCCATGGCTTTATGTTGCCTAAATGATGTTATGTCAATGTAATTTATAAAATCATAGCACGCGCCGAGACCTATTATTTATTACCTTTTTTATGATTATGAGAGACTTTTACAAGACGAGCAAATCAGGTGCCTGATGGTAAGCATCATGATTGCCCTTATCAGACACAGTGCCAGTGTATTAAAGTTTAAAATTCTGAGCGGCACTGCACTGCGTCTGTCACCCTGAGATATTAGTTGTTGAAACTCGTGATGACCAGTAATTTCGCTGGTAACATTGCCCTTCAGACCGGAACACAGTAATGTTTGCACATTACTGCTTGGCGGTTGAATAACTGGCAAAGGTGTGGTACTTCCTCAGGCGGCCCCTTGCAGAAGAGGCCTACCACTACAACAAAAAAACTATTTTAATTATCTAAATGGAAATATATAGGGGAGGCCTATGTTCAGCAGTGGACGTCCTATGGTTGAGATGATGATGAATAATCTAATACATACATACATACACTTGCTACGATCCTGACATACAACTTTCGCTTCTTCCAATTTCATCACATTCTTCATGCATGCTCGTCGGTTGTTGATAGATAACATCAACTTGTTCATGAAAGGTAAGCCTAAGTCGACCACTACTGACTTGACACTAGCCTTATAAATCTTCTTTGTCAATCTCCTTTCGTCCATCCTCTCCACATATCCGAACCATCTAAGCAATCCTTTCTCTATCTTTGTCACTATATCTTCTAACACGCCATAATCTAATATAATATGGGATAAATACTTTTTTAATTGACCAATATGTTATAAATTCTTCGCAAACTCAAAAATATTAAACCATTTTGCGTGTTGATATTTTCATTTTATAATTCCCTCAGAATTTCAGGGGTGATTTGGGATAATAAGCCGATGGTCAATTTTCGGTCATAAAAACATTTTTTACGCAAATGGGAAACAAGGTTCGAAATGCGGATAGCACCTAATATTTTATTAGAATTAACATAAAACCCTTCCTGCACGACATTCGGCTATAAAAAAGTTTCCGAATATACGATCTTGTTAAATAAAGTGGCATAATACCGAGAGAGAAAGAGAGAGAGAGAGAGTAGAGTTTAGAGTAGATAGCTACTCTCTCGAACACACGACTCGAAGTTACACGAGTTATCGAGTTGGTCATGTCGTTGTATCGATTATTTTATACTCGGATAGAGTGACATTGATGGATTACTTGTAGCTATGATCGCTTTAGTTTAGAGATGAGAATAGAGATAATATTAATGTAAATAGAATGTGTTATGTACTTTGCGTGTCAAAATTGTATGACATTGTTATATTACGAAACTGTAAGCACTATTATTATAACACAACATAACATAACATACACTCACGCCTTTTTCCCGAAGGGGTAGGCAGAGGTGTACCCAGGACTCTGTCCCTAGATACAACCACAATTCGCCAGTATGTTATTGGTCCCATGTAATAGGGGGCGAGCCTATTGCCATCTACCGGGCACAGTTCCAGACTCCAGGCAGTTATTGAGATAATTCCTCATGGAAAAATCCAATATTTGACACTGCCTGACCTGGGGATTGAACCCGGGACCTCTTGATTGGCAATCGAGCATACGCCCTCTACGCCACCGAGGCAGTCTATTATGATGCTTATTATTATTAATGTAAAAGTTTGTGTGCGTTAGTTACCTCTTCAAGCCAAAACCCATCAGCCTGAAACTTCATAGATAGGTTTATTAGACCCTGGACATCGATTAGACATAGAGTGCAACGGGTGAGGCTGGAACAGCTAATGTTGTAATAAACGACATCACTAGTTTAATTTGCTAGTAATACGACATTAAAAGCCTGGTCGGAACCAGCTCCGTACAAGTAAATTAATAGCCATGATCGGACCTAGTTTCGTACAAGTAAATTAATAGCCACGATCGGACCTAGTTTCGTACAAGTAAATTAATAGCCACGATCGGACCTAGTTTCGTACAAGTAAATGAATAGCCACGATCGGACCTAGTTCTGTACAAATAAATAAATAGACACGATCGGAACTAGTTCAGTTCAAGTAAATTAAATTTGGTTTAAAAATTCGTAATATAAATTCCAATATGACGGTCGGCCCAAAGTGCTGGACTAGTTTTTTTTTGTATAGGTATCAATTGAAAGGGTTTTCTGTAGGGAATACAAAATGAACTTTTTTTTAAAGAAGTTTCCTAAATTATAAATGTAATATATTTATTTGTCTGAAATTGCTAGATGAGACTCGCACTGGACCAGAAAGAATGACGTAAATAAGAGGAGGCCTATACCCAGCAGTGAGTGAAAATTTGCTGACTAGATAGATATATAGATATTAAATATAAATTTTATCAAAACGTTTTCTGAACTATAAATCGATGGAATAGAGCTATAAAACAGTTTATTTACATGAATTATTCAAATACTTAGGTGTTATTCTCAGAGGTACCCACTGCATTTTATTGTCATCCTGTCTGCGTCTTCGGTTTATAGTTTACTAGTATGCCCCGCGGCGTCACCCGCATTAATATCGATACCGTAGGAATTTCGGGATAAGAAAATGGAATCAAAATGTATTTTTTTGCTGTCAGTAAAAAGATTTTATCTTTTTATCTTTATATTTAAAAGTACCCTTTTTTCTTCACCAAGATTTTATGTATCATCATTCTCGATCAGGTCAGCTTTCAAACAAAAAAATCGCATCAAAATCGGTCCACTCCTTTAGAAGCTACGATGCCACAGACAGATACGTAGACACGTCAAATTTCTAACATAACATACAATCACGCCTTTTTCCCAAAGGGGTAATGAGATATTTACCCAAAACTCAGTTCCATAGCAGGTACACCCACATTTTGCCAGTATATTATTGGTCCCATGTAATAGGGGGCGAGCCTATTGCCATCTACCTAAAATGGAAAACACTCTGCCTGACCTGGGGATCGGACCAGGGACCTCATGATCGGCTGTCGAGCTTGCGCCCACAACGCGGAGGCAGTAATAAGAACATAAAACCGAATAAATATAGGTAGTATTATTATGTCCACTCGTATTAGGAGCTACGATGCCACAAATAGATTCACAGACATATTAAACTGATGACACCCCTTTTCGGTTGACCCCTACTGACTTGACCATTAACACTAGCCTTATATATCTCCTTTGTCAATCTCAAACTCAACTCAAACTCAAACAGATTTATTCAAATAGGTCATAATCTGACACTTTTGCACGTCAATAAAGATAAACAGTACTGAGTCTACCGTGCGTTCGGAAAGATACCTCTACAAGAAGAACGCACAAGAAACTTGTAGGGCTTAATTTTTTCAACAGATAGTTTTACAATATTTGGTTTGGTTACATCCGTTTTCTTTAAAGGTGCCGCGAGGCGGCTATGTAGAATTTTCCAGGCATCTTTGTCCTCTATGTACTGGTTGACTTTATAATAAGCCTTCTTTAGTAAAGTAGATTTTATATAGGTTTTGAATTTACCCTCTGAGAGCCCAGTTATCTCTTTTGGGATTTTATTATAGAAACGTACACTATTTCCTAAGAATGTCTTTTTATTTGTTTTAGATAATCTAAAGCTAGGTGCAGCTATTTTGTCTTTATTTCTAGTATTAAAATTATGAAGGTCACTATTTAATTTGAATTTATGTAAATTTTTACGCACATATATGATGTTCTCATAAATGTATAAGGATGGTAGGGTCAGTATGTTTATATCTTTAAATAATTCCCTCAGGGATTCGCGTGGACGCATCTCATAGATGGCACGAATCGCACGTTTTTGTAGTATAAATATAGTCTCCTTTCGTCCATCCTCTCCACATGTCCGAACCACCTAAGCAATCCTTTCTCTGTCTTTGTTACTTCATCTTCTAACACGCCACAGTAATATCGTTTAATAATAATAATATCGTTTATTTCTTCTTAAGTGCCATACATTTTTGATAATTAAACAGTGTTCCCTTATCACACTATTCCTCACTTTGTCTTCTCATCTCCACAGCATTAATCTTACTTTCATGCTTCTTCTGCCAGAACCAACATTCACTACCATACGTAAGTGTTGGTAATTAGTAATTATATATATAGTAATTAAAAGTAATCAGTATATATCATAATCAGTGTATATCTTGATAAGTCATTGTAGTGATTATTTGAAACAATTTTAACCATAGAGTCAATTCTGAAATCTTTTAAAAAATCAGCTGTCCCACACATTATATAGGTTAGATTATCGGTAAGAAACCTTTTCATTAATATAGGTAATTTGTTTGTTATACGTGGGTGAAAAAATAGTCCGCAAAAGTACCTAATTATAAGAGTCGCCTATGTTCCCCTGGTTGAACATATGAAACTCATACAGGGTGATTGGTTAGTTTCTACATAACCAATTTCAATTCTCTATGTTTCGCGAAATTTGACCATTTCCGATATATTTGTCTGTCCAATACAATTTTCACGCAAACTAGCACTCCTTGCAAACGCACACTACAATTTGAAAGTTGACACAATTTTGAAGATTTTCTATTTATGGTAGTGCCATAGCACAGCCTGTAGAACCGACTCAATTCCATACAAAAGTCACGGTATAACTACCTACCCCAGCGAAGCTCAATGTCGCTCGCGGGGTGAGGAAGGCCCGATTGGTGGACGGATGACAGTGTCCATTCTTTACGTAGTATTATTATCTGTTCTGAGGCCCTAGTAAGATATCGGGTCGGTTTTTTTTCATGCCATAGGTGGCAACCAAGCAGACGGGCAGACGTATGGTGAGCGGTTAGGACTGCTGCCTATGGATACCTGCAACACCACTAATTAACGCAAGACTCGCCGTTCTAGACAGTCGACGTTCCCGGGAATACATAATTGAACCTCTGTTTCTACAACAGTTTCTCATGTCTCACCTCTGTCCCGGGCTCTTGCTCTCGGTGCTAGCGTTATTGCTGGAGTCATCATCTTCCTCTCTCGACGTGGCCGCGGACAGCACGCGTGACGATCCCGCGTTGACTTCACTGCCTTCATTGTCTTCACCTTCTGAGGTACGACTTGTCCCTTCCTCTGCCTGAAGACAACAAATATTATGATTAGCTTTTAAATCCTTAAGAAGTTTAGTTGGGTTGAAGTCGTAACGCGCGACGTGAATGCTGTTCATCTCTCCAATGATGGTTCATTAGAGTGAAGTGGAGGAGAAATAGTCGGAAAGCGGATCTTTTTATAGGACAACTTCCACACATAATCATCTGGTCCCAAACTAGGCAGTTTGTACTATGGTAACCAGGTGACTGATATACATACTTATATACGCTTATAACGCCCAGACACAGATCAAACAGACATGCTCATGCGCAAAAATATTTGAACTGACAGGGGATTGAACCTGGGACTGGCAGCTCAGAAGGCAGGGCACTACCGGCTGAGCCAACCGGTCAGTCAAGGTCAGGATCTGGCTATAGCCGGGATAATAAAGTCATCCACGGCTGACCATAGGCGGTATTCTTAGAAAGACACATTGCGCGGTCCTTTAATATTTGCAGCCAATGCGACTTTGAGCAGTACCCCTAGACTTTAGTATGATTTTTTGACAATTGCATACGTATTGAATTCGTATCGTCGTTATGTCAAATACCATACATATTTGACAGATAACGCTCTATTCGAGATTCAATACGATTGCGTTCGCAAAAAACTCGCGCGGGTCCACCGCGTAAGGAGAGCATCCTCCATTCACGTCTTAAGCTAACTAAATAAAGTTTTTCTATTCATGCACATGCAATCTCTTTCCTTTATCATTCTGGTATCTCTACCTTCATTGTTTTGTTGACTAAACATGAAATATGGAGAAAATTAGCGTTAATTCAATATTTGAGAAGTTGTAACTTTACTCAATTTTAAGTTAACTAATTCGATCAGTCAATAAGAACTCTTCAGTTTGCTTGAATCAAAATTAATTCTTATTAAATTTTCGCTTCCGGCGGAAGTGTCTGGAACTGTCCTAAATTTTGTCTAAAGCCTTTTCATTGTATTTATTTAATTTATCATAAATATTACATAACTTTTATTTGTTGTTTATTGACTGCCTCGGTGGCGTAGAGGGCGCATGCTCGACTGCCAATCAAGAGGTCCCGGGTTCGATCGCCAGGTCAGGCAAAGTGTTAAATATTGGATTTTTCCATTAGGAATTATCTCAATAACCGCCTGGAGTCTGGAACTGTGCCCGGTAGATGGCAATAGGCTCGCCCCCTATTACATGGGACCAATAACATACTGGCGAAATGTGGGTGTATCTACTATGGGACTGAGTCCTGGGTACATCTCTGCCTACCCCTTCGGGAAAAAGGCGTGAATGTATGTATGTATGTATATAATCTATCATAAATAATAATAACTTTTATTTGTTTAATAGTTTTAACTTTTATGAAATAAATAACTATGTTGAGCTTGTCAAATGTTTTTCTAAAAATACTTCTACCTATAAATACAAAAATCTTAGATTAATAAAAAGTCTTCGCTGGCGCTCTAACCGAAGACTTATCATTCATCTGAGATCAAAATACGAGTATTAAGAAAAGTTCTTTCAAGGTTTTTCTACACTTTGATCGTCGATGTGTCACTCACGTAAAAACAATATTATTTAATATTTTTTGTTTCAAATCAAATCAAATCAAAATCATTTATTGCCTGAATTACATATACAATATTGGTGCTAATTATAGTATGTGTCTTAATGTACTCTGCATGCAATATCAACTTTTACAATGATAATAATAATTAAAATTTAAATAGTTCCACAATCATTGTTATAAATATCATCTGTCTTCGACAAAATAAAAGGAACAGTTCGCTTCATCTTAAAAATATCAGGATATAACATATGTATGGAATGGGTTGAATTATATTCGGAGGAATCACCTACTAAGCATCGATTTAGTAATTTTTATCATCTTCATCATCAGGCCATCATTTCACCCCACTGCTGGGCACAGGCCTCCTTTTTTTGCCTTTATCTTTATATTGGGCGGATTATGTAGTGGGTAGGTCACTTTTGCAGGGACCGCCTGGGGAAGTACCACACCTTTGCCAGTTATTCATCCGCCAAGCAGTAATGTGAAAACATTACTGTGTTCCGGTAAGAAGGGCAATATTACCAACGAAATTACTGGACATGACGAGTTTCAACAACTAATATCTCAGGGTGACAAGCGTAGTGCAGTGCTGCGCAGAATTTAAAATTTTAAAATACTGTGTCTAATATGGACAATCATGATGCTTACCATCAGGCACCTGATTTGCTCGTCTTGTCACTCACTGTCATAAAAAAAAATCGCAACCAGATCTTTCCTGCGATTTTAATAATATCCTGAACCAATCAGGCTGGCATGTATTCATATTATTATACATACATACATACATACGTTCACGCCTTTTTTCCCGAAGGGGTAGGCAGAGGTGTACCCAGGACTCAGTCCCATAGTAGATACACCCACATTTCGCCAGTATGTTATTGGTCCCATGTAATAGGGCGGCGAGCCTATTGCCATCTATCGGGCACAGTTCCAGACTTCAGGCAGTTATTGAGATAATTCCTAATGGAAAAATCCAATATTTAACACTTTGCCTGACCTGGGGATCGAACCCGGGACCTCCATATTATTATGATTATGTAAAATTCCCAAAAGGTGTCCTTCCCTCTTAAGAAGAGTAAACAACTACAGCCCAGCAAATCTTAGAAGTACTGTTTGACGTTTCATCTATTCAAGCTTTGAGAGATAACCAATAACTTTGCGAACAACTTTGCGAAGCATACGAAACTCACTCAATATCAATAACCTTCGCCTTAAAACCATAGAATTATGATTCCTACCTAGACTACCTAGACCTACTTATTCCATTTCGCTATATCTGAAACTTGTGCAACCCGTTCCATAACCATTTCAAATGCAGTCTAACTATTCAATTAAGTTCTGAGCAGTTATGTGTTCAATCTGGTTATTAAATTAATTTGTAAAGTAATTGTTAATGGTAAACTACTTGGCAATCTCACGTACCTTTTTACTTATATATTAAGTTTTTACATTATAATGATTTTGAGAAACCAGCTGTAATTTAAAGTCTTAGTCCAGTCTCTTAATCTAAAGAATTTTTTTCCAATGATTTTATGCTTATCGCTGCGGTCAGATCTTCGCATAACCTCGCGGGGACGCGTGTTTAATAGGTATAGATGCAGAATCTGAATCCAAGCGCGTATATGCATTTTTCCGTGTGTGGAGCCACACGTGATTTCCATACCGACCAAGGTACTTATATATACAACGCTACATCGCGCGCCCCCGCAACATGCAGGTGGTATAAGGCTGCTGTGGGATTCGCCCTAATATTTGTAAAAAAATATTATTTTATAATATTTTTTAATGTAGGCGTAGGCGTACCTTTCATGAACAAGTTGATGTTATCTTAAGGAAGGGCCTGGTCAAAAGTACCAACAACCGACGAGCATACATGAAGAATGTGATGAAAGTTGAAGAAGCGAAAGTTGTATGTCAGGATCGTAGCAAGTGGAAAAAAATAGTCTCTGCCTACCCTACCCCGATGGGAACAAGGCGTGACTGTATGTATTTTTTAATGTAAAATTATTATATCTAATTCTGTTTTCAAATGGCCTTTATCTTTTTCTTACATACATGGTGCTGTCATTTATTCTATCATAATTTCTCAATTTCTTTCTTAAATAATATAATATACAACTTTTAGGGAACCTTGAAGGGTTCCCTAAAAGTTGTATATACGCTGGCCGTAAATAAAGATGAAATAAAACTGTCTCACGTATAATTCATGCTAGAAAATTTGAAATGTACATAAGTTAAGCGAGAACAAGATTAAACAAACTACCATGGGGTAAATTAATCTCATGAAAGAATAACTTCCTTCGCTCATTGCTTTGTTTTTAATTTTTCCTCAGAAGTTGTGTCGTGTTCAAGCCTTACGAGGTTTCACTTAATTGAATGACAAAGTTGGGCTTTAACTTGGTTTATCACTTCGCTATGACACACCGCGAGATATTTAAATTACTTTAGAAATTATAAAGTTGCTTTAGTTTAAATAAGTTTAGGGGTTAGATGATCTAGATAATAAATAGATTGCTTATAGAATATCTTATAAATGTCATTGGTAAAAGTAGTATTCATTGCCACCTTGTAGGAATTTGACACAATCCTATAAAAAAATTACCTAATCGATGTTTTGTATTCTCCCGTTTCCTCCAAATATAAAAACCCTTTCGTTAAATTTATGTCCTGATGTTTGTAATGATGAAGTAAACTATGATTGAACAGATGATAGGGAATCATTTGATTTTATAAACTCTTAAATAACAAACAGTACCAATAAAGGCGTCGTTCAGAGCACACTGCTCTTTCATTTTTAAACTAAGCGTCCCGGCGTCGCGCACCCGTACTCAACAACTAGCAAACATTTAACAATTAATTCTAATTTATAACTTAACGATAAAATCAATGTATGCAGAGTCTCCAAACAGTCGAGACTCTACATAATATTTAATAGTGAATATTATTTAATTAAAATATTTTATAAAAGAAATCAATTATTCATCAGTTTATTCATAGTCGACTTCATCGTTAAAATATAAGAATAACAGAATATAAATTTCTCAAATTAGTAAATAATATTCGGGGGCAACAGGATAATACGAAAAAAACGATTTGGTAATTTGGGATTTTTTTCATAAGATTGTATTAAATTCCTTTCATCCTTACATCCTTTCATCTTAATAACATTTCTTAGAATTTCCATAACTTACCTGAATTCTTATTAACGGAATGGTCTCTTCTCTGAACATAATATTCAAATTAATTCGAGCGGTACGTGTAATGATTCTCACTTTTATCAGTGCGTATCTTATTCAAACTAAGAATATTTTGCTTATTTACAGGAATTTACATATAGTAGGTATAAATACGAGTATGAATATAATAATAATGATATGTTTATTGAAATATGTAATGGCTTATGTATGCATAAAGCTATGTTTTATTTCTATGCATTTACTACGTACCTATAAATCTACATAATTTATTCTAAACTATCGTATAAATAGTAAAAGATCGTCAATTTAAATAAAAAAATAAGATATCACCTAACTCCTTATGAACTGTACACACCCAAGTCGCCAACAGATAAAACTTTGGCGCTAACAGATGTAGGAGACTTTTGTCAAAAATCATGTCGGCGACTTGAGCATGTGCAATCGAATGCAAGTTGCGGCTGCCCCCCTGGATTTGGACACAGTCAAAAAATACACACGCAAGGTCACGCGGGAATGTGATTTCCAGCACCTCGTTATTTAGATTTCTAATGGATCTTTCTTCCCTATCTAGGAGGTATTATACACTAGTAAGTATGTAAAGGAGTAAACAACACATGCACATAAACCTACTGTGAGAAATCTATAATCCTACGAATAGACGATCGATCATGGCATCAAGAATTTGATTCGCCACCATACCATGTTCGTTCGTCTGGTGCACTGTCCGGTTAACATTATTGTCATTATTACCTACTTGGTAAGGTGGTACGTGGCCATACGTAGTCGATCGTCTATTCGTAGTTTAAAGACAAACACTGCTTGCAACTAACTAAATTCTAGATACGAAATTCTAGCTGATCTAACACCATGTTTTTTCTACGAAATGTTGCTTAGAGTGGTGCGCGTATGAATGAATTATGGAAAATATCAAGCGCAGAGATTATATGTTTTGTTCATAATGTAAAACAAAAGAAAATGAATTATGAACCTAAGTAATGTGTAGCAATCAATGACGTTGAATGTTGCTAAATAAATTAAAAGCATGTCGGGTTAGATTTTAAAAATTGCAACATTAAAATGGGTCTAATTTTACGCTTATTAATTCAACTATTAATTCTAATATTCAATGGACTTATTAAACATTTTGTGGTGTATCAATAACGAGTTTATCTATCTATCTATCCTTTAGCTAACCAAGTTTGACTAAAGGATAGACTTTTGCATACGTGCGTTTAGTTAAACGCATATGCGAAATTTCATGTCAATCTGTTACTTTAAAATCTTTTAAAATTCAGTTGAAAGATTTGAACCGAAAATAAAAACAGTGTCATTTAATAGAATGTTAATAATAGTAGATTGGTGCTCAAGGGGCTAAAAAAACCCATTGTATTCGAGGCAGAAAATAGAAACCGAGCTATAAAGGGTTTATGAGCCGTGTGTTACACTCTCTACTCTTCACTACAAATGTTAGAAAATGAAATTATTAATTTCAACAAATAATTTTCGCTAATATCTTATATACATCCGACACCAAAAAAAAAATCTCATTGGTAACACCAAAATTAAATTTACTTTATTCCTTAGAGGATGAAACGTTATTTTAGCCCCGCTCTCGCACGCAACAATGACGGTCTTTTTGGATAAGAGAAGTGAAAATTACAATTTTACTATTTTCAAAGAGTATACAGAGTAATCACCACATCTTGAAAGTATAAACAAACGAGAGGCTGGTACAGTATCTAGGTCGTCGCGATCCCACTTGTGAAGTCAGCACTCGTGAAGCGGAGGCATTGTTAATTTTTACTGCTTTGTTTACGGCTGCATGATTGACTACTTATCATGATACTTCACTTTTAGCTGTGCTTTGAAAAGTTTGACGAGATAAAGAAATTGATATGCTTTCTTTTTATATTTTCAACAGAAGTGTAAGTGTAGTCTTGTATTTTCAACCATAGAAAAGGTATAATTGGTAAAAAATATTTTTTATTGTATACTCTAATAAAACGGGTTAGGTACCCCAATAACACTCATTTCATATGGGTTATATGGACATCTCATATTGTCAGAGTTTCTGGTCACCAAGACTCCTACAAGGCCTCTAACATCACCTAACAACTGCCTCCTACATAATAGCTTATGGCAAACAGCCAGGACCTCATTTGCAGGGGCCGCCTGGGGAAGTACCACACCTTTGCCGGTTATTCATCCGCCAAGCAGTAATGTGCAAACATTACTGTGTTCCGGTATGAAGGGCAATGTAACCAGCGAAATTACTTACTGGGCATGATGAGATTCAACAACTACGTAATATCTCAGGGTGACAGGCGCAGTGCGGTACCGCGCAGAATTTTGAATTTTAAAATACTGGGTGGCACTGTGTCTGATATAGGTAATCATGATGCTTACCATAAGGCACCTGATTTGCTCATCTTGTCACTCACTATCATAAAACAAACCTACAGTTAATGTGCCATCCGAAACACGGTAGCGCACGGTAGGATTTTAAGTCGAGCATATTTCCGCTGAGCCACGGTAGTATTTGGTAGATTTACAGTGAAAACGTAAAAAGTGCCATTGTAACTTTCGCATTTATTTTTACATTGCATTCTGGACGTAGCCTCATGTGAAAGACCCAAAAACATTTTATTTGTCCACTCATTTCATAAAAGCTGGCGCATTCAAAGACATCACAATGCAATTTCAATTAATAACGATAAAATAACAATCTTCTTCATTGACCGCGTGCAGAGAGATGGCTCTGTCTCTAATTTCCTGCGTCATGCCGTGCACTTACTCGTATTAACAGACACTATGGTGAATATGTTGTACGTGGCAGGATTCGTTAACAGTATACAGGACCTCTCAGCAGTGTGACACAATCCCATGGAAAATTTACTAAATCGATGTTTTGTATTCCCTTGTTTCCTCCAAATACAGTAAACCTATTTGATATATTTATATCCTGATATTTTAAAGTTGTGTGAGTTGTGTTTTTTTAAAGTAATGTATTAATGTCCCTATCATTTTAGTTTTGTTTATGAACTCAAAATTTATTTGTAGTGAACGTCTAATCACGCGAGTAAAACTGCAATTTTCGAAAACTCACTATGAAAAAACCAAGGATTTATAAGAAAAATTAAAATAACAGGGATTAAAATAAATTACTTCACTATAAATATATCAGAATATAAATTTATAGAATGGGTTAATAATATTCGGAGGAAATACGAGAATACAAAACATCGATTTGGTAAATTTTTCATAGGATTGTGTCAAATTCCTAGAAGGCCATGTACGCTTTAAAAGCCCTGCACTCGTAATTTTACCTCTCTATAACTGATTCTTTACAATTACATAAACTTTAAGTAAATTACTATTAAAATTTATTTAAGAAATATGGGAGTTTTATACCAAAACTTTGACGTTCTTTTTGAACCCCTTAGAATGTAATTCTTTTAAAAATAATTTCTTAGCACACGTCCAGATAACGAAAACAATCTACATTCCAAGTTTCAAGTCTCTAGCATCAGTGGTTTGGGCTCTGAGTTGCATGTCAGTCAGTGAGTCATTTAAGAGTTTATAATATATAGTGATTATTATATTACACCTTGTATTTATGTAGGTCGTGGGTCATCGTTAGCAAGTGTCCGAAAGTGTTCAATGTTCTTGAAAAGGTCTCGTGAATAATAGAGGTTTTCATACCATCTGTGTCAGATTTCACATAACCCATATTTCGAGGTCACAAAAAATGTAGGTGACAAACGAGTTTTGTTCCTTTATATTCCAACTATATTTTGCTCGTGAAAAGGCGAATCAAAGAAAATATGTTCAGGAAAACCAGTGGAAAGGTAAAACAAACGCTTCAGGGGAGAACGAAACCCTTTGGAACCGGATATTGAGCACGGCGTGACAATTTGTCGAATATTACGGAGATTCTCGAGGGTAACTCCCGGGGGGCAATATGACTTATGTGGCCAAACCTTTCCAAACGTGACCCAACTTAGGGTAAATAAGGTTACCTTAAAGTCATGTGATCTTACTTGGCTCTCATGACCTTCAGATTAAATAAAAAAAAAACAAAAAGTATGTAATATATAGTACAATCTTTTTTTTTTTATGAGTTTTACTTTAATTAAAACGGACAAGTCCAATTACAATAATTAAAGATAAGAATTACAATTATTATTACATTAGAATAAAATATGAAATGAACATACAATAAAGATTAAGTGACATTAAATAATATAAACAAATTAAATTAAAATAAAATAAAATAAATCATTACTAGTCTACCACTAAATCATTCCTTTCTTTCACAAAAACGCAAGCACTCAGACAATATCTCCAGCCATCCATCCGCAAACAGATCACAACTTGGATTGGCACTCACTTGATGTCTTCAAGTCAAGAGTGAATAATGAAAGAGGTATCTTCAAGGCAAGCACGCACCATCGTCGACCGCGTCGTCACTTACCATCAGGTAAGACTAATCAGACCTAATCAGTAATAAAAATAAAAAGAAAATTATCATAACAAACTAGAAAATACAGCAAACACATAAAACTACCCCAATGCCTCTTTCAATGCCTCGTAAGTATAATGAGCATGAGGTCCTAGGTATGTTTTCCATTAGAATTTTCTCCTAAAGGCGCATTGCAAAGCAAATTCGCCCTATCGCTCACACGTACCCACATTTTTTAAGATATAAAAAATACTAGATCTTATTACGAAAAATAAAAACAACTAGGTTCTAGAAAATATCAATTCAAAGATTCAGTAAGGAACAAATTGTCTGTATTGCAGACGTCTGCAATACGCTATGCAATGCAATGCTGTTTGAGTGTGACTATAGTCCAAGCACAAACACAGTGACCCCGGCCGCCATACATAGGTACATACAGTTTCTTGGTTTTCAGTTAATAATTTTATAATGCAGTCAGGTTTTACGACTTTTTTTGATAATTTAATTCGGTTAGTCCCGCAATGCTCTAATTTCGCCAGTTTCGCTATGCTCAACTCGATAAATACCTTCTAAAAAGTTTCGCTATGCACGAAATCACATTCGCGGACAGTGATGAAGAATAGTGTTAAGTGTAATATTTTATTTAACCATTTGAAAATTACATTACGAAAACCACTTAATGTAACACTAAGTTATCAAATTAAATTTCAAGATTTGATAAACTGCTTAAATTAAAAGCTTGTATAAATAAATAGGCAATCACGTTACAATTTTGCCTCGTTTCGTGCGTGAAAAGTGAAGCCAAACAACCTTACTTTCAACACAAAAACATCTCCAAGGCAATTACCAAGTTTTGTTTGTGCATTGTCGAAGCTGTCGCTCCGATGGATTCTTGACATCTCCTCTTCAAAATTGGGGGGGTTGATAATTAATTTCGCATAAATCTGTAAACTTTGTCTACTGAATAAGGAATGTATGCGAGGGCGCTAGTGTCTACGTATTAAGGCTTATTGATAGCATTTTCTTGTAGGGGATCATTCGTTTTATTTTCGGCCGCATTTTTAAGACAGTGTGGAAGTTGAGACTGTTTGCGGAGCCATCTTGTAGAGCGGCGATGGAATCTGTTGTTAGTTACTTTTGGAAAGTCATTGGAGGTTATAAATAGGGTTATAAATGTATAAACCTTTATACCTTTACAACTTGATAACTTAAGTTAGTATTTTGCGATAAAGAATATATTATTTTTCTATGCTTTACATAATATCAATTATCAATTCAGGAGTCGAAAATAGCAAAAATTTAATAAAAAGTTTTATTTTGTTGGGTAAAGAAAAAGGTTTACACTTTTTTGACACTATAGCATAACGCCAAACTACTCGTCCATTATTGATAATTGAGGTCATCTACTTAGCAGGGGCTAAGGGCCTCCTCTTAGCTCCTGCTGGATATAGGGATCTACCCACAGCTGGGTACCCTCGTCTCGGTTGCGCCAGTTGTGCCTCGTCTTGGTCCGGTCCTGTTCAATTCTCATCCCGTGGATTCCTACAAAGACTATCACACTTTAATGAAATTTTCTATCACCATCTTTTTCGGGTTCCGTACCTCAAAAAGAAAAAAGGAACCCTTATCACTCGGTTGTCCGTCTGTATGTCTGTCTATGTATCTGTCCGTCTGTATGTCTGTCTATGTATCTGTCCGTCTGTAAATACCCTTTTTCTCGGGAACGCAATGAGGTATCAAGTTAAAACTCATATCAACAACAGTAACTCGATTTTGAAAACTAACGTGAGTAGTACAAATTTATTATGTTATTCAACGATTTAACGCAGTATGATGCAGTACACCGGAGTTGCCCAAAACCTAGGTCGAGCGTTTTTAAATTCAAACGTGAGTTAAGTCATAGTATAACTCAATAAATATAACAGTAGTTCAGGTCCACAGTCTCTTGCTTATGTAAAAATCAAACTTTTAAGTCAACGCAATCATAAGATACGGTCATTTTACCGCACATCACCATACTTTAGGGTTCTTCCCGTTGGCCATCATGAAATTTGGCAAGGAGTATATGATATTATTACAAGCAGGTAAAGGAAATTTTCCCAAACCCGTAAAATTTTACAAAAACATTGTTAATAAGCTACTAACACGTTTGCGGTATCTAGGTATGGAACCCTACACTAAGCATACCTAGACTACAACACAAGTTTCTTGTGCGATCTTCTTGTAGAGGTATCTTTCCGAACGCACGGTAGACTCATTACTGTTAGATTAGATAACACTTTTATTGATACCACAATACAGCAAATTAACAAAATGAAACTTAAAAAACTAAAGCGTGAGTAACAATAATTGGCGGTCTTATCGCTCAGAGCGATCTCCCCCTTTCCATTCGAAAAGAGGTAAGGCATATATTGGACTGTTGGTTGGTGGTTGTGTGTTGTTATACTGTTTATTTTCATTGACATACAAAAGTGTCAGATTGTGACCTATTTGAAGAAATCTTTTTGACTTTGACTTTTGACTTTGAAGACATGCTTTAACAATATATTTCTGTCTAAACTGTAAATAATTTAATACTCCCCAAATCCTTCCACAGAAACTATCATCCTATGAAAATTCGTTATACACCAATCTCTACGAACATACACTCTGCCCCTAAATAGTCTGAGAAAACCCTATTCTACCAAATAAGAAAACGTAATTGAATCATGTCGCAAAAACACTGTCCCTTATAGTCCCTCCACTTGAATGGTGGACATGATACGCGCTGGATATATTTATTACATTACGACTAATAAGAACGAACTATTTGTGTTTGTTTTTCTAATGAGAAAAGAGAAGCTTAGTTTCGGTATCATCAAGGCATTGCTTGGATTTGATACTTTTTATACCACGTATAAATGAGGACTACCTTGAATTTTTGCTTTATTATAAAAAAAAATATAATTAAATAATGAAATATTATTAATTAGACGTGCTACTGTGCCAACCCCATCTTATATGGAATTAGGGCAGGAAGATCATGAATCAAATGAAGTTATTTTAACGAAAAATAAATGTGTGTGTGTGTTGTACTGGTAAGCCTCTTTTGCAGGGGGCCGCTGGGGAAGTACCTCGCCTATACAAGTTATTCATCCGCCAAGCAGAAATGTGCAAACATTACTGTGTTCCGTCTGAAGGGCAATGTTACCAGCGAAATTACTGGGCATGACGAGTTTCATCAACTAATATCTCAGGGTGACAGGCACAGTGCAGTGCAAATTGTCCCATATTATATTTTTATTATTATAAATGCAAAAGATGTGAGGATGAATAGATGTATGTTTGTTACTCTTTTACGCCAAAGCTACTGATCCGATTGGGCTGAAACTCAGTATATAGATAGTTTAGACCCTGGAATAACATTAAATTACTTTTTATCCAGATATTCCTACGGGAACGAAGACTACGCGGGTGAAACCGCGAGCACAGCTAGTTAATAATAAAGGAAAAATTTGCGGTGACACCTATTTTCTTGTAGTCTTATAGGTGTATTTCCTATAATAATAACTTTATTTGGATGTATGGATGCGTGTGTACTTAAGAGTATGTTTAATTTACCAGTCACCTTCTCATCAAAACTACTGAGCCGATTGGGCTGAAATTTAAAACATAAGTAGCTTAGAAAATATAAAAACACACACGGTTCTTTTCAGCCTCGGTGGCGTAGTGGTATGCAAGATTTGTTCCGGTCTGCGTTACTGAGCCGATCATGAGTTCGATCCCCAGGTCAGGCAAAAAGTATTATTAGATTTTTCATTAGGAATTTAACATGTGTGGCTTCAGTTGACCTAAAAGTAAACAGTTATATATACTCTACATAGAGCAGCCTCAGTTGACCAAAGAAAAATAATAAAATTATATAAACACCCATCAACCCGCATTGGACAAGCGTGTTGGGTTAAACGTTCAAACCTTTACTCTCAAGAACCACAAGTGGATTGAGGGTAGAGAGGCCTTTGCCCAGCAGTGAGACAGATCAGGCTTATAATAATAATAATATATAAAATAATAAACCGATCCCGTGGGATGAGTGTGAAGTGGGCTCGGTTGACGTAAGAGCCATCTTCTCAATGACAGCCTGGAACTGGCTCCAGTAGATAGCAAAAGGTACCCTATTACATAATGTACCTAATATGAAACTGGATTCTAGGTAAACCTATCCCTAACCCTTCGGGGAAAAGGAGTGATGTTATGTTAACGGGAAGCTGGTAGTTTTTTTGATTCGCATTAAACATGATAAAGAGAATAAACGTGATGAATAATGCTTTTCAAACTACCTCCATAAAACACATCTGCTACCTTTCATAATAATTTAATGTGGCAGAGTAGGTTGAGTAAGTATATACGATTACCGTACTTTACATGTCAAAACTTTAAATAATTACAAATTGCTTCATGCGCAAATCACGAACATCTGCTGCGTAATTTATAACATACATAACATACATTCACGCCTTTTTCCCGAAGGGGTAGGCAGAGGTGTGCCCAGGACTCAGTCCCATAGTAGATACACCCACATTTTGCCATTATGTTATTAGTCCCATGTAATAGGGGGCGAGCCTATTGCCATCTACCTGGCACAGTTCCAGACTCCAGGCAGATATTGAGATAATTCCTAATGGAAAAATCCAATATTTAACACTGCCTGACCTGGGGATCGAACCCGGGACTTCTTGATTGGCAGTCGAGCATGCGCCCTCTACGCCAGCGAGGCGTAATTTATATTTGAAATAATAAATTTTATATATGTAATAAAGGCGGAAATTTTCAGAAAAATCGACAAGTTGACACTTTTACGTTCATGTACGAGCAAAATACCAAATTTAACCTCGTAAGGCCTAATTGAGCTAATTTAATGACAAGATTGCCGTGGGGTTACCGGTTTTAGAATAGTACCTCACCCTCTCTCCCCGTGGTTGCCGTAAGAGCCGGCTAAGGGCTATAGGATCCAGAGGACGGGCAGCAGCGTCCTCTGCGTAAAACCATCAAACTGCGCTCGCCAACCCGCCTGCGAAGCGTGGCGAGTATTGGCAACAACCCCCCTTATGGGGGAGGCTTATGTTTAGCAGTGGACTTCTAACGGTTGGATGTATATATATAATGACAAAAATATTATGTCTCTCGGGCCCAAGACAGTTTTTGAATGCGGCCCAGCGACCTAAAATTATGACATGATATAAAATGTATTTCTGGGTTTAAGGCGCTGTCCAAAGCATATTCGCCCTCTCACTCACACGTACACACATTTTTGAAGATATAAAAAATACTACATGTAATTACGTAATATAAAGACAAATAGGTTCTAGAAAATCACAATAGAAAGATTCAGTAAAAAATTTAATTTAATTTAAATGAGTTTTCATGTATAAAAATCTACACAAAGAAAAAAAATCTTAGTAAAATAAAAAGGCAATGAAAACTTGTTTGGATTAAGTTGCATTTTTTACTGAATCTTTGTATTACTATTTTCTAAAACTAGTATGTGTGTGTTTGTAACTCATTCACACCAAAACTACTTAACCAAGTCAAACTTAAACACAAATTTTTTTATATACGAAAGTTTCAAGACGAATCAGAATCAAAATTTCGTTTATTGCATAAACTGTACAGAATTTGTGGTGTAACATAATAATAATATTTTATAAATATCAACAGTAATTTTTATTTAAACGTCAATGGCTAAAGGTCAGTGTGAAAATTAGCTTTTGAATGCCATAACATAAAAGACTAGAATAGAATAGAATAGAATAGAAAAAAAATTTATTGCCCCTTTTAAACATACAATATATACATACAATAAAAAATAGATAAAAATAGCAATTAGACAATAGCAACATCCTCAGCATGTAACCACGTCAACACGGAGTTGACGCAGTTGCTGATATGGATGATATGGATGCTTCCGTGCTCGAACTTAGATGTTACTCGAGTTTTTGTGTAATACGCGTAAAAGAATAGTGAATGAAACCGCGGAGCAAAGCAGGTTGCAATATAATCACGCCGCGTCCTCTCAAGGGTAAAAAGTCGTAATACCGAGATAATTGTATGGGTCCCAGTCAAGTCAGCTCCACGCTCCGATTGCTTCCTCCAGTCATGTGCCTGAGCTTTCCTTACATCTTGGGCCGTTGCTATTTTTAGACAGGAAAGGTATTGGTTTCCACTCTTACTATAGAATACATAGTAGATGCAACGTTTATGGTGTTAATTGTTGACTACTAACATACATTTCCAATTGGACTATTAAGACTGATTAGATTTTGTGTGTGTTTGTATGTGATTTGGTGTGGTTGCGTGGCTGCTGAGCCGATTTGTTTGATTTTATATCATAGTATTACTACTAGGTATATATATCATTAAGTATTTGGTATGTATATTATTTATTTATTTAAGTATAATGTGTTTAAAACCACCGTCCCTTCATATATGTATTTCCTTTCCCTGCATGGTTTCCTGGAAGAGATCACTTTGAGCGATAAGGCCGCCTGTTGTAACTTCTTTTTAGTTTTAAGGTTTTCTTCTTTGTTATATTCTGTTATATTGTGGTAGCAATAAAGAGTTTTAATTCATTCATTCATTCATTTGTTCCGGACCAGTACTATTCAGTCCAGTATATTACAAACATCCAGTTAAATTTTTTATTCGCATATACATATTAATATGTAGCTGTTCCCAGCAGTTTCACGCGCGTAGTCTTCGTTCCCGGGAATATCGGGATAAAAAGTACCCTATGTGTTATTCCAGGGTCTAAAATATATACATACCGAATTTCAGCCCAATTGGTTCAGTAGTTTTGACGTGAAAGAGTAACAAACATCCACCCATCCATCCTCATAAGCTTTCGCATTTATAATATTTCTAGGATTGTAGGGTTATCTAAAAATTAGATATTCTAAGAAAAATCTTATCAATTAAGAATAAAAGATCAACATATTAGTATAAAAAAATATTTAAGTTAGTTGGTGACTTATAATTAAAACAGTAATACTTGTATGTATATATCTACTATATAGATATATACTATATATCTGGGTATCTCTTTGAAAATAAAATGGAAGCAGAAGCTAAACGCTAAGGGAAGTTTAACGATCTATTAATAATAGCTCCTATTCGCGATATTATTTACGAGATGGAAA
Organism: Hemistola chrysoprasaria; assembly: GCA_947063395.1. Lineage (NCBI taxonomy): Eukaryota > Metazoa > Arthropoda > Insecta > Lepidoptera > Geometridae > Hemistola > Hemistola chrysoprasaria. The sequence goes on from OX346729.1 coordinate 10,200,396, forward strand.
TTTCCCAAGACTCGACACATGCGAGAAACTTTAATCCTATCTCTCTATCCTATTCTACTTATATTGTATATGCGCAAGTTTTTGAGAACGAATGGATGGATGTTTGTTACTCTGAAAAAATAAAAAAACTTCTGAATGGATTGGGTTAAAATTTAGTAAGTATGTATGTATTTGGTAGCCTTGGAATAACACTTAACGGGACTCACGGGAACAATCTCTACACGGGTCAAACCGCGGAGCAAAGATAGCAGTTAATAACGACAGTGTATATTTTTACAGAAGGTTCAAAAACTTCGTAACGAGAATGAGCCAAGCGACAAATTTTAAAAAGCAAATAACATGTAGATTGCTAAGTTCAAAGTAGGCGAGGTATGAAATCCGGAGATAAAATTGACGAAATCTCATACATGCTCTCAATCAGGATAAAAGACAGACAAAAGAAAGAAATTACATCATAGATACCTACTTAGTAAGGGAAGGGTTTCTAGTTAGTAGAGTTGTTAAGAAGCTTCGGTTTAGGTTCTAAAAAGTCGGAACTTTCGACTGATGAACTTCGGTTCCGACACTTAAACCGAAGGTCGAAGCACAGCGGCGGCCTTGGTTAAAAAGTCAGATCATTCACCAATTTTACGAGTATTCTTGTCGCATAGAGAGCTCACGATTAATAATATTGGAAAATCTAACTTCAGCCCGGTCAAGATTCCAACGCCCATACTTTAAAAGCCATCTGTCTATTACATGATTTCGTTGGTTATAGTTTGAAGTAACTGTATCTAATCGTATTTTCAAGAAATGGACGTCCGCTTGCAAAGCCGCGGAATTGAAAGAAAAAAAAGAAAGAAAATACATTTATTGCAATACACAACACTGTTCCAATACTAAATAAACATAAACTATATTATTGTAAGTACACAATTAGACAGTAACAAAGTGTGTCACAACACGGCTCCAACTTAACATTAATGCTGACTGCGAACAGTCAGCGCTGGTCTTCCGTTGGAGCCGTATGGTGACGTGACGGACGTACAATAATACGTCAGATTATACAAAAAACAAACATATTTATATATATGGGTGGGTTCAAAAAAATTTACGATATTATATGTAATTAAATTAAAATAATCCTCCGCCTCTACTCCAAATACGGTTCAGGTTCCAAATACGACTAAACGAATTTAAAACCACTGACATATGAGGTCCCGAGTTCTATTCTCAGATGAGACAAAGTGTATATTGGATTATTTCATTTAGAATTATCTCTATGACAGGATGGAGTCTGAAACTGTAAGTGGTAATTGGCTCGTCCCCAATTACATGGGACTTAAAAGACATAACTTGCGAAGTGTAATTGTACGTACTATGGGATTAGGCACGGGTACACCTCAGTCACCTCTTCGGGGTATACACGTGATGTTATTTTATGTTAGGTGTTGATTTTATTTAATATTTTAATGCAAAAATTAAGGTATAGTTGCTGGTTTGACAACTAGTACTGCATAGTCCTTCGATAGTCTTTACCTAGTACTTAGATTACTACCAACTTACCTAGTACTATGGCGTGTTAGAAGATGTAGTGACAAAGATAGAGAAAGGAATGCTGAGGTGGTTCGGGCATGTGGAGAGGATGGATGAAAGAAGATTAACGAAAGAGATTTATAAGGCTAGTGTGTATGGTCAAGTCGGTAGGGGTCGACCTAGGCGTACTTTTCATGAACAAATTGATGTTGTTCTTAGGAAAGGCCCAGTCGAGCATGTATGAAAAATGTCATGAAAGTGAACGAAGTGAAAGTTGCATGTCAGGATCGTAGCAAGTGGAGGGAAATAGTCTCTGCCTACCCCACCGGGAACAAGGCGTGACTGTATGTATGTAGTACTTGGATAGTCTTTTGCCTATTACGTACTACGTACTACTTTTATATATCTCTCAGTCAGTCTGTGTCTGACTTATTAGGTAACGGACATATTGCCTTCCTGTGATGATATACGAAGTGAATATTTTAAATCCTTGAACATTCGTTTTCTTATAAAAGCCCTAACCAAATTCTTTATTAGAAATACCACCTACGGTTCCATAAAACCATCTTCCCTGGTACTAATCTAATAATATACATGTATAACATAGACCTGAACCATCATGGGCTCAAATTTTCAGTTTCTTTCTTAACATCTTCTATTGTCCATTGTCCACGAAATGGCTGAATCTAATAGCTAACAGTTTATTGCCTGGACCTATTGTCGAGAGAAGATAAAACTTTATGGGCACTGAAATTTAGATAAGTGAAAACTCACATTATTCTTAGATATTTTGTTATATTATTTATTATAATCTTTTTTTCGTGGCGTATAATATGGGGTTTTACTACAATTCTAAGGACTAGGCCGACGAAGGTTTTCGGAGGATAAAGCTAGAACTACATCTGGCATACGTGTGCTACGTACGGCGGATCTGGGCGCGTCAGACCCCATACATTTTGTATGGCAACTAGCTGTTTAGAGCTACATTAGATCCACGCCTTATGCGTCTATGTAATGTAGCTCTAAACAGCTAGTCGCCATACAAAATGTCGTATGGGCTCCGACGCGCCCAGATCGGCGTACGTGGCACACGTGTGCCAGATGTAGTTCTAGCTTGATGGTGTCCTTGAATTTTTTTTATTTATGTTCGATGAATTGCACGTAGCTCGTTTTTCATATTAATCCTACAATAATAACATAGACAAAATAACAAATTAGAAACATATAGGTCAACCATACATACATAATACGTATGTATGCATAGTATAAGGTTCCATACCTGGACAAAATGCTTCCAATCCCGACACCTATCCGCCTACTAAGAACATACTGCGCAATCTATTAGTTCCTTGCGCAAAGTATACAGTAAAATGGCCATTACTTTTGATTGCGTCAACTTAAAATTATAATTTTTTTACAGCCACAAGCGCAGATCTGAGTAGTTGATATCAATTTCAATTTGATTCCTCCACGGTATCAAATGTGTCTTGACAGACGGACAGACAGACAGACAACAAAGTGATCCTATAAGGGTTCCCTTTTTTCCTTTTGAGGTACGGAACCCTAAAAGCGAAGTTTTGAACATGTGAAATGCAACACTTGGGAAGTGTATGCTTAATTTTGATACTTTGTTAATTTTATCACGGAAAACCATGGCGTTATTTTTATAAAATTAATGATATATTATGAAAATGTCTATATATTTTTTTGAGTGATTATAAAATTATTGATATAGATACATATTATCGAACTTTCCACCAAAATCAATATATACTATGTTTGTACAATCATAAAATGTACAGAAGTTAATCGCTTGTTTTAATTGCTTCTCGTATCCCGAACCAATATAAACTTTAGGCCACTAATATTTAAGGTTAGTACAAACTATTTAACGAGACCATATTCCACGACTGGGATTAAAATTAATATGAACTTTTGGATTGTTACTTTTGACCATAACAGTAACTTATCAACGTTATAAGGTTTTTGTAGTGGTAGGCCTCTTTTGCAGGGGGCCGCCTGGGGAAGTACTACACCTTTGCCAGTTATTGAACCGCCAAGCAGTAATGTGCAAACATTACTGTGTTCCGGTCTGAAGGGCAATGTTCCCACCGAAGTTACTGGGCATGACGAGTTTCAACAACTAATTTATCAGGTGGACAAGCGCAGTAGAGTGCTGCGCAGAATTTTGAATTTTAAAACACTGGGCGATACTGTGTCTGATATGAGCAATCTTTATGCTTACCATCAGTCACCTGATTTGCTCGTCTTGTCACTCACTATCATAAAAACAATTTGCTGTGCCCCGCGGTTTCATCCGCTTAGGGCTCGTTCCCATTGGAACAGATAAAATGTGCTCCATGTCCTTTCTCAAATTTTGCCTATTACTACCTATATACTAAAACCCATCAGAATTGATTCAGTGGTTTAGGCGTAAAATCGTGATAGAGAGTTTAAAGAAAAAATCCCACCCACTGACATGCAACGTAGAGCCCAAACCATTGATCCTAGAGACTTGAAACTTGGAATGTAGGTTCTCTTCGTTGTCTGCACGTGTACTAAGAAAGGATTTTTAAATTTCATGTTTTAAGAGGTCCAAAGAGGGCGTCTAAGTTTTGGTATATAGCTCCCATGTTTCGTAATTGCACTAGTATTAAACATAAAATAGTACAGATATATGAATGAAAGAGGTTAAATACTAAATTAACATTATGCTACTTGAAACTATCTTTAATCTATAAGGGGAAGTAGCTCATATTTTTCATCAGGCATAGCTAAGAACAGCAGCACATTTCAAACTAAAAAAGACGCATCAAAATTATGTTTCGTTTAGAACCCACAATGCCACAGACAGACAGATATACAGACACGTCAAACTTATAAAACCCTTTCTGCTTCTCAATAGAGGGTTAAATGATCACTTGTACAAAACCGAGCCCTATCTAAATATTACAAATACCCTAAACAGTCTAAACGGTAAAGGGTTCTTAGTAAAGCCTGAACTTAACATAAGTAAGATCTTATCACACGTTCTTATAGAGGTAATTCATCAAGCTCACATATTATAAAGGGTATATTAATACCGTTAATTGAGACTGCCTCGGTGGCGTAGAGGGCGCATGCTCGACTGCCAATCAAGAGGCCGGGTTCGATCCTCAGGTCAGGCAAAGTGATTTTTCCATTAGGAATTATCTCAATAACTGCCTGGAGTCTGGAACTGTGCCCGTTAGATGGCAATAGGCTCGCCCCCTATTACATGGGACCAATAACATACTGGCGAAATGTGGGTGTATCTACTATGGGACTGAGTCCTGGGTACACCTCTGCCTACCCCTTCGGGAAAAAGGCGTGAATGTATGTTATGTTATGTATGTTATTAATACCGTATACAATTAGGATATTACGTAACCATGGCATCCTGATTCCCGACTCCAGGACATAACGGCTCAGGGTCGCAACCTTGTGACCTAAATACTGGACGATATACCATGGATACGCCATGTGTCATCGATTTTATCTGCGGCCTTAATATACCTTACGTAATTTGTTAGCTTGACGAGGGATGCTGATCTACTTTGTTTGGGTGTAAGCGAAATTGTTTTGAAAAGTAATTACCGCACGGCTTTTTCACAGCGTAACTTGTCCAATTGTTCGGAGAAAAACGATACCTTCGGGTTAACTTCGTTGTCTATGCGTTTGTTCGTGTATATGTATCGTACCTATGTCTGTTTCTCTGACCGTCTGTCGAAACCGAAAACAGAACGCGTGAAACGGAACTAGTTGAAACTAATTTTAATTATGAAGGTCTCTAAGATCCTTGCTGCTCTGAAAAAAATAGCTTTCTAAGTAAACGCTAATATATAACAGCTACCGAAATACACATCTACGAAAATACCTTAAAATAAATTTAGAATCTCGTGGGCACAAATGTTCGCAGATTATTTTTTACGAAAATAAAGGATTTTCACCCACGGGCGGGATTTGAACCACACACCCTCCGCATCATTTCGCGCGGTCGGTACTCTTCCAGTTGAGCTACTGTGCGGGTACTAGTTAGGGCAAATTTTTTTTTTTTTTTACACCCACGTTCACCTGGTCCCAAACTAGGCTAGAAGCCTGTACTATGGTAACCAGATGACTGATATACATACTTATATACGTTTATAACACCCAGACACAGATCAAACAGACATGTTCGTGCACACAAATGTTTGACCTGGCCGGGGATCGAACCCGGAACCTGCGGCACAGAAAGCAGAGTTACTACCATCTGCGCCAATGAGGCTGTCAACCTACTAATTATAACCTACGTTTATTTCCAAACAAAATTACCTTTTATAATTGGCTCCTTCGTCATTTCGTCCCATGACAGCTTCGTCGAATAGATGAAATTTAGAATTAATGTATTTTTCGTTCGACGATTCGTCCCATTTTGATTTTTCTTTTAAATACTTGATTTAGTATTATCAAGAGGAAAAGTTTTCCAGGTATTAAAATAAAGATAATAAATAATTTAGACTATCATTATTTTATAATTTACATTTTATAGGGAAAGTAAATTTGTTTTCTTTTTTAAGTTCGACGGTCAATTCGACGGGTAGATTATTAGACCTTATTAACACGTAAAAGAGGTATGCTTTATCTTACAAGACTCGGACTTCAAGCGCTGCACATTCCTTTTGAAAACAAACTGAACTCTCTTCGAATTGTAACCGCAAAGGACTTGTGGGAACAGCACAAATGTTCAAATAGATTGAAAAGCAGCGATGTTGATTGGTATTCTGTTACACGACGCATCGGGGACCTATAAAATGGTCAGCACTTAATATAATCGACATATCGATAAAGCTCCACACATTCTTAAACAAACACATACATCATTCTGCTTGAAACCGAATAACGGCCAATATGAATTATTATTTCTTTATTTATAACAAGCTGTGGCCCGCAGTTCACCCGCGTTGTTTTCGTTCCCGTGGGAATATCGGAATAAAAGATACCCTATCTGTTATTCCAGGGTCTAAGCTACCTACATACCAAATTTCAACCCAATTCATTGAGTAGTTTTGACGTGAAACAGTAACCATTATCATAATCCATCCATCCATCTAACCTAACTATCTAACTAGTAGGGCTAGTACGACTTAACGGTATCGTGATTTTAAACGAGTTTTCATGAATAAAAACCTGCGCAAAGAAAAAAAACTCAGAAAAAAAAAGTCTTTATTTATTATTATTACTATTAAAGTTGCGTTTATATATAAAGGTCAAATACGTTAAAAAAACCGTTTGGAGTCGAGACTCTGGGACCGTGGGGGTCGGAAGCTCACCGCATTTTCAAAAATCTATCTGAGCGCTTGGTCGAGGCGACGCGTGATCAAAATTCTGGCGTTTATCTGGCCCAACGTATAAGCATTGCTATTCATCGTGGCAATGCCGCCAGTATCTTGGGTACGCGCTATCTGACAGTGGTTTAGAGCACTTTGATTTTCCATATGCTGACATGTCAGCCTGTGGATTTTCGAAGTATTCTATGGTATATTACGTTAACAATAGTTTTTTATCAAATCAAACGAAAAATAAATACTCGAATTGTTTTACCTTAATATTAGCACAGCTCCGTACGCGTTCATACTGCATGGATGTCGAAGCTACACTAAAGTAAGGTGGACGGATTGAAGTGCACTTTAGTCGAGCAATGTGAATGAGTGTTCGGAACGCAAAATCTAGTACGTAGTACATTAATATCGTTTGTTTTAACATAATAATACTTTCTGAAAATGGCATGGAGCAGTATCCGTAGTGTGTAAAGGAAATAAAAAAAAAATCAAAAAATAAGCGTACGCTTGACCATTTTGAATGATCTAAGCTTGTTTCTGTTATAATAACTGACCTGCCCTTATCATAGCCTACACAGTATTTAAATTATTATTTTCCGACGCTTTTCCCCAACAATTTCAAGCATACAGACCCTATTACAATTTGTTAGTGGTTTATATTCCCGCTTTTCTCAACTCTTAATACAAGTCTGGTGAAAAATTGCTGTAATATCCTTAAAAATAAACTGCAAGGAGTTGTAACAAAGCCGTTGTAGAGCCCTTTTGTTGGGAAGCCAACGTATCTTTAACTAAATTGGGTAGCTGGCCTAAATTACTCCTTTAATAAGTCCTTTTTACGGTTCCGTACCTAAAAAGGAAAAAAGAAACCCTTTTAGAATCACTTTGTTGTCCGTCTGTCAACACACTTTTTGACGAGAACGCGTAGAGGTATCAAGTTGAAATTCATATCAACTATTCAGATCTGCGGTCCCTTGTAGCTGTAAAAAAATCATACATCTAAGTTAAAGCAATCAAAAGTTATGGCTTGTATATTTTCATACTTTGCGCAAGGAACTAATAGATGGCGCTATATGTTTAAAGCGTTTTGTTCAGGTATCTAGATGTGGAACCCTACCCTATGCATAGATACATACGTATGCCTCAAAAATTTATTTCAAGGTATATATTTTTAATCATTTTTTTTTTTTTTTTTTTTTTTTTTATTTATTCAACACATAATACAGACTACAATCAAAAAGAGACTATACAATAACGATCTACAAGGATCATTATAAAATAAAGATCTGGGCTGGATTGTAATCCAAGACTTATGTGACTAATGATAGCAAAATATAAATTCAAGCTTCAAACAAACAAATAATTATACAAGCAAATCGAAGTAAATTTAGAGCAACTTATTTTTAATTAATACTAAAATAGGTAAAGTAGATAGGTAGATATATGTGAACCCCGAGTGCAACACTCAGAGATTAAAGCGACCGGCCTTAACACAAGGGTTAAGCCCGGTACGAGCATGAAAATTAGGATATAGGATATCTTTTAGGGTTTTTACATAAAACGTAAATTTGGGAGAGAAAATATCAATAAGTGAGTTTGTTTTAGCCACCTCATTATACTGACGAGCCATTCTTACTAAGGGATTGTAAATAGAGATGTTATTTTTATATGTATGCAATGCGAAAAGATATGTACGATTAGATCTACGCGCGCTATATTTGGTGTTAAAATTAAATTGAGAGAGTAGCTCAGGAGTGTCTACAATTGAGTGGATTATTTTAAAAAGATAAATGAAATCAAAGTATTTCCGACGTGTTTCAAGCTTTTGCACATTAAATTTAGCCAAACGTGATTCATAATTGAGATCAGATCGACCCAACCTTTGACGATAGCACAGCATACTTAAACACTTCTTTTGTACCCGTTCTATATTGTCAATATGCACATTGTAGTGTGGAGACCAGATGGGACTTCCATATTCCAATACAGATCGAACCAGAGAGAAGAATAAGTAAAGAAGGGAGTTGGGGTTTTTGAAACCTTTAGTAGATCTAAAAACAAAACCGAGGAGCTGATTGGCTTTGGTTATAATATACTGATAATGTGCTCGAAAAGAGAGTTGTTCATCAAATAATATGCCCAAGTCTTTAGCAACACTTGACCTTGAGAGAAACTGGTTTTCTAAAGTATAATTATGAGTGAATTTGTGACGCTTATTGGTGAAAGTAATGACAAAACATTTATTTATATTTAGATGCATACGGTTGGATTTACATCAGTCTGAAATGAGGTTCAAATCGTTTTGTAAGCAATCGCAATCTTTAGAGGAAGAGATTGTGTTATATAATTTTAAATCGTCTGCGTAGAGAAGACACTGGCAGGACAACCGCTCAATGAGATCATTTATAAATATAACGAATAATAGTGGCCCTAAATGTGACCCCTGTGGGACTCCTGAAGAGACTGGCATAGCAGAGGAAAGGAACCCTTTCAATGCAACTAACTGACTTCTGTTAGTAAGGTAGGAGCTAATCCACCGGAACAAGCTGCCATGAACGCCGTACGAAGCTAGTTTTTTACAGAGTATCCCATGACTGACTTTATCAAACGCCTTTGAGAAATCCGTATAAATCGAGTCCACTTGACCCCCAATGGCAAAACTCTTGCATAGATAATTCTTATACTCCAAGAGGTTAGTTACTGTGGATCTATGTTTGACAAAACCGTGCTGCTTGTTCGATAAGTGTGGCTTAAAATGATTGTATAGGTGACTGTAGACAACGGATTCAAAGAGCTTTGCGAAACACGATAAAATACTAATTGGTCTATAGTTTTCACAATTTGATTTATCTCCACTTTTATAAATTTTATAAATGTTCAACTTGAAAAGTTCATCAGAACACACCCCTTTGTAAATGCGATAAAAAACACTTATATAACATATATACACTTATTATTAGACTATGTCTGAGCGCGCTTACAGACGAGCGCGACGTCGACGTGACGTTCGCGTTCGCAGTATAGCATACGTCAAGAAACGCCGTTGTCAAAATGCGGTCTGTGTGTATTCTATGTCATTCATACAAATTTCGCCGCCGCGTGAGAAAGTACGCTTCGTGTTCTTTATTTTTAGTCTCTTTTTCCAAGCTATTATGTGTAATAAGCACATCTGCACCGACTTCGCGTCTAATAGCTCTAATTCCTTAGGCTCCGTGCGTTTTATTATTCAATAGAACTCCTGAGGGAATGTATGATTGCTCAATAGGAACGTTTTTATGGGCGTTCTTAGCTTTTATACTCACCTTGTTATCGTTATTGTATTGTGGAGGTATAATGGGGTGCAGGGGATTTTGCCGTGAATAACTTTTGGTTGTAGGTCTTTCTGTACACACGAAGGCATAATGCCAAAAGACTTAAGAGCGTACATGGCCTTCTAGGAATTTGACACAATCCTATGAAAAATTTACCATATCGATTTGTTTTGTATTCCCGTGTTTGCTTTGCATGTAATTAACCCATTCTATAAATTAATATCCTGATATTTTTATAGTGAAGTAACCTATGTACCTGTTATTTTAATTTTTCTTATAAACCCTTGGTTTTATCATTGTGAACTTCCAAAAATCGCAGTACTACTCGCGTGATTGGTCGTTCACTACAAAAAACGTAGAGTTTATAAACAAAAATAAAATGATATGGACATACTTTACTTCAACTTTAAAATATCAGGATATAAATATATTAAATGGGTTTACTGTATTCGGAGGAAACAGGGGAATACAAAACATTGATTTAGTAAATTTTCCATAGAATTGTATCAAACTGCTAAAAGGTCCTGTATCCTGTTAATCAAGAAAATGAACAAAGCTTCTCGAATATTTTTGTGCTCATTACTCATTACCGGTCAAGAAATACGGCACGTCGGCTTTGTATAATTTTGGAATGTTATTTGGATTTTGTATATTACAACATATTTTATATAGGACATTATTATTATTAGGGAATTTTGAAGTTTAATTTCTATACATTTTGATCATCATCAGCAGCCATAGGAGGTCTACTGCTGAACATAGGCCTTCCCTATAGATTTATATCTAGTTCGGTTGTAAGGGGCCTGCACCCAGCATGATCCTGATAAGGTGGACATACGATCTGATAAGAACGACAGGAACTCGCTGGATGCAGAGGCCGCTTAGCACCGGATTGGATGAAAATCTATGGGGGAAGCCTATGTTCAGCAGTGAGCGTCCTATGGTTGAGTTGATGATGATGAATATAATACAGAAAAAAAATTGCCAAATATTAACTTCTTCAATAATATCATCAGCTGTTTTCAAAAATAAATCATAACAAGTCCCAGCGTTCCTTTTTGAATGTCCCTTCTATATGTTCTATAGTCTATATGTCTATATGTAAAGTCTATATGTTTCTTCATTAATAAATAAGTTGTTAGGCACTCATTTCTTATTGCGGGTTTCGGAAACCTCGCGTGGAATCATTACACCTAATTAGCTGTTAATTATTATATATTTGATGTTAATAAAGGTAATTTTCTTATGTAACCGACATCAGAATTTCCTTGGGGCTTGATGGACTTTTTCCGTTTGTCTTTAGTTTTTTTTTATGTTGTATACTAGATAGTTCGTTTAGCGTTTAGGTGGACGTCCCACACTGAGCTTGCCAGTCCGTGGTCTACATTCAAGAACCTTAAAGACCTATCGATTGTTTTTTTATTTTATTATAAATATTTTATTTAACTATTTCTAAGAACTATTTGAACAAAACCTGCGCCTGTTATTCCTAAGCGGTCTTTAATACGCGGGGTGGCGACTGGGATTTTTCTTGATTGCCACTATGGTTCCAGGTGGTGACAAGTAGGAATTAACGTCTTTTTAGACTACTAGCAAGTGGAAGAAGTGAAAGACGTATCAGGATCGTAGCAAGTCGAGAGAAATAGTCTCTGCTTATTTATAGGTAATCAGTAGACAATAGAAACCGTGTCATGGATTATATCGGGCGTCGATGTCATTTATACTATTCCAGTGTGGTGGACGATAATCCTGTTACGCCGTACGTTCTTAAGGTTTCAAGACAACGTTGTACATCCACAATACGTTGTTTATTTAGTGTTAGTAATTTTATGAGAGTTTATGCTCTCCCAGGGTTTTGCTGGGTTTATTGTAGAGTGTAGAGTGTACAGTAGATTATTTGCATCCTTTTTAATACGACTATAATAATAATTATGGTCTAATACAAGTATTTTTAAAGAGGCAAGTAAAGTATTTTGTTCTGACCCTATGGGTTGTTCCTATATGTTCTTCGAGTAGAAAAAGTAGGAAAAATCATTTCCGATTGTTCTACCAGGACAACCCGAGTATCTCGTAAAATATTTATATAAACCTTTCACCTCTTCCTAGTTTATTATCTCCTAGTATATACGAGTAGCTCTTCCACCGTACTTACTAATAAAATAAATGTTTAGTTATTAGCGAGGTCATATTTATTTTTGCATACAGATAATTAAAATCAATACTCACAAATATAAAATAGCAATTTGGTCATCCACCTCTTCCCAGATTCTGATCTCCTAGTACCCGATAACAGCAAACTGACAAACACGCGAAATTCAATAGTTATGTTTTCCATAAATTTGTCTAGATATCACGTATTCTACGCAATTTTCAAGTCAAGGTCTAGTCAGAATTTTGTAAGAATCATAATATTATTATCAGCATCATATCTTATTCCTAATAAGAATGTCCAAGAAATGTCATGTTTTCATACATCCACTTAGCAGACCCTAATCTTTCACGTCCTACGGGTTTATCCTATTTCAAGGGCTGACAACTCTACGACAAATTTCAATTTAAATACTTTTCAGGACAACCCTAAGGTATTCGAAATTATATGGTTGGTTATGTTTATTACTTTTAAGGTGCCATTTGGCACTGTACTCGTATTTGGGTACGATCAATCACTACTGATGCGTTTTCAAGTCATTTAGTCGATTATAATTGTCAAACACTATAATATTCATTCAGTTTTTTCTTTTACCAAATTTTGTCCCCTACATTTTTTTTTAATTATTTTTTATGATAGTGAGTGACAAGACTAGCAAATCAGGTGCCTGATGGTAAGCATCATGATTGCCCATATCAAACACAGTGCCACCCAGTGTTTTAAAATTCAAAATTCTGCGCGGCACTGCACCTGTTACCCTGAGAAATTAGTTGTTGAATCTTGTCATGGCCAGTAATTTCGCCGGTAACATTGCCCTTCAGACCGGAACACAGTTATATTTGCACATTTACTGCTTGGCGGATGAATAACTGGCAAAGGAATATTGGTTATAGTATTATTAACTAAACACTAACTACTAACTAACTAGTAAGAATATTATTAGTTGAGAAATGTTAATTATCTTAATTTATAAAATTGTTTATAATTTGTAACGTGAAACGTGTAAGTTAATTTGAGCGAGCTTTGTCAATAAAACTCTTCATCCATATACAAACCCTAATCATTCTAGTATACGATCCAAATCCAATATCGCCTTCAAGGCTAGAGAGCCTCGTTCTCATCCTCTCATCTTCCCTTAGAATGCTAGTAATGAAATCCGTGACCGATTGAAATATACCTTGATTTGAATCGAAGTGAGACGCAATAGATATACAAATATACATACGTACTCTCTTTAATACTCTTCTATTTAAAATAAAATTGACGCTGTGGTTAGCTGAGAAATTTAACACTGGGTGGCACTGTGTCTGGGCAATCATGATGCTTACCATCAGGCGCCTGGTTTGCTCGTCTTGTCACTATCATAAAAAAAAAGTTTTGACCCTCGGGTAATCGCGGATATAACTGCGGGGCGAAGCTAGTCTACTATATATATATATACTATACAAACATATGCAATAAATTATTAAGTCCAAAAATATGGGTATTACGCAAGGTTTGCCTGAATCAGCAGGTTCTTGATATTCTTGAGACACGATGTTAACGAAACTATTTTCTTATACGTTCCTGACATCCTGAGCTGAGCTAAGCCACAATTTGTCACCCAATACTTAGAAACGTAATAATATTTCCGCCTCGTCAGTCGTTACTCTATCATATCGAATGCGATACTTCAATATGAGATATATCGATATTTGTCACCGTGCGATATCCACTGGCGTCTGCCAATGGAGTAGCTAATTGACTCCATCGCTTTTATTATATTACCTAATATAATAAAATTAATTATTGCCTCTCGTCGCCTTTTCCTCTATGGAGGGAGGGATGTCTATGGAGAAAGGGCGGTCTTTATGGGGGGTCGTTTAGTGAGCGGCGACTCATCGCCTGCCGTAATAGTTCCATGAGACGAAAGTGGCAGGTGCCGGAGTCTCTATCAATAGCCCGCTCACCATTCATCGTGAAATCACACCTATAGCCCAATTAAGTAGTTTCCATCCATTCATAATAATCCTTGCACGTAGCAGGGGCTGTCTTTGAGCTCATCTTCTGTAGGACTGCGATACTTAACACCTTAAAATGAAATCCCGATTCACGCTATCCCTAAAGAATGCTTTTCCTTAGATGGTTTCAGTTGAACCCCGATAGGTGCTACACATTACCTTTAAATTAAAAGCTCAAAGGAGCCTCTGCATGTTGGATTAAAGAATTATTCCCGTATACGCCTATTAAATGACAGGTGTGGGTATTATGAACTTGCAGGCACTTTTAGCAACAGCAATAAAAATTACGTAATGATTGCTGTAAAACGGCATTTATGTATGAAAAAATTACATTTGAGAGCAATAATTACGTTATTTCTGCTGCTGTTACTACGAGACTGCAAGTCCATAATACACGCGCTGGTATAGCACGTGTTTTCGAGCGACATAATTATTATTTGTGTTGATTTATATACTAACGAGCGTAAAATTAGATTACGCAAGTGGCAATCCAAAAAAAAAATGTTTTTAATAGTGAAAGTTTTACCATTAGAATATGATTTTTTTTTTATGATAGTAAGTGACAAGACGAGCAAATCAGATGCCTGATCGTAAGCATCATGATTGCCCATATCAGACACAGTGCTACCCAGTGTTTTAAAATTCAAAATTCTGCGCGGCACTGCACTGCGGCTGTCACCCTGAGATAAGTTGTTGAATCTCATCATGCCCAGTAATTTCGCTGGTAAATATTGTTAAGTATATTTTTCAATGATAGCCTGAAGTGTGGAATTATATTCGGGAATAGTTTCCCCCCCTTTAACATGGGACTTAAAAAGCATTGATGTGAATAAAAAATCTTATTCAAGTGGAAAAATACACACGCGGTTTCAAACAAACCCACGCGATACATTTCAAAGAACACCTTGATACAAATAACACAAAAAACAGCAGAATACGAATGAAAACAATCATTCATATTATATCCTATCCCGAAAAAACGGGTTGGGAATCCTGAATCAAATGGTAAGATATGAAATTGAGCCTTTTCATATGTTACTTTCCAAGAAGATAACTGCTTCTTATCACATTTTTTTCTCGTTTTCAGTTGAAACGAGATGTGAAAGAATAATATAGTTAATAAAACGTAGATACTGGATTTCAAAGAAAGAAAGAACCTAATTTCTAAGAATTGAATATTTTTATAATGAATATATCATTTACTAATCAAATTCAAAGAAAACAATTATTTCGATAAGTCTTAAATAGACATTTTTAGACGTCAATTATCAATAGTCTGCCTGCCTCGGTGGCGTAGAGGGCGCATGCTCGACTGCTAATCAAGAGGACCCGGGTTCGATCCCCAGGTCAGGCAGTGTTAAATATTGTATTTTTCCATTAGGAATTATCTCAATAACAACCTGGAGTCTGGAACTGTGCCCGGTAGATGGCAATAGGCTCGCCCCCTATTACATGGGACCAATAACATACTGGCGAAATGTGGGTGTATCTACTGTGGGACTGAGTCCTGGGTACACCTCTGCCTACCCCTTCGGGAAAAAGGCGTGAATGTATGTTATGTAATTATCAATAACTAGTTATGAGCCTGCCGTGCGTTCAGAAATATACTTTAACAAGAACGCAAGAAAGCACAAGAAACTTGTATGGTTTAATTTGTTCAATTGCAAGTTTTACAATATTTGGTTTGGTTATATTTGTTTGCTTTTAAGGTGCCAAGTGGTGCTGCGGCTTTGCAGAAGTTTCCAGGCATCTTTGTCCTCTACTACTACTGCAGTTCTTAAAACAGCTACACTATAATTATTATTTTTTCTCAATTTTGAATTTAATATAATATTTTAATAGCAAACATCATCATCATCATCCAACCGTTAGAACTCCACTGCTGAACATAAGCCTTCCCCATAAGGGGAGTTGTTGCCAATACTCGCCACGCTTGACAGGCAGGTTGGCGAGCGGAGTTTGATGGTTTTACTCAGAGGACGCTGCTGCCCATTCTCTGGATCTCATAACCCTTAGTCGGCTCTTACGGCAACCACGAGGAGAGAGGGTGAGGCACTATTCTAAAGCCGGTAAACCCACGGCATTTCACGTAAACTCATAAAAACGCCCAAAAAAGTAGAAAAAGCGAAAATAACATAACATACATTCACGCCTTTTTCCCGAAGGGGTAGACAGAGGTGTACCCATGACTCAGTCCCATAGTAGATACACCCACATTTCGCCAGTATGTTATTGGTCCCATGTAATAGGGGGCGAGCCTATTGCCATCAACCGGGCACAGTTCCAGACTCCAGGCAGTAAGCGAAAATAGTGTGTTATAATCGTAGCATGTGACGAGACAGCCTCTACCTCTAACGATAACAAGGCGATACTGTTTGTAGGTATATGTACCTACTCATTTCACAATATCAAGACTTTAATTTGTAAGTATTAACTAGGACGAACATGGAAAGGCGTGACAAGATATTACTCGGGTGCGCTTCATTCACTTTTAACGTGACATAACAATATAGTACCGGAATAACAGCTGTCAAGAAAGTAGAAAGAACATTTTTCATCCGCCTGCCATGCCATATTGTATAACAATTTCATGAGATGCTACAGAACCATTCTATTATATTATTATAATATGACACTTATCCAACCCACTACAAAAGTGTTTAGTTAGATTTTATGATGTAAGAAAAGAACCAAAAGTTACTACATATTTAAAATTTCACAGTATTTAAAGAGCCATTACAAACCTTCGTTTCATTATCATCACCATCTCATTGTCCTAGTTAGTTGGTTGGCCAACATAACGTATTTTTCTTCTATTCTTCTCAATAACAAGCACGACTTTAGATTTTTGATTTTTTAGTGTACTTCTAATACTTTTTATTATAATATTATTTATGTATATAAGACTTTGCAAATTTATGGATCAAATGCACGATATTACAGTAAAATGCTTTTAAAGTTATTCAATTATATTTAATTCAAATAACTTTATTTCAGATCATGTCCATATATTATAAAATCCTAAATGACTCACTGACTGACATGCAACGCAGAGCCCAAAGCACTGATCCTAGAGTCTTGAAACTTGGAATGTAGGTTGTATTTGTTGTCTGGACGAGTGCTAAGAACGAATTTTTGAAAATGGTTTTCTTAGGAGTCCAAAAAGGGCGATAAAGTTTTGGTATAAGACTTCCATATTTCATGATTGCGAGCGGGCAAAGCCTCTTATTAAATAACATAAAATTAAATTACATAAAATTTATCTTCATTATTCACAATTACAAATAACATCATATTATAATAAAAACAAAAACAAAATAATCACCTTTGATCCGAAGGGGTAGGCTGAGGCTCCCAAGACTCAGTCCCAAAGTGGGCACACCCACATTTCGCTAGTAAGTTATTGGTTCCATGTATGTCGGGGGCGAGCCTATATAAAACTATAACATATTAGAGGTCTCGGGGTAGATCATGAAAAAAAAAAACTCTATTGGGTTTTTCAATAGGAATTTTCTTAGCCTGGATTACTCCCAATACAATTACAAAACATGCAGTGTGGGTTACCTACTGAAGACGTGTGCTAGGTACACCTCTGCGTACCCTTTCGGAAAAAAGACGTGATGTTATGTTATGTTACACTAATATAAGTAATAAATATAAAGCTACAAATTTACATAGAAAGAGCCGCAGCCTGTCGGCTCCTACACTAGAGCATTATAATTCATAGTTCCGGCACAAACGTAATAACCAAAGAGAAATAAGAAACATTTCATGTGACACATCTGACAACGAGAAACCGACACCGCGATTATATATATGTCAGAGAATTGAGAATTCACCCTAAATAGAGTTCCCTTCTGCGAGCGAGTCAAGATTTGTCAACAATAAATATTAAATTTTAACTTGAAACCACTTCCCGTGTTGTGTATCCGAGAATTCGAGGTTTTATTGTGCAGGGTTGCCACGAGTTGGCAAAACTATTAAATGTTCAATTAAATACATAGACCGTAAGTTGCAAAAAAGTAAATGCCCTATTATGTACTATATGATGAGGTTTTTTCATTATTTATAAAAAATCATGCTTAATGTAAATTTTACTAAGGTTAAAATTTATGGGGCCCACTGAGTCCATAAACACAGGTTAAATTAAAATAAAATTTTATCTTGCTCCACTAAAAATGACGTTGTAATAGCTTATGTGACGTTTCTTTTATTTGGAAACACCGAAATGTTTACGCTTCCGTTATAGCTCGACCAAGGGCGCATGACACATTCTTTATAGAGATGCATAAATGCATATTATCGTGTCATTGTATGACAGTTGACGACGTTTTCATTTCTTTTTATAATATTTGTTATACCTATACAAACTTATTTTGACCATAAAATAAAGGTACAGTTTTATAAATTTTGCTAACCCAGTTTAAACACTGAATTGAGTATTTTTTTAAAAAAAGTCGTATTTATCAAGTTATTTTGTAACTTTAATGAAAATTATGTAGTATCCGATTCAAAACTCACTTTAAAAATTTTTTTTTATTAATTACAACCAATTCAAAATTGATACAATTCCAATAGGAGTCACTTGTTTACGAATGCGCTACAAGTGGTCGCCATGATTGTGACGTCATTATGTTATAGTTATGTCTGGTACTTTATAACATTTTGACGTCACTACAGGTCACGAGCTCGTTCGGGTACTATCGGCGTGTTTTCGGTACTGGATTAAAAATGATTTTTTAATTTGATATAACTTTGTAATTATAGCGAATAAAAGAAAACTAAAAATAGTTTTGGTACGAAAGAATCTTATATATGTCTTATATCTTATATATCTTTCCATTTATGCCAAAAGAAAATAAAATTCAAATTCCCAAATCGGTGTGTTAGATTAATCACTAGGTCAACTCCTAAATATTGTGGCACAAGAAATATGATAGATTCATATCTGTGTTAGGTTAACCCAGGATATAAACCCAGGCTATAACGTAAGGTGTTTAATGAAATTTAAATATACCGAAAGCGTATATGCTTTAAAAATCCATTATTTCATGTCAATTACTGGCGTCTGACAACCCTATTAGTGACAGACGGTTATAAGGTGGGCATACTGGTGGTAGGTAGTTGTTTTGGCACATCAATTTGAAAGTGGGGCCGGAGTGAATGAATAAAAAATTTTGTGAGC
Organism: Hemistola chrysoprasaria; assembly: GCA_947063395.1. Lineage (NCBI taxonomy): Eukaryota > Metazoa > Arthropoda > Insecta > Lepidoptera > Geometridae > Hemistola > Hemistola chrysoprasaria. Next base: position 10,219,892 of record OX346729.1, read on the forward strand.
ATTGGATCTCAAAAATACTTGGCATTTTCGTTTTAGAGAGTTCGTTGGAAGGTGACTTATACCTATTATGTTCGTCAAATCGAGCTGTTAATGTATATTATTTCTTTCGTACAATTGCATAGGTGTTCAAAACTTACACACACACATACATAGTTCATTAGTCCTCTGACCTCTGTCGTCAAGCAGGTGTGACAAACTACTTCTTAGTCAATTTCGCATTTTAGGCATACTGCTTTATCCCCTTAGTTCGTTTAAGGCAAACAGCTTTTTAGAAAAATCTAGTGTTCAGGTATAATGCCTACATGGGCATCTTGCGTTTATGGTAACTCGATCATAAGCGATTTCTAGGACCTTATAATTTATATTTCTATGGTTTGTAAATAGTAACAAGATTCAAAAAAGAGACCAAATCACCGATCGCTCATACAAAGGATGGTAGGATTCTGGCGCCTCAAGTTCTACGCTTAAACAAACACAACAACACAGCACAATAACACAATAGGCATCAATCGGAAGTGGCATTAGAGAAAACAACCAAAATTAACATTAGGATCTGTAACCAAGAGGCACAATAAATAATACGCTTTGAAAAGACAAAAGTGTAACGGTGCGAATGAGTGTGTGACACACGTAAATGAATGAGTCGGTAACATACACAAACCACATTATCTTTATACCTATATATATTATATTACTCCTATCACGGTGGTTGTAGTCGCACTCCTCCGAAACGGCTCTATGGATTTTTATATTTTTATGTTATGTATACGTGGTAAATATGAGAATAGGTTGTAAAGGTTGTATCATACCGCTAAGTGATTGAAAAAAAATTACAAAATTTATATGGCAGAACAACTTGGCATGAACTATGACCGTAAATATGCCACGTTGTGGTGATTTTGTTCTATTATGAATATTATTGAAAGCAGAGTCTTTTATAGTATGTTATCCGTGGATCGTATAGAAGTAATAAAATAATAATAAATAAAATAAAAATCGTTTAATTCAGTCAAAGACCAAAGACAAAGTAATGGATAGGTATATATTTTTTTAGTTTTTGCCTTCTTATAAGCATTCTAAAGACAGAATTCCTTAATAAAAATGGTACCATAAAGCTTCTTGAGAGCACAAATTAGGGATTAAAGTATAGCTTGTTACTCGAATAACAAACAAAAATTGTTCTTACAAGAAAACTTGTTACAATAAAAAGTCTTCCGGCCATGCGAAAACTCGTGACATTGGACATAAATTTACAGCATTTTCACGTTTTGTTTGTAAATAACTTATAAAGTAATGATATAACAACAAGAGTTAAAAACTGAATTATTAGAATGGGTAAACCAATTTTATGACCAGAATTCAGTTAGTTTAACGGCCGCTAGGCAGAGTAATGCTAACAATAAAGTAGATTGTAAACTATTCACCATTTTAAACTTTAAATGGATACAATTAGCCGCTCTTTTACAAAAATATTCTGTTCTAAGTAGTTATTTTAGCATTTTTCGATATATGCGGTAGTTTCGGAGATGCATGGTTGTCTGGAAGAGATCGCTCTGAGCGATAAGGCCGCCAGTTGTTACTCTTTCTAGTTTATAAGTTTTCTTTTTGCCTTTTTTTTTATAATTGTGGTACCAATAAAGTGTTATCATTCATTCATCCATTCAAAGAAAATCAATTTTATTTCTTATAATCTAACACCATTAGCACCAAACACATGTCAACCAATATATGTATTTTTCAAAGTGACATTTTTGGTTTAACAGCAGAATTCAGAGGATACCGATATGGGATTTGAGGGTCTGTACATCCTTAATATGTAATGGATATTATTACAGTTTTTATCATTAAAAAATAACAGATGAGGGTAGATATTTCTTTTACGGATATCCTATTATGAGTTTTAAGTACATAACATTATAAATTCATAGACTGCAAAATATAACACCAAAAAGATGATCTGTATGATCTATCAACTACTTAAATAATAGACTTTAGCTAACCATTTATTTATTTATTTATTTATTTATTCAATAAATAGAAAGCTTACAGTAACACCAAAACGCTGACTATTCTAGTTTTCATTTATATATTATGACTAAAGTATAGTCTAAAATTTGTAACAATAGTACCTATAGAGTCAGTAAGTAGGTCGACATGCTGGAACTCATGCGCGAACGTATTCAATAGTAGCAGCGCGCGCTGCGTTGGTGTGTTTCTAGCGTAGCGGGTCCGCGTCATTGGACGATGGAACAACTGGTGCTGGCGACGCCTGCTACGACCACAATAGTCCGGCACAAATAGCGCAAGCGCACTCAAAACCATGGGGTTGTTAACCCTATATCTCAATATCTGCAAATAATGTATGACTAACAGTAACTTCCGTCTCATCTCCAGTGTATCCACTCCGATCATACCCGATACAAAAAGAGAGGGGAACAGAAAGGGATAATACCCATACATCCTCTTATAGACGTAGCGGCCGAATTTGCGTTGGAGCCTTTCGATTAGAAGCGTATACTTAGCCTCATATGGATCCCAGACAATCGAGTCGAATTCAAGTTTGCTACGCACAAACGCGTTAAACAGTGTGATTGCCACACGAATATCTGGAAACTGTGAAGCAGTTCTCATTATAAACCCAAGCATCCTGTTCGCATCTTTACAGACTGAAGTGATATGTTCCCGAAAGTAAAGGCTATTGTCTAAGATAATGCCCAGATCTTTTATTTTAGTTTCTCTTACTAGGGTGAAGCCACCCAATGTGTAAGGGAATGAAATGGGGTTCGTCGATCTGGAAAAGGAGACAACTTTACACTTTTCAGTGTTAAAAGTAAGTCTGTTCTCTCGACTCCATCTTTCCACTGAATCAGTATCGGCCTGTAGCCTCAGACAGTCAGATGTTTCAGTAACTCGCTGATAAACCTTAAGGTCGTCAGCAAACATCAAACAATGCGACGTATTCATTAAGCTAGGAAGATCGTTGATCATTACGAGGAACAACGTAGGACCCAGATTGCTTCCTTGACTTACCCCTGATCTTGTATTAAATTCATCCGACCTGTATTTACCTATCTGCACATATTGTCTGCGATTTTTCAAGTAGTCAGAGTATAAATTTAATAGTCTCGGAGAGGCACCCAGAGTTGAAAGCTTAATCAGCAGGATGTCATTGTCTACAAGATCAAAAGCGCGTCGAAAATCAAAGAACAAGACGTCCACTTGTTGACCAGCATCCATAATTAAGGTTACAGAGTCAACAAAAGTGACATGGTTCGTCGTAGTGGAGCGAGCGATGCGAAAACCGTGTTGCGAATTGTCAAAATATGGTTCAATTTGACGAGTAAGATAATAGTTGATTACTGATTCGAAAACTTTACTGAACACTCCAAGTACAGCAATAGGTCTGAATGTTGTCACATCTGTGGACGAGACCATCTTGGGTACCGGCGTCACCCTTGACACTTTCCACCTAGCAGGATATCGACCCATATGAAGAGAGCGATTAAAAATATGTAAAAGTGGCCTCTCCAGTATCAAATTTATCTTGCTTTGCTCTGTATGAAGTCTAAAAAAAGTATTTAATATTAAGGCGCTGTCCAAAGCAAATTCGCCCTCTCGCTCACACGTACCCACATTTTGAAAGATCTAAAAAATACTACATGTAATTACGTAAAATAAACTAGGTTCTAGAAAATAACAATACAAACATTCAGTAAAAAATCTAATTTAATCCAAACAAGTTTTTATTTTTCAATTTTTTTTTCTATGTGCAGGTTTTTGTACATGAAAACTCGTCTGGATTAAATTAGATTTTTTACTGAATCTTTGTATTGTTATTTTCTGAAACCTAGTTGTCTTTATTTTACGTAATTACATGTAGTATGTTTTAGATCTTTCAAAATGCGGGTACGTGTGAGCGAGTGTGCGAATTTGCTTTGGTCAGCGCCTTAAACACTAATAAATTTATTAATATCACTGAGTAGCAGAATTAAATGATTATTCGCCACCGTTTTTATCAGCAATCATAAGTTAACTGTTAACTAAGCAAGTGTTGGAACTATGTAAGTTACACAGTACATACGTAAAAAAACAGGTGTTTATATTACCTATTTCAGCGACCCGACGAAGGCTTATTCCGTTTCCTCCAAAAAACAATTCCTGTCATGTCCAAATTTTATTAGTTGGCATAATTTTAATTCCGCCTCTCCTCCAAAATCGAAATCGAGTACTGTTAACAACAGAACCTTATCCTTAGCAACCGATGGCAGTCTGCAGTACAGTAACAGAAAATTAATGTTTCTATTTTGTCGACACGTCGGGAAACGCACAAATACTTCCTTGCTAAGGCAAATAAAAAGCTTCTTCACTGCGACACAGTTCTATCATCACAACCTTGTAACGATAGGTAGAAGAGAATATAACCATATCAAAGTCACCCCCTAAGAATGAGGTCAAGTGGGGAGTTCTTATAAACAAAAAAATTCGTTTGCTACAAACTTTCTTCATTCTAGAGACACGTTATATTGAATGGTAAACTAACTTTGATGTACTTTTAGACTCTTAAGTTATTTTAGGAAAATCTATTCAAACTATATACATTTTTAAAGTGTCTTTATGAGTACATTTATTATTTTAATAATAGCGAGCAAACTCCATTAAAAATAAATCATCTTTTGACACTTGAGTGACAGCTCAACGAAATATTTGTAAAAATATTTGTTATAGGCAAGGATTTTCTACCCAGTTATATGTATGTTGTTTTACGAAACAGTTTTAGGCTTTCAGTTAGTTTGTGCTTAATTATTATAATATATAAATAAAAAAAGAAAGAATAAAAAAAAATATATTTTACAATATATAAATAAAAAAAGACTGCCTCGGTGGCGTACAGGGCGCATGCTCGACTGCCAATCAAGAGGTCCCGGGTTCGATCCCCAGGTCAGGCAAAGTGTTAAATATTGGATTTCTCCATTAGGACTTATCTCAGTAACTGCCTGGAGTCTGGAACTGTGCCCGGTAGATGGCAATAGGCTCGCCCCCTATTACACGGGACCAATAACATACTGGCGAAATGTGGGTGTATCTACTATGGGACTGAGTCCTGGGTACACCTCTGCCTACCCCTTCGGGAGAAAGGCGTGAATGTAGGTTTTTTTTATAAATAAAAATTAATTTATAAGAGTCTACTCTAAATTTTCATGAACGTTTAATAATCATGCAGTGGTCACAAAAATGCACGCGATAACAGAAATCTTGCAGGTAAATAGAACCTATATTCCTTACGGCATTCCGATTAGACGTTATGTAATATGGCGCCTTGTAGTGTGTTACAAGGGCCTAGCCGGAATATTAACATGGTGGATTATACGATTTGACTACGATTGATATTTCGTATTTATTTTTAGTTTATGATTAAAATAATTGATACATCATTATATATACCTATTGAAGTAAGACGTTATTATCTACGTATTTTTATAGATAGAAGTTAAGATAAAATAGACTTATTCGTACGGAAATATGTGTAACAACTACCAAGCCAAGCATGATCTACATACAAAACATGTAAAAACCTGTAAACATGCGACTAATTTAACAATTTCATTTCATATCATATTTTATTATCTTTGGTGCATTTATACATTCATTGTGTCTTACCACAGACGGCAAACGAACTACATTATTTTTTTTATTAGCCATCAAACTGGCAGGTTATAAAAATACAACTTTTTTATCACTGTCACATTTTTTAAATATGCACGATATCGAAAATATTTTTCCTCTAGTGCGATTTATAAACAGATTATTTATTTTCTTGTGATGATTTAATAAAACACGAGAGGACTCGTTTTTGTTCCTCTTTTTAGAAATACTTTTTTGGTAAAATTTGACACTTATTTTGACGTTTGTTTACTTTTTTCGTTTATTTTTTTATTACGTGCGGTGCGGTTGGCGCGAAAGCGGCGGCACGTGTCGCGACCAAAGTTAGACTGAGTTATATCCACAGAATATAGGTACAGACAGTAACACAAGCGATTTATCTTGGTAATTTTAATTATCAGGCACCTTTCTCGCTAATATTTGAGTTTTTGTACGTGAATACGAAGATGAAAGTAAAGCACTTTTACTTTTCAGTGTTACATTAGAAAGTTGTTTAAGCGATCCAAAATTTATTCTGCAAGGACTCAGTTTTGTAGACTTTTTTTTTTAATGATAATGAGTGACAAGACGAGCTAATCACGTGCCTGATGGTAAGCATCATGATTGCCCATATCAGACACAGTGCCACCCAGTGTTTTAAAATTCAAAATACTGCGCGGCACTGCACCGCGCCCTGAGATATGAGTTGTTGTATCTCATCATGCCCAGTAATTTCGCTGGTAACAATGCCCTTCATACCGGAACACAGTAATGTTTGCACATTACTGCTTGGCGGATGAATAACTGGCAAAGGTGTGGTACTTCCCCAGACGGCCTCCTGCAAAAGAGGCCTACCACTACAAGACTGATTTTCAAACGAAGAATAGCGATAAAATGAAGTTGAAAAAAACCTTAGTCCATGCGGTTTTCTCAGCATTTGTATAATATTCGTAATATTCATATGAGATCATTTATTTAGACCAGAAAAGTAAAAATAATCTAAAACATAATATTTACTAAATTCAAACTAAGAAATAAATTATAGTATTGAATTTTGCTCCTGTCAGTACTTTCTTGTGAGCTGACAGCTGTAATACTTATGTCGAAGCAAACTTGTTAACGAGAGATTAAATTGAACACCAATCAAGTTTGCTATTATAATAATTGTTGTTACCAACGCCAATTATATTTGCCAAATCCTACTCTATCTACACTCTACTTACATAATCATGCGTATAGATCATATTTATTTATGTAGGCAGATTAATAGTAATATTATAATGCTTATCTAAAAAAATACTATTAGTAGGTTTATTATAAAAAAAAATTCAGAGTTAACTAAATTTTTTATGTCAAATAAAATTCGATGGTCAAAATAAAATATGATCTTGGTGTCTCACGGGCCCAGGTCGGGCAAAGTATTATTAGATTTTTCCATTAGGAATTATCTCAATGACGGCCTGCAATGGAGTCTGGAACTGTGCCCCGTGCATCGCAATAGGCTCGCCTCCTATTACATGGGACCAATAACCAAATGTGGGTGTACCTATTATGGAACTGAGTCCTGGGCCCTGGGTACATGGCGTGATTGCATGTTATGTGTTGTTGAAAATAATATAGATAATTTCATCATCATCATCAGCCAATGAAAGTCCACTGCTCGACATTGGGATCCAGCGTGTTCCTGCTGTTCTCAAACTCAAACTCAAAGAAAATTGATTTAAATAAGTCTTTAAAAGACATTTTTAAACGTCAATCAATAATATCAAACTAGTTAAGAATCTACCGTGCGTTCGGAAATATACCTCTACAAGAAGAACGTACAAGAAACTTGTAATGTTAAATTTTTTCTACTGCGAGTTTTACAATATTTGGTTTGGTTACATTTGTTGGCTTGTAAGGTGCCGGTTGGTGGCTAATACTATAATAAGCCTTTCCTAAAAAATTTGATTTTATATAGGTTTTGAATTTACCCTCTGAGAGCCCAGTTATCTCTTTTGCGATTTTATCATAGAAAAACCTATGCAGTCCCTTAAGAAAGACTTTTTTATTTGTTTTAGATTATCTAAAGCTAGGTACAGCTAATTTATCTCTATTCCTAGTATTAAAATTGTGTGAATGCTGTCTCTATTAGATCGTCTGTCCACCTTGTGAGTGGACGTCCTGCCCTACGCTTATCAGATCTTGATATCTATTCGAGAACCTTACAGCCCCATTGCTACTTCAACGTGCTATTCCGGAATAATTGTAATATAAAATTTTTTGAACAAACCATTCAAATTAAATTATGCGCGTCCGACGTGCTACGCTGCTACGCCGTAGATGTGGCGTAGCAACGTAGCCAATTACTACGAACACTGCTAGAATGAATGATTCGATTAAGAATAATATTTTGTTGCATGTTAAATACGCAAATAAAGATTTTTAGACTTTTACCAGAAAAAATTGGTATCACAATAAAGAAAATCACAGTTATTAAATATTAAAACTAGAAAATCTGTAACAATTTGCGGTCTTAAGGGAAATAAAATAAGAAGGGGCATTAAAAATAGACTGCCTCGGTGGCGTAGAGGGCGCATGCTCGACTGCCAATCAAGAGGTCCCGGGTTCGATCCCCAGGTCAGGCAAAGTGTTAAATATTGGATTTTTCCATTAGGAATTATCTCAATAATTGCCTGGAGTCTGGAACTGTGCCCGGTAGATGGCAATAGGCTCGCCCCCTATTAAATGGGACCAAAAACATACTGGCGAAATGTGGGTGTGTCTACTATGGGACTGAGTCCTGGGTACACCTCTACCTACCCCTTTGGGAAAAAGGCGTGTATATATGTTATGTTATATGTTAAATATTGACAGCCTCGTATATCAGTCATCGGGTTACCATAGTACAGGCTCTGCCTAGTTTGGGACCAGATGACCGTGTGTGGAATTTGTCCCAAATTATTATTTCTTGCCTTGCAGATACTATATACTATATGCTCTCTTTCTCCATATTTGGAAGATTTCATTTAGTATGGAAGAGCAACCGCCTTGATGTCATAGTTATTTTTAACAGTTATTAAAATGGTGCAACGCGTTTTAATGGTCTAACCAGAGTTTTGACGATCGGTTAAGCATTAGTTAAAGTAAGCTGGTGTAACTCGGCTTAAGTATTTTTATATTCTTCTAATATAAAATGTTTACGATGATCATTTATAACCAACATACATATGAAAATGTTGACGATGCATGTTTAGTTTATCTCTCCTCTTCTTAGTTTAACGACTGAACGGATTTTCAAGTGAATCTTTATTGCGTTTTCGTCTTACAGTAAATCTTACTCAAGTCAAATAAACATAAACAAGAATGAATGGTTGCAAATATTCTAGACCAAATTATATTTTGAAATTAAGAGCAATTTTTATTTTTTTATGATAGTGAGTAACAAGACGAGCAAATCAGGTGCCTGATGGTAAGCATCATGATTGCCCATATCAGACACAGTGCCACCCAGTGTTTTATAATTCTAAATTCTGCGCGGCACTGCACTGCGCCTGTCACCCTGAGATATGAGTTGTTGAATCTCATCATGCCCAGTAATTGCGCTGGTAACATTGCCCTTCAAACCGGAACACAGTATTGTTTGCACATTACTGCTTGGCGGATGAATAACTGGCAAAGGTGTGGTACTTCCCCAGGCGGCCTCCTGCAAGAGACCTACCACTACAATCTATCTGATAATTTCTTCTATAATATTATAAATGCGATAGTTTGTGAGGATGGGTGGATGGATGTTTGTCACTATGTCACGAAAAAACTTCTGAATAAATTGGGTTGAAATTTGGTATGTAGGTATGCATTTTTGTAGTGGTAGGCCTGGGGAAGTACCACACCATTGTCAGTTATTCATCTGCCAAGCAGTAATGTGCAAATATTACTATGTTCCGGTCTGAAGAGCAATGTTTCCAGCGAAATTACTGCGCAGTAATGAGTTTCAACAACTAATATCTCAGGGTGACAGGCGCAGTGCAGTGCCGCGAGGAATTTTAAATTTTAAAACACTGGGTGAACAAAAAAATTCTTATTCTCCGCCAGAAAACCTATTAAAACAATCTGAGGCAGAAACTACACATAGTAAATGTTCCAACATTGTCAGAAAACATGTGTATTTTATATGTAGCCACTCTTAGGACATAATTATGTGCAGACGGCGAGAGTTCCTGTCTGTACGTTCACAGCGGGAGGGGATGCCCCTATTCTAGAATATTGTGGACAATTCATTAGGTACAAGGGGTTTTTTTTTTTTTTTTTTTTTATGATAACGAGTAACAAGACGAGCAAATCAGGTGCCTGATGGTAAGCATCATGATTGCCCATATCAGACGCAGTGCCACCCAGTGTTTTAAAATTCAAAATTCTGTGCGGCACTGCACTGCGCCTTTCACCCTGAGATATGAGTTGTTAAATCTCATCATGCCCAGTAATTTCGCTGGTAACATTGCCGTTCAGACCGGAACACAGTAATGTTTGCACATTACTGCTTGGCGGATGAATCACTGGCAAAACTGGCAAACTGGGTTATTTGATTTGTTGGGTTCCGTACCTCAAAAGCCTCCTCTTATAGGATCACTTTGTTGTCTGTCTGTCTGTCTGTCTGTCTATGCATCTCCGTCTGTCAAGACACTATTTGATATTTAATTATTATTATGATGTAAAACGAAATTTGATATATTTATTTAGACTTCTACGACACGTACAAAGCTAGGGAATGTTGCTAGTAAATAAATAAACAAGAATATTATTCTTTCTCTTGTAATTACAATAGGCCCTTGTTACCTAGCCAGTCTAAATACACACCCAAGTAAGGCATCGTTAGTTACCAGCTGTGAGGAATGGAACCGTTGTTTACTAATAGCTCACTCTGCTAGAGACATCTGTACTGCTTGTCTACGGTAGGAACTGTGAGATAGTTATTATTCTTTGCAGTTAGAATGACACGTGGACTTTTTGGATTCTCTCTTTAGATAAGTAATCTAGATAAGGTATGTTATCTTATCTTATATCTTTAAATGAGCAATTCTTGTATATATATATATATATATAATTGGAATCTCGAAATCGGCTCCAACGATTTTCATAAAATTTAGTATATAGGGGGTTTCGGGGGCGATAAATCGATCTAGCTAGGAATCATTTTTAGAAAATGTCATTTTATTTAAAAAAAATCATCCATGTACTGTAAATTAATGAATGAATGAATGAACGAAAACTCTTTATTGCTACCACAATATAACAGAAAATAACAAAGAAGAACTAGAAAGAAGTAACAACTGGTGGCCTTATCGCTCATAGCGATCTCTTCCAGGCAACCATGCAGGGAAACGAAATACATAAAAATGTTAAAGATCTTGTACATCTGTAAAAGATAATTCAAATTGTAAAACAAGCGATGGCATTTGGGCTCGTGGGGCTACGAAAACGTGTAAGTAAAAAGGAAAAAAGCAAAAGAAATAATTGCATAACGAATCGGAAGAATTGGATTACGCAACAAAATTACGACATCTCGAAAAATATTGATTAGCTGTTCGTTTACCAAAGGAAGAGGTATTTATTATACTATTTGTTGTTGCTTGTATTGTGAGTTGCTTGAAGTTACCATAATTAAGCTTACGTTCGTTTTATCTTAGCGAGTCTGAACATAGGCTCTCCGACCTTTAGCGTATTTCAGGGTGACAGTTTAGTGCAGTACCGTGCAGAATTTTGAATTGTAAATCACTGGGTGGCATTGTACCACCGCGTACCGGCTCTGGATGGACTGATTAGGCATCGCATTGCCAGATTTAGGGACACTATTCTTAAATCTGGCAATAACATTATAAAGATAATTGTGGACCACTGTTTTACCCCGCTAAAGCAGTGGTCTATTAAAATATAATATGTATGAGTAAGTAGTTAATGAATATTATGTGACTGTCATTTAAAATTTTATCTTTGTGTATGGATCTCTAATATCTGGAATAAATGAATTTATTATTTATTGTTATTATTGTGTCTGATATGGGCAATCTCGTTCTCCCCATATTTTTGTACGCCTCCGAGACGTGGACCGTACGAGAAATTGAAAAGAAGAAGATAGACGCTCTTGAGATGTGGTGCTGGAGAAGAATGCTTGGGATATCCTAGACAGAATTTCGCACAAACGTCTCTATCCTCAAAGAACTTGGGATCAAAGAGCGTCTATCAACATCCATACAGTCTCGTATATTAAAGTTCTTCGGACACGTACGAGGCGAGACAATGACTCTATAGAACGGCTAGTCGTGCAGGGAAAGGTAGAAGGTACTAGGCCAAGGGGTAGATCGCCCACGAGGTGGACTGATCAGATTAAATCTGCCATTGGCGGCCCTTTACATGAATGTTCCAGAATGACTACAAATAGGGAGAAATGGCGATATATTGTGAGGCGAACGATATCTGCCCAAGCCACAGACTCATCATGACGACCACGACCGTTCTGTCAAGAACGAAACGAATAAGAAGAAGATGGGCAATCATGATGCTTATTTGATTTGCTCGTCTTGTCACTAACTATCATAAAAAAAGATAAACTAGCTGTGACCAACGGTTTCACCTGCGTAGTCATCGTTCCCATGGGAATATCGGGATAACAAATTGATCTACATACGAAATTTCAGCCCAATCAGTTCTTTAGTTCTGTCGTGCAAGAGATACTAACATTCATCCATCCATCCTCACAAAGTTTCGCATTTTTAATATTATGATTAAAAACATTGCCGTGGGGTTACCGGCTTTAGAATAGTACTCACCCTCTCTACCCGTCGTTGCCGTAAGAGCCAGCTAAGGGTTATGAGATCCAGAGGACGGGCAGCAGCGTCCTCTGCGTAAAACCATCAAACTGCGCTCGCCAACCCGTCTGCCATGCGTGGCGAGTATTGGCAACAACCTCCCTTATGGGGGAGGCTTCTGTTTAGCAGTGGACGCCCAACAGATGGATAATGACTAACAATAAAATTTCATATAAAACATACATTCACGCCTTATTTCCCGAATGGGTAGGCAGAGGTGTACCCAGGAATTATAGTCCCATAGTATAGATACACCCACATTTCGCCAGTATGTTATTGGTCCCATGTAATAGGGGGCGAGCCTATTGCCATCTATCGGCCATAGTTCCAGACTCCAGGCAATTATTGAGATAATCCCTAATGGAATGATCCAATATTTAACACTTTACCTGACCTTTCTAAAAGAAGATCTGTCTAACTATCTTTAAATTTTAATAATGACTTAATTAACAGGCTTCATTTAAGAGTTTACCGCTAGCTTAATAATTAAGTACAATAATAGTCTCTCGAGGTTTCTTTAACGAGTATAATAGCACTTACGTCCCCAACGCGACGAATGTGACCGTTTTGTTTTCATTTACCCTAATTACTAAGGCTTTTTCTGTTTTACGCTTAAAGGAATTTTGCTTTGAAAATTCTTTGAAGATCTTGTTGGCTTACATTTTTATTTTTAAACGTTCTAAGATTTCGTACGATGGGAGGGTTTTTCAACTCGGGAAACTAACTCTGGGTGAGGTGCTTTGCCCAATATTATTATCTGCCTTGATTTACTTTCAAGGGCAGAGTGCTCAGTAAATTATTGGCCATACGGGACTAAATATCTTATCGGGATAAGGTATGCTCTATATAAAAACGGCAAAAACGGGGCGTAAACTAGAATTTTCAACAAAAATAAGAAAAATACTATATACACTTTTTGACAATCTAGACAGACAGACTAGACAGCCTCGTTGGCTCAGACGGTAGTAACTCAGCTTTCTGTGCCGCAGGCCCCGGGTTCGATCCCCGGCCATGTCAAACACTTGTGTGCATGAACATGTCTGTTTGATCTGTGTCTGGGTGTTATAAGCGTATATAAGTATGTATATCAGTCATCTGGTTACCATAGTACAGGCTTCTAGCCTAGTTAGGGTCCAGATGACCGTGCGTGGAAGTTATCCCATATATCTGTCGCCATAATACTTTTATATTTTTATACGATTGATCAGTTAGGAGAGCGCCACCACGCGAAATGGCGCGGAATGTTGCGGAATCGAGTCCCGCTCGTAGGTGATTATTTTCTCACATTCACATTATATTTCACATCATAATCTTTCGCCATCCACCACTCAGCAACATCAATAATATTCAGTTCAATTGTAGAATCAATTTCCCACTTTCTATTCCCAGCGAGAAACACGTGGTGTTTTCATTTAGAAGTGAATGGGTGCAGTGGGAATAGAACTTGTTTACAAAAGAGCAAATTGTTTTAGAGACAAACAATACTTTTACCCTCACTGATCCTACTGGACATATATACAATTCACTTCGAGACAAGAGTTTGTCTCGGAATCGTATCTTTAATAAAGAAAGGTTTATTTTATTGTAAGAAATCTTTATTTATAATTCCTTGAATAAACATTTTGTTTAAGGCGCTTTTCAAAGAAAATTCGCCCTCTCGCTCACACTTACCCACATTTTGGAAGATCTAAAAAATACTACATGTAATTACGTAAAATAAAGACAACTAGGTTCTAGAAAATAACAATTACATAGATTCAGTAAAACATCCAATTTTGTACCTTCATCTTTGTACCTTTGTTTGTCGATCCACACCCCTGATGGGTTTAGAACTGGGTTAGGTTTATTTTCGGAGCAAAGGTCACGTCGGTGAAGGTTGTGCCCTAGGCTTTATAATGTCGGTGCAATACGGAAGCTCATGTTCGTATTTAGTATTTATAAACAGTTACGTTACTTGAAAGCTATTATTTTTTGCTCTCGGCCGAGAAACGGAAGGGGTGTTATAAGTTTGACGTTTGGATGTCTGTGTAGTCTGTGCATCTGTGTGTCAATCTGTGGCATCGTAGCTCCTACGCGAGTAGACCAATTTTGATGCGGGATTTACAGATAGATGGCCTGACCATCTATCTGGAACCTGCCTGTAGACTGCCTCGGTGGCGTAGTGGGTGCAAGCTGCTTATCAGGAGGTCCCGAGTTTGATCCCCAGGTCTGCCCTAGTGATAGATATAGGATTTTTTCATTAGGGATTATCTCCATGACAGCCTGGAATCTGGAACTGTGGCCGGTAGAAAAGTCCAATAACATTTTGGCTGACCTTGGGATCGAACCCGGGACCTCATGATCGGCAGTCGAGCTTACGCCCACTACGCCACTGAGACAGTCAGTTGTATGTACTACCTACTTTTAAATTATAAGTAGAGGC